>CM066226.1:10156631-10867403 GCA_033675125.1 Athetis lepigone | reverse complement strand
TATTTCTTCTTGATCTCGTCAAGTGATGCATCTGGTTCTACTTGAAGAACCTCAAACGGATTTAGATTAAAATATGTAGAACCTGGACGAAGTAATCTTTCAAGTTGCTGTTTTGGTGTCAACACAGAATCCCGTTTTTCAATTTCTTTCACCTGCAAAACGAAGTGTGTTAACATGTTGCAGCATTCTTGCAATATTTATTGTTACATGACGCATGTAAGACTTCCTACTTGTACACAAGACGTTTAATGTTGACACGGTCAGTATTGTTAAAAGGTTTCAAATATTCAAGTTTAAAGAATCAATCAATCAACAAAACGTTATTTGCTATGGAAGAAATTGAAAGAAACAGAATAGTGTAAAGTAGGCCTCACCTCTGTGTAGAATTCGTCGAACGAATCTGCCTTCGCGGCAGACGCTGCAGACATGTTTAGGGATTGTTATTGCACTTTCACATGTAACATATAATTCGGATTAAATTACAAATATGATAGGTATTTATTAAAACTACTACACTGTAGTATGTACGCTTCACAATGGTTCACAATAAAATTGTCATTTCACAATACACACTCCCCCCGCACGCAATCGACAACCATCGACAACGAGTACAATGCAAGGACAAATATTTTTTTTAATAAATAAAAGAGCACAGTGTACATTACATTTATTGACATAGACAATAGTATGGTGTAGAGATTTTGACTATTATTTTATAGTCGAGTTTAGATTGCAATAATATTATTGACAATTGATTGATAATTTATATGGTGTATTAAGACTCCACGCTGCCGTGTGCGTTATTATCCGTAGATAAAGCGCATTTAATTTTGCAATGCGTCCCTGATTTCTTGCATCAACCGAGTTTTTAGGCGTCACTGACACTTATATAACATGTCCATATCAAGACTATTATATTATTTAACACTGGATTTTGCACAAAGAAGAAATAATTGAATGCAAGTTAATTAACTTCTCGTATATTTTTCATCTCGCTCACACTTAAATCATAAGTTGCATAATTAAATGTTCATTTCCAAAAAAATTGAGCATAATTACATGACTTATGCTGAATATATGATAAACACATACGATTTAATTTTAATTTGAAATCCAAATGCTGGCCGAAGAAATCCTAATATTTCTTAAGTTATTTATTATTAATTAATGCTAATTATTGTAAAGTATATATTTCAAAAAATATTGTCTCAAAGGATCTAAAGTTTACCCTCTTCTAACTCATTCAACTTTCCGCGTTTGTTCAGCTTTTGTATGAAATCGATGTTTCTGACTACCTACTGATCTGTGGACATAAGCTGAATAGAACTAAATAAATGGAATTACACTATCGTGGGATAATTGAAGCTAAAGTACTAGCCAACTACCTAATGTACTAAAAGTAAAACCGTTAATGAAAAGTAATTCGATATTATCGGCCCTCAGATTATAAAACAGTAGGCAGATAGACAGCGCGGAACATTACGAGTGCGGCGAACGTCGAGACATGTGTGCGTGACTGCCACGTGACTGCGCTGTAAGAACACGTCGTCTCTGTGTGCGTTCCGGTTGCCAGGATGATGAAAAATTACCCGTAATATTTCATTCTTATCTGTTTATATTAATTAAAATATAAATAATAAAGTGCTTAGGTGTATAACAATTTTATAAAGCTAAAAAGTTTGTTTGTTTGAAACTTGAACGCGCTAATTTATTCTCTTATTCACAGAAAAGGACAGAATATAAAATATTAGTTGTCATATTTTTCTGTACACTGTTTTTTACTTTATGTTGGCGAATCGACTGGTGTACATAATTTTAGTTAGAGACAAAACATTCACTACTTTTATTAACGAAGACTTTTGACACATACAAGATAAGTACACACACATGATACAAACATACCAACCAAAAAGAAAAAAACACTCGAATTAAATATTCTTGTAGATCGCTAATCCTGTGTCCAATACATATTTCCCAACTTAGGGGTAAATTTTTTCACAATAAAATAGCAACACCGACAGAGTTCTGTTGAGGTTTTGTGTTCCAAATAAAATAACATCCAAAAAGGCAAAAATAACCATATTAATCTATGAAAAGGTACTCCATCTTCTCTCTTTTGATTTAGGGAATAATTTTTGCAATGTTTAAAAAGAAAAGACGGCATCATTCTCGAAAATATGAATATTTTCTGTGACATGTTTACGGCGCGACGCTTCGTGCCGTACTGACTCGAGATTGTATTCGCTTTTGGTTTTGTATTTGCTTTGTTGACCTCACTCGTGGTGTTCCGCGCTATCTATCTGCCTTGTGTTTACTAATCTGAGTATCGGCCAATAATAACACACCTATGCGTGTAGCCGCGTTACACTGTTTTTACATCCCACTGCTTAACTTCAGCCCAAAATATTGTCCTATTGGGTATTTACGAAACATCTCCGCTTTGGTGGAATCCGGGTCTTTCCCTGTATATATTTTACTCAATGGCATAGGCTAGGCATAGCTTTTACTTTCTAGTATGGTCACCGGTCACAACCATGAAGGTATCTATAGATAAACTAACCTATGTATTTCTATCCCGCTTCCTGTGGCCAGTCTATCTCGTTCTAAAAATAGTAACAATTAAAGGTGAACGCGGACTTGGCCGCACCGCACGCGCCGCAGTCTTCGCATTCGAATTCTTTGTATGAAGTTCTATGCCACCTCGCACACCTACCCGCGTCGCAGTTGCCGCAGACCCTGAAACGACCGAAATCCCCAAACCGCAGCTGATGACGTCACCCGCACGCAGCGGACGCTGCGGCTAGCGCGGCGCGGATGACGTCATTCGCATCCCCGCCCGGCGCGAGCGTAAAGGTGAACGCAGACTTGGCCGCACCGCACGCGCCGCAGTCCCCGCAGTCATCGCATTTTGTTAATGGCCTCGCACATCTATCCGCACCGCAGTCACTGCAGTCGTTCCCGTCGCCGCACGCATAGGGATGGAAACAATACATCGATTGTTTTAAAATATCCATATATCGCTCATAAATATCGATATAAACATCGATGTTTTTATGAACGATATATCGCCGATGTATCGACGACATTAGTAAAAAATATCGATATCGCTCTTTAGTTGTTTGAGGATCACACAGCTCACAGCTGTCAACACGTTTGGTCGCCGTCACGCGCTTACGTATTGAGCATTACCCAAGAAAGAAATAGACTTCTAGGTACAAGGCTATCTAAGCTTCTTCTTCTTAATTCTATCTCTAGATTTTTGAATTAAAAAAAGTAAACGTTTTCTTAAATAACAATATGTGTTTTTATTTTAATTTTTAAAACAATAGTTTAGTGCTAAATAGACTAGACTGTAGACTGTTTCTAGTAGACTTATTTTTATTAAATTGGTCAAACTTAATATTTCTTTTTAAATATCTTCAGGAATATCGATGTATCGGTCTTGGGACCGATATTTTTTTAACATCGATATCCCTCGTGTAAATATCGATATTTTTCAGAGCGATATTGCATCCCTACGCACGCATCCGGGTTCGGCTCGCGTACGCTCGCGCCGGGGCGGGGATGCGAATGACGTCATCCGCGCCGCGCTAGCCGCAGCGTCCGCTGCGTGCGGGTGACGTCATCAGCTGCGGTTTGGGGATTTCGGTCGTTCCAGGGTCTGCGGCAACTGCGACGCGGGTAGGTGTGCGAGGTGGCATAGAACTTCATACAAAGAATTGAAATGCGAAGACTGCGGCGCGTGCGGTGCGGCCAAGTCCGCGTTCACCTTAACGCGAGCCGAACCCGGATGCCTGCGTAGGGATGCAATATCGCTCTGAAAAATATCGATATTTACACGAGGGATATCGATATTTTTTACTAATGTCGTCGATACATCGGCGATATATCGTTCATAAAAACATCGATGTTTATATCGATATTTATGAGCGATATATCGATATTTTAAAACAATCGATGTATCGTTTTCATCCCTATGCGTGAGGCGACGGGAACGACTGCAGTGACTGCGGTGCGGATAGATGTGCGAGGCCATTAACAAAATGCGATGACTGCGGGGACTGCGGCGCGTGCGGTGCGGCCAAGTCTGCGTTCACCTTAATAATTATGTTTTTCCCTGGACACTGCTGTAGATACTTTAAATTTAGCGGATTATTTATAAATATGATAAATCTACTATTAAGACCCAGCCCTTAAAACTGTGTGTATATAATAGTTTATTTTACAATTAATCTTAAAAACTTATTACTTTTACTACTACGAACACGAACATTCATACGGTTGAATTTTTTAATATCATCATCTTCGATGACTTGAAAACATTGATAATATAGCAATATAACGTCTATAATATCGTCCAAGAGCATTCACAAACCATGGTCCGCCAAAACTTTTAGAAAGAGATATCGGCCAACCGAGAGCGAGAAGAAAGAGTGAAGAAAAAGAGAAGGACTGCCCACAAAGAGCCAGCAGATAGAAATAAATAGGCTGGTTTCAAGTGGGTGCTCCATTTATAATTAGACTTTCATGGTCACCACAAAGTTGTCTGTCACTAGTGTCATAACCGTCAACAACCAATTGTCAATGACAGTCTCACATCACTCACTGTCAATGTCAATTGTCAAAAAACCATTTACCTGTTTTACCAATTTTCCAGTTGGATTTTATTTTGCATTTTTTTAGTTGGTATTTGGTACGTACAAGTATAAAGTACTCTGTGGGTACTGACTAATAAATTAACTTTGCTCTTGCTAAGTACCTGCCTACCACAGAGTACATTATCTATTATAATAATATTAAAGAAAGTGGCACGTAAGACGTCTCATCTCACGTCTTTATTTGGTTAGCAATTGGTTTGGTTAGTTTATGTTTTTGGCTACGTTTGTGTCGCTTCTGTCGAGTTTATTTTTGTTCCATTTAATTTGTAAGTACCTAGTTTATAATTATTTCCTTTTAGTGTCTTTTGTAATTTCTTTTGCTTTTTTTTGTATACCTAATAAAGCCGACTTATTGAAGGTTATCTTCTATTGAGTTACCGGGTAGAATTGGTCGCTAAGCAAATGTGAAATATTTATTGACACATTCATTATGCGTACATTTTCGTAAAAGACTACCTACTTAAAATATATTTTGTCAATCAGGTATCAACCATGTTTGCAAATAAAGTGGTACTCATTACTGGTGCCAGTTCAGGAATTGGTGCAGAAACTGCTCTAGATTTCTCGAAACTTAATGCCAAGTTGGCACTTACAGGAAGAAATAAAGAGAATCTAGAAAAAGTAGCAAAACAATGCTCTGAGAATTCACCAAATAATTTGAAGCCTTTGATAATTATTGCGGACATGAACATTGAAAGTGATGTAGTAAATGTTATAAATAGGACCATAGACGAATTTAATCAGCTTGATATCTTAGTTAACAATGCTGGAATTCTTGAATCTGGATCTATAGAAAACACCAGTCTGACTCAATATGACCGTGTTATGAACACAAATGTCCGTGGGCCGTATCACCTGACAATGTTGGCCACTCCTCACCTTGTCAAAACACAAGGAAATATTGTTAACGTGTCCAGTGTTACTGGTATAAGGTCTTTTCCAAATGTCCTTGCTTACTGCATGTCTAAATCTGCATTGGATCAATTTACAAGGTGTGTTGCTCTTGAACTAGCACCTAAAAATGTACGCGTTAATGCTGTGAATCCTGGTGTGATAACAACGGGTATCCACATGAAGTCTAGCATGAATGAACAAGAATATGAAGCATTTATAAAGAAGTGTGCAGATACTCATGCTCTGGGGAGAGCTGGTGATGCAAAGGAAGTCTCATCTGTGATACTATTTTTAGCAAGTGATGCTGCTAGCAATATCACTGGTGTAACTATGCCAGTTGATGGTGGCCGACATGCTATGTGTCCACGATAGTATTTTTGATACAATCAGGTTTACTGGTCTACCAGTTGTTTATTTTAATGTTATTTAAATAAAGGTGATTGGGCATCTTAAATGAGTAATATTATTTTTCATTCCCAATACTTTGTAGTCAGTTGTATTTATTTTGTGAATGTTTTTACATCAAGTGGGCTAGAATCTTTAAAATCTATATGCACATTTAAAAATTTTAAATTAAAAATTTATATACCCATTTTAAAATATTTTTTATTGTCAGTACCATTTAACGGTTAAACTCCGTTAAACCTTCGAACACACGTGATTCGAGACACAATAGCAAAACAATAGCAGCCCGACAGCCGGCTGTCGCTTGGTCGTTAAAAGGTTAATAAATATTATTAATTTAGTGTGTGTTATCACTTGCAGTGAACATATTAATCACAAGAATAATATGGATATTCCTCAGATCCTGGTATTTTGTCCTTAAAAAATACTAGAAACATTTTGTGAATATTTGACAAAAAAAAAACACTATTTAGTAGCTCTGTGCCCACTGCTTAAGGCGGAACCACATTAAGGCGGAAACACATTACCGTGTCGTGGCGTGTCGTGGCGCGCCAGAAGCATATCGGTTTCATACATTTAGTATGGTTAGAGACACACTTGTATGGCGTGTCGTGGCGCGACACGTTCGGCCGTGTCGCAGACTGCTCGCCACCGATTGCGCCAGAGCGGTGGTGGGGGTTTATGACGCGACACGACACACGGGCAAAATGTGTTTCTGTACCGGCGCGTGGCTCGTGGCGCGAACCGAATATCTGGCGGACACTTTTGAATTTATTAATATTTGCAGCAAAATTACTGACGATTTTATTGAACTTGTAAAATGGTGTTTGGAAAGGAATTACTGAAATTTTGAAAGTCAATAAAATAGTATATTACTTTATTATTTATTTAAAAAGGGATAAATGAATAATTATACAAAATTAACAATCCTCTGTTTTTTTTTCTCTTTCATTGTATTATTTGTGTTTTAGAATATTTTAATGTTATTTTTTTTTATTTTACTCTTCAGTTGTTTACTATTTAACCCGTGTTTTAATTTCAAATGTTTAATTTAATTTTACGTTCATGTTTAATTCAATTTAATACTGTTTAATTTTACTTTGATTTCAATTTTATCGTGTACTTTAACTTATACAATTCTAAACTATGTTTAAAATGATGATGTATGCATGATGTGTTCTCCTAAACTGAAGGAGCACAAATCTTCAAAGAACTTTGTATAATAATGCATGTAATGTGTATCCTTTGTTGGAGTTCCTTTCTGAATAAAATAAAATAGGGTGAACCTAGTTTTTTTTTTTTGGTCTGAAGAAATTTCAATGCCAAGAGAAATTGTAGGTGTTCATCAAAAGAAAACATTATGTCCGTTTGAACGCTGCAAAGGTTCGTTAAGTACTGTTCAGAAAAAACGCCAGAATGCGCCACGACACGACACGTAAGTGTGCACACTCACCGCCACGCCAGTAAGCATCATGGCGCGCCACGACACGGTAATGTGGTTCCGCCTTTACCGTGTCGTGGCGTGTCGTGGCGCGCCAGAAGCATATCGGTTTCATACATTTAGTATGGTTAGAGACACACTTGTATGGCGTGTCGTGGCGCGACACGTTTGGCCGTGTCGCCGACTGCTCGCCACCGATTGCGCCAGAGCGGTGGTGGGGGTTTATGACGCGACACGACACACGGGTAAAATGTGTTTCTGTACCGGCGCGTGGCTCGTGGCGCGAACCGAACATCTGGCGGGCACTTTTGGATTAATTAATATTTGCAGCAAAATTACTGACGATCTTATTGAACTTGTAAATGGTGTTTGGAAAGGAATTACTGAAATTTTGAAAGTCAGTAAAATAGTATATTACTTTATTATTTATTTAAAAAGGTATAAATGAATAATTATACAAAATTAACAATCCTCTGTTTATCTCTGTTTTTTTTTCTCTTTCATTGTATTATTTGTGTTTTAGCATATTTTAATGTTTATTATTTTTTAAATTTTACTCTTCAATTGTTTACTATTTAACCCGTGTTTTCAAATGTTTAATTTAATTTTATGTTCATGTTTAGTTCAATTTAATACTGTTTAATTTTACTCTGATTTCAATTTTATCGTGTACTTTAACTTATACAATTCTAAACTATGTTTAAAATGATGATGTATGCATGTGTTCTCCTATAACTGAAGGAGCACAAATCTTCAAAGAACTTTGTATAATAATGCATGTAATGTGTATCCTTTGTTGGAGTTCCTTTCTGAATAAAAAAAAAATAGGGTGAACCTAGTATTTTCTTTTATTTTTTTGGTCTGAAGAAATTTCAATGCTAAGAGAAATTGTAGGTGTTCATCAAAAGAAAACATTATGTACGTTTGAACGCTGCAAAGGTTCGTTAAGTACTGTTCAGAAAAAACGCCAGAATGCGCCACGACACGACACGTAAGTGGGCACACTCACCGACACGCCAGTAAGCATCATGGCGCGCCACGACACGGTAATGTGGTTCCGCCTTTAGTCTGAAGGCGGAACCACATTACCGTGTCGTGGCGTGTCGTGGCGCGCCAGAAGCATATCGGTTTCATACATTTAGTATGGTTAGAGACACACTTGTATGGCGTGTCGTGGCGCGACACGTTCGGCCGTGTCGCCGACTGCTCGCCACCGATTGCGCCAGAGCGGTGGTGGGGGTTTATGACGCGACACGACACACGGGCAAAATGTGTTTCTGTGCCGGCGCGTGGCTCGTGGCGCGAACTGAACATCTGGCGGGCACTTTTGGATTTATTAATATTTGCAGTAAAATTACTGACGATCTTATTGAACTTGTAAATGGTGTTTGGAAAGGAATTACTGAAATTTTGAAAGTCATTAAAATAGTATATTACTTTATTATTTATTTAAAAAGGGATAAATGAATAATTATACAAAATTAACAATCCTCTGTTTATCTCTGTTTTTTTCTCTCTTTCATTGTATTATTTGTGTTTTAGAATATTTTAATGTTTATTTTTTTTTTATTTTACTCTTCAATTGTTTACTATTTAACCCGTGTTTTATTTTCAAATGTTTAATTGAATTTTGTGTTCATGTTTAATTTAATTTAATACTGTTTAATTTTACTTTGATTTCAATTTTATCGTGTACTTTAACTTATACAATTCTAAACTATGTTTAAAATGATGATGTATGCATGATGTGTTCTCCTATAACTGAAGGAGCACAAATCTTCAAAGAACTTTGTATAATAATGCATGTAATGTGTATCCTTTGTTGGCGTTCCTTTCTGAATAAAATAAAAAAATAAAATAGGGTGAACCTAGTATTTTCTTTTTTTTTTAGTCTGAAGAAATTTCAATGCTAAGAAAAATTGTAGGTGTTTATCAAAAGAAAACATTATGTACGTTTAAACGCTGCAAAGGTTCGTTAAGTACTGTTCAGAAAAAACGCCAGAATGCGCCACGACACGACACGTAAAGGCGGAACCACATTACCGTGTCGTGGCGTGTCGTGGCGCGCCAGAAGCATATCGGTTTCATACATTTAGTATGGTTAGAGACACACTTGTATGGCGTGTCGTGGCGCGACACGTTCGGCCGTGTCGCCGACTGCTCGCCACCGATTGCGCCAGAGCGGTGGTGGGGGTTTATGACGCGACACGACACACGGGCAAAATGTGTTTCTGTACCGGCGCGTGGCTCGTGGCGCGAACCGAACATCTGGCCTGGCGGACACTTTTGGATTTATTAATATTTGCAGCAAAATTACTGACGATCTTGTTGAATTGTAAATGGTGTTTGGAAAGGAATTACTGAAATTTTGAAAGTGAATAAAATAGTATATTACTTTATTATTTATTTAAAAAGGGATAAATGAATAATTATACAAAATTAACAATCCTCTGTTTTTTTTTCTCTTTCATTGTATTATTTGTGTTTTAGAATATTGTAATGTTTAATTTTTTTTTTATTTTACTCTTCAATTGTTTACTATTTAACCCGTGTTTTAATTTCAAATGTTTAATTTAATTTTACGTTCATGTTTAATTCAATTTAATACTGTTTAATTTTACTTTGATTTCAATTTTATCGTGTACTTTAACTTATACAATTCTAAACTATATTTAAAATAATGATGTATGCATGATGTGTTCTCCTATAACTGAAGGAGCACAAATCTTCAAAGAACTTTGTATAATAATGCATGTAATGTGTATCCTTTGTTGGAGTTCCTTTCTGAATGAAATAAAATAAAATAGGATGAACCTAGTATTTACTTTTATTTTAAGCGAAATCGTAGGTGTTCATCAAAAGAAAACATTATGGACGTTTGAACGCTGCAAAGGTTCGTTAAGTACTGTTCAGAAAAAACGCCAGAATGCGCCACGACACGACACGTAAGTGTGCACACTCACCGCCACGCCAGGAAGCATCATGGCGCGCCACGACACGGTAATGTGGTTCCGCCTTAAGTGTGCACACTCACCGCCACGCCAGTAAGCATCATGGCGCGCCACGACACGGTAATGTGGTTCCGCCTTTTAGGCGGAACCACATTACCATTACGTTTACGTGTCACTACCATTACGTGTCGTGTCGTGGCGCATTCTGGCGTTTTTTCTGAACAGTACTTAACGAACCTTTGCAGCGTTCAAACGTACATAATGTTTTCTTTTGATGAACACTTACAATTTCGGTTAGCATTGAAATTTCTTCAGACCAAAAAAATAAAAGGAAATACTAGGTTCACCCTATTTTATTTTATTTTATTCAGAAAGGAACTCCAACAAAGGATACACATTACATGCATTATTATACAAAGTTCTTTGAAGATTTGTGCTTCTTCAGTTATAGGAGAACACATCATGCATACATGATCATTTTAAACATAGTTTAGAATTGTATAAGTTAAAGTACACGATAAAATTAAAATCAAAGTAAAATTAAACAGTATTAATTGAATTAAACATGAACATAAAATTAAATTAAACATTTGAAATTAAAACACGGGTTAAACAGTAAACAATTAAAGAGTAAAATTAAAAAAAAAATAAACATTAAAAATTTCAGTGATTCCTTTCCAAACACCATAAACAAGTTAAATAAGATTGTCAGTAATTTTGCTGCAAATATTAATAAATCCAAAAGTGCCCGCCAGATGTTCGGTTCGCGCCACGAGCCACGCGCCGGTACAGAAACACATTTTGCCCGTGTCTCGTGTCGCGCCATAAACCCCCACCACCGCTCTGGCGCAATCGGTGGCGAGCAGTCGGCGACACGGCCGAACGTGTCGCGCCACGACACGCCATACAAGTGTGTCTCTAACCATACTAAATGTATGAAACCGATATGCTTCTGGCGCGCCACGACACGCCACGACACGGTAATGTGGTTCCGCCTTTAGTTGTAATCAGAACATTAATGTTTAGTTAGATCCTTAAATACCGTCATATTATTATGATAGTTACATATTATTATACTACTTACACAACATTATAGTTTTGTTGTATGATACCCATCTATATCCGACCCGGTGACGTATGATAGGTGATGGTGATAATGCAACGTTTTTGGCTTTTGATGTTGGGTGGTAGCGGGCGGGGCTAGTCTAGTATTTAGTAGTAAACCTCATTTATTGATATTGACGTGATGGCCCAGTGGTTAAGGCGCCCGCCTCTCGTGCAAAAGGTTACGGGTTCGAATCCGGGCAAGCACCAATGTGACTATTTCCATTCATACGTACCTACATTCTAAAGTTTATCTTGGACATTACTGACATCCGGCGCCTCGGAAAGCACGTAAAGCGTTGGTTTCGGTTGTCATTCATAGAACTTTGACAGTCGTTACGGGTAGTCAAAAGCCTGAATGTCTGACCAGTCTAATCAAGGGGTAACTGGGTTGTGGAGGTCTGATAGGCAGTCGCTCCACGTCAAACACTGGTATCCATCTAAATCTGGTTAGGAAGATGATATTATTGTATTGTGTTGAATTTGCATTGAAAAAATATTTATTATGTTATCATTTAGTGGAAAATATTAATTTCATTTAAAGTCCGTCATTAATTTGAACTGCATTATTTAGGTTGGTTTTTACTGTTTCTTGATTGTAACTACCACGGTTAGCAAAAGATATTATTTGCAATTGTAGGTAACTAGGTACCATCTAAGTAATGAAACGGAACAGCAACAAAAATTGCGTAATAACCTAACATCAAATTGTACTATCTAATGGGAAACAAACCCAAATAGAGCCTCTGGTTTAAAATATTACTTTTTTATATTGCTTTATTTTTTAATCAGGTACCAACAATGTTCGCCAGTAAAGTGGTTCTTGTCACGGGAGCTAGCTCAGGAATTGGTGCGGATACTGCGATAGAATTTGCGAAACAAGATGCGAAACTAGTCCTAACCGGAAGGAACAAGGAAAACCTAGAGAAGACTGCCAAAGAATGCGAAATTGTGTCACCCAGCAAACTAACACCATTATCTGTTATCGCCGATGTTGGTAAGGAAGCTGATGTAGAAAGGTTGATAAAAGAAGCCGTCAACCATTTTAAGCAACTTGATGTGCTAGTCAATAACGCTGGTATTATGCAAATGGGTTCTATAGAGAATACTTCTCTTGCTCAGTATGACAGCATAATGAATACGAATGTGCGTGGGCCGTATCACCTGACCATGTTGGCCACACCGTATCTCGTCCAGTCTAGAGGGAACATCGTAAATGTGTCAAGTGTGGCTGGACTGAGGTCTTTTCCTGGCCTTCTTGCGTATAGCTTGTCTAAGGCTGCCTTAGATCAGTTTACAAGATGCGTATCCTTGGAGCTGGCAAGCAAGGGAGTCCGTGTCAATGCAGTAAATCCAGGAGTTATTGAAACTGGTATACATTTAAGAGGAGGGGTCAGTGAAGAAGATTATGCTGCGTATTTAGTGAAATGTAAGGAGACTCATGCTCTAGGTAGGACTGGAACTACTAAGGAGGTCGCGAATACTATTCTATTTTTGGCGAGCGAAGGTGCCAGTAATATTACTGGTACAACAATCGCGGTGGATGGCGGTCGTCATGCTATGTGTCCACGTTAAAATCAATAACTGATAATTTTATTATAAGCTTACCCAACGCAAATCGGTCAATAACTAATATACTTACTCAGATAATTTGTATACTTATTCATTTATGAATAATATGGTGCTTACTTATTTTCAGTATTTTTTTATTTCACTTTCCAAAAAGAGTTTCCTGTGACTAACGCCATTTTATAAGAGGTCAGTAAAAAATGAAAATGTCAACCTGTTTATTTTTTACTGCAGGCCTATTTCCAAGACAAGCATTGATTACCACATTTGGTAATTATAGATTTTCACCGATGAGAGTGCCACCAGTTTCGGTGAGAACAAAATTTACCTCGCTAAACGGGAACATACTTTGTATGCGAAACTATCAAACCGTCATTGATCTCAATAAAACTATTTCAGGAGTAGATTGTAGAAGTTCATTTATTTAGTTCGTAATACAATTTCATAATACAAGTAGGTATCTATTTAGGGACCGTAAAACATCTTATAGCTTAGCTGGAGGTTTACCAATGATGGTGTTGAAGATCCCGTTTGCTGAACATCCTCCAACTTCAACGAGGATCTTTCCAGTCTGTATTCCAGTTTCCACGAGGCGCTTTCCGGCACAAACTTCAAGTGTAGCTGGAAGCGAAGCAATGCCGACGTTTATACGACCAATCTGTAAACAATAAGTATCCATTAGTAAACATAAGTAGGTAAATCGCGTACCGGTAAATCTAATATTGAATCGAGAACAGCTGCTAAGAATAACAACGGATTAAGTAGGTAGGTAAGTGTTGCTTACCGTCAAAGTAGACTGTCCAAAGAAACCAACTGATTTTACTTCAGTCTGAACTGCAACAGTTCCAAGGCAGGATCCAGCAGCCCAAAAATTGGTGTTATCTGCGGTACACTTCTTCATATCTTCGATAGCCTGAGAACCCACACTCATAGCCTCGTTGGCTATTGACACTAAGGAATTGATTTCTTTAGAGACATCGGAGATGCGTTCGTCAACGCAAGACAATGTACTTGATAAGGTTTCATTGAAAACGGAGGCTGCAGCGTTTCTGTGGGACTGTAATATAGAAAATGCTTTTCTTTTTTAATCAACTAATAAAGAAACAAGTAAATACTTTAAGTAAAGTAACAGATAATATATGTAATTTGTGTCGATTAACGGAAACTCGACTGAACTACTTACAGATTATTTACATTTTGACTGCACGATTATACAATCGAGTATATGGTATGGTTTTTATTACGAAATAACATTATTGCCAACCGTCACAGACGCTACTTCGCCTAAACGATTTATCGTAAATTTATTTAATCAATGGAATCCTTTCGAATGAGTGTTAGTTGTACTTAGACTACTGCTTAGACTAGGTACGGGAGGCATGCACACATTTTACACCAAATTAATTGTTAAATAAGCATGCTACTACTTAAGTGTAATGGGGGCTGTAATCTGAAGTTAAATTTATGTCATGGTAGAGACTACAGGCACACAACAGGGCCTGTATAATCTAATACTTAAACTAGTTAACACTAGCACTCATTCGAAAAAGGAGTCCATTGATGAATAATAATACACCATAAATCATTCAGAAATAAATAAATAATAGTTCTAATAATTAGGAGACGTCAGGCCCGTTCAATGAATCTAATCATTGACATATGGCCTGCGGTCCAGACGTCCAGTGTTTTTCAGGGCGAAATATTCTATAACCCATTTCTTATTAGCGGGTTCTTTCCGAATATAATTGTAGGTAAATGAACAACTGCATAAGGGCAGCATACTCACATCGACGCAGTTTTTAACGGTCACACTGGTATTCGAGATCCTATTCATTACGTTCTCAACCGCTTCTGTCACACGATGTTTGAATTTCTGCACATCTTCGATTATTTTATCTCTGATCTCCTTAGCCTCGTTCATGATACCAGCATTGAATGCTTTCACGGAATCCAAAGCTTCCTGAGCAGATTTACGGAGGTTGTCAGCTAGTTGTTCTATGAGTTCCCTGTAATTAATACCAACATTTGGTTTTGGCATGTACATACCTTAAACAGGTAGTAAGTACCTTTTGTAATGTTATATTTGATGCACTAAGTTAATCACTAAGATATGACTGAGTAAGTACGTGCCAAGTCAAATTTTGATCAACGAGTAACAAATTACCTTATAACGATGAAATTTTGTAACATATATCACAGATATCCAGAATATAGATATTGAGTAAATTCAGTTGCTATTAATATTACAAAGCAAAAAACAATAGGTACCTTGTATGTGCCATAAGGTCGATATTACGAAAGGATCCTTCGACTAAGTCATGGCTCCCTGCGCCAGGAGCCCCTAAAGTCGAGCAAACCTGAAATTAACATGATTAAAATACATTGTGTTAGTGTCAATTTAGCAAAGTAAGTGATGGGTCATGTGGAAGGTATGGCTACAAAATAGGTCGGACGTACAGAAGCACCGTGGGATAATGTCCTTCCCAAGAATCTTAACACCTTCGTTGAGAACTTATGGTGAAAAATTATAATACCTAAATAAATGATTTCTGTCTGAAGACGGAGTTAGATAAATATTTAATTAGGTATCTAAATAAAAACATTAAACCCAAAAGTGTTTAGGGTACTTGCATTTTTTATTGGGGAGTAGAAAATCATCAAATGTTTTTGCGGAACAGCATAGGGCACGCGTTGCCCGCTTCTGTGTGTTAGACCCTTTAGATTTTTAGTCTATCTTTAAATCCTACGTATAGCTACTAATACAATGCAATAGTAACTAAGTCTGTTGATACGCGCTTTCACGTCTAAACTACTGAAGCGATGATATTTGGCGCAGTCTAGAACCTGTGAAAGTACAGGATTCTTTTTGACCTTAACGCGGGTGGATCCGCAGGAAAAAGCTAATTGGAAATAAGAAAGTGCAACTTTTTAAATTTAATTTAATTTGAAAAGTTTAATTTAAAAAAGCATTCACACAAAAGACGATAATAATTGTGTGGAAGAAAATAAAAAAAAAAACGCTCGATTTATAATTAGGTATCAAAGTTATGTTAGCCCTTTCCAGATTTAATGACTCAATAAGAGCTTACCACACCCAAAAGGCAGAAAGCAGCGAACAATTTCATGGTGATTTTTCAAAGTGCGTTAACGAACTCGAATCAAGATCTGATGCAAAAACAGCATCCCCATGGTTTTTATAGTGATCTATGTGAAACATTGCCCGATATTTTGTCATAGAACAAATATAATTATCTTATCTTTTAAAATGTGCGCCAATTAAGAAATTGCGTTAGATTTTAAATATTTAAATTAGTTATCTAGGTGCAATATAATTTACGTTGCTTCTAATCAATTGCAAAAGTTTTATTGTATAGTTTTGGATTTTTGACTAAGTAGGTATAGCGTTAATTTTGTCCCGAGTTACTAAGTATATGGTAGCTGCAAATAATACTCTAATGTAGTCTATCTACTTAACTAGTTACTTGGGCATAGGGCTAAGTCAATTTTTTGACATATTAGAAAGTGCAGGACCTGGTCTTTCTTATATCTTTGCAGAGATGAAGAATGTCTACATTATCGATCATAATTTCTGCTAGATATCAATGTGACAATATTGTGTTAAGAAGTACCCGTAACATTTAGCAAAAGCTAGCGATTTATTTTCGCCACAATATTTTCTAAAGTAAAATAACTAAATCAAATGAAAGTAGAGAAACTTCTTACTTATTCAAAAGTATTGGTTGAGACTTACATCATTGGAGTACAGCTGTACTTAGCTGTAAAACATACTTTAATTATCTAGTTGCTTGCGATATGTTTCTGGAAAGATAAATAAGATGCCACATTTGGCAATAACTTCTTAGGCTTAATTCAGTCAAATCATTGTGTTCTCGTTTTTTCTTTGACGCAATGTCTGATAGCGATAAAAATAATAGTGGCTATTTTATTAGGTACTTACGTAGAGTCTGAAGGTTTAACAAATAAATAATTTTTATCTGCCTATTTAACGTTACTTCACGAAGCATTCATGAAGATGTTTGTTTATTTAAAGAGTGTCTGTACTCTTTGGATATTAACTTGTGTATTTACGACTGTACGCAACAGTTCAGTAACCTACTTTACTGAAAGAAAACGAAAAGTCTAGAATGAAACAAATTAACCCACAACTCTGGCATTACAGTCTGCATTATGATAAATAAAAATATAGATATGCAAGGAATAACAAAGGGGTCTGAAAATTTGTAAATATCGAGGTATATAAGCGTAACCTCGATTTTATAGATGAATCAAGGCTATTATACTATAGCCTTCATTTTTAATTAGGCAATAAATATGATAGAATGTACACTTTCCTGGTATCATAAAGATAACAAGAAACCCTTACAAGAAGCACCTTTTGTAATTTTACACTAAATTAAATCATTGTCATTCAATAAAATTAGTCTTAATCCGCTCTTCAAGAGCAACACTTGTCTATTTAAAAAGCCTTTCGCATCTTTAAACAACCTAACTATGAAAAAAAAAGTGTGACGGAAGAAGATATCTGGATAAAGTTATAGTAAGTTGCAAAGTTACATTATAATAATGCTTAGAACTACTTAAGATTTTGACCATTTGCGCTGATCCTACATCAGTTATAAGTAGGTAATTTGTTAATAAGGTTGTGCAAAATTTTTAACTGTCTTTCTAGTCACAAAAATTTGGATGCACTTAAACTTAACTTTGTTAAGGTCAACGGTGCGGAGTTGTAATGTTCTGTGTTCCTCCCCATTGGACTCACCGAATGCAATCAAACGATTTAAATCATTTTTTGGTCCACTTCAGACGTATTTTGATCACGATAGCAACCTGGATGAAAAACCAACCTAGCCTGGAATAAGAACCATAAGCCTGTATCTCATCTCTATCTATACTAATATTATAAAGAGGTAAAATTTGTAAGTTTGTAAGTTTGTAAGTTTGTAAGTTTGTATGTTTGTAAGTTTGTATGTTTGGGGTAATCTCTGGAACTAATGAGCCAATTCCAAAACTTTTTTCACTGGCAGTAAGCTACATTATTCCTGAGTGCTATAGGCTATAAATTATTTTTATAACATGTATATTAACCGAGCTATCGCAACTTTTGTCTAGCAAGTCGGAAAAAATTACCTCATAAAACAGAATTATTTGCGTGCGCTGCCTAAACAGTTGCTTAAAATTAAAAACAATGTACGGCAACTTGGTTTGTCTTAATTATTTCTACAAAAAAGTCCGCGATACCATATCTCTATCTTTTATATTTTATCTTTTATACTTCTTTTATTGCATTAAAATGAGAAATATAACAAGTAATTTTGAGAATCTGGAATTTATCCCTTAAACTTGTAGTTATGTACTTAAAGCAGTTACCGAAAATAAATGATTAACGACGATGAGCAGATTGCAAGTAGTTCATCTCAACCCCAAGTAAATGATGAAGAGAGCGATTCCTCAGAATCTACTTATATTGACGAACAGATAATTTTCAAACATGTGACACTTATACGACGTTGAAAGCCGTCACTCGTCCTCAACATTTTTGTTACCAAATGTTACTATGCATTTTTATTAAATATAAGAGAAGAGCAAACTCAGTTATGCTAAGAGGTTTGGACCACAACTGTTAGACAATAAAGCTGTTGAACAAGGACAAACAGAAAATGAAACTGTTTAAATAGATGATACAGTGGTTGGCATCGAAGTTGTTCTAGAAACAAGCCGTCAAAAGGGATTATGAACAAATGTCGAGTAGCAATCAAATTTTAATTTTTGCAAACTAAAATAGTTATCACGAAGTGCATACCTAATAAAAGAAATTCCACCACTACCAAAAGAAAAAGAAAATTTCCTATCTCTTAAAAACCAATCAAACAAAGTGTGGCATTTTTTCAAGCATTCAAGCGTGTCAAAAGCGAAGTTTATCTGATCCCTTCGTACAAAACGGGACTTCATATACTTTTCTTCAAGTTGGCAAAGCTGATGCTACTACGATCCATACATTCATTCCACTTCAAATCCCAAAGCGATTTTAATTTGTAAAGAGAAATATAGTCTTTGAGTTAAAAGTGGAATGATTTTCGGGGTTTCGTAACATGAGGCCTTAAAATAATGCGTGAGCTGATAATAAATACTAATGAAGATGCAAACATTATACGTTAGCAATGACTAAAGTCCAAACTGGTACTAAGTTAAACCCATAAATAGCGTCTAGAACATGCTATTTTTGCGATTGTCAATCAATGCCTCATAATCTACATTAGCTATATATTATAATGAGTTAGCTACGGACATGTTTAGAATACCTCCGGTTAGAGGGACAGACTGGGTTAATTTTAACAGGTTAGTCTACCTAATTTTATTTCAGGATCCATACACACAAGTCTTTGCTCAGAAATGTGAACCTGTAATATAATTTTCATTTACCTATTTGTTTAAGGACATTGCTAAACTTGAATGAATTGTAACTTGGCGCCTGACATATTAAAGTTTAGCAATAAATATTTCTTCATTCCTCTTACCACTCATTTTTATATTGTAGGCGCTTTAAAACTGGCACTTGTAGCAATTTATTATCCTATTTGAATTGCTTATTGAAAATTTACAGCACTTGCTAGGTATTAAGAAAAAAATAAATGGCAAATTAGTGATCGATGATGGCAACCAAAAAATAATTAGTTTTCGTTTTAATGTCAACGTAATTGAACTAGTTGGTAGGTGTGGAAGATTGCAGGGTGTTGTAATCAGGCGATAAATTGTAGTGTAGCTTCGAGGTGAGCTTCCATATTAAACTACAGGATCTGCTTATTATAAACTAGTAATACCTATATGCTAGTTAAGCAATACATGTCGGTAATAACAGGCTATGGTGTGGTATTAGATCTAGGTCACGTAGAAGATTGATTTATCCGTTCAATAGGTACTTATAGACCTGTGCTTGCAATGGTAATCATCTGATGATTGCAAGTTGAAAAAAAATAAGAACTTGTTCTGGTGTCTTCTTAATCCTTATCCTCAACAGGAATAAATTTCTTTTCGGTACTAGCTAAACGGTATTAGCTATATTACTGCAAAGTTTCAACAAAACACGTTCATAATTTTTTTTTGCGTGTAAGAGTAACAAAATATCTTCAAAAATATTTAATTTTATTATATTAGTTAGGCTAATTCACAGAATCATACTTTCACCTCAGACAATTTTAAACAGCTTATAATAATCAAATAGGTTTTACAAATTTAATAAAACTCACGAAAGAGTATTCTCATTTTTAAATTTAAGTACTAAACTGGCCGTCATAACTTAAAAAAATGATGGCGGCCATTATTTGTTGAGAAAGATATAAAAAAAGAAACACAAATGGCGTTTTCAATTTTTTTGACGGATGAAGGCCAGCAACCCTTTTTAAATAATAAATCAAAGAGGCTCCAACGAGGTTCTATTCAAAATACTTAGTATTAGAACTTTTACAGAATATGGGCGTAGTACTAATTAAAGGTTTTCTTATAAGGAGTCTTAATAACTATTTGTTTATGTAATACGTGCGGCTGGTAATGTTTAAAATCGGCGGGATCTCATGGCGATATGGAGAGTGCGAGTGCCGCAACCCAGTGCTGGGCACGCGGTAATAGCGGCGGCAAGGCCCCTCTTTCAGGAGTGGCTGGAAAGGCGCCACGGCGCTCTCACGTATCGCCTGACACAGGTCCTCACCGAATGCGGACAGTTCGGGAGGTTCCTGTGTCGGATTCGGGCGAAAGCAACGCCTGGGTGTTGTCACCACTGCAGCCACGGTCGCCTGGAGGACACGGTGGAGCATATGGTGGAGGTAGTTCACTTGGGCGGACCACCGCCATGTCCTTGCAGAGGCGATCGGCGGGGGTGACTTCTCGCCAATAAAATCAGATTGATTGCCATCAGTACTTAGTATAAAAAACGCTTTCCGCTATCTGTCTGTTAGTATGCTTTAAAACTACGCAACTGCTTTAAAATTGCGGGTTTTTTAATAGATAGAGTAATGCAAGAGGAACTTATAGGTATGACAATACATGCAAATTAAAGTAGAGAAAACTGGAGATTTTCAAAGATTATGTTACCTATATTATTGGAACGGGTCGCTAGTGTCCTACAAAGGAAGAATAATAATTACATAAATAAATGACAACATTATGACTCCAAAAAATCGTAGGTCACGGTTTTCTATTGTATGAGACCTATAACTATTATTGTGATACCAATATTGTTGCGACTTCAACTTTGTACAGTTGTCATCATTGTTTGTGTCGTAAATATGTAAATATATAGCTATTGAGGTCAAGTAAATATAATCTCACGCAATTTTCATTTTAGTAGGCAGAAATTACAGAATACTGAGATTTTGTGTAATTTTCCGTTTAATTCGCAGGAAAATGATACAAATAGAGGTAGAGGAAAATCCTCTTCTGAAATAAATTGTAAAGTCCTGTTCCAAACATAGCTTTGAAAGGCAATGATATTTAAAAGAAGATACGTTACGTTCATACTGAGCGACGTTCTGTATTGTTGCGTTGTTATTACTAAGTACTTACATTTAGGTGTCAACTACGACTGCGATAGATAATACGGAACTTATGACACAGAAAGAGATAGTTATCTGTAGTGTGTTGCGCTTGAAGTACACTAATAAACCATAGAGTATGCGGATTTGCTAACAGAAGAGACATTGAATATAACAATAAGTATGATCTATTAAATAAAACAACAAACAAAATAGTAATCTATTTACTTAAAATCAAATTAATAATAATATTTTTTTCTTTTTAGACGCATGTATCCTTTCGAAGTAGTGTAATTATCTTCCTGTTCAAAATGTGCAGAACAAATTGTACTACTTTTTGTAGGCATCCAGCCATGTTCACTTCTTTCCGCCTGTACCATGCTGACACATTTCTGTTTTGTAAGATCGTCACTCGGAAATCTAAAAAATAATATAACATAATAATCTGTGTTATCTAGGTACATTACATAATATATTCTAATATTACTAATAAAATATCTAATAGCCTGCTATTACTGATCTCATTCTATATTATTTTTATTATGAACAGTTGAAAGCCAGAACTTATTATATTCAGCATAATATTATTTTAGCAACACGCTCACTAAGGCCTCCCCCACATTAGGCGCGCGCGTTCCTCTGGCGTATCAGCGACGCGGCCGCCGCGTGCACGCCGCGAGCGCGCTACCATACAATAGGAGCCCGCGTAGCACGCGCGGCGCTCGCGCTACTCATACGCCCGATGATTTCGCACGCGTAATGTGGGGTCAGCCTAACTAACAAGAAAACTCAGGTTGCGCAATCGAGCGGTTCGAACGCTATGTATTTTGCCTTCGATTTCGCTTCTGGTTGATTAATCTATGACAATGTCATAATATCATAATGACATATTCTATTTGTCCTTGTCGCGCTGCGGTTGCCATCATATTCTCTATCCTTTTCGAACCGCCATATAAAAAATCCGAAGTTTATTTGTAAATGAGAAATAAAATCG
Organism: Athetis lepigone; assembly: GCA_033675125.1. NCBI lineage: Eukaryota > Metazoa > Arthropoda > Insecta > Lepidoptera > Noctuidae > Athetis > Athetis lepigone. The sequence continues at coordinate 10,844,841 of CM066226.1, read as the reverse complement.
TGAAAAAATACAAATATGACGTTCCTTTATATCTTACTTACGTATGGTATGAAATTCCTTCACTCTTATTTATCTTGGAACCACAGTTTTACACTTTCTTAATACACAGTTCGACATTTAAGATTATTATTGTCACAAATGTCACACCACGGACACGCTTTGCTTCGCTCGCTGCTACTAGCCGACTAAAGTGAAATTACGACAATTGTCTGAATTTGACTGCAACAATTTGCACGCGCTAGTGTCATATCTACCTCTTTATTGTATATATAACATCATTGTTGAAAGGTGAATAATTATATACACACAGTGACTGGCAATTAGTATTATAAAAACTTCATACTTCTTACTCATTAGCTATTGTCTGCGGTGGGTGCCCTCTATCTGGCAGAAACTTGTTTCTCCGAAACCTATTTGGCATAACTCACTTGGCAGAAACTTTTTTAAACGAACATTGTTAAGGTATAAAAAATATTTAACATAATTGTTTTTTGACCTAATGTTTTTATGTCCGACTTTAAAATTTTTATTTTTTTACTTTTAAGATGGCAGAATTGTATTGGGAATAATTACCTTTGTCAGAGTTACAATTTTGCATAATTTCGTTTAGCGTTAGAGCGCCGATTATTTGGCATAATTTGACTTAGCATACTACGAAGATCACAGAATTTCAATAGAAATAATTATTAGTCATATTGAAAAAAAAATGTATATTGTTTTAAAAAATCACTATGGTGTACTACAAAAGTGAGTGACAGAAATGAATCGCTGCAAAACCGACTTCACGTAGTATTGTCTGCCCTACCCCTAGAGTGTAATTTAAACCCGCGAAGGAGCGGAGGGGCGAGGCGGCCCGTGGGACCGCCGGAGCCCCGCAGCGCCGGAGCCGTGACAGAAGCCATGCCTGCATGCTGCATGCTGCATGCCTGCTGCATGCTTGTTGCATGCTTGCATGCTTGCTGCATGCTTGCTGCATGCCAAAATAAGATATGAAATGCGTGCCAAAAGATGATTCTGGCTGTGAATTTTCTGCGATATGATGGTTCTACTTTTGATTATTATGGATATAAAATATATGCCAAAGATGATTCTGGTTTTGAACTTTCTACGATGTGATGGTTATACTTATTTGGGCACGCCGTTATAGCGGCGGTAAGACCCCTCTTTGAGGAGTGGCTGGAGAGGCGTCATGGCACTCTCACGTTTCGCTTGACGCAGGTCCTCGCCGGACATGGTCAGTTCGGGAGGTTCCTGTGTCGGATTCGGGCGGAAGCGACGCCTGGGTGTCACCACTGCAGTAACGGTCGCCTGGAGGACACGGTCGAGCACACAGTAGAGGTGTGCCGCGCATGGGCGGAGCATCGACGTGTCCTCGTAGAGGCGATCGGCGGCGGTGACCTCTCGCGCCCGGCGCTGGTTCAGGCCATGCTCCGGGGCGAGACGGAATGGGATGCCGTCGCCTCCTTCTGCGAAGCGGTTATGCTGGTGAAGGAAGCGGCGGCGCGCGAGAGGCAACGACGAGCCTCTCGCCCCGGACTAAGACCCAGGCGAAGACGTCGAGAGTCGCAAGACGACTACCGGCCACCGTAGGCGCGGTTCTGCGGATGGCGAGCGATGGGTAGCTCGCCACCCGGCTAGGACCAGGACCGCGTAGACGGCGCGTTTTGTTCCACGCGCGCCTCAAAGAGAAGGAGTCAGCACAGGAAGGGGCCCAACAGGGCCAACGCCTGCCGGGGTTGCGGAATGTTTATAGTGGTTACCGTGACCCTGGAACATAAAGGGCCATCGAAGGAACATGAGTGGGTTTTAGTCAGTAAGAGTCTGACACGCCCTCCCGTCGCACCCAGGACGGGAGCAGTCATTGGATGATTTCCCACTCACCAAAAAAAAAAAAAAATATGCCTAAACATGATTCTGACTAACAAAATTATGGGTTTCGGTGTATGGTAAATGAGTGTATGCCAAACGATTTTCTGCGAAAAGAGGTTTATCCTATCCGTTGCTATGCAAAATAAAATTATGACGTAAAAAGTTCTGCTATAAAGGGTGGACCCGTCTGCGGTTCGCCCATCCATTTCCATACAAACTTTTATCCCATATTTTATTCCGGACAGGAACGTCTTTTCAAATTTTGCCTGTAAAGTGCTGCTCTACCTCACAAAAATAAATTACTGTGGAAAAAACGTTACTAACTTCAGTAGTTTTAGGTTGTGCTCTTACTTTCCACCAAAAAGTCGTTTAAAGAAAATAAGTATCTACTATTTTTTATTAAATTTAGTTATTTATCCAGTTGTTACATTTTACCAATTTGAAATGAGATTGCGAACATTCTTCTTAATAGCTATCGTGGGTACAAAACCGTATGACAAATATTATCCACCTTTAGGGTCATTCAGGTAAAAGAGTAAACCGTCTCCACTCTATCACTTCTAGAAGGTATAAGGAATGTTTTGTTTTTCCACAGAATTTGCTCGTAGAACTAAACATGTTCTTGTATACTGAGTGCCTTATGAATATTTTTGTCTGAAACTTTTAAGGGTTCCGTAGTCAACTAGGAACCCTTATAGTTTCGCCATGTCTGTCTGTCTGTCCGTCCGTCCTCGCTTAATCTCTGTGACCGTTAGCACTAGAAAGCTGAAATTTGGTACCAATATGTATATCAATCACGCCGACAAAGTGGTAAAATAAAAATTGGAAAAAAACGTTTTATTAGGGTAGCCCCCCTATATGTAAATAGGGAAGTGGTTTTTTTTTATTTCAACCCTGACGTGTGATATATTGTTGGATAGGTATTAAAAAATGAATAGGGGTTTACTAAAATATTTTTTTGATAATGTCAATAATTTCGGAAATAATCGCTCCAAAAGGAAAAATCAAAGCGTCCCCCCCCCCCCTCTAACTTTTGACCCGTAGGTTTAAAAAATATGAAAAAAATCTGGAAAGTTTCTACTTTCCAGATTTTTTCCTAGAAATAATTTTCCTAGAAAGTTCTTATAGAGTTCTCTCTATAAGGACTTTCTAGGAAAATTATTTTGAACTTGATAGTAAGAACAGTTTTTGTACAAAAAAGACAAAAAGGTTGTACAAAATAATGTCTGCGTACTTAGTATGTCAACGTAACAAATAGCCTTTTTTTTAACTTATAAGTAGGTACACTTATTGTGACGGACGGGAAACTACGGAACCCTACATTGAGCGTGGCCCGACACGCTCTTGGCCGGTTTTTTTTTATGTTATTGGATGGCAAACAAGCCAAAAGTCCTTAAAGAGTGGTCATTGCCGCCTGGTAGAAGTGTAGACAACAATACCAGAGGCCTCGGAGAAGAGTTGCTAACCCAGAGACCATGTGCGTGTGCATGTGACTCATATGCCTTTAATTACATAATTTAGAGGCATCGTAAAACAAGTTTCCGAGTTCCAGTCAACGCATAACCGTAACTTGCTTATTTATTGCCATAAGTAAGTCAAATCTCATGTTATGTAAATGTGGCGATGACATAATGTTACGTAAGTGCGGATAATCATATGTACCTTGACCCGCCTTTGGAATACAATATATCACAGACAAATAGGTAGGTCGGTATCTACTTGAGAAAGCGTGAAAGCTACTAGTCATCTTTAAACAGCAGTTGGATGTTGAATTTTGTGACTAACAATGTTTAACCAATTTTTTCACAATTCTTTACGAAGTAGGTAGGTATAGGTCTGAAACGCTGAAATCATAGTTAAGTCATGTATTTAGGTTTGTAGTATATCTTGTTCAGAAGGACGCTGTTCTTGTTGTTAATGAAAAAATTCAAATTTATGGTTATCCACATTCGCTAGTAGAGTACGATTTCCCCTAGACCTACGAGCACAAAATAATTACATGTCCAAATTTTACACTTTAGCTCAGTTTTAAACCACGTCACCTATTTGATGAACATAAAAGCTTTTAAAAAAAAAGATAACCGACTTCAAAAACTAAAAGCTCAAAAATAACTATTTCGGAAGTCGGTGGCAACACAAATCGACCGGCAGAAGAGAAGCCACCGACAGTTATTTTTGAGCTTTTAGTTTTTGAAGTCGGTTATCTTTTTTTTAAAAAAGCTTTTTATTTTTTACTTTTTAGTTAGAGTCTCAGTGTCTGACTACGTTTTAGGGTAGCTCTCAAAATAAACTTATAATCTTATAAAAATCTACAATCCAAGAAAGCAAAACGCGATCTATGCGGGCAACGTCACGGGATATCTATTAGTGTTATATACTAAAACCTTCCCCAGAATGTAACAAACACTTTGCTGAAAACCGCATCAAAATCGGTTCAGCCAAACGCGAGATAATCGCGGACAAACATACATACATACATACATACATACAGGTCGAATAGAGAACCTACTTTTTTTTTGAAGTCGGTTAAAAATAAATCAAAATAGTAATAAGCACTTCGTCCTTATAACCGCAACTATTTAAAGAGCTATACATGATATAACTACATCTAGCCTAGATATGTACATTTAACACTCAAAGTGAAATCAGGCTACGTCATACATACAGTAGCTGGCCAAATTATTAGGGACAGTGTCATGATTTTTGTATTATGAAGTTGGATTGATTTTTTCAGAAAAGTTATTGGTTGTAGATTTCAGTGGTATTTTTTATTCAAAAACCTTATTATTTAAGATTATAAAAATAAGAAATCTGAAGGTGAAATTAAACCTGGTAATTTGTTTAAAAACATAACGCTTTAATAAGTTGAAAGTAAATATTTTGTGTATAACTTAATATTTTGCGACGCCGCCGTCAACAGCTCGTATAAGACGTTTTATACGTTCTATACATTATATAACAGGTTGTTTAGGCTTGTGTCATGATAAAACTCATTTCTATGAACTGCAATGAGCTGGTGTTTAGTGGTAACGAAGTGCTTAACGATAGCCCTCTTGATGAGCTTCTGCATGTTCACAATAGAGTTCGTATCTGGTGAATTATCTAGTTAGTACAAAAAATATTTATTTATTTTTCAGACAGGAATGCTTTAACACTCTGTGCCTTGATATACGAAGTAGAATCGTGCATAAAATTTAACTCTCCGGCTACTGGGCACCCATTCTTCGACTTGCGGCCATAATTCAGTTTCTAGTACTAACTTGTACAGATCTTGCCTTGTAGTCCCCTTTACGAAATATAGGCACCCCATGCTTTTAGCTGAGATGTTAAATCACACAATGATGCTCCCTGGTTGTTAAGTTTTCCCTAAAAAGCAAACTGCATGGAGCTGTTCTCCAACAAATCCACGATGTGTACGACAGCAAATGAGCTCTTATTGACCTCCACTTGAAAAAAATATTTGTCGGAGAGGCATACACAGAAAATAATGCAATAATTACTGAATAGTGTATTTCAGACGTATGGGAATATTAAAAGTAATATTATTAACCGATTCCAGTCTGCCACTGTCATACTTCGGTGTTGCCAGGCCCACTGCAGTCGTTTCTACTTCATGGTCTCGGTGAGGTGCGATTTTTTGATCGGCCGGCGATTTATCCAATTCTTCTCGGACAACCTCCGTCAAACTGCCCGATCGAATACTTCTATTTTCTTGTCTTATCCCTCGTTCATAATCGTAGTCAGGGAAACGATACACTTTTTATCATGTTTTAGGCAGATATCTCTGTTTTTAAGGTCAGAACAAAGAGTGGTGATCCGTTTTTTGCCACATTTTTTCACACTCTGTGTTTTTAGAAGTTTGTTCTGATCAGATTTTACTTTAAAGCTGTTTACTTCAGACTTTTAGACACCTGTAATAGCTGTGAAATCTTTCAGAGAATGTGTAAAATACAGAAACAACATTTTTATTTTTATAAACTTTCATAGAGACGTGTCCTACAGCTTTGTCCATTTTAAAAAGGCAAAATTTTAAACGTATCACGTAATATCGTTCTCAAAACTTAATATTTAATATTCAATTTAAGAAAAAACGGACATCATCAGAAACAATATCTGCGGTTTGATTAGTTTTAACAGAAACATCTTGTCAAATTAAAACCAAAAATAGTTTTTGCCATCAATGAAACAAAAGTAATTTTGAACTGAAGTTAACAAAATTGCTACATATTATAAGCTATACCACTTTTTTTGAAAATGACTCGATCACATGGTGGTATCACATATCAAAATTATTAATAATAATACCAGGAGTAAAACCATACCAGAAAAACCTATATAACATTATTTATTTTCTTGAAAAAGGTGTTTGAACAAAAAAATGTTGCTCAATTAATACTGTCCCTAATAATTTGGCCACCGATGGTAAGTTAAGGACAAAATTGAAGCAAGCTATTTTTGTACTTAAACGGTAGTTGTGTTGCATTTTAAGAAAAAACTTTCAAGATTTGAATTTGGTTGATTGACTGAACGTTCGCCATTAGCGAAAGGCTGCTTTTCGAAATATTTCACACTTGTTTATCTCAAAAAGGATCACCAAATAACTTGACTTTTTATACAGAAACTACTGATTACATATTACAATATCCAATAAAGTGCATATTACGTTATTTTACTGTACAAAAGAGATACCGTACTACCTCGTAAGCCATTTACTGGTTGTCTTCATTCAGAAACACGTGCATTCGAGTTCACTTGTGCAATATTCAAGAGAATCAATAAAGAAACCGTTATGTCGCGAATTTCTTGACATAAATACTTCAGTAATTTTGCATAATATGGTTTTAAGTAATTATATTGTTAGAATGTTGAGTATCCAAGAATATTTGAACACATAATGTCCCGTTTTGAAACGGATTTCCTAGAATCCAGACGCCAAAGCTTCGCCATTTCTCTGTATCGTTATCTCAATGTCGTTATACTAGAGGCTTTATAAAAATGCTTTTTTTGATGAATAGCCCTTTGAAAGTTGCTATTTCTAATTATAAATAAATATTTAAGTATTATACATGAAAATAAATTCTGATGTCTAATCTATAACGACAACCAACATTACGACAGGTAAAATCAAAAACTCCTTAGCATCGCTGTCAACCGGTAAGATGCCCAAGGGGCTGGCAGCATTATCATGTTGGATGGTAATTCTAAGCCTCTGGCGAACGTAAAAGCCAGCCTAAGTCAACCAGCCGTTTGGACAACTCTTTAAAAAGAAGGGCATGATATGTCAACGTGTAGTTGAGCTATAACAATACTTTTTATTTATATTGTAGTAAATACGTTAAACCAAAGACAGACATAATCACATAATTTTATAATAAGTGCCTATTATGCTAGCTTAGCTTTTAAATAATTTGTTCAGTTTTAGAAGAGCCCACACGTCGATGTTCTGAATGTTTCGTTGATATTATGATACTAGAGATTTAAAGCATAGAGCCTGGACATAACAAAAGATGCATGCAGCGATTGCGTCGTAGGGTCTATATAATAGAAAGAGACTCGACCCGAACGTCGAGCCAAAAATTCACACTCTTGTTGTTCCAATAGGAACTTCTTCCTTCTCCGCTGTCCTTTATTACTCGTTAGTTATTCTTTACTGACGAACGTAGTTATCGAATACAGTTGCATTGTTTTTCCGGAACTTTCACGCTTTTTGGCGGTTTTTCTACTGGTTCACATTGGTTTTGGTTTTTGAGACTTTCAGGGGATACGATTGGTGTGACGGGATTGTTTCTATAATCAAGTCAATAATAACATAGTGTCACGATTATCGATATAAGGAGGTTAAGCAAACTAACACTATAACTCAATGTCAAATCACGTTTTACTTGTGTCGCAAATATGTACACATCTTAATGTCCTTACAATAACAATTGTTGGCCACGGTATTGACTTTTGATACTTTGAGAAGGTAACAATTAATCTATCATACTACCAATCTCCCTGAAGCGCAAGCTCTTCGACATGTGTATCTTGCCCATCCTAACCTATGGTGCTCAAACCTGGTCACTTACCGAGTCGCAGAAGTCTCGCCTTGGGGTTTGTCAAAGAGCAATGGAGCGCAGCATTCTTGGTGTAAAACGACAGGACAGAATCCGGAACACCACGCTGCGCTCCAAAACAGGCATAACGGATGTGGGCAAAAAAGCTGCCAGGCTCAAATGGGATTGGGCGGGTCACGTTAGCCGCATGAGTTGTGAACGCTGGGCTAAAGTCGCTACACAGTGGGTGCCGGAGGATGGACGTCGTTTCCGAGGCCGGCCCAGGAAAAGGTGGCGTGATGAGCTTGACGCACACCACGAGAGCTGGTTCGAAGAAGCGAAGGAAAAGGGAGTCTGGAAGGAGTTAGGGGAGGCCTTTGCCCAGCAGTGGGACAGCGTAGGCTAGTAAAAAAAAAAAAAAAAAAAAAAAACTTGAACTATCATTGTTATTTGATTTGTTCTAAAATAATTGTTATGTCGTGTCTTCTTATGATTGTGGTTTGAAACACTTGTCTACATAGATCCAATTTGTTATTAACTAAGTTCTATAGTTGTTAATTGTACTATAAGTAATTATTCAAGCAGGTAAGCAAGTTACTCAAAGGTTCTATTGTGACGTTGATTAGGTATGCGTGTAACTTATATTTTTCTTATCCGATCCTTACTATTTTTAATTATATTCAAGTGAAAAGCTGAATGATTTATAAAAATCGGAAAGCTGTTTTTCTTCTCTTAAACTACTCTCTCTTAAAATACTTTCTTAAAGTATTATTTGCTATTTCCAGATTTAAGAGTATTTCCCCTACGTTTTACGTCTCATGAAAAAATTTTCTCTTGTCATATCTTCGCCATGTAATTTAGTTTTTTTTTCCTAGAAGAAGTGTACATATATAGCTATCCTTGCTTATTAAGTGGGAAAAATTATACAAGCATAGTTTTTTAATGTTCTGGACACGTTAAAGATACCTCAAATTTTAGGGTATGTAAAGATCAGATTTCTGTTCTATGCGGATAAATAGTTGAGTTTAGACTATCATGAGCATTTTTTTTGGTGATTGATATGAAACGTTCGTTTTTTCATTGTTCGTCGATATAAGTTCTGGGTTTAGAAGATAAGTATATTTTTGGGCATCGCCAGTTATTTATATCGCTTTTTAGTTCATATCGTCATCGTCCGTTTAACCTTCTTAAAAAATCGGTAACCTATCCCTACTAATCCCTACTTTAATATTATAAATGCGAAAGTAAATATGTCTGTCTGTCTGTCTGTCTGTTACGCTTTCATGTCTAAACCACTGAACTGATTTTAATGAAATTTGGCACAGAGATAGAGTTGACCTTGAGAAAGAACATAGGACAGTTTTTATCCCGAACTTTTGAAGAGTTCTCTTGAAAACGCGATATAGCCGCGACATACACGCGGGCGAAGCCGCGGTCAAAAGCTAGTTAGTTATAAATACAATAGGTATAAAACGGGCGATCCTGCAGTAAGTCGAATAATATCTAAATTGTTAAAGTGTGCAGCCTGTGTTTAGTCGGATGTTGTCAGACGGTAAACACGAAGACACACGTGTCATGCATTTTAATGCATGTTACCCAATTTTACAAGGAATTCATGTTTTACCTACTGATTTAAGGTCTCAGATTGTAATGTAATAAGTTATTTTGACTTTTAAACACATATTTACGGACTTATTTATACATGTTTAATGATAGAAGGAAGTTCATAATGTGCAATTTCTTATTCGCATGGCCAATGTAGAGGGCCAAGTAATTTTGCGCATGAAGCAGCAAACCAGTGGAGTGCGTATAGGCATGTTTTTGTTCTAAATCAAAGTCACCAGATAACGAAGGGGTGGAGCTAAGCTTCGCCCGCTGTGATTGGTCGATGAATTTGACAACTGATTTTTTAGGGATTGCAAAAGGGTGATTAAAAAAATATCGATATCGATAATTATTCAAATTATTAGTTGTATAAGACCCGATTTTGTAATAAAACAGGGTTTTATAAAAATAAGGTTATATTAAAAAAGGTTTCGCAATCAAGCAGTAGCTTAAATAAATTAATAAAAAAATAATACACTTGATTATAAAACGGAATAGTTAAATAAAAAACGAAAATTAACCCATTTTTCTTTAACTTCCGGAATATTTGGAAATCTAAAATGAAAACATTAAAACGAAACATTATTTTTATTTTACCATTAAAAATTATCGATAAAATAATTTATCTACTGTGTTTTGTGAAGTCACATCACTTCAGGACACAGTACGAAGTACTTACGAATAGAAAGGGATAGACTTATCTAATATTCTAGTGAAAGTAAAGGACTTTTTCAAAAGACATCAACGCGGTATGACTTTTTTCGAAACCAACCAGTTTAGCTTGAGCTCTCTAATAACCAAAAATGTAGATAAATATCTCAGATTAGTAAACACAAGGCAGATAGATAGCGCGGAACACCGCGAGTGAGGTCAACAAAGCAAATACAAAACCAAAAGCGAATACAATCTCGAGTCAGTACGGCACGAAGCGTCGCGCCGTAAACATGTCACAGAATATATTCATATTTTCGAGAATGATGCCGTCTTTTGTTTTTAAACATTGCAAAAATTGTTCCCTAAATCAAAAGAAAGAAGATGGAGTACGTTTTTATAGATTAATATAGTTATTTTTGCCTTTTTGGATGTTATTTTATTTGGAACACAAAACCTCAACAGAAATCTGTCGGTGTTGCTATTTTATTGTGAAAAAATTTACCCCTAAGTTAGGAAATATGTATTGGACACAGGATTATCGATCTACAAGAATATTTATTTCGATTGTTTTTTTCTTTTTGGTTGGTATGTTTGTAGTTTGTAGGTATCATAAATGTGTGTACTTATCTTGTATGTGTCAAAAGTCTTCGTTAATAAATCTAGTGAATGTTTTGTCTCTAACTAAAATTATGTACAGTACCAGTCGATTCGCCAACATAAAGTTAATATAGTAAAAAAACAGTGAACAGAAAAAGAAGACTTAACTAATATTTTATATTCTGTCCTTTTCTTTAAGAAATGGAAAGAGACAGATGCATTTAAAATTTAGTAGTTTGTGAATAAGAGAATAAATTAGCGCGTTCAAGTTTCAAACAAACAAACTTTTTGTACTATCTGCCCGCTTCCAGCTTAGCCAGGGTGCATTTTTTTTAATCAATGTTGTCATACCAACATTGTCCTGACAATTACAAACACAACAAAGTAGATTCACCTAATTAGGCGTAGCAGTTCTTATGCTACGCGCGTACCTACATACTTTTAGTAATTCCATAAATTGATTTTAAATAATATAGACAGATAAGAATGAAATATTACGGGTAATTTTTCATCATCCTGGCAACCGGAACGCACACAGAGACGACGTGTTCTTACAGCGCAGTCACGTGGCAGTCACGCACACATGTCTCGACATTCGCCGCACTCGTAATGTTTCGCGCTGTCTATCTGCCTTCTGTTTACTAATCTGAGATAAATATAATCATATTTTACTTACCGATGAAAACTTATGCCATCTTTTTTATAACTAGATGTTTTAGAACATTTTCCGCACCATTTTATTGCACATGTACTCATTTTTGCTTCGGTTTTATACGATAAATGTATTTTTAGGTACCGAAATTAGGAAGTGTGCACGGATCCAACAACTGGTCAGTACTAAAAATTGCACTCATACCTGCGTCTCTTATAAGTGATATTCCATTTAAGTGTCGTGAGCCCGAATCACCCGTATGAGCGGTCAAGTGGTTGTATAGTCTTTGAATTTTGCGTAACAAAATGTTAAAGTTATTTTCGTTCTTTTATCCCGATAAATATTTGTGGAGGCCATTATATGGATTTAAATACAATCTCATCCGACATTGTGTTTGCTATATAGAAACATTTACAGGGATATAGCTTATCAATACAGGGCACATTTTATGCTCTAATTTAATGTAAAGAAATCTGGAAGGTCTTGGGTGTGTCTTGGGGGAGGTTTTTAGCAGTGAGTCTGTACAGGCTAGAAAAAAAAAAGACGGGTTGCACTCCGGGAGTGCCGGCAGAAGTGAAAACTTGATTATTAACAGCGTGCCACGCGCATCCATGGATGGTGACAGCTGTCTACTATCCATCCGTCCTACGCTTTTTCGATCCGGTCACGTGTCCTGACGCGAGTTTAAGATTTTATACCCATTACAGAAAAAGTGCTCAACGCCGCTAAAGAAGTTTTCACTTCAAAAAACTTAAAGGATACACTGGACAGTTCATATCATTTATATTATTGACTTGCGATCACACCTCGTTTTGAGAAAACAAACAGTATACAGTACGATAAAATATAAAATGAAAAACTCACAACTGTCACGGTGGGGTTTTTGTAATCCTTATCCTACAATGTTTTAAGAACTATGTTTTTGAATACAAGTGTATCTAAAAAAAAGAATTAAAAAAGTCTTCAGTGAAATGTTAAAAATATAATAGTTAACACGCCATTAATTATTTGAATCAAGCGGCTTCTAAAGCGATTAGCAGACCTCTTCCTGGTCCTCAAATGTTCTCTAAATTTCGTTTAAAGTATTATTATTATCTGTTCATTAAATTTAATTAATAGCTAAAGTACAAACGTTTACATTGGTAAAGTCATCGTCAAATAATTTATTTTAATTTAAACGAGGACAGATTTTTTTTATGATAATAACAACTAAGTATATTAGATAAAATACAAGCGTTTGCGTTACAAAAGTCAAAGTCGCGTCAAATAATTTAATTTAATTAAACCAACAACAGACAATTTTGAAGGATATTTGCAATAAGAAAAAGTTTTCTTTCTTTGCCCCTTAGGGGTTAGGGTGTCTTATTAGGACACCAGGTTGCTTAATTTGGTCGCGCTATCGTAGTGTCTAGAGTTACCAAGCGAGAAACACCAAAACAAGCACTAACTAGTGTTCTCTCTATACTAAATTATGTTACACTGCACTACATTGTGTTTTTTTACATGGGAAATGAAGCAATCGCCGTGGCTGAAACCGGCCGGAGCATCATCATCATCCATTTTTTTTGCCAGTTGCCCAACCTGGACTTTTTATTTTTAACTAGCTTTTGCCTGCGGCTTCGTCCACGTGGATTAATGGCTCCCGTTCCCGGGGGATTTCCAGGATGAAAACTATCTATGTCCTTTCTCGGGTCCCAGACTGTATCTACTTATACCAAATTTCATTCAAATCGGTTCAGTGGTTGAGGTGTAAAGAAGAGACAGACAGACAGACAGAGTTACTTTCGCATTTATAATATTATATGATTTGAAAGACATTTTGTACACACTATGTGGCCATGTTAATTCTGTGGTTCTTTTACTTATATTAACTTACTTCCTAAACAAAAAGCAAATCATATTATCATGACGAATTGAACTAAATCATTATTATCATGACAAATTCCACTAAATGTAATTACTTTTCACTATTGGTATATACAATATTTACAAACTAAAACAATGATCTAAAAAAAGGAAAAACACTAGAATTAAAATAAAATGTCATCAAAAAACTCCTCCGCATCGCTGTCAACCGGTAAAGTGCCCAAGAGGCTGGCAGCATTGCTACGTTGGATGGATGGCCATGCTAAGTCTCTGGGTCATGAAAAAAAAAGCCATTGGGTCACGGCAAGAGTCAACTAGTCTTTTAGACAGCTCCTTAAAAATAAGGAAAATAAATAATGCTCATGAAAAAAAAACTATCGCATTACTTTTCTACTAAAAAAACTATACAAGCCTTTTGCTGCAACCTGGTCTCCAATAAAATAAGAATAGAATAGAATAGAATAGAATATTCTTTATTGTACACCAATAGGACAAAAACAGTAAAGGACAACACAAACAAATATGCAAGAGTACAATAGGCGGCCTTATCGCTAAAAAGCAATTTCTTCCAGGCAACCTTTGGATGGAATCAAATTATATAAAAATGGGTAAAGGGTAGTCTATGGCGTACATTAATATATATATATATATAGACATAAATATTAATATATATATAGATACAAATATTAATATATATAGAAAGATATATATATATAGATACATATAGATAGAGAGAGAGATATATATATATATATATGTGGAGTTCGGGTTCGTCAAGGGAAACAACTTGATAATATTCACTGTTTATTTTTGGCTCGTTTTTTACAAAAAAATAACTTCTTGCGTCTTTTAACTTAAGCTCTCTCTGCCATCTTTTTTTCGTCTCTCTCTCTCACTCGCACACACATTCATCTCTCATTCCCTCAATCTTACGTTCCATTTCACGTTTAAAAGAAATTAGGCCTACAGTTCGGCCATTCTGACCTGTAGTCTGCCCTCAGACTACTTTAAGTTAAACACTAATACTATCTTCTACATATCTTTCTTAAATACTACTTTTACATGGCTTAATGTTCTAACTCTAAATATGACAGAACTACTTCCTTTTAAATCTAGTGACTCTAAATTAAAATACAAATTATGTGCTAAAATACTCCAGTTCAAAATACAAATTATGTGATGTAACCTCACAATGTGTTACATTATGAAATACAATTAAAACAATCTGTTTTTATCTGACAGACTTCATCTTAAAATACTTAATATTGACATGAGGTCATTGATACAGAACTACATAACAACTTAAGGTATACTACTACAACAATTATGAATTACATACACAGTCAGTAACTGAGAGGTATTTAGTATTATTTCAAAATTTAATCTTTACACAATGACTCTAAATTACATCTTAAAAAATAAAAACTAAGTTACAGTATCCAACAATGAGATCACAAACCAATACTTCAAAGATCAAGTTATACTTTCAGAAAAGTTATACTGAAAGTTATGTGTACCTAATGTACCTAGCATCCACCTATCACATTCTATTAGTTTAAATAGGATGAGTAAGGGATTAACTAGCTCGACAGTAAGTGCAGACAAACTCATGGCCACAACTTCATACAGTCTGCACCTGTCGAAGTCTTTACAGGTCCTTCCGCATTAAGGTCTACCTTTTCCACATGATACCTTCCTTTACCAACTTTCTGGACTATTTTATATGGACCTAAAAATTTTGGTTTCAACTTCATGACATTACCAAATTGAGTTCTACGAATGGCTACAATATCTCCTTCTTCGTAATGTTGTTCTTCTTTCCTTTTCTTATTGAACTGCTTAATATTTTCCTGTTGTATTTTTAAAATCTGGGCTTTGGCTTCCTGCCTTAAACTATGTCTCTTCTCAATAAAATCCTGTCTGCATTCTTCTTCTATTAATTCCAAAATTTTGATATCTTCTTTTTGCTTCATCTTTGTTCCAATAAATAAATAAAAAGGTGATGTATTAATTGATCTCTGGTAGGTACTATTGATAGCCCTTTGTACTTGACTCACATACTTGTACCAGTGAGCTGGTTCTTGTACACACATCTTGGTCAACACGGAGATAATCACCCTGCGGATGCGCTCAACCTGTCCGTTGCCCCTTGGAATGCCAGTAGTAACGGTGTGATGCTGAATACCTTCTTCTTTACAATAATCTTGAAATTCCTTTCCTGTAAAGGCTGTACCTTTATCAGTGATGATCCGTGATGGATTTCCATAATCTTTCTGATGAATTCTTAGTTTGTCCACTGTCTCTTTAGTGGTTAAAGTTTTTGTGGGATAAATCCAAACGAATTTTGTGTATCCATCTACAACAGTCAAAATATAGTTGTACAATTTCTTTGTAGCATCTAATGGTCCTAGATGATCACAGTGCAGTGTCTCCAGAGGAAGTTCTCCTTTTTCTATGGGATTTAGAAAGCCTTCTTGCTTCCCTTCCTTCTTACATGCCAAAATGCATGGAACACATCCTAATATTATTTTCTCCACTTTCTTAGTTAAATCTTTGATATAATAATCTTTTTCTATCATATCAATAGTTTTCTTTTTTCCAAAATGTCCCACTTCATGAGCTCTTCTTACAATTTCAATATCCATAATTTCTGGTATAACTAATTTCTTCTCTGTGCCTTTATAAATTAAATCATTTTCAATGTAAAAATCCTGATATGCTTTCTCTTTTAAAATTTCTCTTATTACACTCAAATTTTCATCTTCATTTTGAGCTTTACGAATTCTTGCATGTAATTCTGACTGAACAATACACACATGGGGTCTTCTACTCAGGGCATCTGCATGTGACATCTTCCTTCCTGCGCGATGAATTATTTCATAGTCAAAGTCTTGAAGAAACAGTACCCATCTTGCTACCTTTGCTGAAACTTCATTCTTATACAACGTCTTCTGAAAAGCCGCACAGTCAGTCACAATTTTAAAGTGGAATCCAATTAAGTACTTCCTAAATTTTCTTACACCTTCCACTACTGCTAAAGCTTCCAGCTCATAGCTGTGATAGTTCTGCTCTGTGGCACTAGTCTTCTTACTCATGTAGTGAACAGGGTGTAATTTTCCATCTTGACTATCTTTCTGCATAAGGATTGCTCTAAATCCATACTTTGATGCATCGGTATGCACTTCTGTGTCTAGGCCAGCTTCAAATATTTTTAAAACTGGTTCACTGCAAAGTTTAATCTTCAAAATCTCAAATGCTCTTCTCTCTTCTTCTCCAAAGTAGAATGACTTTTCTTTCTTGAGCAGTTCAGTCAGTGGTCTAGCTATCACTGCATAATTTTCGATATATTTGCGAAAATATGAAGTCAGCCCCACAAAACTATGTACTTGTCTGCTAGACTTTGGTTCTGGAAAATGAGCAATTGCATCAGTCTTACTAGGGGAAGGTTTGACAGTACCATTCTCAATGACATGGCCTAAATATTCTACTTTACTTTGTAATAGCTGACACTTTTTCCAATTTATATTTAATCCATATTCGGACGCTACTTTTAAAACTAATTTAAGACGACCAAGTGCCTCTTCTCCATCTTTAGCTAGAATAATAATATCGTCGATGAAAATTAAAACTATACCATCCGCAATTAAATCTCTAAAAATAATGTTAATGAATCTACTAAAGTATTTTGGACATATAGACAGACCAAAAGGTGCTCGCAGAAACTCGTATTGGCCTTCTGGACTGCTAGTCACAAACGAAGTATACTTAATAGAGTCCTCGTATACTGGCAAATGGAAAAATCCATTTTTTAAATCTAGTGTACTGTAAACATTTGATTTACTCAACTTATCAATATGATCGTCTATAACAGGTAATGGAAACTCATCTTTAACCATCTTTTGATTTATTTTCCGATAGTCTACACAAACTCTGTAACTACCATCTTTCTTCCTAACTAGTACTAACGGACTGGCATACTCTGAATAACTAGGTCTTATTATTTTCTTCTCTAACCATTCCTTCACTTGCTTCTGAACAACTTCTTCTTCTTTTATGGCTAATCTTCTTGGACGCTGAGCTACTGGAATATCATCCTTCATAATTATTTTCAATTTAATGGGTGCCTCCTTCACCTTAGATGGCTTATAGTTATCAATAAGCTCCTGTACTGCAGGGATATGCGAAATAGGCTCCTCTGATGCGGTAGGTAAACTCAACAAACACATACTGTAATCATTCTGTGGCATAAGTCTGACTGCACCCCTATCTAACAAAAAAGTTGCGTTTTCCAAGAAAGGTTGACCTAATATAACCTGATAGGGAATAACACCTGTCGGAACAATATAAAAACAAGTTTTAAAACTATTGTTATCAACTTCTAAAGACGTAGTGAACTTACCCATAGTACAAACTTTCGCCGATCCTAAACCAGTTAGTATAACTTTATCTTTGACGTATTCGACACCGCTTAGCTCGAAAAACAACTGAGATTGTATTAGATTATAATCACAACCCGTATCTATCAACGTATCGACCGAAACACCGCACATTATCACAGTTTTCACCGACTTATTTGTTTTCACAACATTGTTTACATTCAAAACGTCAAACTGACTTTGACAGCTTACGCACTTGTCTGTGGTTGATCCGTTCGGGTCGTCATTCACTCGTTCATCGGGAACTCGTTCTCTTTGGATACAATCACTGTTGCCAACCTCATCAATAACGCACATTGAATGTCCGGTACCGCTAGCCTTCTTCGTGATTTGTTGCGATTCACCACCGGAAACATGGCCGCTGCAATCTTTGCTTAGGTGACCGAATTTATTGCATCGAAAGCACTTCACGCCATTCGGACACTGCTTGGCCATATGATCCTTATCACCACACTTAAAACACACATTACTGGACACCGATGTTGTCTGCTTTTCGCCTGGCGATGCATTCTGCTTGCTGTTACTGCTTTGTTTACTCTTACTCGTGCTGGCACTATTTTTGTTGTCGTGCTGTTGCTTCGTACGCGATTTCATGGATTCGTAAATAGCTAGCTTTTCCTTCAACACGTTGTACGTCGTAACACCGTATAATAGCATTTTGTTGCTTTCGTAGTCCGGAATGCCGTCCACAATATATTGTATCGTAATATAATCCGGAAATTTCGCCCTCTTTCCTAACTCTTTCATTGTCAGCATATACTGGTATACTGATTCATCTCTTCTTTTTTTACGGCTCGCCATCAGCTCGTGCATTTCCTTAGAGTTTAATGAATCGGGAAACTCCTTTAATAACGCCGTCTTTAACTCATCAAAAGACTTGTATGTTTTTTCCGACCGGAGCCATAACTCCGCCGTACCCACGAGTGACCGTCGGGCTATGATGAGCTTCTGCTGGGCGCTCCAACCAAATATTTCAGCGTTGTCTTCAATATCCGCTGCCCATTTTGCAGAAGAGTAGGTTTTGTCTTCGCCGCTAAACTTAGTGATGCCGTACGTGATGTCTAGTGACGGCGACATCATGGCCGACGCCCCCGCTGAACCACTACCGGCGTCGTCTTTATTACTCGACATCTTCTTCGTGTAAAATCTTCGTAAATTGGTAGTAGCGAGCAATCGCAGACTCCTCGTCGCCGATTACCCAACTACTTCGTCGTTCGTCGTATACTTTTCGAACGCCGGCGCAGCGCACACTCCGCGTTGCACGTGTTCGAACCGGCAATTCCTTCTTCCGTCGTTTTGTTGTTTTCCGCTTATCCCGGACAAGCCCTCAATTGTGGAGTTCGGGTTCGTCAAGGGAAACAACTTGATAATATTCACTGTTTATTTTTGGCTCGTTTTTTACAAAAAAATAACTTCTTGCGTCTTTTAACTTAAGCTCTCTCTGCCATCTTTTTTTCGTCTCTCTCTCTCACTCGCACACACATTCATCTCTCATTCCCTCAATCTTACGTTCCATTTCACGTTTAAAAGAAATTAGGCCTACATATATATATATTTACTTATATGTGCATTAGATATATATATTTATACATACTAGTCATAAACAATACATAGATACGATAGAAGTAGTATATAAAATAAAGTTGAATTTAACCGAGTGATGACAGTGTTAGAGAGCCAAGTAGTGATCTTTAACCATTTTTTTAAAAGTAGTTAGAGACTGTGCGCGTCTAATAGCCATAGGCAGATCATTCCACAGACGAATAGCTTGAACCACAAACGATTTATCATAAAATGATGTGGAGTGGGCTGGCATCTTCAATATTAAGTTTTCTGATGATCTAAGAGTACGTGAATGTGTGTCACAGATAAATTGGAAACGCTCTTTAAGGTAAAAAGGGGTCGTAGAGTGGAAAAGGATACAGTAAAGCAAGGACAGAATATGAGCATTCCGACGAAGTCTTATTGGAAGCCACTTGAGCTTGATACGAAATTCTGATACATGATCATACTTGCGCAAACCAAATATGAATCTAATACAAACGTTCTGAAGACGCTCAAGTTTGTTCAGTTGGTCCTCTCTGAGATCAAGATAGCTGGCGTCAGCGTAGTCAAGGACAGAAAGTAGAAGTGATTGTGCAAGCGCAATTTTTGTAGCAGTGGGTAGAAAATTCCGCAGCCGTCTCAAGGAGCCTGCAGATGCAAATAACCGCTTACTGGTTTCCTGCATCTGTGGCTCCCATGACATTTTGCTATCCATAAATATCCCTAAGTTCTTGACTTTATCACTAAAAGGTATTTGGATTCCGTCAAAAATAACTTGAGGAAGATGAAACCAATCAATTTTCGAGACCATTCGTGAACTACCTATAACAATGAGCTGGGTTTTTAAAGGATTAACACTAAGTCCATAGCACTTACTCCACTCCGCTACTTGGGAAAGATCTGAATTAACCTTTCCAATGGCTTCCGATAGTTGATCTACAGGAGCCTGAGAGTAGATTTGAAGATCATCTGCATAAAGGTGATAAGATGAAAGTAATTTGTTTGAGATTGTATTAATAAATATAGCGAAGAGTAATGGGGATAAAACGCCACCCTGAGGCACACCAGCAGTTGTATCGCACCATGAAGAGAATTTATCTTCAATACGAATACGTTGCCGGCGACCATACAGGTAACTGTGAAAACAATCAATGGCCGTTGGAGATATGTTAAGAGAGCCAAGTATACCGAGCAAAATGTCGAAATCAACGGTGTTAAAGGCATTACTGAAGTCCAGTAGTGCAAGTACCGTTAATTTGCCATTTTCCATGCCCAGTCTGATGTCATCCGTAATTTTGACTAAGGCGGTTACAGTGCTGTGACCAGGACGGAAACCGGATTGGAAGGGATTAAGAAGTCTATTCTTGGATAGAAATGAGCTTAATTGTTTATGAATAAGACGTTCTAGGACTTTGGATAGGAATGGTAATATGGAAATTGGGCGATACTCAGAAAAGGATGAGGGATTGGCTTTTTTTGGTAAAGGAGTAATTTGGGCTTGTTTCCAAGTGTCTGGAAAAACACCGCTGGCTGTAGAATAATTTAGGATGTGGCATATGACAGGAAGGATTTCATCAAGGATAGGGAGGATCATTTTACGACTGACACAGTCACTTCCGACAGCATCAGAGGTAATAGACGCAATGCTGCTCTTAACATCACAAGCGGCAAATTGATTAAAAACAAAAGATGAATAATCTGGGGATGGAAGCGTAGAAAGATAATTTAAAGTATTATTTTTTTTTTGCCTTATCAAAGTTAGACGACGATGAGAAATGTTGATTCAATAGATTGATGTTGATATCTTGAGAAATTTTATCAATACGTGACTTTCCAATCCCCATTGATCTCAGAAACCTCCAGACCTTAGCTGGGTCTTCGTTCTGTACCGACGTGTGAAAATAATGGCGTTGAGCATTCCTACACACCTTATTGCAGTGATTTCGTACGTCAATATATTTTTCCCAATTTGTAGGAATATTCCGTGCTTTGTACCTAGACTTGGCTGACACCTTTTTTTCCATTATCTGTTTTATATCCTTCGTGAGCCAAGGTGATGGTAGGTGTTTTACCTTTACTGAGCGAATAGGAGCATGGACGTCATACAGTGCTACTAAGTTTACTGCAAACATTTCGACCTTTTCGTCCACTGACTCGGATGTAAAAAGTGGTAACCAGTCAATGTTCGCAGCATCCTCACGAAGGTTCTCAAGATCCATGCTACCAAAATTACGCTGCAAAAGAATTCTTGACTTCGCTTTTGGAGGACGGATTTTATAAGAAAGAAAGATTAGGTCATGATAAGAAAATGCATCAGCCGAATACTGGCCGTGATTGGCGACGTGATCAGTTGAAGAAACGAAAATTAAATCAAGAAGTGAAGGAGAAGAATGAGGAAAATGATGAGTTGCATTTAATGGGAGAATTGATAGGTTGCAAGAATCGATTATAGAATGAAGAGATAGAGATCGGGAATCATTTTTTAGAAGACAGGTGTTAAAATCACCCGTGATAATAATGTGACTGTAAGAAGTTACGAAGTTTTCTAAAACTGTTTCCAAGGAGGAAAAAAAGTTGATTCGAGAAGAGGGACAGTAATAGACGCCAAGTAAAATTTTGTTGTGACTCATCGTTACTTCCAGGAAGAGATGCTCGCCGGCGTTTGGTGGAGGAGGCTGTTCGGATATGCTTACAATAGAAAAAGATATATGAGACCGCAGGTATATGGCAACACCACCACCACCGCCATTCGTGCGATCATTTCTCACCAACTGGAATCCTGGTAAAGTGTAAGCAGTAGACGGGAGACAAGGTTTGAGCCACGACTCAGATACAAGAATGGCGTGAACATCCTTACAGTCAAAACTTGCCAGCATATCAGGGAAGTGAGCCGGAATACTCTGTGCGTTTATGTGAACTACATTAAAATTCCTAGAAACATCAGAAAACTGAGCAATTAGTGTATCTGCAAGCGAAGGTAGGCTTGCAAAGCTGTCATCGTTACTACTGGCTGAAAAAAATGTTTCTGATTCGCTACTGTTATCATCGTATTGTGAAGACGACATAAAAGATAAATGTATATAAGTGTATAAAATAAAATAAGGGTATAAAAATATAATATTACAATTAAAATATAGAATAAAATAAAATAATAATAAAAATTAAATACTAAAGTTGCGGTCAAAATTTATCCACCTGCCGGTTTAACGTGGTTGAAATTTCTCAAAAATACTAAACTAAATTACTATAAATTATTATACATTTGAGTTTGGTCCGGGCAAACAGTAAGGAAATTCGAGAATAACAGAGAGAACTAAAAAAAAAAAAAAAAAATAACAATAGTATAGAGAATTGACAGACAATAACTATACTTAAATCAGTGAAGATAACGAGAATATCCCTACGTGTGACAGTGACATGACATCTAACAAGTGTCACTCACTGTCACTGTCAGTTACTACAGCTACACAATACCCACTAGTATGGAATCTGTTTTAGGTTTATCAAATAAATCTATGCGGTTTAACATAAATTATAACCAAATGAACAGAACAATTTGGAAAGTGGGTACGCATATGTGGAAAAAAAAAGAAAACATAGTGTTACCCGGACTCAGCACAACAAATAGAGGCGATGGACACTTATTTCTTATTGGCAGCAGCACGCTTGGGCCTGCTTGAAATGTTGGTCTTCTGTGGAACGACTACGCTAGCAGGTTCTGTTGGAGACTCCGGGGCATCTCGAGACTTTAGTGTGCTCAGCTCCGCAGCGGATGTTATGCGATGCCGTGAGCCATCGGGTGTGAGAACGTAGACGCAACCATCTCTTGTCCAACAATTAGTTACACCAAACTCTTTCCGCGCAGCCATGAACCAGTCATGTCTCGACTTGGTCAAAAACTCCGAGATGGTGATGCCCGTACCCTTCAGTTTAGTTTTGTCGAACCATATACTGTTACGAACACCAACATCCCGCAGCTTGAACAAGATAGGCCGAGTTCTTGATGTGGTCAATCGCCCCATCCTGTGGCACCGCTTAATGTCACCTACTGCGAATCCATCCCTCTTCATACGGTCCTTGACAGTGGTGACTACTACCTGTGCCGTGTCTTCATCCTTCCCCTCCGGGATGCCATGCAGCAACAGAATTCCACGGCGCCCGCGCATCTCCATGGAGTCAACGTTTATGGCGAGCAACTCTACCTGCTGCTGCAGGCTGGTGACTGCCTGGATAATAAAGGTTTTGAAGGCAGCAAAGTCGGCAGCCAAGTTTGATGTGTTCGATGGATCCACTGGTGTCTTCTGGAGTTGTGCTTCGAACTCTGCCATTCTTTTTTGGAAGATATCCATTAAGCCAGTCAGAGAATTGTTGATGGAATCCATTTATGTGATGTTGAATTAGAGTGAAAAAAGGTGATTATTGTGAAGTGGATAGAAATATAATAGAAGTTGAAAGGAATCACTTCACCAGCAGGTAGCCTTATTTAAACTGTTATAATTTGCATTTATTTATGTACTATTGTAGTTAATTTAATTTTAATTAAAATTTAATTATGGAGCAAGCTTTTTTAGTTGTGAACCTTGTGACTACCCACAAAAAAAAAAAGAAAGAAAAAGGAAAAAAAAAAAGAAAAAAAAAGAAAAAAAAAAAAAAAAAAGCCTATATTTCATTTTAAGAATGATTGTACATTAACCTAATTTATTGTATACTTAGTTTTCAGACAAAATGTACAATTGTTTGTTTTTTCCCTAATAAAAAAAAATAAAAAAAAGACGGGTTGCACTCCGGGAGTGCCGGCAGAAGTGAAAACTTGATTATTAACAGCGTGCCACGCGCATCCATGGATGGTGACAGCTGTCTACTATCCATCCGTCCTACGCTTTTTCGATCAGGTCACGTGTCCTGACGCGAGTTTAAGATTTTATACCCATTACAGAAAAAGTGCTCAACGCCGCTAAAGAAGTTTTCACTTCAAAAATAAAATGCCTGATTTAGTGTAGAAGATTGGGAAAGATATAAAAATACATACCTACCTCTATACGATTTCTACACGGTCCAAATGTCGTATGAAACTTTCTTATTATTTATTTTTTACAGCAGGTAATACATGTAAATGTCTATTGGCTTTAACAAGAGCTCTCGCAATTTATACAAGATGACAAGCATCTGCTTCAGGATGCAGCAAAAATAGTTAATTGCGCCATTAACGTGTGTAGTTAAAGCCATAAATAAATTTTACGTCAGTTTCTTTTGCAGTGCCTCCGTACTTATTTATGTAGGTACTACTACCATATTTAATCCCACACCCGTAAAACTGACACATCATTATGGAAGGCTGAGTTTTTTTAGGCAACACAACTTTTCTCAATATGTACTTCTTTATGGCAACATTGCAAAAATGTTGTAACAATAAATTCAGCTGGGTCGTTGACCCCATACAAATAAAGTACAAACCAATCGCATAATTGATGGCTTTATTCCTAAAGAGGTACTTACAGAGAGATTATATAGTATGACTTACCTATAATATACTCAGCTTACTGTCATCAATCGATTAACCATATTCTATAGAGATATCCGATTGTTATTGTTATAAAATTGGTATAGTACCTATTTGTATACCTTCGTCACTGTGTATTTATTTGTCATACATTTGTATTTGAACTTACCATCTAACTACTCGTCCCTCTTCTAGCCAAACTTTCAAACAATTAAAATGTTACAAAGTCTCAGTTAAAGACATGAACTGACGTAAATAAAAATACAATTTTATTAACACACCTGCCTAGAATGTGACCAGCATAGTTTTGGTCTTATGGCCTTAGCGCTGATCTCCTTTCAATCCTTTCAAATTAAGATGTTGATAAATTTGCTGCGTGACAACGAACCTTCAACCTTCACTAACGCGTTGTTACTGGACTCCTTAACATCTCAGATTGCATCAGATTGAGTTTCCATTGTGCGCACGCGTTCTTTTGCATCACAAGTGGGGCTAACTTGAAAAAACTTCCTAGGAATTCAGCATAGTGTTTGGAAATTCATTGAATACATATAAAACCCAATCGCCAGGTATCTATTTTGTGCTTATCTTACCTGTCCGCCTTCCAATAATATCTGGTTCTTTTCATAGTCATCAGTTCATGTTATATAAATTATGTTCCAATTTTATAATAGGTAGTCAACCAAGTGTCTATTCTTTCAACGACCAAGCGACAGCCGGCTGTCGGGCTGCTAATGTCTTTCTAATGTGTCTTGGATGTAAGGTAACTGAATTATTTGTGAAATGTTTGACAAGGGAAAAATAGAAAAGATTTTTTGTCAGATCAAACACGACGGCTCATTGTATGGAGCATCATGTTTATCTTCCGGATTCACTTCCTCTTTGCCCTTTTTGGATTATTAAAAACGAAAGACCTTCTTTTAGGACTTACAACACTTTATTTATTATTACTGTTGTAACACCTACGCATACTCCTTTAAGTTGGTACTTAGCACAGAATAACAAACCTTGGAGTTATTTCCCCGTCGTCATAAGCATGATAACTTCTCAGAAGAAATTTTGATAGCAATCAACCTTAAACATGTCGAGGTCTTCTGTTACGAGTAAGTAGGTATTGTGTTCCTTCTGTACGTAGTGGAATATGGCAAAATAAATGCCCATTTACAGATTATTTAACCCTACAAAAGTGACAAGTTGTACAAGCGTAGGTATGTCCAAAAAAACAGCCGTTAAAGGTTTAATTGAAGTCGTTTTCTCAAAGCTTTGTGTGACTACATTTTGATTACATGGCTTTGATCAATAAAGTCAGCGAGTGCTAGCTCGAGCAAGTTTAGAAAATGTGGATTATTACGAGGAAAGCAGGAAGAAGCTGTGTACGATGCCTACGTGACTGTATTGGGGCCATGTGGAGCAACTACTTTGATACTTATCCATAATTTCAATGATTGACGTTCTCTTTTTATTTCATTTTGTATTGAATGAGATATAAAAATTGTATCCGTGAATTAGGTAACAGACAGTAGTTTGTTAGCTATACAAGGTGTATTTTTGGTCTTGCTCAACCCGCTAGGAGATGATTCTACTCATAAAAACAAACAACTTTCATTATGGAACCAACTCTGAAATCGCGAAAAAAATATCAGCTTGTTCATACATTTTATTCCGAGGGCATTGAACTTTTCTTAGAAACAGCTGATATTTTTTTCGCGATTTCAGAGTTGGTTCCATAACAAAAGTTGTTTGTTTTCATGGGTAGAATCATCTCCTAACGGGTTGAGCAAGACCAAAAATACACCTTGTATTATTACTGTAACTCATACTGCGATTATTCAGTAATAAAGTGAGCGCATTATGAGAAAAGCGTGATATTTATTGAATAGCTTAAAAAATCTACTAAATTGATTGTCATTTGCAGAACTTTATGTAAACGATAAAATAGGGTCAGTCGATGCGGGTCCTAACATCAATTGCAATTTAGCAGTTGACCTTATTCAATGATCACGTAAAAATTTCCCTCTCACTGAATTACCTTTCTCAATTGTGTGAGGACAATTTGTCGAGTCATGTGACTCAAGAGTTGTCACGAGTGCTATTGGTAATTGGCTCCTTTGTGAAGGATGTGCGGAGTGTAATCGTTATTGCTAAATTACGCTCTAGAATAGACGACATCTTTGTGGGTTGGGAATTTTCGTGATGCTGTGGAGGATTTACGGTACCTACATTGGGTATTGGCACGCTACAGGTTTTGGCAGTCTTTATTTGACCCAGTGGAAGATTTTGGCTATTGTACATGACGAAGTTGGTGGGACATGATTACAAAAACAGTTTGCTCACTGTTTGCCCTACATAGATTTTAAAGAAGATTTAGACTAGATTATCGTATTTTCAGATTCTAGCGAACTTGCTGGGCAGGTCGTTTGTGAAACTGACAAATTCATAAATTAGGTGCTTAAGGCTGGATCTTGGCACTTGATTGTCTCAAGTACGGTCAGCATCAAAAGTCGCTGAACACATTCAGATTTTCAAAATCACTGTATACTATTATCATCTATTTAATGTGGTATGTTTAATGTTTTATGTATTTTTAATGATGTTCGTTCAATACTGGCGCCTATCTTGTTGAGCGATTTATAGATGATAATAGTATACAGTGTTTTGAAAATCTGAATGTGTTCAGCGACTTTTGATGCTGACTGTACCAAACATAAAAAAACACGTCGTCTGTCAAAGGCTTATGTATAATACGCTGCTATGACCCTTTTCTTATAAACCTAATTTTTTAAATTAAACTTGTGTATAATTGTAACTGCAGGGAAAAAACAAAGGAATTAAGAAGTTTCATTGAGTTACATAATTTTATTATCAGGTTTTTAAAAGGCAATGCGAGATGTTTTGTGACATTGCTGAATTGTATAACGGTATAATCATGGCTAAGGTCTCCGAAACTGTTAAGTAAATAAATAATGAAGAAGGTTATAATATACTAACGTTACTTCTGTTAACGGTAGGTAAACTTAAACGCAAATAGACTTATTTGGAGCAAATAGTGTACAGGGTTGCCAATACACACAGAAAATAACAGAATTTAATATAAAATCATTTTTATGTGCATTTGCATGTCCAAAAAAATGTAGGTACAACAAATGTGTTTCTGAGTGCATACGGTAATCATCAAATGACTCCACCCGCTCTGGGCGGAACGAAAGGTGTCATTGAGTGAGTGTCAGACTTCTACTGTCTAAAACCCATCCATGTGTGATCACGTACAATGGTCCTACCTTAAAAGGACTAAGTGCGGAAACCAAACCTCCCAGAGGGAGGCCCATGATGATGAAGATGAAGAACCCATCCATGTTCCTTCTTAGCCGGGTTGCGGTATCTCTTTCGAACAACCCGTAGCCTCGGTACAACCCGTAGCCCCGGAAACCCACAGCCCCGCATTTCAGCTTATGCTGATGTACTCAAGACTGATTATTTTCATGCAGATTCATTACCAAAGAACGATTATGACGATACTAAAATACCATTGAAAATGACTAGTTGTTTCCTTCAATCTGAAACACATTACACGCAGCCTCAAAAACGTGCTCACCAAAGTTTGTCAGCCCTCGCTCTTCTACAACAACGTATGTTACATGATAGTGTTAATTGGACCGTATCAGAGGCTTCTAAGTATTATGTTCGAGGTGATCTACTGGTGACCTAGCCCAGGTCGCCAATAAGGAGCATTTGTATTGAGTAGCGCGAGCGCAGATAAAAGTTCCGACCGGCTGTACTTATGTCAATTATTTCTTTAATAAGTTATGCGTCATATGAGATACAATGGCTCAGTTAAGCCATGATAAAATGACTCTTTGTATGTATATTTCTCAGTCGATATTGTACTAGTAATATATATTCAAAGAGGATGAAGACCCCACATGAAGACTTTTCCCGTATCGCCAATCCGTAATAAATTACACAGTTGTTCAACATTGCAAAGCTGGTCGGCGTGGGTGTTGTTACGATTCTTAAAAGAGGATTTATTGTATAGCAGTGGATGTTTTCCAACCATACAATGATAGAGAGTGCACAGCTTTTTTCGAAACAGTTTGTTTATATGGACATTCTAAAAAAAAGACGTGTGGCACTCGGAGACTGCCGCGGTAAAGCTATTGCATAGCATTTTTATCAACTTATGTAATTATAATCATCATTTATAATCATCATTATAATTTCTTTTCCTCCGGCTTAGCAGTCAGAACCACTAACTAGTAGACCAACAGGCCCTTTAAAATCACCAGACACCCATGATGCACATTGTGAGAAAGGTCACTTCGATTCTCAAATCGACCTCATTTTTGACCTTAGCACCCCAAAAAACCATGAAAACGACACCCGTGATATTTCAAAAATCATTAAAAGTTCTGCTATTCATCGATAAATGGCGAAACTAAAAAGTGTTAGGTTAGGTAATATTATTTTCGTTGCGGAATTTCTGGATTCGGTCTCCACGCTCAAGGCCCGCGATAGAAGCTATGCAATAGCTTAAAATATGAATCCCGCGGAATAATCATAAAGTCAATATATTGAATTTAAAAGTAAACCGTTTCTCTCATTAGGTATATTTACTTTCTAGTTCAACGACTTGAAAATAGAATATAAAAATAAAATAAATATAAACAGAATATGAAAATAGGCAAAAAGTCGTATTTCCTAATCGAAATGTGGAATGACATTGCGACTGCATTCTTCCTTTAGCTATTAATTAATTATGTTTATTTATTCTTAGTGACGTGTAATAAAAATGTAATGATTTTATGAGATCCAGAAGGCTAATGCGAGGCCGATTGCGAGATAGTAGGAAAACATAAATATCCTAGTTTTCCTTCAATTTTGTTACCTAGTAGGTGCGTGCATTTTAGACGGTGGCTTTCCTTATTTAGATCCGTGACTGTAGCCAGTATATTGGAGTTTCAATTGTTATGATCTAGAACCACCCAGATCTGACGGAAAATATAGGTTTAAGATTTAGGAAGCTTATTTATCTTGCGCTAAATAATAATACCATATTGAACTTTTTAACAATAGTTTTTAGTTACACAGTTTGTCATTGGCTCAGTAGGAAGTAATTATGGTTGTGTAAGCGGTGACAGCCAGTTAGTTCATCACTTACGTATGTCACAGTGGCTAATAAACTGAACACAAACACTGAACTGTTCTAGCTGACGATTACTGGCAAGATCGGTAAGGAATAAGAAAAGGACAAAGGCGAAGGTCTGACATAATGTTGACATAACGTCAGGTAGTACATTCGACTGTCTTCTATTGGCTCTCTTCAAAATGTAATTGAAAATCACAAGCAGGATTCGATATTTTTATTTTTGGTTTTAAAACCTGATCAAATCTGTTTTATTGGTAGGTACTAATTTTTAATCATTGAATCGAATTTGAAAGACGACAAACTTTATAGATAGAAGTAATTACGAAACGTTACTAAAAATATGTATAAATATCTTTACAAAAACATAGAACATTTCATTAGTAAGAAACCAAAAAATAATCAACTAGTTACCACGAAACTGCTGGTGCTATTAATAATATTCAATATTAATTCTGCGAAGCAATTACCTGCAGTTTAATCCGTGAGCATACTATTAAAACGTCAACTCATTTAGATTACAATTAAAGAACACAATTTATTACTAACGTATTATTAAAGCTAGATTTGTATTGGTTTAAAATATTGGAACCAATATTTGGTCCAAGAATATCCGGTTACGAAAAAAATATTTGCAGTTTTACTTATTTTGCAACAAGCTTATGTTTTTATCTAGGTAGTGCAATTAGGTAATCGATGTTAGGATATGGGTATATTCCAATCACGATTATCTTTAATTACCCAATTGGGTAATTCCTAATTAGGTTTAATTGACCTAGAAATAGTAATCGATTAATCGCTCGCATAATAATTCGTACTTTTTAATCCTTTATGTAAATTAGAAGTTAATATTTTGGTCTTAAGAGCCTAGACTTTGTTCCAATTGTTTGTTCCAATGTGTAAGTCAGCCTCATGCTCTGGTAAACTCATGATAAAACTGTCTAGCTGCGTAGTCAGTACATCGCGATAATTTCAAGTTAATGTGGTTCATTGTGACTTTAATTCACGTTTCGCTAATTAGAACCCTAATTGAAGTGGTAATGGAAACAAATTATGAGATAAAGTAATGTTTGAAAATATATTTGTCTGTCTTTACTTTCGTTTAAAATAGAAAGTAGTTGGTAATACATTTCATACACTTAATATATTGCATTCGGTGAAATGGCGTTATGAATAAATTTTGACGTTACATTATTATGTTTTGTGCAACGAAATGCATTAGTTACAACCTGTTAGTGGTTATAACTTTGCAAATAAGCTGTAAATTTCTTTTTAAACAGTTAATGAATCAGTAATCCTCAATAATATCCAGAAGTCAGGAAAAGTTTTAAAGACACGAGCTCCATAAATCAAAATTGTATCTGAAAAAATATTGTTGTTAACATAATCTTCCAGAAAAAATACGTGTTAGGATCACCAAAAACAACAAACGTTCTGTATTGTTTTGCAGCACAGTCCAAGCTTAATTATTGAATACTGCCTATTCAACAGACAAGGTTAATTTTGATTCATAATCAAAATCTGCCTAATAACGTCTAATCATTTTAATTATTGAACAATTATCAGTAGTTCATTAATAGAGCCTTCTTGTTTCTGATGAGTCGTTCATTTAATAATCCTAAGAAGTCAGGATGTCTGTAAATGCCAATTCTCTTGAATAGCCAGTTTATAAGTATAAAACATTCGCATGTACTACAGTCATCAGGAAAATAATTAAAAAGAGGATAAATATGTTCTAGTGGTTCTGTAAGTATCTGTAGTAGCTATGTGAAGCGGTTAAGAAGTGCTATGCAGTTGCGCTGGACAAGGATGCACGATCCTTATCCCGCATTAACTAATTCTCAGCACTTTATAAGGATTTAACGAATGTACCCTATTAAAGTGCTAGGGAGTTGAGTAGTAGGTGTAATAGTAATAGTAACTCGTGAAAATGTCGCGGGTTCCCGCACAAAAGAGAGAGTGAGAGAATATTTTTAGACATAAACATAGCTCCATATTTAGGATATACTATCCGATGAGTTTCGTCACCAATAGTAGGTAGGCCATTACGTAGTAAAGTCAGCAAAGAATATGATTTCCGATAAGGCGAGTGCCTGCCAGGGTTGCGGAATTGGTTTGAAAAAGTTAACACGGCCCAGGAAAGCAAGGGCATTAAAACTAACTTGGGTTTTAGTTAGTAAAAGCACAGATTAATAAAGTAAAAGTCTGAAATTTCCTTCCGCTCCGCCCAGAATGGAAGGAGCGGATGATTTCTCATCCAAAAAAAGTAAGACCGAAATTTTGATAGAAAATGGCTGGCTTTGCGCCGGACGGACAGTGGAAGAGTCGCTATTTGTTTTCAGATTTAATTTTAGGCACGCCAGAGCAGTGCATTTAAAATGGTATATTTTTAAGAATACGTAGATATAAGTATACTGTTTGAAACATGCCGAAAATTTTATTGACCGAAAAATATTTCGCAGAATGAAAGTGTTTGAGTGAAAGTGACATAAGACCACATTTTTTTGTATTAATTAGCTATAGTGTTATGTAAAAAATATTTTTTATTCGGGAGCCTAAATAAGTGAAAATTTAATGGTAAATAAACGGACAAGTCCTTGGCAGGTTTTTATTGAAAAATATTCAGAGGGCTTGTTAAAGATGGTTCTCGATGTAAAATAGCATGGTAACCACGAGATGACTCAAGTATACACGCATTCTCCTTATCATAATATTGATGTTACGGGATTCCGTATTTGCCCATGTGCTGCATTATTGTGAGGCAAAGCATATTTATAATAATAAAACGCATAACCTAACGATGAGCATAAGCACTGTTGGTTCTAGAAAATATTTCAGAAAAAGCCTATCTCAGATTTTAAATTAATCGCGACTTCGTTGGAATATTATTTAATGATTTTTAGTAGTTTGTCAGAACACCTATTATTGGCCTAAGTCTCCTGCCTCAAAACTATTTACTTGTCATATTTTAGTTTCATAGGTCAAGTAATTTTCATGATTTTGTTATAAGAAATTCGCTGTCCGTCGTATGTCAAATAGTGATGAGTGACCATTGTTTTAATTGGAAAATATTAGCAATATGATTTCCTACTTTTTAAACAGATTGTCTTATAAAAATAAAACAAACATAATTCTTCATCAGATTTGGCTAAAGTATAGTAGTGAAAGTGTTGATATTCCCACTAAATCAAAGCAGTTTAAACGTAGAGCTTATTTTATTTTTATTTTAGTAAGAATTAAATAAAAATTAAGTCTACATAGTTGTCCATTTTGGTAGGTAATATGGTATGAAGATTTTTTTTAAATACTTAACTACTCTTTATATTAAGCAAATGTTTTACAGTATAATTCAAGTACTGTTTAAATAAAACCAATACGCTGGAGTAATAAAACTACTGTACTAGTTTATTAATAAAATCCAATTATTCAAAACATACATTAATTAATTGTTGTCTAAATTAACTTCAATATTTTATTCAATTCTCATCAAAAGTGTCTAGGGATATTTTAATTAAACCTAAATAACTAAAATTCTATTAACTTTTTGTTAAGACACCTACACTTTAAAATAAACCTTGTTTAATTGCGTATCTAATCTGATAATAAACTTTTAGATAAAGTTGAATTTAAAAAAAAACTTAGAAGAAGAGGAAAAACTCAACAAAATTTCAATTTAACTTTATTTTTGAAATTTCAAAACCTAAACAACAAAACAATTTTATTTTTATAAAAATTGTTGAAAACTTAAAATTAATAATTCATGGATCCACCTGACTCTCCTGACACATCTGGAGCGGTTCTGCATACTCAAAACAAGGGGGTCAATATCCTGTTGTGAAATACTGTCCCATAATTGCTGCTGCCCCCGCTGCTGCCGCCGCTCCCACGGCCGCCGCTGCTCCCGCCGTCCCCGCCGCTGCCGCGTCTGTTGCTGCAGCCGCGACCACTGAGGCCGCAATGGAGTGCCAATAATGGCCCCATTGCGCCTCTTACAGGCGAATATCAACCACTGCGCCACCGCTCAGGATCTGTTGCTCCAGAGCATGGCGCAGTGGTCGATTAACATCGCCGTGGTCTCCGAGCCGTACTTTGTCCCGCCCAGAGATTCTTGGGTGGAGGACCTGAGCGGCTCGGTGACCATCATTTCGTCGGCCGCCGCCGGTACCCCGACCCTCGAGGGTGTCAAGAGGGCACAGGGGTGCGTTGCGGCACGGTTCGGGGAGATCGCCGTGGTAGGCGTCTATCTCTCCCCGAACCGATCCCTCGTCGAACTCCACAACTCCCTTATGGAGCTGAGCGTCGTCGTCGCCGGGTTCCGAACCCTCCCCGTGCTCGTTCTCGGGGACTTCAATGCCAAAAACTTGGCTTGGGGCTCCCGATACACTGACGCACGGGGCAGAATGGTGGAAGACTGGGCCCTAGAGGTAGGCCTAGTCGTGTTGAACCAGGGTACCGTCCCCACGTGTGTGCGGATGCGGGGTGAGTCGGTGGTGGACATCTCGTTCGCCAGCCCCGCTCTGTCACCGCGTGTCGTTGACTGGCGCGTAATGGAGGAGGTGGAGACGTTCTCCGACCACCGGTACATTCGGTTTGACGTCTCCGCCCAGACCTCCGCTGCGCCGGTCCGACGGACCCCAAGCGGTCCGCGTTGGGCGCTGAAGCAGCTGGACCGGGAGCTTCTCCTGGAAGCCTCGATAGTGCAGGCCTGGGTGTCATCACCGGACAGGCCTGCCGACATCAACGCCGAGGCTGGGTGGTTCCAGGAGGCCATGTCCGAGATCTGTGACATGGCAATGCCCCGGGTTCAGCCTGGAAGGGGTCAGCGCCAGGTGTACTGGTGGTCGCCGCAAATCGCGTCCCTACGCGAGGCGTGCGTGGCTGCGCGACGCCGGTACACCAGACACCGCAGGCTCCGTATCCGCCCTGTGGATGCGGATGCCATCGAGGCGGAGCTGTACGAGGGGTACAGAGCTGCGAAGAAAGCCCTCCGACTGGAGGTAGTGCGGGCCAAATCTTCGGCCCGCCAGGAGATGCTGGGGGCTCTGGACAGAGATCCGTGGGGGCGCCCCTACTTGGCGGTGCGGGGCAAGCTCCGCACCGCGGGCCCCCCCCTGACGCAGAGTCTCCGGCCTCAGATCGTGGAGGGCGTGGTGAGCGCTCTGTTCCCTTCGCGGGGGGAGTTCACTCCCCCGCTCATGGCTCCGCCACCGGCGGTGTCCGATGCGGACCGCGACGGCGACGACGACGACGTTCCAGAAGTGACCGAGGTAGAGCTGGGAGCGGCGGTGCTAAGGCTTAGGGCCAAGAACACCGCCCCAGGACCCGACGGCCTACCAGGAAAGGCCTGGGTCTTGGCCTTAGGGGCTCTCGGGCCTCGACTAAGGGGGCTCTTTAGCGCATGCATGGAGGAGGGCCAGTTCCCACTTCGTTGGAAGACCGGGAAGCTGGTCCTTATTCCGAAGCCGGGGCGTCCTGCGGACTCTCCGTCCGCGTACCGGCCCATCGTTTTGCTCGACGAGGCGGGCAAGCTCTTGGAGAGAGTAATTGCGAGCCGTCTCGTCGAGCGGCTGATGCGGGTGGGGCCGGATCTAGCGGACGGCCAGTTCGGCTTTCGCAGAGGACGCTCCACGGTGGACGCCATCATGCGCGTGCGGGCCCTCACGACAGGGGATGCGGTGGCACGGGGCAGGGTCGTCTTGGCGGTGTCTCTTGACATCGCCAACGCCTTCAATACCCTGCCTTGGGGGTGCATAGCGGCCGCATTACGGTATCACCGAATGCCGGCCTACCTCTGTCGTGTGGTCGAGGCCTACCTGACGGACAGAGCCGTCATCTACCCCGGTCACGAGGGAGTGTGGAGTCGACGAGGGATGTCGTGCGGTGTTCCACAGGGATCGGTCTTGGGGCCGCTCCTGTGGGACATCGGGTACGACTGGGTGCTGCGCGCCGACCTTCCCGAAGGCGTCAGCGTAGTGTGCTACGCTGACGACACGCTAGTCCTAGCGCAGGGAAGGTCGTTCCAGGCGGCGGCCGACTTAATGTCGAGTGGTGTTGCGACAGTCGTGGACAGGATCCGGCAACTGGGACTTGAGGTGGCCCTGCACAAGTCCGAGGCCATGTGTTTTCATGGCCCTCGGCACCGGCCACCTCCGGGGTCTCAGATAACGGTAGGAGGGGTTCACATCGGTGTCGAGTCGACGATAAAGTACCTGGGACTTGTCCTCGACAACCGATGGAACTTCACGGAGCATTTCCGACGTTTGGGCCCCAAACTGGCGAGGGCTGGAGCTGCCCTCAAACGGCTCCTGCCCAATCTCGGTGGCCCAAACGCCTCCTGCCGGAGGCTCTACGCGGGGATCGTGCGGTCCATGGCCCTCTACGGGGCTCCGGTGTGGGCGCCCAACCTAGCCAAGGCTCCGGCCCGGCTTCTGAGGGCGTCCCAGAGGGTCATGGCGATTCGCATGGTGCGGGGATACCGCACGATCTCCTGCGAGGCGGCATGCCTCCTTGCCGGCACTCCGCCGTGGGATCTGGAGGCAACAGTCCTTGCACACACGTACGAGTGGCGCGTGGAAGTGCAACGCCGGGGCGAAGTCCTGCTGCCGCGGGTTATCGCGGCACGGCTCACGGAGCTCCGGCGAGATCTCAGGGCGGAGTGGAGACAGCGACTGTCGCAACCTAGTGCTGGGCACGCCGTGATAGCGGCGGTAAGACCCCTCTTTGAGGAGTGGCTGGAGAGGCGCCACGGCGCTCTCACGTTTCGCCTGACACAGGTCCTCACCGGACATGGTCAGTTCGGGAGGTTCCTGTGTCGGATTCAGGCGGAAGCGACGCCTGGGTGTCACCACTGCAGCAACGGTCGCCTGGAGGACACGGTCGAGCACACGGTGGAGGTGTGCCGCGCATGGGCGGACCATAGACGTGTCCTCGTAGAGGCGATCGGCGGCGGTGACCTCTCGCGCCCAGCGCTGGTTCAGGCCATGCTGCGGGGCGAGACGGAATGGGATGCCGTCGCCTCCTTCTGCGAAGCAGTTATGCTAGTGAAGGAAGCGGCGGCGCGCGAGAAGCAACGACGAGCCTCTCGCCCCGGACAAAGACCCAGGCGAAGACGTCGAGAGTCGCAAGACGACTACCGGCCACCGTAGGCGCGGTTCTGCGGATGGCGAGCGATGGGTAGCTCGCCGCCCGGCTAGGACCAGGACCGCGTAGACGGCGCGTTTTGTTCCACGCGCGCCTCAAAGAGAAGGAGTCAGCACAGGAAGGGGCCCAACAGGGCCAACGCCTGCCGGGGTTGCGGAATGTTATGTTTATAACTGTTACCGTGACCCTGGAACATAAAAGGCAATCGAAGGAACATGAGTGGGTTTTAGTCAGTAAGAGTCTGACACACCCTCCCGCCGCACCCAGGACGGGAGCAGTCATTGGATGATTTCCCACTCACCAAAAAAAAAAAAAAAAAGATTTTTTATAAAAAAAAATGTTGTTTTGTTTAAGTTTTGATGTTTCAAAAATAAAGTTAAGATTGAAATTTTGTTTGAGTTTTTCCTCTTCATCTAAGTTTTTTTTAAATTTAACTTTATCTAAAAGTTTATTATCAGATTAAATAGTCTATTAAACAAGGTTTATTTTAATGTGTACATGTTTTAACAAAAAGTTAATAGAATTTTAGTAATTTAGGTTTAATTGAAATATCCCTAGACACTTTT
This sequence comes from Athetis lepigone, assembly GCA_033675125.1. Classification (NCBI taxonomy): domain Eukaryota; kingdom Metazoa; phylum Arthropoda; class Insecta; order Lepidoptera; family Noctuidae; genus Athetis; species Athetis lepigone. The sequence goes on along the minus strand of CM066226.1, from coordinate 10,807,236 downwards.
GATGTGTGTACTATTAACTTCGACATTCCATAATAATTGAATGGTGTAAGTATATTTGTTTTTAAAAATTATGTTATAATTAGATAACTATTATCACTTGTATTTAGTGTCTTTAGAACGAGAAAATTTTTGTGACATAATTACTGTTACTGTTATTTTCAACTACGGTATTTATTATAACGGTATTAACTATTTATGTACCCAATTAGGCAACGGTAAACTGAATGCAACTTAATCACCTGTTTTTAATTCTTATTAAAATAACAACTAATGAAATAATCAAATTAAATAATTTATTTCATGTGGTTTTTTTTTACTTTTGAGTCTAGAAAACCTAACGGTACTAAAGATATTTATTAGATGATTCGTCTCCGATGTCAACAATAAATTATAGTTTTTTGTTAAATAGAAATTCCAATACAGGAGGCGGAACATAAAAGGCAATAGAAGGAACATGAGTGGGTTTTAGTCAGTAAGAGTCTGACACGCCCTCCCGCCGCACTCAGGACGGGAGCAGTCATTGGATGATTTCCCACTCACCAAAAAAAAAGGATACCAGCTAAATGTTTGCTTTGTGATAACAATTTGTAGTATTAATAAATATATCAGAGTTAAAAAGCAAACTATCATAGCATATTTCCAAATATAGTCAAATAAGAAACTACGAAATTTTTGTTAAGTAATAAGTAAATTATTTATTTAAAATTACCACAAGTGTTTTAAATAAATTACTTACTTATTTAAAAAGTATTACATAACAATGCTTCTAGTTACCTCACTCTTTTGCGTGCGTTTGCAAAGATTTAATTCACAATTAGAGGCTAAATTAATATCTTTTTAGTTTTGGCGACTTTCTCTTATAATAATAAGATATCAAATAATGCACATAATTATTTCTTTTCCTTTTCTGTTCGCCAAATATTTTTTTTTCAAAACTACTGCGGCTCCTGAAAGTCAGAATCAACAGCGGAGTCCACCAAAAAAGCAATGAAGCTCGACGAGTCGCGGAGAAACGATTCAACTGTCTTAGATCCCGCAATAAAAAAAAAGTCTTACTCCTCCGCTATGTTTTCTTATTAGTTTTAAATAAGAAAAGAACAGCGGAGGAGTCAGATAAAAATTGGTATGTTTTTGTTTTTACCAATTCAAGTTAAAGGAACGTCTTCAGGAACTAGAAGGTTCGACTCCGACCTTGCATTTTGGATAAAAAAGAAGATTCCAGTCTCTGAACAGACCGGTTATTGTTCGTATCAATCGTACCGGTTGCCAAAGTTGTTATTTCGTCACAAAAACTGCATTCACACAAATGTATTGTGTAGTGGTCTCGGCCCTAAAATGTTGAACTTAAATGGCTCATGGTAACTGTGCGCGTTGGGACCCTCTAGGACCCATGCCTGCCGGGGCTGCGGAATAGTTCTAATAGTTACTGCGGCCCCGGAACATAAAGGGCAATCGAATAAGGAATAAGGGTAAATTTTAGTCAGTAAAAGTCTGACACTCCCTTCCGCCCCGCCCAGGGCGGAATAAGACATTTGATGATTTCTCATTAATAAAAGAAAATGGTAACTGTGCGCATAGCTCCACGCAAGTATCGCCTATTCGACGTGTTACGTTATCACCGCTTATGTTCAGCCCCTAGTTATTCATGACATTTTCCATTGGAAAATCATCTATCAGATTTGATATACAAGCTTCCAGGTAATTAAAAAAATAGAAAATTGGGACACCCTGGAGCTGTTTATCTATTTGAAAATGCATGAAAATATTGTTGTTTAGGAGTGTAGTAAGTTGAAAACGGTCTTACTTGAATTTCCCAGGAACGGTTTTTTTAAACGGTGACTTCGAGGTGATGGTGAACGCGTGTTGCAGTTGCGACGGCCGCCGCAAGAGCAAGTTTTTAGGTTGACAGCTACTTTACGTGGCGCGCGTTCTGACGCACCGTTACGTCAATGTCATAACTGTCACATGACATTGACGTTAAGCCGACACTATTGTGGCGGTGACATGCTCCCCCCCCTGGAAGCTCTGGGTTCCGGAACATCACTTTCTTCGGTTGTTAACTTGACAGGTAAAGGACATATTCTTGGGAAAGAACGCTGCACTTCTCCAAAAGCAGTCTTGATGATGGCAACGCGTGAAACTCCGTCCTTCCCGGTGCATACTCGAATGATGCGTCCAAGTCGCCATTGTAACGGCGGCACGTTGTCATCTTTGATGAGGACGAGTTGGTTTGGAGTGACATCACTTTTATGGGTCTTCCATTTGGTTCTAGTTTGTAGTTCACTGACATACTCCTTCGACCAACGTTGCCAAAAATGTTGGCGCATTTGTTCAATGCGATCATAACGAGGAAGACGACTGATAGCCGCGGCAGTGATGTCATCACAGACAGGTGCAGTGAGCGGACGTCCGATCAGAAAGTGCCCCGGAGTTAGTGCTTGTAGGTCATTTGGGTCTGATGAGAGAGGTGTTAGCGGGCGAGAGTTCAAGACAGCCTCAACCTGTATCAACACCGTGTTAAACTCCTCAAACGTGAGGTTTGAATTTCCTACAACGCGTCTCAAATGATACTTGCAAGATCTGACCCCTGCTTCCCACAAGCCGCCAAAATGAGGGGAGTATGGGGGAATGAATTTAAATTTAATGTTTTCGGTAGCGGCTTTCTCGATAATCTCGTTTGAACATGTCGTTAAAAATTTATTTAAGTCATTAGCCGCACCGACATAATTTTTTCCATTATCGGAATATATTTCTAATGGTTTACCCCTTCTTGATATAAATCTTTTTAAGCAAAGGAGATAACCATCTGTGGAGAGGTTTGAAACTAATTCAAGATGAATTGCTCGAGTAGCAAAACAAATAAATACACAAATATAACATTTAATTAATCTTGAACCTCTCCCTTGACGGTTCAATATGAAAACTGGGCCACAGTAGTCAGTGCCAGTGCGGAGAAACGGAAACCCAGGTATTAACCTTTCAGCTGGGAGGTTGCCCATTATTGGGCTAAACGTTTTCCCACTCAGCCGAACGCATCTGACACATTTATGAACAATTGAACGTGCTAAATTTCTACCACCAAGTGGCCACCACTCTTCGCGGATGGTTGAAAGTAATACTTGTGGACCTGCATGGCATAAACGTAAATGTTTGTAATTAAATAAAAGAAAAGTAAATCTGTGTTTACCACAAAGCAATATTGGATGCTTTTTATCATACGTAAAATTACTACAATTGTCTAACCTACCTCCTACTCTAATCAAAGAATCATTACTTAGAAATATATTGAGGCCTGACAGGTTACGTGAAAATTTTATGTTTGGCAATCGTTTTAATAATGAATTATATTCGAGAGGGAATGAATCTATTTGAGATAACCGGGCGAGTGTAACAGTTGACTCATGTAGCTCATTTACGGACAACGGTCCCTGTCTACGTTCTGTTTTGTACCGAACGTTGTGAAAGAATCGCCTAACGTAAGCAGCTGTTCTTGTCATTTTATTAAATGATGAAAATCGTTCAAACGGAAACACGTTACGTGGCGAGTCTGTCACAGCGTGTGATCTTAATTCGGGCAAAACATCTAATGGTAATTGTACAGAGTTCTGATTATGTTCAATTATAGGAGATGACTCACTAATAAACTTAGGCCCGGCCCACCACAAATCTTTATGAATGAGCTCAAGTAAATCCACACCGCGCGATAACAAGTCAGCGGGATTATTAATACCCTGTACGTGTGACCAAACGCAGTCACTAGTTAAATCGTTAATTTCAACAACTCTGTTTTGAACAAAAGTTTTCATTAAAATTGGATGAGTGCGTAACCACCCCAATACGATCGTAGAATCAGTCCAACAAAACACTTTATCAACTTTAAAGTCATAGAATCCTTTATCTTTTTATAAAGGCGCGCACCTACTAATGCCCCGCAAAGCTCCAATCGGGGAACACTTACCGGTTTTAAGGGTGCAACCTTGCTTTTTGCGCACAATAACTTAACGGTGACCTCGTTTGATTGTTTACAAGTGCTTCGTACGTACGCACAAGCACCGTAGGCTTCCTGAGAAGCGTCAGTAAATACGTGTAGTTGTAATTGATGTGCGTACGCACTGGTGACGTGGCGCGGAATACGAACTTCGTTTAAATGTTGTAATGAATTTAATATACTAACGAATGAACTCGCAATATTACTAGGAACTGGGTCATCCCATCCGATTTTTGACAGCCAAAGCTTTTGAATTAGTATTTTTGCAATAATTACCATCGGTGCTAATAACCCTAGTGGATCATAAACTTGTGAAATTAAAGAAAGTATTTGTCTTTTAGTTATTTGTGAAACATGTAAGTTTATTTTAGTATTAAAAGTGAGTTTATCATTTTTATTACACCAACCTAAACCAAGGGTTTTATGTTGGTCAGTTTTATCAAGTGACAATGATATTGTTGAATTATTTGATGAACTACTACTATCAAAATTAAAAGCCCACTTTCGTAACGGAAAACAACCAGAATTTAAAGTGTTGTTAATATTTTCACAAAGCGATAACATTTCTTGTTTGTTATTATGCGAGAAAATTAAATCATCAACGTAAAATGATGATAATATTTGCTGAGAAACTTGTTTGTCTTTACAGTCTAAGGCTAATTGTCTTAAACATCTCATAGCTAAGTATGGGGCTGACGCAGTGCCGTAGGTAACTGTGTTTAGTTGATAAACTTTTAACGGATCATGTTTATTTTCCCGCCATAATATTAGCTGTAACGAACGTTGTTCGGGATGGATTAGAACTTGTCGGTACATTTTTTCAACGTCCGCACAAGCAACGAACGCAAACTGTCTAAACCGCAGAAGTATACCCACTAAATCGTTTAATAACGGAGGACCGATCAACTGCAAATCATTTAACGATTTGCCCGTACTTGTTTTTGCACCCGCATCAAATACCACGCGCAATTTTGTGGTGGTGCTTTCACGTTGCACACAATGATGAGGTAAAAAATAATACGGTGATTTGTATGTATTGATCAGACTCATATGCCCTAATGATAAATATTCTTTTAAGAAATCTGAGTACATACGTTTTATCTCAGGCGAACGATCTAGCTTTCTTTCTAACGATAAGAATCTACTTTTGGCTAACTCATATGAATCGCCGAGAGAATCGCGAAGAAGCGATTCATATGAATCGCCAAGAGAATCGGTTGATGTACGAAATGGTATTCGTACCACGAACCTACCTTCACTATCGCGAGTGGTGGTAGAAGTAAAAAGTTGCTCACAAACCTTTTCGTCAGGTGTGAGAATATTTTGGGATGATTTGCCGTCATCAACCTCCTCTAATTCCCAAAAACGCTTTAACTGGTTATCGAGTGAGTTTGTGAACGTACAGCAAACCAATTGACTACTACTAGTTGGAATATTACGGGAGAACGTTCCAGAAATAATCCAGCCTAAATGAGTGTTTTGCAGGTAAGGCCCACTAGACAAACGCATCCTGCCTTCCTGTAGCAAACTCCAAAACACATCAGCGCCGATTAATAAGTCGATTTCGGACGGAATGTGATAGGTTGGATCTGCAAGTGTAACGTTTTGCGGTATTTGTAACGAACGAACATCTATGAATGAGTTCGGTAAACAATAAGTAATCTTGGGTAAAACGGAACAACTTAAACGAGTACTAAAATTACTAATCTTCGATCGCATGAGGAGGTCACAACACTGCTGTGAACGCGTAACAGTATTTCCTACCCCAGTGATAGTGAGTGTGGACTGTATTGGTTTTAAACGTAATTTATTGCACAGCGATTCGGTAACGAAGCATCGCTGACTGCCGCTGTCTAGCAGGGCACGCGCAACGGTGTGCGTATTATTGTAACACACTTCAACAACGGCAGTTGATAGCAAAACCTGTTCTAATGGTATAGACTGCACGGCTTGCTTCACGTTATTTGTATTAACATTGAACGAATGTAAGTCTGCACAAGCACCGTCTGACACGCCATTCACGCTAGCGGCAGCGTCAGTGTGCGAATGAGTAGGAACGAAACTAATAGAATTGCAACTTGCGTTGTTATCTATATGAATAAGACTGTTATGTTTTTGTGAACATTGCTTACACGGTCCATATTGACATTCCTCTATGGTATGACCTGAACGTAAACAGTTATTACATATATCTTTATCAGAAACGAATTTGTACCTATCTAAAACAGGTAAATTAAGAAAACGAAAACACGAATATAACGCGTGATTAGCGTCGCACATGAGACATTTGTCACTACGTATTGGCTTAGCTACAGACTTATTTGATCGAGACAATTGTTTATTATGTGAAATAAAGGAACGTAGTTGCGTGGAATTTTGAGGATTACTATTTGTTGACTTTTTTAACGGTTCACAAATGTGTTTATTTGACCCTTTGATCATTTCAAGGACATCAGAACGGTCTCTTAAAAACTGGATTAATTCAGCTAATTTTACTGAGGGTGTATCTTTGCAAATTAAACTTTTTTTGTCTTCCCACTCTTTATTTGTAACTGAGTCAAGCTTACTAACAATTAAATGAATAATTAAAGTGTCCCAATGTTCAGTGGGCTCACCCATAATTTTTAGAGATCTTAAGTTTTTTAAAACTGTGTCTATTAACTTTCTCAATTGAGCGGGTGATTCTTTTGTGATGGTTGGTAAAGAAAACAAAGCATTTACATGATTACTTATTAATAACCTGTCATTATTAAATCTATGAGTCAAGAGATCCCATGCAACTTGATAATTGTCTGAAGTGAATTCTAATGATCTTATAACCTGAAGCGCTGTACCTTTTAAGGATGAACGTAGGTAATGGAACTTTTGAATGGAATTAATTTCTTTTGAGTTGTGAATGAGTGATACATATGTGTCCCTATACTCTAACCAGTTTTCATATGATCCATCAAAGGAGGGTAACGAAATAGTTGGTAGCTTAACCATATTAAAATTTGTATTACCGCTATGAGAACATACTCTGTCGGGTACATTTGTTTTTTCATGTTTATCAGTCAAACATTTTGCTAAAGAAATAATTTTGTAATATTGTGATTCTATCAAATCCCTGATTTCCAATTGCTGATCTAATTCTGATTCGATAACGGCATGTTCAATTTTGGTTTGAACGTTTTGGAGCTCAACGAATATTTGTTCAGTATTAGTTATGCGCAACTGTAACTCAACAATTTGTTGGTCATCTAACGAAATATTTTCTAACGAACTAACGTACTTACTAAACAGAGTGAGTCTACCGCGTAAATTACCACGTTTTTTGTTTAAATCACGAATTTCGACATCATCACTATTAGAAACACTACTAGGTGCCTTTGTTCCTAAACTCATTGTGGTAACTATGTAGAAAACTGAAAAGAGTACTTACAAGTAGCACGTGGAGGTATGACACCAACGGCGATCGTACACGAGTAGCTAATTAGAACACAAAAAATGCAAAAAAACACGGTATTAATGCAGCCTAATTCTATCCTTTGCCCACGCACACGCTAGCCTCTTAGACCTTTTTTAAATCTTCAATGTCTTCAATGAATTTCTTCAACGGAAATTTTTAATGGCGGACGGTTAAATCCAGTTATAATTTGAATTACGAATTTTTGGTGCAGGATTCTTCTCAACGTAGTCGATCCGGCGACGAAGGTCCAATGTTTAGGAGTGTAGTAAGTTGAAAACGGTCTTACTTGAATTTCCCAGGAACGGTTTTTTTAAACGGTGACTTCGAGGTGATGGTGAACGCGTGTTGCAGTTGCGACGGCCGCCGCAAGAGCAAGTTTTTAGGTTGACAGCTACTTTACGTGGCGCGCGTTCTGACGCACCGTTACGTCAATGTCATAACTGTCACATGACATTGACGTTAAGCCGACACTATTGTGGCGGTGACAATTGTGGAAATATAAATACTAAAGGGACTTGGAATTTTTATTAGTAAGAGGTGTGAAAGCACCATATCAATGTTATAAATGTAATGCGACGCGAAAAAAAAATACATGGTGCACAATTTTTATTTTTAATTATTATTGAAAATTCTTCACACGTAACTGCTAAAAACGCAAATCTTTTTTTTATAAAAAAAATAATAAAAAAACCTATTATCTGTAAAGTCAGCTTAAGAAGTGCATTCTGTTGTTAGGATTATTTTGAATAAATATATAATAATTAAATTATACTGGGTGAACAGGCTCCTTTGCATTAAATTCATCTAGAGTGGACTTAAACATACACGTTTCGATGATTTTACATAAATAAACTACACACTTACAAGCAAATGTAACTCTTATAACTTCCGATTAAGGTTCTATATTACTTTTCGGTTTGCGTAATGACAGCTGATATGTTTTCTATGTGAGTTTAGTTAGCCTTGTACCACATAGTCGCATTCGCGTACGCTGTAATTTAGTGAAATATGTTCTAAGCTCACAACTTGAGCTTGTATTCAATCCTTGACACGATATCTTTATCAAGCGCTAGTGATAAAATAAATGACGAGCGATGATGACGTTACAAATTCCTAAGTGACAATGTGCTCGTGACATGTTACCTAGGTATTGCCTTATTTGAGCACTAGCTATAAACCTCTATTTAATCAAACAAGAGAACACTGTTTTGTTGCTAAGACAATCTAAAGGCATGTACAGAATGCAATGTATCAAAATGTCCATAGTGTGCCGAACACTACGCGCACGATTCACGAACAAAGCGTCAATGTGGATGGCAATTTCTTTCATTGCGTGTTACATTCCGTAAGACTGTACACGCCTTAATGATGTCTGTATCTGTGGGATAAAAAATACAACACCTTTTTATTAATCGTACAGTAAAGTAACATAGAGTATGTTAGATGCTAATAAAATAAACAAGTTTATTTTGAGCTGAACTTCAAACTGGTCCTATGAGTCGACTCCTGATGAAACATAATATCAGTTTCTGTCGGATTCGTCGAACAGTCTATTAATAATAAATACATAGGTATAATAACATTACTTAACTATTGACGAAATGACAAAAATTCTTATTTTTATTTTTGCTATTAAAACAATATCTGACGTAAATCCAATTCTGAGAATTCTTAATATGGGTTGCGGAATGTTATGTTTATAACTGTTACCGTGACCCTGGAACATAAAAGGCAATCGAAGGAACATGAGTGGGTTTTAGTCAGTAAGAGTCTGACACACCCTCCCGCCGCACCCAGGACGGGAGCAGTCATTGGATGATTTCCCACTCACCAAAAAAAAAAAAAAAAAAAAAGAATTCTTAATATTTTCACTTCTAGTAAAGAACTCTAAAGGCTAGCAAACACTGAATGCGGCAGCAGCGATGCGTAACGATAGCGTTGTACGTAATGTCAGTTCCATGAAAGAATTTCTCAGGCTGCAATAATGAGTATTTGTGATGAAAACTATAAGACTTAGTTATAAATAATAATACGTAATCAAAGTTGAGTTAAATCACGTTAAAGAATAAAATATTTGTTGACAGGTTGTGTGGTGCTGACATTTTAAACAAGTTATAACAATAAAAACATTTTAGCAGGATACAAATCTAAAAACAAGATTGTAAAATACAAATCTTAAGATAGGTTTTACCTAATTTAATGCTGTGTTATTCATAGAATACACATACATAAAAAGTTGACCGCATAAACTTTTTGCACATTATCTAATTATACTTGACCGCACAAAAGGCCCTAATTATTGTTTTGCAAAATTAACGCATTTAGTGTGGTTAAGTCCTTAACCGGTAGAATAATTAATATTTTTAGTGGTTCCCCAGCCGTGACGTCATTAATTGACATGTCACTTAATAGGTAAAGGAATTAGTGTTTGCTGTTAAAGTAATTAACAGTGAATATAGAATAGTGGTGTTAAGCACCTGTGCACAGATATGGTTGCTAATGATTTTGTTGTAGTTAAATATTTACGGTGTTAGAACAAAATATGTTTGGTATCAAACAAAATATCCCACTTAAACATATCGGATATGAGATAAGACCCGCTTTCTCATGCGTTTATCTAATAAATATTCGCTCATTTTTGTTAACATTAAGTTATGCCAGAGACTATTGTAACTTTGCATTATTATTATTGTAACATGACTTCTGAAAATTTATACCTCAAGTAGGTTTATGAAAACTTTATCTTTAAGTATTTAGTCAAATGAAACTTTAAGTTTTCCTATTTTTGGACTAAGGGAAGTTCCAAAAATAGGACAACTTAAATTACCATATAGTAAAGTTGCATAATACCAAAGTTTCAGAAACCTAGTAAATATACACCTGGCTAAAATTATAATCGTGGGAAATACAAAAGAAAAACAATTGAACATTATGTAGGTACACATAAATTGGAGAAAGCAAGCATCAACTATGAAAAAAGATAGCATTTGATAAAAAATAAAATGAACATTGTAAAATGTAAAGAAGTAAAGTAAAATGTAAAGTGGTTCAGTATTTATTACTTAATTAAAACAAACGAAACCGGGCAGCAGAACGAGAGACATTTTGTGAGATTAGTGAACAGTTTAAAGCTGTTATGATTTTGCATATATTTACATGTAAGTAAGTAGGTACACAATATGTAAGTGGTGTGTATGTATACAAAATAAATAAAAAGTTCCAATATGTTTTTTCACAAAAAAAATGGTATTTGTGTTCATAAAAAATCCCGGCATGGAAAATATTTGTCTGTCTGCATGCTTTCTATTTGTTTCCAATATTTGCACATGCAGCCGTTTAGCGAAATTTTTAGAGAAATTATCGCCGGCTTTGGCCAGCTCAGTTTTTGAAGTCTGTCAGTTGTGAAGCTGATTAAGACGAAAACCTCACAATAATATTCTGACGACCTTAACTCAATGGTATAAATTTCAAAATTGCTTAACACTTAATATGTGTGGAGTTCAAGAATTATAGTGGTTTTTGCTGTAGACGAAACGGCTTGATTTATTGTATAGGTGATAAAACCTTTCTCTTCACGTGAGATGTCCATTTTAGAGCGGCATGTAGTGTAAATTGCATTGTAGATAACAATGTTTTGTGCACAATCTAATGACGGGAAGTATGCAAGGAGATTATGTTTATGCCATTAGATGTTCGCCGACTCTCTACTTTCAGCTGCCTTATGTTGAATAGTACTAAAGATTTAAATAGCTTAGATTATACCATATTTGACGTCTTAGTTCCACCATTAAACCGTTAGACTATTCTGCATCTCAGAAGTCTTTAGTATTGGGTTACCTATGTCCGCAGTCGCTTAAGTGTAGTTATAAGTGCTTTCGGTATAAGTTAAAAGATTTCTGAGTAGACATACATAACTAGGTAGTCTACTCGTCCGTATTCTCAGATTGCAGTTTTTACGTTATGTGCAATGACTGCCTGCTGACATTCAGATGTTTCTGTTAAATTGATAACCTGCATTCTGAATACTTGGTAAAGGTTAAGTTAAATAAGCATGTGCTTAAAGTCATAATTGTATTTTTTTTCTTCACTTCACCAGGCATTGTTACGTTCGTTGAGGAACTTTTATTTTTATTGCATGCGTTGGAAATCAGAGATAAAGTAATTTTATTAGTAGCTGTAACTATAGCAATATAATTGCAGCTGTTTTTCGTTAACTTGGAGTAATTTCGAGTGCCTGCGGCGGTTAGCGTAAAAGATTTCAGAGAAAAAACGCTCCGTCAGACTGCAGCCTAAAGCCGTTTATGAACAAAGAGGAGTAAATAAATGGTCACAGAACCGATTGTCCAGTTATGAATTTAGTATAAGTTTGTAAGAAGGATAGTAATTTCTATTTGTATGATAAATTAATAATCAGGTAGATAAGTTTTTTTTTCCTTGTTACTATTTTCTTCACAAATCGAGACTTTGTTTTCGGATTCATCAAATTAATGCCAAAAAAAGCTTTACTCATAACGCAATATTTAAAATATAACTTAGCTGATTATACCATTTATTCAAAATTTACCGATTAATTTCAAGGACTACAATACACAGAACTAAAATGTCAGCCGCTTCGTTTACCCGAATACCCTTTTTTGTTAGCCAAACAGCAATCGAATTCTGCGACCAGTCAAAGACTAAACAAAAAGGTGACGATCAAACAAACCCGTCTTCATTATAATGCTGCCTTAACACTGACTCTCAGAATTGGGCAGACTTCGTCGATCAACTTCCAAGATTATGATGGAACACGCATCTGACGAGATACTATTGACGCAGAGTTAAAATGTGATATCCAAGAAATGGTTAGCCGTTAAAAAAAGTTAATAGTTAAACAAGTTTAATTTGAAGGCCAGTGCTGGTTATTAAAAACGTTCAAAGTCTAGTGTTATTTTCATCTCGCCGATAAATTAATATTTTTTCGAATTAATTTTGCCAAAAAAGTGGTTATTGGGCAATGGCATAAAATGTTCAGTACACTAGACAATGCTTTATCGCTACGATTTGACTGCGCAGTTCGTATTTGAAAAGAGAATTTTTAACTAAAAATCTGCGCCAATTTCCGTACACATGTCCGATACAACTTCAAAAACGAACTGTACCGTCAGATCGTAACAATTAATCGTTGTCATGTGAGCATAAGTGGATGCATTTTTGACAGAATATTTTTTAATTAATTATTGTTTTTTTAATTAGCTATCTAAAGCTTTAATTAGTTGCCAATACAAACGTATCTAGTCTAGTCTAGGTATATAGATGTAGAAGACAACAAACGCGCCGCATGCAACGTGTTTTGTAAATGAATGCCGCGGAAAAGGAAATAAGTGACATAACCCATTGATCATTGCGATTTTCATGTCACTCAAGTGATGAAACCACAACGTACCAATTTGAATTTCAATTAAATGCTTCAGACTTTTAATAAAAAATAGTAACTAAGTATTGCGAATTAATTATAACCTTTCTAATTTGGTTTAACTGCTATGAGAATTCGTTGCGGCCATTTTAATAATGGCATCTCTAACATTTTTCCTACCTACACAGATTCTTAACAGTCAAAAAGTGTTTTTGACTATTAAGCAAAATTAAATCAGTATAAATGTCCTAATCATTTAAATTATGATGCCTTGAACTACATAAAGTTTAAAATGTCAAGATTAAACTTAGTTCAATTATCGTGGGTCGGTTCAACTTTGCTTTTAATAACCTACAGACTATATATTTTGCTGAAACAAAGCTACTAACTATATGTATAAGTATTTTTACTTGAACAGAGTTATCTTAACATGGAGAGTTGTAAAGAAAATCTAACAACAATTTTCCGGTACCTATTTTCCCATGAATGTTGAATCAATTGAAGACACTTACCGCTACATATCTGTCGATCCTTTAAAATGTTACACGTGACAGTAATTGGTGCCACTTTCGTGTAAATACGAGTCTACATTCCATATTAAGGAAACGAGCGTAGAGATGTACCAGCACTACGCACCACCTGCATTGAAAATTAATAAAAGAAAGCTGACTCATCTAGTTGACCATATACTTGCGTCGAGGGTTGACGACCGGCTTCATCGGTCAAAAGCGATTTAATTGAAACACCATAAACGGAGGCCGCACCTGCATGGATGCGTACAGCAAGAAGATAATATAGTGACGTAGGCACGTAGCCATTAATCTCGCAATCGAGCCTCGAGAAATTGCAAATGTCCGACTTTACGAGTCGTCTAGAGTGAACCGCGATAACGAATTAAATCCACTTTTATGTGGTCGGGTGTTAACGTTGTTCAATGTTCGACAAATTGTGGTTCGGAGTGCGAATGCACTTGTTTTATTGATGAGTTTTACTTTAATAATCTTCGTTGAATTAGATTCTCACAACATAATGTGAAATATTTCATTCTGGAATATTGCTTTATGGGACGATAAAGTTTCTTTAATGATACTAAATATTAATAAGAGTCATAATTTCGCCATTATCATGTAACTTCATATATTTATTATGCCCTTCACTTTGATGAAAAGGCAATATGTGAATATTGCCTGGGCGCAAGAGTAAATCAAATCAGTAATATGGTCATTATTACGGTACTTTGACGAAGGAGGTTGATACCAAGTAATCAGGCTTCGTTAAAAAACATTGAGTGATTACTTTTAAATTAGTGGCCTTTTTGAAGATATATGATCACGGCTAACTTGTTAAAACTCCCCTTTGTACAACAATTTCATCTTTACTTGTCCATCTTGCGTGTGTAGTTAGTGACCTAGTCTATTTGTAAAATCATTTCAATTGAGGTTTTGTGTTAAGTAAAATTAATATATCAGTAAGGGTAAACATATTATGAACGGTTAAATTAACAGTTAAAACACGACTTAAATTATTATTAACACTAGTAAAGTAAATTCTACCACCACCAAAGTAAAATTCAAATTGATTTGTTGGAGCAATATTGGGTTTCTCCACAGCGAGAGTTACCAAACAATATAATTTTTCCATATGTGTGAATGACAACATTATTTCAATGTGCGACAGAAAATTATCAACAATTGCACGTGCTTTATTCATTTCAATGTGCTTTTATTGCTATCGTTTCCTGGGCATTTCACTATCATCAGAAACAAACATTACCAGAACGAAATTAATTCTCAATTTGCATGGTTGTTTACAGCACATTCAACATGTGCCGAATACCGAATTCGGTAACAGGTTTGTGCACTTCTGACTCACCTGTATTTGTTATTTTGACACAATAAGTTGGTTTACTATTGATATTCAATTATGCGCAATAAAACTAGTTTTCGTATCAATATGGCATGCAAATATTGCTTGCTTTTGGAGACATTCCTAATTTGGGCTACAGTACAAGGGTGATTATTAATTTGGAGTTGAACAAGGTAACGACTGTATAAATAGTTATATTAGCTCCATTGATTATAATATTCGTGTTAATTTACTATAATTTCAAACAATTTCACTCACATACTTGCACTTTCTCAATAGTGAAACCGCCTTTGATTCAAACATAGCCTTTTCAATATCTAAAATCCCAGATTTCTCAGCACATGGTTTGCATACTGTTTTTGCATCGTGTTATGTCTCATTACTATATACCTTGTCACAGTTTTCACGTACCTAGTTGTGACCTTTAACCCTGCACGTTTCTGATGGCCGTTGTTGTGAGTTTTCACGTAATGCTAGTTATTGTACGAAACTGACCCTCGCAACTCCGTCTGGGCAGTTGTAATAATTACAGTCCAGGTATGATAAGATTTTGACAGTTAAGTTTATATCAGGAAATCAGTGAGGTTTACCATTGTATCAATTCCCAGAAAAATCTAAAAGCGAATTATACAAACTTTTAGCAATGTCTCCTATGGTTCTATTTCTCTTGCCATTGAGAATGTTCCGATCTTTTGGTAAAGTAGTTCATCAATGCCTATTGTGGAAATGATTTCCGCACCGCAACGGTTTTCTTGTAAGCACGGTTTTCTCGTACGCTCCGGATGTTGTGTATAAGATAGTGAGCGAACAACTGTAGTCTACACATGTGTACGATGTGTACAAATATTCGTGTATCAAAGAGTGTATATAGATTCGTATACTTATTCAAAGTGATAGTCACTTTCAGATTTTACTAATTAACCATTCAACGTCCAAGCGACAATGTCTTTAACCAACATGTTTTATAAAAAAAACAAACTATATTGTGAAAATATTTTGTATCATCGTCAAAAGGAAAACTAAGCTTAACAAATGAATGGTAGGTATAACAACGAAAATACAATATTTATGAGCACGTGCCGTATTTTGTAACCAATGTATTGTCATATTGTGATACTGGTCTACCGTGCGTCGAAACCCTTTCACCGGCATTGATAATACTCCGCGAAAAGTCAACAGTACATAGTATATAATAGCTATACATATGTATCTGTAGGTCACCGTTGAAAGTAGACGTTTATCCTCTCATGCCTTGAACCGTTATGACTAATTTTGGTATATGCGATGTAACTACGATTCAAGTTAATTTGGGGTTTTCACAGGTGTGATTCTTATGACTTTTATTAAAGCCATATCGTAAATGTTTCGTTTACTAAAAGTCTGTAATTTACGTCGATTTTTTGGTAGCTTCCTCAAACTGTAATGCTCAACTTTTTTATATTAATTGTATTTCGAAATACCAGGTTTTGTTGCCATAATGACAAGCAGCAATCAACCAACTCCTGTGTCAAATAAAGCAAATAAAACGTAATTTTTCCAACAGAGTTATCCTTGAATGGTGGTGACTGATGCTGAATAGGCTGATGATGGAGCCTAAAAGTCTTCCCCTTTAGAAGAAGAATTTTGAATCTCAAATGAAACATCAAGTGTAAGGTATCATTTGAAAGGTTTATATTAAGATACGTAGATAAAGTGGAATGATGTGATTGTTGGCTAGTTACTTCTCAACTCAACCAATCCTGGACTGTCAAGAGTTACATAGTTAGTACTATATCTTACCATATGGAACTCCTAAACGACAAAAAGTACATATTTATATACAGTGAAAAGGATATTAAAATGTTCTTTGTATGTTTTTATAAGAAGGATAGGACATTATTTTACTTCAAAATACCTTCATGCTTGTTATGAAGATAGACGAGCAGTATTATGAATGGGTAAAGGTTCTTTTAATAATATTTTTATGTTCAATGTTTTTTTTAGTACAATTAAACATTATATTATATTTGCTATGAGAAACACTTACATGTGAAATAAATCTGGATGTAATAGGTGTCTTCTCATTAGCCTCTGGTCTTATTAGCGTGCAGATTAAAAAAAAATGTTACTTATGGCTCCTGAATTCTTACTGAGTAAAAGATTCTTTTTGTTCTATTGAGTAACTTCATCTAAGTTTACTGAACGAAGTTTTTACAGAATCGTATCGCTGGATTTGTCTATCTCCTTATCGACGCTACAAGGTACTAAAAATATTGTTTTTTTTTATCTACATCGAAGTAGTACTATTATACTTCCGCTAAAGATAAAAAAATAACAAACAAATGTGAAACCAAATGAAGGTATAGAATAATATTGTATGTACTATCGCGGACTCCTCCGGTCGATCATGCTTAAGGCTAAAATCGCTTGCACCCGCCGACCGAACGTAAAACTAGCCCCGCCTTCTTACGTATACACACGTGTATAAATATCTACGTTACTAATGAATGGCAGCAATGTCGTATGTGTGCGCGTGAGTTGAAACACAGAATGAGGATCTTCATTCATTGTTTTTATATTCGTTAGCGCTGTGAGAGTCGGTATTATAACGAGAGTGTACGAGTTTTGACTTACATTGTTTATTTGATAAAGCAAAATATTGTAAGCGCACAATATTTAACAGATACACTGTTCAAATTTACTATTTACATGCAAAAGTAACTTTCTGTTGATCTATAAGCAGCATTCACTGCTTAAACCATACCACTAGTTTATAAAAATTGATAATGTTACCATAAAATAAATACATCAAGCTATTATTAAAATGCATAATCCGATAGCGACTCTCGGCGAAGACAACGTATTGGGTTTTATTATATTGTGAGTTATATTTTGTAGTAGTAATAAAAAAAATATATGAACACTATTATTTTTTATTTATTAATTTTTTTTTTCGGATAAGCTGCTAGATTAATAAATTATGCTTACTTGAGCGTGATAAACAATAGATTTAATTATTTAACAATCCACATTTAAAGCTTAAAATTTTTATGTGAACTTAAATAATAATGTTTATGTCTTCACTTGGTTTCACCGACAAGATTTATTGTTGCACAATAGAACAAAAGGATAAACCGTCTGGGAGCGGGTGCAGATTTTAAAATAACACAAAGGCATTTAATTGTGTATTGTCTATTAAAGAACTTTACACAACAAAACATTGTCGTGTCATCTTACCGCCACAGCTTGCTTTAGCAAAATATTTCTAAACCCATATTTTTTAAGCCGATACTGACAGTGCCCGGGAATCTCTAACCGCCTTATTACAAAACAAGGTTTTTCTCTAAACCAGGTTTAAGCCATTGAGCTAGGTTTTGTATTTCGAATTTTGATCGTATCAGAATAAGATTCAAATTACAAAACACGGCTCAATGGTTTAAACCTGGTTTAAAGAAAAACCTTGTTTTGTAATAAGGCGGTAAGAGTTTTATATACTTTTAACCTTGATTATTAAAAAAAATAGATTTCTTAATGCAATGCAAATTAAACTGACTTAGAACGTATAATCAGTATTAAAATCAGTATTCATAGACGGGCCTGCATGTGGGTGTGTGTGGTTTGGTAGTTAGTGGCTCTGGCTGCTAACCTCGAGGTCGTTCTGGTTCCCAACCAGGACAAACTTTGCGTGATGAGCATGATTGCTTGTTCTGTGCCTAGGTCATGAAGCAAATAGTCTTTGGCCTGGGTGTATTTTACGTATAATATGTATGTATTTTATATATATGTATTATATATGTTTATCACTTTTCTGGTTGCCATAGTAAAAGCTCTGCTTAGTTTGGGATTAGATGACCGTGCGTGAGTTGTCCAAGGATATTTTTTTATATATAAAATTCTCGTGCCACAATGTTAGTTTACCTTATTCCTCCGAAATGGCTTTACAGATCTTTTCCAAACTTTGTGAACTTGTTCAGTAGGTATGCGATTCGACTACTATATATATATTCATACCCCTACATTTTTAACTCGACTAACACTTTAGATCATTATTTAAAACTCGGTTTTATTGCTTTGAAATAAGATTGCTTTTAGCTGGACTCTGTTTTTTCTGAACCGGCTTCGCTATTGAGTGAGAAAACAATAGAATAAGCCTGTTTACAAAAATGTTCGCTTGTTATTTGTTCTTACCTCAGAAAATTTGCGTATCAGTATTAGGCCTTTGAAATGATTCTTTGTTACGAAGTGGTTTTCAATAAAATATGCGAATAATTAAAAAACGAAATACAAAATCAACTTTGCTGGCTTTAAACAGTTTTAAGCGCAATTTATCTATTTAATATCAAAACATATTACTTAATTTAATCCACACTAATATTATAAATGGGAAAGTGAGTCTGTTTGTCTGTCTGTCTGTCTGTATGTTTGTCTTTCTATCACGGCAAAACGGAGCGACGAATTAACGTGATTTTTAAGTAGAGATAGTTGAAGAGATGGAGAGAAAACATAGGCTACTTTTTGTCTCTTTTTGACGCGAGCGAAGCCGCGGGCAAAAGCTAGTAACATCATAATTCTCATGACTTGGACATTCTTAAAATTCTTATTGATTTGTCTTATAAGATGTTACAGAAATATATTTGTAACCATCAACTACGTTATCAACATTTGGTAGCACTACATTAGTCTGCGTTAACATAAAAAATCATACACTACTTATTTAAACAGGCTCTCCGTGGAAGTAAGTATCAAATCTAACAGGCGCGTGCGCAAGGCCTTTTACAAACTTGAATCTTAAGGTAGATGATCAAGGAAGCCCGCGAAATTCAAATTCACTTACGTATTTTTGTAATTTTCAGTCACAATGTTAGTTACGAAACGGTTTTACCGATTTTTACCAAATTTTATATCGGCAACTATATAAACATTTTTTCATACCCTTACATTTTTAAATCGGTTAAAACTGCGGGAGGCAGCTAGTTTATTTATATAATTAATTTTAACTTTAGAACATGAGAAAAGACTGTCAAAGTAAATAATGGTTTGTATTTGTTCGGGCTGTGTTTGTAAATAGAGTTTAAATCTATGCTAATATTATAAGCTAAAAAAATATGTAGTTATTTGCCTTAATCTCTAATTATAGATTTTATGCGTGCAATAAATTAAACATTAAGTGTAAGATAAATATTACATTACGAGCAATAAGATCAGCGCAAGTAACCAAAGGCACGGGTAAAACTACGGTCAGCAAGTTAATGATGTCGTAATAGCGATGAAGATAAATAAAATCACATAGTGTTATTGTTCAAACCACATTATATTTTCACATAATTAACACGCATTGGGAAAGATACCTAATTTTGTCTTAACCTCTGTTAAAAAATATATTTTACTAAAATCACTTTACAATCACTTTTATATACTTGTATTTATATTGAGTTTTAGAAACAGTTTTTTTTTGTATTTTTAACACAAAATGCTTATAAAAGTTGTTAAGACTAGCTGGAAAAGCACTTTTGCATTTTTCTTAAAGAATTGCAATGTATTATATAAAAATCCACTAAATTGAATCCACTTGGTTTGAAAAGTAGTTCACTTTAGAGAAAGTACAGAAACTTTTATCTGATGATTCGAAAACATGAAATAATAAGATTCAAATCATAATATGTGTAAAATAACATTAAAATAGCCAAACATGATTTTAAATAAAAAAAAAATAACAAGCAACACGTTATTCATCTTTCAAATTTTAGATCTTTATTCAAAACTCGGTTTTAATGCTTTGAAATAAGATTGCTTTTAGCTGGACTCTTTGGTTTCTCTGAACCGGTTTCGCTTTTGAGTGAGAGAACAATAGGATAAGCCTGTTTACAAAAATGTAAGCTTGTTATTTGTTCTTATCTCAGAAAATTAGCGCATCAGTGCATCAGTATTAGGCCTTTAAAATTATTCTTTGTTACGAAGTGGTTTTCAATAAAATATGCGAATAATATTATAAAACTCTAGTCTAAATCACTATTAAACAGAATTTCAAAACAAAAAACGAAAAACCAAATCCACTTCGCTGGCTTTAAACAGTTTTAAGCGCAATTTATCTATTAAATATCAAAACATATTACTTAAATTAATAACATCATAGTTCTGACAACTTGGACATTCCTAAAATTCTTATTGATTTGTCTTATAAGGTGTTACCTAAATATATTTGTAGCCATCAACTACGTTATCAAAATTTGGTAGCACTACATTAGTCTACGTCAACATAAAAAAACATACCCTACTTATTTAAACAAGCTCTCCAAGTGTCAAATCTAACAGGTGCGTGCGCAAGGCCATTCCCAAACTTGAACCTTAAGGTAGATGATCAAGGTAGCCCGCGAAATTCAATTTCTCTTAAGTATTTTTGCAATATTCAGCTCAGTGAGTGGGTGTGGGAAGTCAAAATCCCTGTAATCTAGAGCGAAGCGTACTCTCGCTTGTTTTAGCGCGTCGTTTAAGACTATTTTTTTGCCGGTCGACGTTGGTGTATCCCAGCGGCATGTAAAGCTCTCCTCACTGTTCGCACACTGTATTCAAATTTAGCAGCAAATCTTGAGGTCCTCGTAAAGAGTTCCTGTTGGTAAGTGTTTACCATGGTTTCCATACGGCTCGCCGTAATAATGCGCGGTCGAGGAGCACGAGGTGCATCATCTACTGATCCCTCAGCAGCCTCCCGGTGTATCCGACGCCGCCGTACAGTATTTCTCTGTAAAAAATATTCGTAGTTTAATCCCTTTTCTTTTAGAATTATTTTCTTGCTCATTTGATTGCTCTAAATATATCTAGTTACTAACAATAAGAATATATTTAAATGTTTACACAGATTGTTTAATTAATAACCGTTCCATTTTATTTCGAAATTGTATACATTCATTATTTTTATTTAACCTATTTAATTTAAATAATTTTGGCGTAAAATTGTATTAAAAAACAAATAAGTCAAACGGCTTTTGTCTCGAAGTATGGGCAGCAGTTATGTTAAATTAAATGTTTTTTGTAAAAGTAGTACACACATATAGGTCACTAATAAACTGTACTCTATATAACGACGGAAAAAAACTTTGGTATGCTCCGGGAAGTATTCCCGGGAACTTCGATATTGGTTTTCGATTTGAGGTAATTCCCGATAGAGAGCTAGTCCCGGTATTTTCGATACTTTGAAATTCTTATTAATTATTATTATTAGCAGCTTTTAGCTTAGCTGTGATTTAACTTTGTATATTGTTCACAATTAAAATGAAGTTGCACACTGTAATATCACAAAAAAAAATTGTAATTTAGCTTAATTCCTCTATTTATTATACCTTTGTCAACCCGGGCCTAATCACATCTTTTTTGCAAGTATCCAATTACGAAATTAAAATATTTTTTATTTATATTTTTTTTCAATGGATGAAAACTATTTTTTTTAAATTAATACGACTCTATTAAATTAATTTATATTGCAGTAAAATATTGGAATTACTTAAATTTTCTAATAATCAAATCTCTAGACCTAATAAAAAACCTGAGTTTATCTCGGTTGTTTCTTGTCAGAGTAGTCCAGCTAGGAAACACCGGCCCTATCGTTTGATTAAATAAAAAAAAAAAATCGTGTGAAAGTGTAATTTTTTACCTATTAACAAAAATAAATAACTTATTAGTTTATTCATTTAATGGGTATCGATATTGCTTGCCCTAGTCATAATCTTGAAAATCGAGTGCTAAAATCAGTTGGAATCTTGATATCTGATCTCTATTTGATAGAAAGAAGCAAGGCGCATTCGGACCGTGGCCGGGTGTATAGTTTATCTTTTATACTTATTATGATATTTTTGGATTCTTTTCTACTACGTCAGACGATATCATTAGAAACGGTTTGCAATTAATATTAGAATCAGTGATCGTACTAAATCGCATTAGATAGTTATAAATGAAAGTTATTTAGTACGTTTGGGCTAAACAGGTTTTGCCTCTATCTTACACTTGCCATGCGCAAAAGAGACAGAGCTATACATGACTAATATGATCGTCCCTTTTTACTTTGACTAAAGTAAACATGACTGATAAATATTCTTAGGAAGTGCATTGTTTTCGTTACAAAGGTGACTTAACAATAGATAAAAAACTGAGTGACAAACTAAATTGTTGAATTATGGATTGCTATTAGAATTAACAAAATCAGTATTTTTGCTTTTGATTTTCTTTCCGACTGGTTCGATTAAAACTCAAAATTATAAATAAATAAACATAATATGTTTATGCAAAGTATAATATCTTTATCACAAGTCATACTATTATTATCAATCGTTTTATTCTAGTGTTAGTAAATGAAAGTTATTTAAAAAACACATGAATAATAATAATTGTAAATATCATGTTACGGTAATTATAAGAACATCAGATCAGAAATCGTGTTTGCATTATAAAATATAGACAATCCGATCATGTTTGCGATATATATAGACACAGAAAAACTCATACAGAAAATTTTAATACATTATAATATTAAAATTATCTGTAAAAACAAAACACAGCACAACAACAACAGAAAATTTTAATACATATAGTATTAAAATTTTCTGTATGAGTCTAAGAGAGTATAATATAACATCTTGTTATATACTAATGTATCGAATTAAACCAATATTTTCATATGGAAACAGAGAAAAGGAAATTAATAATAATTAAAGAGGACAATATATTAATTTTTAAATACTTACGTCACAATAATAAATATATACTTTAATAAATTGAAGTAGCAAGTAATAATATTTATAGTTATACACAATATCAATCATACAAACACTAAAATGTGTGTATAAATAATTTTATCGACATATTACAAAATACAATTTAAAAATATATAAATAACAACGACTTACCGTAACATTTAATTCCTGCGATATTTGCGAAATATTTAATCCTTGATTATAAAATTTGGTTTCGTTCTTCCCTTAATAAATTCCGGGGCATTGTTCAAGTCCAGAAAACACAGCACGGGTCAGCAAGAAGGCAATCACAAGTCCAATAAAACAAAGCACAGGTCACGAGAAGAGCGGGAAATCAGTCCAATAATCGAGGCACGGGTCGTATGTAGTCGGGATAAAAACAAAGAACAGAGAGACGTGTTGACAACTAGCGAGCGCAAATTGCAACTGAATGATGATGAGTGACGAGTGTGTAAAACAATAATGTTTGGGGAATTTCCTGTGATTGGTCAAAATATTTTTGGGCCACACCCACAACTTTTTTTAGCCAATTACAGGAAACTTGCCGCTTTTAATGCATGTTCCGTAGTGCAAAGTATTTTGTTCGCAAAATGGGTTACCGTAGAAGTCCGCGATAGTACATCCTATTTTTACGTGTTAGAAAATTAATTTACGACCGCAATAAGCATCAATAAATTGATTACTTTAACGACACATAATATTTAAAAAAATCAGTAAAACGTTTAAAAGGATTTTAAAAAATATTTGATCGTTCACATTGCTTAATTTCACAACTATCTGATATTAAAATACTAGCTGTCCCCCGCGATTTCACACACGACATGTAAGGTTTTGGTTATTGCTCTGCTCCCGTCGTCGGTCATCAGCGTGATGTTAAGCAGCCTATGTCCTATTCTGATGTATAAGTTAGATTACTGTACAGTTTCATCAAAATCCGTTCAGTAGTTTTTACGTGAAAGAGTAACAAGCACACAAATAAACTTTAACATTTGTAATATTAGTAGAAAAGTAGAACTCCTTATTGTAATTAGCTCAAACATAGGTTTATTGACATTTGGCAATAGTACCACATGTCATTGCCACTTAATACGTTCCACGGTCCATTAAAGTGAAAAGTGTAAACTATAAACGCTTGTAAACAATAGTTAATTAAATAGTTAGCTCCACGCCTCTCTGTAGGTGTGTAACTAGCCACTGCAGCAATTAGCCTTGTTTGCCTTCTAATTTCTGGAAAGTGATCAGATAGAGTAAAAAAGTACGTGACATAGCTTTTTTAGTATTCGCTAAAGGAATTGGAAAGGTAAAGACATGGTGAAAACTAATAATTATATTACTACTGCAGTTATTTGAATCAAATATTTTGTAAAGAGGAAAGATTTGGGTTTTTGTATGTTTTAATTAATAAAAAATCATTAGGTCCTAGACCGATTTAATTTTTTTTAAAGTTAGATAGTCGATTTGTTAAGGAATATAAGCTATTGTAAAATTACGCTACGATCTATTGATAGACCGCGAGGGACGGCTAGTTCTGTGTACTTAACACTGTACTAATTTAATGAATCCCTACTAAATTTCTTGTTTAGCATACAACTTTTGGAGATGTTTAATTATATTATGAAGTAGGATTCAATGATACTTATCATAACTATGGTCATCATATTGTTATTATAAATGTAAGAAAATATTTAAGATAACGGTGTTTTTGTTGTAAACAGTTTGACCTTACAGTTACATGAAGTTGTTCAATTCAATATTCATAATAATGTTAAGTACGTAATACGTATGTGTGACGGACTATAAAGGCTTTGCCACACAGAAGTGTTAACGCGGCGTTATGATTGAACTAGTCGCAAAGAGCAGTCAGCATGTGACGGGGGCCAATGCCTACCGGGGTTACGGAATAGTTCTGATAGTTACCGCGGCCCCGGAACGTAAAGGGCAACCAAAGGAACAAGGGTGGGTTTTAGTCTGTAAAAGTGTGACACTCTCTCCTGACCCGCCCAAGCCGGAGAAATCTTTTGATGATTTACCATCCTCGAAAAAAATCATTAAACTGGTCTTTTATCTTTTTGCACCGCGCCGCGTTAACCTTTTGTGTGTGGATACCTTATAGTTATAGACGTTACTGTTATGTTTACTTCAATGATATTTATACTAGTGCTGCCCTCGACTTTGCCCGCATGGAAGTCGTACAATAATGTGTTCCTCTGACATTCAACAATATTATCAGTAAATATTATAGCTTTTTGTCAGTAAATATTTTTTTAACCCGTACCTAACAAGCAAGCATTGTCTTACATATTCACAAAGATAAATTCTCCGACTTTTTGTAATTTCGATGTCCTGAAAACCAAATGTCATGAAAATTAAAGACAAGGCGAATGATTTATCAACATTTCAGCCAATAAATAAAAGTCTTTAACAGTAAAATGATTTTTATTCCAATACAACCTGTTTCAGAGTAAAAATAAGTTAACGAGAGCTAAGAGCACTCATAAAAGTAACTTTTTAAGTGAGTTTGTATGTTAGTAAACGCACGCACGATACAGGGCAAATTCTTAGTGTGTGGTATTGGCAACGTATATACATGTACAAGAAATATGTGTATTTTACAGGCAATGTGTACAATGTAGGCATTCTATACAATACCTAGGAAATGTATAGAATGCCGGGGTCGTTCAGGCAATGTATGAACATATATATAGCAGGCAATATATAACATATACACAAATATGTTAGGTAAGTCGAGAGACATATTTAAGGACGCGATAATATATGCTCACATATGACTAATAAAAATGTATATATTGTTATAATAAAATAATATAAAATCGTAAAGAAAACGGTAGTTAAATTACTGCAAAAAGACTCTCGGAGTCTTGAAAAGCGACACTCTAGCGCCCGCGGTGGCTTATGAGAGTGAAGTAATTATGATCCGTTCTTCTTTCGATGTGTATTTAACGTGCATATCAACAATATGAGGCATTTGATAAAAAATTAAGGTAAGTAATATTTTATTCATATATTTTTTATGAAAATCGAATACTGAATAGCCTCCTTCAATAAATGTCCCTCGTCTTACTTAACACGGTGTATATAACCTAACATTTTTTTTTTGTAAGTGGGAAATCATCAAATGACTGCTCCCGTCCTGGGTGCGGCGGGAGGGCGTGTCAGACTTTTACTGACTAAAACCCACTCATGTTCCTTCGGTTGCCCCTTATGTTCCAGGGTCACGGTAACTATTATAAACATTCCGCAACCCCGGCAGGCATGGCCCTGTTGGCCCCTTCCAGTGCTGACTTCTTCTCTTTGAGGCGCGCGTGGAACACTAACGCGCCGTCGACGCGGTCCTGGTCCTAGCCGGGCGGCGAGCTACCTATCGCTCGCCCTCCGCAGAACCGCGCCTACGGTGGCCGGTAGTCGTCTTGCGACTCTCGACGTCTTCGCCTGGGTCTTAGCCCGGGGCGAGAGGCTCGTCGTTGCCTCTCGCGCACCGCCGCTTCCTTCACTAGCATAACTGCTTTACAGAAGGAGGCGACGGCATCCCATTCCGTCTCGCCCCGAAGCATGGCCTGAACCAGCGCCGGGCGCGATATAACCTAACATCAAATTGGCACTATAGAAGGGGAATATTAGTTTTCAATCTGATCAACTGACTACTTAGTTGAGTGTTAATTCATATTGCGACAGTCAAGTTAGTAGGTAAGCCAATTGCAAAATCTAAAGTCCAGGCTGCTTAAATCCATACTAATGTTATAAATGCGGAAGTAACTGTGTTTGTCTGTCTGTCTCGTTTTCACGCCAAAACCACTAAACCTTTTGACGACCAACCGACAGACAGCTGTCGGGCTGCTATTGTCTTTCTATTGTGTCTCAAATCACGTGTGTTGAAGGATTAAATGATGAGATGGTCCACCATAGCCTGAGATAGGACATAGGGTTTTTATCCCAAAAATCTTACGGAAATGGGAACTATGCAGGATAAACCAATAGAAAATAAGAAGGTACCATTCCCTATTAAATAGTTAAGAGGCTGCTTAACCTGAAGATAGACATCAGCTACGTGGTTCATCACATGACTCTAGCTACAACAAATACCACGATGCTATCGAGTCAATAAGTATTGGCATTCTTATTCTATCTCTTCTTGTAATTGTTCTGATAGCAATCTTAGGTTTTACATTCCTTTATGATGTCAGCGCATTAAGTAATACCATTGTTAACAATAAATTAATATCTATGAGAAGATTACCGAGTTTCCCAGAGATAGTTTTATGATGATTGTTGAAGGACCTCTTGTCATGAACCTTTGCTCAATCAGATAAAATGAGATTCTTTGAATAATAAAAAACTAGGTCTTGTAAACTTGATTAGTGGCACAAAAGTCTATTTACAATTTGACTAGCTTTCGTCAGCGGCTTTGCCCGAACTTCCATCCACTATTTTATTCTGTTAGGTTTCGAATTTCCAAAAATCAGTATTCACACAAAGCAGGCGCTCCAAGTTTCACGTCTCTAGGACTAGCGGTTTTGGCAGTGCGTTGAAATACCTGTCAACAATCGGTCAGTTTACCATTTTATATAATTACATTCTGTCAATCAACTCAACCGACAAAGTTTTAACTTGAATGAACGTATTCCAGAACGTTGATTGGTGGTTTAATTTCGACTAGTAGTAAAACTAAGAACTATATAGATATGAATTGCACTCTGTATGTCATAACGCTATTCGGCGTATCCGCAATGGATTATGAGCAATCTGGTTTACTTAATTTGTCATATTCGCGGGTCGTATAATCACTACATAGTATAAAACAAAGTCGCTATCCGCCGTCTGTCCTTATGTATCTTTAAAACTACGCAACAGATTTTGATGCGGGTTTTTTTAATAGATAGAGTGATTCTTAAGGAAGGTTTATATGTATAATACATGCTTGTTATAGTAGAGAAAAGCCGGATATCTTTAAAAATTTGTAACACCCGTGCGAAGCTGGTAAGCTATAAATGCCATTTTTTGCAAGTACTAAATTTTGTGCCTTACACAATATGCCAGTACTAGATTTAGTGGTAGTAACTTTTGTTCAATTTTAAACAGATTACGAATTAATTCTTTATCATATATTTATACATATTTTAAGTACGGCTACGTTATTTAGTTTTTAAAATAAACTGTTTAGTTATATAAGATTCTATTGATTTCTAAGAACACGTTTGATTGCATCGATCTATGTGAAGATTAAAACTTGGTCGCGTTGTAAAACAATAAGAATTGCTGCAATTATCGTCTGATTGGCCCTTACTTCGAAGTCAAGGTCTACCCGATCGTTTACTTGTATTAAGTGTATCTGCACCTCGACATTTTCAGTAGTAACGAGGACTCATAATTAACTAGCTTCTAAGAAATATGTTACTGAATAAACTAAACACTCCTGTACCTTTCCATTCCTAGAGCGTAAATCAAAGCACAGGTTAAGGAACTAGCCAATGATTGAAATTAGTCAACGTGTTTTTAATATTGCGTTGGTCTAAATAAACGAATAAAAATTAATGTTCTTGAAATGGATAATATTGTAGATAATAAAAGAGGTCAGAGACAGACTGCTCTCAGAAAAAAATAAATATCAGTCAGAGCACCGTGGTTATCAACGTCATAGTTATAAATGGCATAGTGTGGGAAGACAATGCGTCCACCACGTATTAACAAAGTACAATAACTCGTATATTTGCACATGCATCGTCACTTGAAAGTCTGTCTGTACCTGCATCGTACTCACGGCGAGCAAGTCCTTCAACCTTGGGACCTGTACTGCGGATATTTCACTTGTTGATTTTTTCTCCTTTTCCGCAAATCTCCGCTTCACTATTTACTTGCAAATCTCGTCGACATCGCGATCGGCTCAATAGTATCGTTCTTACGAACACGATCACGTCTTTGGCATTTGTTGTGTACACACCGTAATTGCCATTACGATTTACATCAACTGTTTCAATGCAATTTTTATGCGTTAGAAATAATGCTTGATGACATTCTTTTCGTTAATTTTTGTTTTTGTTTTTTTATTGTAAACTAGCTTATGCCCGCGACTTCATCCGCGTGGAATAACAGTTCGCGTTCCCGGGGGATTTCCGGGATAAAAACTATCTTATGTCCTTTCTCGGGTCCAAGACTATATCTGTACCAAATTTCATTCAAATCGGTTCAGTGGTTTAGGCGTGAAGAAGAGACAGACCGACAGAGTTACTTTCGCATTTATAATATTAGTATGGATAATTTTGTGCCTACTTTTTGGTAAAAAACTGCTGACAAGTAGTATTCAGAACAGACCAAGGCAGTCCGAATTTTAGACAGTCTTATTAATTCATGATAATAATGAGAAACGGACGCTGAACGCTGCATTATTCTCCAGAGGGCAATAGGTGGCGCGATATGATAGCCCAGGGCTCGACAAGTGCGGTCGAGGCCGGGAGCCCGGGAGAGGTGGCAGCCGCTCGCATACCGCACTCAGTATACAATCGCGCGCCGCAAGTGTTGCGCGCACGCCGCTCACTGCAATAACCTCGCGTACTTATCGAATCGACCGCCTTATCGATTACGCCTTCCGCTCCTTTGAACCTAGCGCGATTCCGAACAGTGATGGGTTACTCTCGCGATAGCGTGTGAAATATTGGAGGATTAGGAAAGTAAACAAGTGCACGTGATGCAGTGGTAGACCGTGCCGACAGTGTAGACCTATCGGCGCCATTCCTGGAGGACCAGGCCCATGAGTGTAGTCTAAGTGTGACTGGAGTCCAAGGAGATAACGTGATGTGACAGCGATACGTGTCGTAGTGCCAGTGGAATTGTTTTGTGAAAGTGTGCACCGAGCGTGAGTGAGCAGACGGCTGCCGGCGCGGCCGGTGCTCCGTGACAATGTTGAATTGCACCGATCTGGAATGCATCCTACACCATCATCATTACTATGCACACCTGCATCACATCCATCATTTACAAAATGCACAGGACACAGGTACGTTGATGCTGATATTAATAATCGTCACATTAAAGGCGATGATGAGGTTTTAAATCAATCACAGGAGAACAATGACAAAACAAATGTAGTAGTAACAATGAAATTGTTTGTTGAAGAGCTAACGATGAGCGCTAATGATAACAAATGAGACGAGCGAAACATGTAGGCCTCGGTATAAATCCTTGGTTTAGATACTGCATCAGATGCAAACGTTCGAACTGAAGTTCATGATGAAATTACCTTACTTACTTAAATAATATTTTATTGCGATGTGCTTTAATAAGACAAGAGACGTACTTGACCTTTCTTAACAATAGGAAAAAAGGAAAATTGGGCACAACATTTAAGCACGATAATAGACTAACAACACAAGGTTTAGTGCAATAACTAGCAGGTGTTTGGTGTAGATATCACGCAACTTACTGCCTATTGCGAGCTGTTTTCACTCTGTTAACTCACTTGGACGAGCGACTTTAAAACCTGCCTGACGACGCGAAATGGACGAAATATTTGTACAAACAAATGTTACACGTTTTCTCTTTCAACCCGTCGCAGACATATTGAATAACTAAGTCTGTGGTCCAGTTGACGATTAGCCAAATTAACTTCGGTCAATTACTTACGTGACTCTTAATAGAGATCTCGGATCTAATTTACTAATGGCTAATTAGCTTTCCAGCAACAATAAGAACCCATTCAAAAATCAAAAAACATCTACATATTTAGGTCGAATGTGTCTTACAGCTGTGTAAATAAATTCGACATAGCCAAAAATGTTGTCATTTATCGTCTTGGATGTTTTGTTTACTATTCAAGATATCCATACTTTCCAATGGAATTCAATACGAACACGAATGTTTATTAAATGTTATCGCCACATTATCAGGTCACGCTTCAATCAACAACATGTTTAGCTTTACTTTTCTTAATTTTTTTCTAATATTGGTTGAACTCTTCTTCAGTGCGAGCATTATTATATTTGTTTTTCTATTGATTCATTGTCTTATTATTATTAAACGAACAATGATCAATGAGTTTTTAGTTCGTTGGTATATTTACACGCGAAGTATTTGAAAACAATAACAAAAACAAGTAAACAAACGTCTTATGCAAGACGTACTTTTGACTGGTCTCAAAACCTGTATTCCAGGCAGTGTTAGATATCTAGTAATGGTTTGAATTCACGCTACAATTCTAGTGAATTGGTAGTCACAACGTTCTCTTCCAATATTAATGTCATATAGGCTCAGAATATTTAAGTTCTTAACTCTGTATGATTAGAGATAGATTGCCCTATATTTTAATTTTAATCATATCACGTCAGGCGATATGCTCCGCTAGCATGAGTAATTTAATTGATTCGCTCTTTGTTAACTTAACTCCCACATTAATCGTCTTACGAGAATTACATTGATAGTCTATTTGTTTTGGTTTCCTATGTGATAAATAAATTATTGTTTCACGTCTAGGGTATTCAAATGGTCCACATTTCTGGAATGTTATGTGAAGTCAAGATAACAATCAGAGCCAATCAGCTAAATTAATTTCATTTGTATTTTATCATTTAATTTTAGTTAATTTTAGTTAATCTCTTCGGTCGTTAGTTATTCCAATCAGGATCATGTTTGTGAAGCACTTATGTTAAGTTATACATTTCATTATCTCGGTAATAATTTGGAAACGTCCAACGTCGTTAACCCTAAACTTAAACCACTTATTTTAAGTAAAGCTAACATAATTATTGTAATAACGAGAATTCCGAATGGAATATTTCATTAAGGTTAATCTAAATATTTACGAAGGAGTAAAACGCTTGCCATCTGTTCTAAACATTCTATTATCAGATCTCGATTATAAAGGTTATACTTAGATTTGATTATAGAATGTTTAGCCGTTTAAGATCAAGGATTTATATCCTTGATCATAAACGGCTAAATAAACCAATCACTTCAAATCTTCATAATACCTGTTTCAGAAATACCATCTATTATTAGCTTTTTAATATACTCAAACCTCAAATCTTGTGGAAAACGTTCTTTTTTCCTTAAACAGCTAAATATTACGCATCATTATTCC
The DNA here is from genome assembly GCA_033675125.1 of Athetis lepigone. Classification (NCBI taxonomy): domain Eukaryota; kingdom Metazoa; phylum Arthropoda; class Insecta; order Lepidoptera; family Noctuidae; genus Athetis; species Athetis lepigone. Next base: position 10,774,728 of record CM066226.1, on the reverse strand, counting down.
ATTAGATAAATAAATCACGACTGTTTTCCTCATTCGTATATCTATCAAATGATAAATATTGTTGTTGTTTTATTCCGATCGTCTCTTTACGTTACAACAATCATTCGTCAGTGTGTAAACCTGACAGCAGCCGTAACCAATTAAATTGAGTAAGTCCTTTAACTAGATCTTTATCTTATTAAAAAACCCAGACGTCTGACCATTTGTTTATGCTTAGCTAATTGTATGGTTGTTGTTGACCAGCTGCAGCCGCGACGTCGGTCGTTACGTGGAGGCTCTAAAGCAGTAAAAATATTATGCCTGCATCACTGTTTTGTTCATCCCACAAAGTTGATACCGTCAAAATTTATAACCTATGGTGCCAATTCTCTTGTGCACAAACTATCGTAAATTTAAGTTATGTGCATCTTTCTCTTTCCATTTCTTAACGAAAAGGACAGAAGATACATTTTAGTTTAATCCTGTCAAATTAGACAGCGCCTGATGACAATTGACGTATATTTAGACGCCATGTTTTTAAATTGCTTCAAAATTATCTATGGAGTGTCTAAATTTGACAGGACTTAACTAATATTTGATCTTCTGTCCTTTTCTTAATTAAACGGAAAGAGAAAGATGCATTTAACTTAAATTTACGATAGTTTGTGCACAAGAGAATCGGCACCAATATCGACCTAACAAAATAAAACCTACGCAGTACTTTTTAAGTTAAGAGACGAAAATTCTCTAAACCATATTTTTTTCTTTGGCATCGGTCGCAACATTCTATGTACAGTTTCGACTTCGTTATTATTTTATTATAGGTATGTGTAGACGACAGATGTAGGCTCTATTACACACTAAACGTCCAGCCAAGATAATAAAAGGGAGAATAGAGCAATTCTTGTACTAAACAGACTGATGGCTGATAATAATGTTTAGGAAATAAATATTACCCTCTCCGAATACATTATCATTGATTTGAACGGAAGTTTTGTATACAAGTACTTAATTACTCATATTATGTAGCTATACCCAGTTCAAATGACTCACAAATTCGTGACTATTTTATATACTTAAGTACTTTAAATTATAAGTTATTATGGTTTTGTCTTTGTTGCGATAATAAGTTACTTGGTGTTTGATTGTAACAGTTTTAGTAACTGAATAAAATGGTTTTTTTATGTTAAACAATAACTGCGTTCAACAGCTTCTTTGCACTAATAATGAAAAACATGTTGCATGCTACATTCAATGAAGTGGTGTCTTGATTTGTGAAACTAAACACAAGTTACTTACGAATAGTGCAACATGTTTTGTTCATTGAATGTTGTTTTAATATATCAATTCCATTAGATTAGATAGTTAACTAAATGTAAACAATTTAATATGTCTTTTTATTAAATAATTGCGTAAAAATAGCATGCCGAAATTGTTTCCATTCAGTTTATTATCTAACGTCAGTTTAGAATTAAGCCAAATTATATGAAATTACTAAACTATTTTTTTAAAGGTTTCAACTTCTTTCTGAGCCTAACCTGAGAGTACATAGGTTACTTTTTAAAGAGATTCTTCGACATCCACGCGGGTGAAACCGCGAGCATACCCTAGTAGTTTATACTTAGAATTGTTTATATGCTGAACCAACACTTCCTCGCTTTACCCTCAGTAACCAGACCAATTGGTGAGAGATCTCCCCTATACCGGGGGATAGCCATAATCGTCTTGATTAGTCGACAAGGCCAATGTTAATATCAGCGAATGCGGTATACGTATCCAACAGGTAGTTCTCAATTTAATAATTTGCGATGTGTCTCTTCCTAGGACGGTCGTCAACTCTTACATAGGCGTTAACAAATTGGGTTGGCGAATTAATTGAGTGTCCAGTCACTGTTCAAATTTGCATTTGTTCTGCATCGATTTAAATTTGTTCTAAGTTATCGGTTTTAACTTTCTAATCTTGTCTCCTAGTGTTCGCCAATATCCAATCAATTACATTTTGATTAGGTAATGATAAAGTCATTTTGGTAAGCAGGTAATGAGAGTTAGGATTTAATATGTTTTTGTAGTTTATCCGCTAGAACCCCACTGGCACAAAATTAGAGGCAATCTTTTTTTTGTTTGTAGGAAGTAATCGCCGAAAGTAATGATCTGATTGCTACAAATTGTTTCACAGATGGAAATATACTATATCTTATTTCTGAGTGACAAAATAAAATTACGCCGTGAAATTAAAAGCATGATGTAGTAGATTACAAATTTAAAGTGTAAAACGTTGAAAAATCAAAACATTAGCAGTTATTTTAACCACAACTTATTAGAAGAATGTCAAATAGTTCAGAATATTAGATTACATTGCCCTGAGAAGACCAATTATATCAGAATCAGAACCATAGATCAGAACCATATTGTTACACAGCAACGATTAGTTTGTTACTTTGCATTTGTTACAATATAAGCGCTTAAATTTCGAGTTCCTGGCGTTTTCACTCTCTTGGAGTTCAGTAAAAGGTATCTTAGATAATATCCGTTGGAGTCTGGGCTTGTATCCGGGTAGGAAATGTATTACGATATTGAAACGGATAATTATCCCACTGATAATGTGTTGTTTTGTGGTTGAGAGCTGATTCGATTTGTCATTATGAGGTTTTTTGAGGATCTGTAAAAAATAATAATCTTTCCCTATGGAATAGATAATAGTTATTGTATGATATGTAATAAAGTTATAATTTTTTAATTAAAAGACCTAATCTTTGGAAGGAAACAAGAAGTGTGTTTGATTCTTATAAAATGAAAATAAAATGTTTATGATTATTATACTTAGCTATAAAAACGATAATTGTTTTTTTTTATTTTACGTCCGTACATATTTTCCAGGATTTCCCGAAAAGTTTTATTATATAATTAAAAATATTACAAAACTACCTTCACGCTTGAACTGTGTTCTACTGATATTAAATAAGATATCTATATTGTTTGTATGATTATTCCGAAATGGTTTAATAACGTTATGTAAAATAATATTTACATTTATAACACACAAACCTAATAATTAAAAGTTCAAAGTCAATATACAGGCAAACAAGCTAAATATATTATACTAGCTGTTCCTCGCGGTTACACCCGCGTTGCGTTAGGTTTTTGATTACTACCTCGCTCCCGTGGGACATAGCGTGATACTATATAGCCTATGTTACTCAGGGATAATGTAGATTTCGAATGAAGAAAGAATTTTTAAAATCGGTCCAGTAGTTTTTGAGCCTATTCACTACAATCAAACATACAAAGTTTTCCTCTTTATAATATTAATATAGATTAGTATAGATACATAAATAAGTGATTAAGAAATCGAAATTGTAATTTCACATTCTTCGCGTACAAAACTTTTAATACTTGTTACTGAATATATTACTACTAGTTATCATGTTTGGAAATCTTGAATTAAGTAACGTGACCTTGGCTTGCTGGCAAAATATTCAAAACATAGGTATCGTTTAGATCTTAGTTTTTGATTAAACGGTTTGTTAAGCTTGGGTTAGACTATGACACCATTCTGACAGAGGGTGACATAACAGAAAAGTGAGTAATGTATAAGAAGTTTTATATCTCAATCAAGATTTTAATTGGCGTGTCTCCCCGTGATGTGCAGTAGTCAATTAAACAATTTTTTAAAAGATAATCTTATCACAACGAGATTTGATTGGGGAAATTCAGAAGGCGTTACTGCACTATACCACCCATTTGTAAATTATCAACACAACATTTGTGTACCATCATTAGTGCCGATTCTCTTATTCACAAACTAACTTAAATTTAAGTTAAGTGCATCTTTCTCTTTCCATTTCATTAAGAAAAGGACAGAAGATAAAATATTAGTCAAGTCCTGTCAAGACACTCCATACATAACTTAGACGCGATTAAAAACTTGGCTACTAAATATACGCCAATTTTCTTCATGCGCTGTGTTATTTGGCAGGATTAAACTGAAATGTATCTTCTGTCCTTTTCTTAACGAAATGGAAAGAGAAAGATGCATTTAACTTGAATTCAGTTAAGTTTGTGAAAAGAGAATCAGCACCACTGTTTCATTAACTTTTCTCTCGCCGGGCCAGTCATAGGGTGACCAATCAAGGTTGAAAGCTAGAATCGGGGCCTCATTTAAATATTACAAAAGTCAGTACATGTCCGTACACACTGATTTAACAGCGATCAGAGTTATTTTCTAGGCTCATTAAGTACTGTTGGAAAAACGACGTAAAATCATAGCTCTTTAACCATAAAGTGGTATCGGAATAATCTTAGTTTGAGATTTAATTGGTTTCTGCGAACGCGCGTCAAATGTCAAACTAATTTTCTCTTTGTTGTTGATTGCGAATAATTTGCGATATTGCAGAAAAATAAGTATGAAAATAGGTCGTTCATTATCTTGTGGTTGTAGACCATGAACCCGCGAACGTAAAAGTAGAGATATTTATATTATCAGATGTACCATTTAGTTTTACAATATAGGTCTACTTGGGGTCACTAAATTAATCTGTAGAGGTGGTATTTATGTATATAAAGTGATTTCTATAAAATGACATCGTCCTAATTCGTTTTTGCGAAACCTGGTTAATATCATCTAATCACAAGAACAGAGTAATGAAGGAGCAAGTAAAATAGAGAACTAAATTAATTATGTCAATAAAAGAATGCTGTGGAATGGTGTAAAAGATACCAAAATGCTCAAAAGTTGATCATAATAACTTAGCCCTAACTACGGTCTCACAATTCTGACATATCATTGTGTAAACCTAGCTTTATCGTGTTTTCGTGTCTAGACTCTACATGTTAATAAAATTCTTCGTTTTCTTTTTTCTACGTTAGAAATGCTGATGACCTTACAAAGTGATTTATCGACTAGAACCTTTTAAATTATTTATAAAGCGCTCAATATTGAACGATTTTAAAACTGAAATGCAATTTTTAAAAAGTCTATGAAAAAATATGTATCATGGTACGATGAGAAACGTGTCTGAGCATGTGATTGTGAACTATAAAGGCGTAACTAGGTAGGTATTTCTTGACTATTGAGAATTAACGTGAGTAGAGTCAACTGTTAACCGTATTGATTTTATTGTGACTTTTGTTTTGTCGCCAAACAATACTAATAAACAATCATTGTGTCTTGAATACTGCGCTCGAGGCTCAGTGGGTTAAAACGGTTTTGCTTTGAATGTCGCTGTAATTTAATTGCCTCGATTTAAAAGTTTAAATGATTGAAAATTAAATAACTATTTAATAAATTATCTATTGCTGCTGATTTTAACAAACTTAACTGAATTTAAGTTAAATGCATCTTTCTCTTTCCATTTCTTAAAGAAAAGGACAGAAGATACATTTTAGTTTAATCCTGTCAAATTAGACAGCGCCTGAAGAAAATTGACGTATATTTAGACGCCATGTTTTTAAATCGCGTCTAAAGTGTCTATGGAGTGTCTAAATTTCTCAGGACGTAACTAATATTTTATCTTCTGTCCTTTTCTTAATTAAATAGAGAGAGAAAGATGCACTTAACTTAAATTACGTTAGTTTGTAAATAAGAAAATCGGCACCATTGTTTACATAAAATCTGAATTTATGTATCTAAATAGCAGCACACTTAATTGTAGATGTTTGGTTACTGACTTTTAATTGATTTCTTAGTTAAACTTATGTCATAACGCTTTTTAAATGTTTGCCTTTATCATTCAGAAAATTAAGTACGCAATCAATATTGACTCGTGATTGTTGTAAGCACTTAAGTAACAAAATATTTTTTACAACAGCCACAATAATTCTTTTTTGTTTGATAATAGCCTCAAAAGTACTTAACAAAGAAAAATAGGAGCCGAATCATCTAACATTTAACTTTAACCAAAATGAAAACCAATATAACTTCTATACGATTTTCGCATTAATAACTATAATAAGGAAATTGTTGCAATCACTTCTTGGATACTTTAATCGGTACCAATTACGGAAATTGTTTATTAATGCAGCAGATGTAGAACGACTTTCATGGAGCTAAGTGAATATTGATATTGCTGTAATAGCTAATAGGCCGGTAAAGTCGCTTTTGTAGAAGTCGCGGGGTTGTAGAAGTCAGAGCGACTGCGAGTTTTTATACTTTCAAATTAATATTTTGACAAACTAGACTTCTTTTCATAAATAATGGTCTCCAATAGATCTAAGTAGAGTGAATTAGAAGAGTTATAGAAAGGAGTTTCAGCCTTAACGTGGGGAAATTTTAGCTTAATAACATCATTTCTAACAAAAACGTACAGTTAGTTAAGTTCATACCAAATTTCGATTATGGCAATTTCAAATGGGCCAAGTAGTATGAGGTGATTATTCGACATATACGGAGAGATCAAAAGAATCAATAGCTTGACATGCTTTACAAATTGTCATACCACTAACTTTCACACGGAGTGTCAGTTAGTAAATCTGAATGAAAATACAATTTCAAAATTTCGTCTGATCAGCCCCCTTACCATGACGTTTAAAGTAAGATTGTTTTAGTCCTGTTGCAGGAGTGTGCAAGTAACAGCGTTAGACACGTTGTCTAGCGCCGTCTCTTTCCCACTGAAAGTAATATCAAAGTAATACTGCTATAAGGGCTTGTGGTACGCCCCCAGGGAGTTTAACCTAGAATCATGTTTGAAAGTTTCATATTTGCTACAATAAACCAATGGAAAAGTCAACGAGTATGTTACCTAAAAATCCAGCATGCTAGGTTTTTGATTGAGGCTTCGTCGGTCAAAAGAGATCATTAGCAATAAAAACAATTTGTGGCCTTACCACTGACCTATCCTGATACGAACGTTGTTGTTTTTTGTCATTCTTCGAACGGTCATATATTATGGATTTGATTACTTATTAAGTTGTTAATAAACACTGCAAGCAATAACGGAATACGTAATTTAAAATTAATTATGCACAAATGAATTCACATTAGAATTATAATTGAAGAAATCATAATGACTTGTAGAGGATATGGTCAATGTCTTTATAAAATATAGTATCTTCATAATTTATATATTTTTTTATAGTATCAACATAATCAATGATGTAATTTTATAGTATCTATAGATGACGTTTAAATACCACTCATAATAAACTTGAGAAAACCAGTATTTTAAATATGTATTTTATCGAAGATCTTCGTTAGTATTTTAATTGATTCGAAAATTTCGTAATTACAGTGTTTAAGTGCCTTGCTTTATGAATTGTTTAAAAAAATAACGTAGGTGGCGAACATATTGTAACACGTGTTACAAGGAAAATATTTTCTTTTGAACAGTTGTTAAACTTATAGCTAATACAGTGACCGGTTACTCATTTGCAAAGCCTATTACGTAATTTCAGTAGAATAAATAAATTAAGTAATGAAGTTTAAACAAAGCTTTTGCTAAGAGGATAAATGTGAGCCTATTCCATATTATTAGAGTTACTTAATTAACCTAAGTATACTCAATTCTTACTGAACTAAAAACGACACGAGAAAATAAGCTGAGACCCTTAATTACCTGTGTTTCATAAATCACGCCGATTGTAACAACATCAACACATTTGACCTTTCCAAAAGATAATTAGAATTTAAATTCATACAGTTTTGACATTCAGCTAGTAATAAAAGGAGTTTTAAAACGATTCCCACAAGAATCTACAATGGGTCGAGCAAAACCAACCAACATTAGGCGAGATGACAAAAAAAAAGTAATTAGTCCGTCAGTTAGATAATCAAAAAATTTGGGACACGTATTTTTTCTTTTTTCTCGTAAACAGAAAATGACGACTTCAACAACTTCAACTTTTGTATATATAATTATGGCAATCCACCGAATTTTCGGTGATTTCTGCCAATGTCCAGTTTGATTAATGAAAATATTTTTTTTTGTGACAGTTGTACGGTTATTATATTATAGTATGGAGATCATACACGTGTTCTTATAACCAAGAACACGAGATGACTCCGACGACAATACAGTGCGTTGAAGTTTCGTGAAACGTCACACATTTGTATAATTTTTACTGAGGAGTGACGTCACAAGCCCCCTCTCCGGAACTTTGATGCTCTTTATCTTTGTATTTTGTTATTAATTTGATCAAGCAAAATATATGTGTCCAGTATTTTTGGACTGTCTAAAAGACGGACTAAACAGAATGTCATTCTTTTGATGTAGTCAACATCCCTTTTGTAGATAATGGGTCGTAAAGCTGAGAATGTAGGTTCTGTAGGTAAAAGGAAAAACCACGAACATATTGTAAGGTTTAAAAACTGGGTATCCATTTTCTTATCTTTCAAGTGTAGACCTGTTTAGTAGAACTTAGTATGTACTCTCCTACTACTCCAATGAAACAAACGTTTATTTTTGTTGTTTACATAATTATGATACTTATAATATTACCTCTGCCAAAATGTAAAGCAGTGCGTTGGCAGATGCAGCTCTCGACTATACACCCGATAGTACTTTTCCATTAAAAACATAAAATAATAAAAATAAAAAGTTATTAAAAAAACCATAGTCCAATGAGTCATACGCATATTAAATGTTTTACAATAACACTTTTTCATGTGATCTGATTATCTTCGTGCTGCATGTATTGACAATAGACACATAAATTGGGCCACTACACGTCACAATGCGCAAATAAGTCTCCACTGTCCGAGTAATTGACTTCGACGATTATGCACTTTACAAATGATCGATATCCGAGGGTCAATCGGTAATTAATTACGAAGTTGGGTTGTTCCATGCACAGAAGATATTGTTATGCAGTCCTGGGAACCATTAGCAGCTTGGACAAAATATTAATGGAATTTGCCATTAGTAATTTCTGAAGGTGTGTCATTGTACCTGCGGCTGATCTCTCTTCAATGGTGTCGGAATGGCGTCCCACCGGATTATGATGTGCCCTTTAACTTTTCAACGACCAAGCGACAGCCGGCTGTCGGACTGCTATTGTCTTTCTATTGTGTCTCGAATCACGTGTGTTTGAAGGTTTAATCAAGCCAAAAATCCGAGTTTACACTAACAAGATCATAATATGAGCCTATAAGAAAACAAATACTTATATAAGAAAAAAAAAAAAAAGTTAGTAGTTGTTACAGACGTGTCTCAACGACTTGCTGGGGTTTTTCTAAATTGTAAAAATCTTTAGGCTTGTACAAATTATGACCCTTAGGTACGCCACTGATTGAGGGCTATTTCCTTACACAATCGAACTTGATGGTTATCGTTCATACTCGACTCACTTGGGTACTAAAATATCTACTGCGTATTTGAGTACCTCCATTGAGACTAGCTGCCGTCACCGAAATTCGGTAGGGAATATAAATACAGATTTAATTATGGATTTAAGCATGAGGATGTTTTCTGCTAGTTCTTACATAAACACCGTTATCATCAATGTTAGGCCGGAGTAATTGGTGCCGATTCTCTTATGCACAAACTAACGTAAGTGCATCTTTCTCTTTCCATTTTTTAAAGAAAGGACAGAAGATACATTTTAGTTTAATCCTGTCAAATTAGACAGCGCCTGATGAAAATTGACGTATATTTACACGCCATGTTTTTAAATTGCGTCTAAATTATCTATGGAGTGTCTAAATTTGACAGGACTTAACTAATATTTGATCTTCTGTCCTTTTCTTAATTAAACGGAAAGAGAAAGATGCATTTAACTTAAATTTACGTTAGTTTGTGCACAAGAGAATCGGCACCATTGTCTGTGAAGCTTTTTGTTGCCATTACTGCCGATGCTGACAACCCGTAACTAACTCAAAGTAGGCTCTATCAAAAAGAAGCAAACAGCGTTTAGAGCACTTTTCTCTGAAATTAATCTACAACTAGCGACCTGCCCCAGCATCACACGGGTGTTACAATCCTTTGGGAAATGTCGACTTTTCTTTACTATGGGATGCATGTAATTTACCTATATAAACTTCCTCTTGAATCACCATATTTATTAAAAAAAAACCGGCCAAGAGCGTGTCGGGCCACGCTCAATGTAGGGTTCCGTAGTTTCCTGTCCATTACAATAAGTGTTCCCACTTATAAGTTAAAAAAAAAGCTGTTTGTTACGTTGACATACTAAGTACGCAGAAATTATTTTGTACACCTTTTTGTCTTTTTTGTACAAGAACTGTTCTATCCATCAAGTTCAAAATAATTTTCCTAGAAAGTCCTTGTAAAATTCTACTTTCCAGATTTTTTTTCATATTTTTAAACCTACGTGCGATTATTTCCGAAATGAGTGACATTATCAAAAAATGATTTGAGTAAACCCATATTCATTTTTAAATACCTATACAACAATATATCACACGTCAGGGTTGAAATAAAAAATAATTACTTCCCTCTTTACATACCCTAATAAAACATTTTTTTTTAATTTTTTTTTTACTTTGTCGGCGTGATTGAAATACATATTGGTACTAAATTTCTAACGATCACAGAGATTAAACGAGGACGGACAGACGGACAGACAGACATGGCCAAACTATAAGGGTTCCTAGTTGACTACGAAACCCTAAAAAGGATCAAAATCCGTTGCGTACTTTTAAAGATAAAAGAATTCATCAAAAAATCATAAATCTTTTATATGTCTATGTCGTGATAGGCCGCCTTAACGCTGGTGTGTGGCAAAGTCTTTAAATTACCTACACTGACTCCTTACAAAGCTGATTGTTTTTTATACGCGTTAAATTCTTTAGGCGTTTTAGCCATTTCGTGAGCAATTTGTAACATTTTAATTCGTTGATACTTTGATGCTGTAATTAAATCTTTGTATGAATTTAAATGAAATGTATTGATACGCTATTAATATCTTGTATTGCTGGAGGTATTATTAGAAATTGACTAGGTACTTGTCGCAAGCACATTGCAAAGTACTACTAGTAGCAATGGCAGCTTTCGAGTAGTATGCTATTCAATTACAACAAAGCTCGCCTCTATTATGTAAAAGTTGACATTTGCGGTGATTAGGAAGATTTACAACCTGATCATCTTGTCACAATAATATATGGTGTTTTGTAATTGTGATTTCAATTTTAAACAGTTTGTTAACCGCCGCCGCCACCTGCTAGGCCTTTGGCAAGACCGGATTTGTTTAATGGACCCGTCACTGTCTTTGGATATTTCGACATTAATTAATTTATCTGTCATGCTCATTTAATATCGGAAATATATGACGATTGTGTAAGTTTATGAAGTTTAAAAATAGATTTCGACGTGGATATATGATTTTTTGTGTAAGTATTGACTATTGAAGGTCTGTAATTTTTCTAGAAGTTGGCCTCGACCCTATTAATTTTGGTGGCTATGAACGACCTCCACATTTAAATACTACAGTTCTATAGTATAATTACAAATCTAAACCTACAGTTTAGATTTGTGCTAAGGTTACGTTCACTAAGGAAAATAGTTTACGGCTGCATTTTTTTTCCCTGAAAGCATTTTATTTTAATAGGCTTAAGTAGAGCCATAGCGTCATGTGAACTAAATTCTTAAAGTAAGTGTATGAATGAAGTAAAAAGGCAAAAAGTAGCAATATCGCTGACAAAGGAAAGCGACATTTAACGTTTCGTAGTTGGTATTTCTCTTAAAAAAAGAATCTGGATACAAGCACTAAAAAGTTTAGTGAAGTTCAGTTTTGAAGTTGGTTGTTCTGTTTATAATGCTTTTTTGATATTAAAACAAACCACTGTCAACAAGCCATTACATTTACCATTATAATCTTCTATCTAGATATCACTTAGTATTCTATCAAAACGGATCTAAGTCTTGCCAATGTGCCTGGAGAGCAAAAGCGATTTTACATATCGCATTTTATTAGTATGCCATAGAGATACCAGAACACGTTTTGTTCCCTTCTAGGGAGCATAGAATATCTTTGTAACTTTACAAGGCATATGCAAACGTGACAGGTGGTTTATTAGGATTCCTATTGCATCTGTACTGTTGACGTGGGAATTTGTTTGGGGTTTACCCGCTTATAGAGGTTGGTTTAGTTGATAAGTGTTTAATTTGGAGCAATTATCGGTTTCAATAGGGATGACGACAACATTAAAAAAATGGCATTCTGTTTAGTCCGTCTGATAGATCGGCCAAAAATAACTGACACGTATTTTTTACTTGATCAAATTAATAAAAAAATACAAAGATAAAGAGCAACAAAGTTCAGGAGTGGGGGCTTTTGACGTCATCGTCTTGCAAAATATGTATCTCGTGACGTCATACGCAAGTTTAACGCACTGTATCTTCGTCATTTTTCGTTTACGAGAAAAAAGAAAAAATACGTGTTCAAAATTTTTTGATAATCTATCTGACGGACTAATTACTTTTTTTTTGTCGTCTCGCCTATTGTTTGTAAGGTACACATAGTGGGACTGTCTATAGACTACGTCACCCGGTCCGTCCACCCAACTGCGGCACACTTCGTGAATACCTCTTGTATTCAAGAAGTGTGATATTATAGCTATACGGTGTAAAAGCCACAATTTGGTCTTGTTAGTCTAGTGATTAGGGAATCTGACTCCTCAGCTGGAAGTCGTGGGTTCGATTCCTACCCAGGACAAACTTTGTGTGATAAGCTTGAGTGTTTGGTGTAATTTATCTACACTCATAAATTATTTAAGCATGTTTATCATTTGTCTAAATACCATAGTACACGCACTACTTAGTTTGAGATTAGATGGCCGCGTGCGAGATGTCTCAGAATATTTGTTATTATTATATTTATAAATATTAGAAGATACATTTATTCTTAAAAATAGTGTGTTCAAAACTGCATTAACCTTTCAACGACCCACCAACAGCCGGCTGTCGGGGTGCTATTGTCTTTCTATTGTGCCTTAGATCACGTGTGTTCGAAGGATTAAATAATGTTTTCGTTCATTTAGTAGCGTTATTCTCTGATACTCTTAATAAGATGCTTGAAAGTCGATATTCACGTTCTATATAATCGATGATCTGCCTACATTATAAGTGATGAAGTTATCTCTACTTACCATCATATACATTATCAACCTGTCTCACGGAAGCCGAGCTTATTAGATTGCAATCATGCCCAGTAAGTATACCAATTTGCATTTCATTCATAAGGAAGTGGAAATTCGCAAACGTTTAGGATGTCGGGTAGATTAGGTCTGATCGGCGATGCGCCCGAGCCGGTGGGAGCCGACAAATTATTGTGAGTTCATCGTACTTGACCTTTGAGCTTTGTATGAATTTATGAAGCAATTGGCTAACTCTTACTACCCATGTAGGCGGTCTCGTGTTGTTGATTAAAATTGAACGTAATTAGATAAAGCTGCCGTGGCTGGGTTTGAGGAATTACTGATTGGTATCAGTTGTGGGATCTGAATGTCGGTCGGATAATTTGTGGTCAGTTGTTGTACAACGGTTTGATGTTTCAATTTTCTTCGCATTTCTATCATATTGACCTTACTTATTAAGCTTCTAAAGTTTAATTATGCCCAGCTTCGCTCGGTTGTTGCAAACCTTTGAAAATCACTCTATTTCTTTCCTCTATTCTTTTATGAATTATTAATATAAACCCTTTTTTTCAATCACTGTATCTATTGATCGTTTCATAGCTCAAAGGATTTAAGCGTAAGTACATACAAAACGGAAACTTTATTTTACACTATGTAAAGTAACCATTTAAGAAAACTAAGAAACCATCACACGACACGTTTGGACTCAACAGTTCAAGCGTTCTCGCATTCAATTATTTAAAAAAGAAATCAGTTCCGCCACGCAAATAATTTTACTAAACAAACTTAAGCGTCCATGAAACCGGTAATCTGAGCCATAGATGGTCTAACCACTTGCCGGATCGTTCACAAGCCTTACCCACTTACCGGATCGTTCACAAATTGTAATAATTGGCTGCTCACATTCGTCACCGCTACGTTGCGGTCCCGCGAACTCAATTTGTTGCGTTATGGATGCGTATTTGTGAAAATTATAGGTTACTGCAGAAAGTTTGACTTGAACTGATGTTTATTATGAATAAGGTACTTACTTTCGAAACAAGTCGATGTTGAGAGACGTTGAAGAAAAAGGTCTTGGAACTTCAGCGGGCTCACTGAGTTTTTCGCCGACCGCAGCCAAAGAAAAGTTATAAAACCGACGGCAGACCTTAAAGAAAATCAAGAAAAGGCGTTTTAAAAAGTGAAACTAGGCATAACTTAAGTCCATAATCAAGAATATAATAATTACGTCTTAAAAGTATTTACTAAGGATCCGACAACACTGTTACAGATCAACGGAAGTGCAAGATAAAACACACTTAGTCGAAGACCTTCTCTTAAACAATCCTTTTGTTTCAATCTGTTAGTTTACTTTTGGTTTGCATATTGATCCGAGTGTCACACGTTTAGTTAAGTAACTAAGGGCTGATTTTGCCTAACAAACAGTTACACGTGTATAGCTATCCCAGACTACATTTACTCTCAACATTTATTTACGCTTAGAAAACTATTCTTGTCCTGCTGCTCCAATCAGCTTGTCATTAGGGTACAACGATTTAATACGAAAGTTAGGCGCGGAAAACTGAATGAACGCATATACAAGATCGTTGTTTTCTTTGGAAATAAGCTAAATAGAGCCGAATAGGTGTGCGTAGTTCTTAAAAGCATTCACTGTAGCTGAAGAGTTTCGCCTCATTTACATTCATGACAGAAGTCGTATCTTCCTAACTTACTGGCTGCGAAAATATCTTAGAGACAAGAGCTTAGGTACTCCACACTTTTTGGCAGTATAGAAGTAAAGAAAGAAAAATGGTAAAACAAAAAAAATGCATGCTCGAGAGTAGATGACAAGTTACTCTTGGTAAAATAAAATCGTGGGTTGATAGAATCGGCTCTTTAAAGTACGTCAAATAGTTAACTCAAGCCAGAGACTACAAATGTTTTTTTCTTCTTTTTTGGAAGGCCCTTCCTGTCAACTCTTTCATAAACATTTATATGTTTTATGCCTTAGAAAGCTAGAGGACACTCTAGAGGACACTTGAGCGAAAAAGTTCATGTAACTACATGAGTACGCCTACTTCTTACGTCTGCCACCCACATTAAGTAAACATTGTTTTGACTACAACAAAGTGCCGTGCGCACGTAATAAAAAGTGCAATCACATTAAGTGCTTGTCCTAGTTCTGAACAAAGGTCTCTGTTGTCAAAGTTATCACTACAATATGCAGTGATTAGCGTAATCGCCGTACCTTGACACAACGTGCCAATTTTGAGTTTAGAACGTTTTACAGCGAGACTGAGAAAAAAAAAAGATTTTAGTTATTTATGATGAATTTAATGAATACTAATATTTAGAATATCCATTTAAATCAATTATTAGATCTATGCATTTTAAATTCAAAATAGCGACGGCACAGCGACGGGTTATTGATTTGTTGCCAAATGCATTTTTTTTCGTTCTTTTGGTAATTAATTTCGACTATAGATTAGGCAAGTGTTCAAAAATAAATTTTAAATCGATTAGCGTTTTTTATTTTGGATGTGAATGGAAAAAATACAGTCTTAGTTTATTTCGATAGTTGAAAAATTTAATGAAATAGTTAGTGTTCTCAGTTTTAAATTGATTTCATTGTGCACGAAATTAAGCCCATGTTGAATTGTTGAATCAAGGACTAGAGTTTGCGCCTATGGTAGGTTTATTGAACCGATAGTTTTAAGGCCAATGTTAGATTGCTATACAAATGTTATGTGGGTCATGGGCCTAGTTCACGCGTGATACGATCGCTGTTAATGACTTGCTACACTTAATTGGCTGATAAAGGACGTTGACTTTAATCAATTAGAAGACTTTATAATAGAAAGCGACGATTCAATGCAATGATTCCTACAATTAATTAAAACATCATCTAAAGACGTCAAGTACAACAGGTAAATCTATTTCATAGACAAATAATTCCACCATCGCGGAATTATTTGTCTATAAAATAGATTTTTGACCATGTATTATAATAAATATGATTGATATGCTGTCGTCATCTCGGTTTACTTATAGGCAATTTGCTAATCTTGACATAATAAATTGTATTTTCAAAATACGAACCTTCACAATAGCGTCGTATGGTTGCCGTTTATTCTAAAATGGTTGTTATTATGTAAATGTTAATGTTCACAGTTAAATAAATATTGCCATGTGTAGAATTGGTATGGTAAATGTGGTCAGTGATCTTATAGTTTAAGCGATAGAGCATAACCGTTGTGTTTTGTAGCATAACCAAACAGGCGAGAAACATGAAATATGGCCAATTCTATTTAAAGTATATATTATTAGAAACTTATTTGTTCAGAGCATTCTTACAAAGCGTCAAGCCTCTTAGGCTTCTTTTATAAAAATAAAGTTCATATACTCGTAGTACTTACAATATATACATAAGTATTATAAATCCTTTTCCTGACTTTAGGTTAGCTGCATAGTTAAACCTTAATATTTTAACTTGCGTTAATTTATAAAGAGTGTTTAGTCTCAAATGATAAATTAATATGATCAATTGTGAAGCGCGCCTGATTTTTAACGAATAAACACAGTTTATGCGTGTATAGCATTTTGGCACATTCTGCATGATACTTTGATTTCATCCGAGAAAAATACGTTCCTGGTCCTGCAGTTTCTCTTTTATTTCACACTATATGAAGTATCATAATATGCAGAACTAAACATATATTAATGCCAATACTAAGTTCATACACATAACAATCAATTAATCTTCATCTCTAAGAAAATATCATTAGCAATACTGCGAAAAATCTACATCAAATCTATCATTGAAACAACGGCTCATAGGCCCGTATTAATAGACGTCACTTAACTCCGAGACGCTCTCAAGTCTCTTGCTGTCCTTGTCATTCTAAAGGGAAAAAATAAGGACAGCAATAAACTTAAGAGCGTCTCAGACTTGAGTGACGTCTTAATAATAATATTTATTATATTTATTTTCAGATGTCAGAAGAACATCCTCTTCTCTCAGGAATGTTATATTATACTCGAATGAGCATCTCTAAACTCTTGAAGTGTAATGTGTGTTGAACGAGCTTATGGACATCAACAGCTAAGACATACAGAGTATTTAGAATAACCGACCAACTCTGACAATTCAGTTGTGCTTGTAAATAATCTAAGTGAAATAAATGCCATTGACTTTTGAATATTTTTATTTCCACACAAACACATTAATATTTCAAATGTTTAATTACACGCATTGCAATGATGACTAAAATAAGATTTTGTCTGTTTACAATAATAAATTAGTTTCAAATGGTTTTTACAAAAAGAACCCTTATAGTTTCGTCATGTCCGCCCGTCCTCGTCTTACCACCTTAAACCTAACCCTTTGTGACCAAGCGATAGCCGGCTGTCGCCCTGCTATTGTCTTTATTGTGTCTCGAATCATGTAAACATCATTTTAAAAATAAATTATAACAATTAAAAAGGGGATAGAAAACCCTATTCTACGCGGGGCCTGTTTATTTTCTACTCTTTATGCCTATAAGCCACTTAGATTTAGTATGACCTAATTACCATTTACTTGGGAACTTTCCTTGGTTTGTTTAAAACTATTCCGTTTTGTTTTATGAGAATAGAAATCATAATATTGTTGTAATTTGTACTTTTTTGGTAGAAGTTATGGTACATAACTAACCTAAAAACTTGCACATATAAATCAAAATTCAACAAAAACCCCTAAAAATATGTAGATAATTTTTATTTCCTTGGAAAGTACGACCTCTCCCCTCTTTTATATTCAATTTACACTAAGATTACATTATTTTTTATGCGCAACGGCGTCCTATAGTATGGTGGTCAATGTCCTTTACATTTAAATTCGTAGGATTTGTCTTATACCTATACTAGTTATGATAATGTCAAAAAAACTCGCTATCATAAGGTTACAATATATAAAAAACTGTATAAATTAGTTAAACGTATGAAAACTAGCCTACGATCCATGTCAACCATATGAAAATATGAAATTAGCATGAACTCAGGGACTTTCCTCGTAGGTGTAACTGTACCATTAACACTATAAGGATTTAATCTTTTATTTTAGAATATTTTTGATGATTCCGTGTCCAAATACTGAATGATTAACTTGATATTTAATACTAAGCAATCGAAAACGTTGTATACTGCTCTACCGGTGGAAAGAATATTATAGCTGATATAAAATTTTACTAATAAAGAATTATTCTTATGAAATTGAGACGTTTATTTTGTATCTTTATTTATTCATTAATGTGTCTTTGTGCATTAATAAATAAATCAACCTATCTTTACTAAAATAAAGTTAATTCAAGATAGGTCTTTTGTTTTTATGAGATAACACACACAAGATATATTCATACATACATTAAACTTTACACACAAAACATAGACTTCTCTCTGGTTTGTATGAAATTGCGCAGAAGTGATAACAATGAACGTTTTTATAAAAAGCGTATCTATCAAATCTAAATACTTGTGTTGGCACCTACAACTGCTGTTCGATTTATAATAATTACTATAACTAATGCGAACAAAAGCACAGTCATCATTAATGAATTCGTTATGCATTGATAAGTCAATTATTGTCTGCATGAAAAGTAAAATTACGTAAGCGCTCTGACCCGAGTAGAAAGGCATTTCGAATAATTTTACTGAAGTAAAGTAGGAAGTGAGTATTACATCAGATGGCATTGATTTTTATCCAACCGATTAATAATGTAACTGTGTAAAATTTCATTGATATTTTGAGCAAAATATAACTAACCGTTATATGTGTGGAAATTTGAAACGAATGCTAATATGTACGAAGTTTGGAGGTCTTGTAAGTTTTTATCAGACGTAGCTTTCTTATTATAGTAAACACTTTAATAAATACTGTATTAATTCTTACAGTAGACAGATGATTTAATATTTTTTCGTCATTTAGATTTGAATTAAACAAACCCAAGTGCACTTGCACTCACAAACCAATATTTAAATTGTATTGTGTCAACTATAAACCAACTAACCGCACAGCTCAATTTGACACACACTTGATTGTTTGCAGTTCTGTCTGCGATTGTTCTATGAGAATAAGTACAGCTAGAACCAAAGTGCCAAACCTATTAAAACTGACAAAAAAAACTGATATACTCAATGCTATAAAAAAAAAACAAGTAATCTCAACAATCGATTCGGCTCGGTGTTCAATGTCTAACGATGCTTACTCTACCCGCGTTATTCGTGTGTAGCAATAGTTACTATATTGCATTGCTCCACGCCGTCATTTGTGTTAATGACCCGCATTTAAACTTGATATAGTTGGATAAATAGCAAGGTTTGTGTACCAATCAATGTCATGGAAGGAAGAAAGTTTGAAACCCTTCACATACCATTATAAAAAAATTGTAAATTAACCACACTGTTACATGTCAATATTATTGGGTCGATGACTATTTTCAGCAGAATCAATTATAAATGCAATGAGTACCGAGATACTGACAGATTTGAGTGGACCTGTCCAGGCATTGCAAGCAGTTGTCAGTAATGTTTAGCTCAGGTAAAAAACGACGACAAAATGAGATTTGGGTAATTTATATTGGAATGATAACGACCTATGTTATCGGTCTTGGGACATTATCACCTGGCTTAAAATTGGAATAAATGCTGTATGTTACAATCTTTTAAAAGCATTAGAGAAGAATTTGGTCTTGGCTTAAATTATTTATACATAACTTGAAGTGAAGTAACTTTCACACTTTATTTTTCAGTACCTCTTTTTATTCCGATTCTTAAGGAATAGTAGTTATTCTTTGCTGATGGTTTGTAGTATACGTATCATTCTACAAACCTCAGATTAATTTGTTGTGAAATTTACATTAAGATAAGAAGGTTGTTTGCCCTACGTAGCTATGAATTAATTTGTTTCTAATTTATCTAAAGTACATCAAGGTAAGCATACCATAAATGAATAATAAAGAATATTCTTCTACTTGCTTAAATAATAAGCAAAACCCTGTTTACGGAAAATATTTAACGCGACTGAAAACCGACAGTGAAATCGGTTTTACCGTTACAAAACTATCTACAGTAATTACACTCATTTGTAAAAATAAATATATTTGTTTCAAAATAAAGAACATCTGTCGAAGGAATTCTTGAAAGATAGATCTTACATATTTATGAAGTGATCGATCGATAGTAGTTCCCAAGAATTTCTTTGAAAAAAATGGTGCTTAATAACCCACTTACAGGCGAGACTTCACGCGCTGCAAGAATCGGTTTCTAGCGCCATGTTTTTACACCATCTTAATTGAAGAAGTGTAAAGAAAAATTACAATGAGTTAAACAGCATACTATTACTAGCAAACCTCGTTTATCGGGCGAGTTTCAGTTTTTATGGGTTCATTAAAATTAGTAGGCCGCCTAGCTTTACTGGATGGTTCGGAACGTCGTTTCAATCGCTAGAAATCTAGACAAGCGTGTTTCGTTTGTAATCGTGCAAACACTGCACCTGCCGACGATTATTCGTTTTCTCTAAACAATAAGTTCATATAATCACATCCCAAGATTATGGCTGTATAGCGTAGCGACATAATCGACCTTCTTAGCGACTAGGTATGCAATCCATACTAATATTATAAATGCGAAAGTAACTCTGTCTGTCTTTCTGTCTGTCTGTCTGTCTCTTCTTCACGCCTAAACCACTGAACCGAATCGAATGAAATTTGGTACAGATTTAGTCTGGGACCCGAGAAAGTACATAGAATAGTTTTCATCCCGGAAATTCTCGAAGAAGACGAAGTCACGGGCAAAAGCTAGTGTATAATAATTGATGGCAATCAGATAGAGAGGCTGAGGTTTAAGCGTTATAGAGCAACACTCAACCTAAGAGTGTACTTATTAAAGCATCTCACGGAATATGCATTCAACAATAAAAAAACTGCGGCTTAATCGGTGTACTCGTTTAAGAGCTACAGTACGTCCGGGCAGACGGACAGCTTAATAGACACACCTAGCGGCCAAAATTATAACACCACTCTTTTTGCGCTGGCGTTAAAAATAAACCTTCTTAATGTCATTTTCTTAAAAGTAAGACCTCTGTTACTCCATCTACCGATTTTTTAAGTTGTATGTCTGTTTTGTTTTCCGACTCATATTTACAATATTCTTAGAATCAATTTATATTTTACTTATGTATAGCAATAACCCCAAAAACTCTTGATTTTAGAAAAAAGTACAAAAGAGACGTGTGCTATTCTAGGAATGTAAATAAAAAAACAAAATCTGTAGTAAGCAAATAGTGGTTTGCTATTCGAATGGTACCAACCAAAATAACCAGTTCTGATTCCAATTACAATCTTCCTGTTTTTAATATTAAATTGCCAACACCTGTGCGATACAATGGCGGAGAATGGCATCAATACAGGTGCGTTAGGATTTGGTAGAGATATTTCTGATTCCTAATTATTGCCATTGTTAGAACTACAGTCTACAGTCCTCATACATAAGTAGCAAACCGATTTGAGTTAAAGCATGTATTGATAGGAATAATCTGATTTAAAATGTACTTGTGCACCCGAATTTTAATGCTTAGAAAAGTACACTTGGAAAAAATATAGATTCTAAAAAGTGTTCACTAAAATAATCTTTTACTGCAGAATAGGTACCATAAAGTAAGAGTACTCGTAGACATTGATATATTAATTTTTTTTTAGTCAGTAGTGCGTATTTCACATTCCTTTTGGAAATGATAATGTGTACGCTTCCTTAAGAACATAATGTATCTTACAGACATTCTTCTCTTTTTGTTCAAAGTACTTTACTTCATTACGCGATAAAATTGCATTGTTTTAGATACTCTATACTTTATTGTTTCTCAAACGTAAATTATTTAGTCACCTTATTGCAATTTTTACAGACAGTCATATGTCTGCTATTCATGGTATGTTTGTAATTTCTAAATCTGTGTAATTTTACAAAAAAAAACTGTCTACCTTATTGCAAAATGCAGATTTTTAAATTCTTCGGAGATTGAAATTTTGTCTGAGATTTTCCTCTTCTTCGAAGTTTTTTTTTAATTTAACTTTATCTAAAAGTTTATTATGAAATCAGATAGGCTATTAAACAACGTTTATTTTAATGTGTAGGTGTTTTAACAAAAAGTTAATGGAATTTTAGATATTTAGGTTTAATTGAAATATCCCTAGACCATGTCGGTGTGTGTAGTCTAAAATTGATATAATAATAAAATCAAGTTTATTAAATCATGTGAATCGCTATGAGAATCATAGCCAAAAATAGAGAAAACATTTCAAAATCCCAGTCAAATTAACACACAAATATACGTGTTATACTTAATAAGGAACACATTTCGTAAAATGTTAATAATTATGTAAAGAAGTCCATTTCGATATCTCTTCCCGCCTACATTTCCTTGATTTATTGTTTTTAGAATCGACCGACACATATGCATAAAATTATAGAGCAATTGTTCGATTTTGCACATATTGAATTTTATATAAGGCAAATCTAAGTTGACACACATATTTATCTACTAACTCACTTTTCCAAAGATGAATTAGGCATTTCGTAACTCTGACCGTGGCTTAGAATAAATAATAACCTAATAAGGTATCTTGTTTCTGTTTCTATATACTTGTCGGTTACCATAGTACAAGCTCTGCTTAGTTTGGGATCAGCGGACTTTGGGTGAGTTGTCCAAGATATTAATTTATTATTTATTTATTTATATACAACGTGCATGTTTGAGACTGCAAATCTTTTCAGAGGTTGTTATAAAATTCGTAAAAAAATAAGGATACCCGGTCAACAATCAATAATAATTGCAATTTTTTTATTGACTGTTTATCATAATATCTCTCATAAAGCTGGCACCAAATAGGTTTCCAGTTCAGCATAATGTTCTGTTCGAACCAGCAAAGCTGGTGACATTCAGTCGTCAAGGAGGCGAGATGGGAAAGAAAAAATCAATTAAATAAGTAAATAGTGTGCGGATAAAAGGTAAGTTTTTGTGGTTTAAACCATCGAACACACGTAATTCTAGACACAATAGCAGATCGACAGCCGGCTGTCGCTTGGTCGTTGAAAGGATAAATAATTGTGATTGATACTGTTTATTAGGAGGTATGAGTTATTCACCATTGAAAGGTTTCGCAGATTTAAACATGTACGTTGTTTACTATTTATAGAACATACGATATTTTGGGGTATATTAATATTGACGGACAAACCCTATGAATTCTAACATGTGTACAAAAATCAACCTACGAGAAAACTGTAGAGAAAAAAAATTTAAAGTGCAAAGGCACGAGTATGGTTTTAAATAATTTTAACTTGATATTCAAGGTTTCTGAGAAAGCTTATAAATATCAACATTAATAAAATGTAGTTCCTCAATCTCGCGGGGCTACCAAAATAATTATATTGTTTCAGGTGGTCAACCCCTTTCATACCTAAGCCATCAATCAATGAATAAATTTAAGTATTTTGGGACATCTCACTAGATCCCGAACTGGAACAGAGCCTGAATTATGGTAACAACACAACTGATATACATGCATATATAATTTTCAAAAACATACATATTATAGACAAATTACATACAATACATCTGTATCTGGGCCCAGAACAAACTACCATGCACATCACACAAAGTTTGTCCTGGGTGCGAATCGAACATACGACCTCCGGTTTATCAGTAAGGGCCACTAACCACAAGAGAAATACTCACGTCAAAATCAATAGATCACTGATTCATTATATTATTAAAATATTAATTATAATATTTCATGGTGCAAATAATATAGTGAAATGCAGCCCGCTTAGAGCCGTATGGGATAAATGATAATTGTTCAATTAACGATGTATTCCACATCCGTTTACTGATCCGATAATCAAACATTTATCAAATAGGTAATAAATACTTTCTGTACATATAATCAGATGAACAAATGAAATGTAATTAAGTGATTATCATGAAGAAAATGTTCAATATAAACACATTGAAACTCAGTAATCTTTTAATCATCTGATATATAAATATTAAATTTTACTTTCTTTAAATCTTTGAGCACTCGTGATTCGAGACACAACAGACAGACAATAGCAGCGCGACAGCCGGCTGTCGCTTGGTCGTCTAAATATTAACATGAATATAAAATTAGATTGTTAAATGAAATTAAAGTGTTTTTCTTAAAGAAAATGTTCAAAATGAACAAATTGAGAGCGTGTAATCTTTTGAGTATCCAGTGTGTTCACTTTCATAATTTTCTAATACACAGTTATAAAATCTTATTACCAATAAATATGTAGTAATTGCTACTTAATAGCGGGTTTACGCGTAAATTATGGAATGGCTTAAAGATTGGCTGTAATAAGGTATTTTGTTTTGTTAACGTATTAGTATCTTAGGAGAAATCTGAATCTATGCGTAGGGTTTCCAATATTTGTGGACGTTTAATTGTATTTTGGTATATTTTCGCGACTGAATTTCTAATATCTGAATAAGTACTAGAAAATGGTAATATGGCTTATCAAATAAATCATTTACAGGCAATTTTGAATGTGAAGAAATCATTTAGAAAGTTAAAGCAGGTAGGTTCCTGGAAGAAGAATGAGTAAAAAGCTACTACTTGAGCAAGAAATGATTAGGTATACTGACAGAAAATAACACCAGTCCCGAGTGCCATGATTATGATATGAAGTTGTGGGCGTAAGATAGTGAATAATAAATCAATATGCATCATGTATGCTTTGTTTTATTGTATTGAGAAGTAGATTGTATTGAGAAGAAGCGTTAATAATTAAATAAAATTGATTTCACAGCAACAGAAAGTATCGAAAACTTCCTTGTCACTTACTTATTCTATCTATTTTATGTCCTCTTCGGGAAAATTTCAAAATGAAAAGACCGTTATTCTTAATTCAAATCAACTATGATTACCACGAATTTATTTAATATATTCGGTTTTTCATTTAAATAGCTCATTGTCCTGTATGCTTCAAACAAATAAATTTACTTTTTGTAACATAATTTTATATTTAACTTTTATATAAAACACCTTTCTTTAAAACCAAATTACCAGCTAACAACTTTATAAATGAGGGGCTCCAAAATTGCTTCATAAAACTACGCGAAAATATCTCGAATCCATCGCAATAATTAGATAATGCGAGCTTACGATACGCAGTAACCTCAGCTTGCAAAACGAGATGCCTATGCGCAACGGGGAAGATAGCGGACTTCTAAAGGAAAATACACATTGTTAATATTAATCTTTTATTGGAGGTTTCAGTTTTCAGCACGTAGTGGAGCTCTTTTTGAGAAAAAATTGTAAGATACTCTAGAAGTACTACAGCATACATATTTTTGCTGCAAAGCATCGTTACTATGTACTCATTTAGTCGCGGAATATTTATAATAGTTACCGTGACCCTGGAACATAAAGGGCAATCGAAGGAACATGAGTGGGTTTTAGTCAGTAAGAGTCTGACACGCCCTCCCGCCGCACCCAGGACGGGAGCAGTCATTGGATGATTTTCCACTCACCAAAAAAAAATGTACTCATTTATCATTTACTTAACAAAAGACAAACTGCTTTATTTGCCAATGGCATAAAAATACATTACCTACTTAAGATTTGTAATCTATATGTAAGTACTTCATTATACATCAGCTGTGCCGTAGACTTGGGTGTAGCGAAAATAAATATTACTATTGAATAATTTATCATACAACATTGCTCATCCTTACACATTACTCTGTTACGATTTTATTGTGAATGTAATGGGGGATTGGAGACCTACTAGGATGAAACAATAGATACTTATCTATGATGGATACAGACATCAGGTAAGTAGTAGCGTGGGCGGTCACAATATTTAATAGTTACTACCAAGTAAATATCCGTCAGCGTCAGTAGCTTAAAAAAGATTTTTAAGCTACTGACGAATATTTTCTTGGTTGCAGGCATCTGATTAAATGATTCAATAGGCATAATATTCTTATATTCAAAGTCAGTTAATATACCTATAATATTATTATTTATTTAATATTTGATGTAAAAGCCCCTTTTAATTGTTGCGGTTTCCTGGCAAACGACTTCGTTGTGCTCAGCGCCTAATAAGGGCCCACCGGACGTGCTTAGGGATTGCATTACCTACGCCTAGGAAAATAATCTAGGCAATGTGTATAGAGAATCCTTATCTGATTGTACCGTTATATCTGTAATAATAATTAAGAAAACCTTAAAGGAAATCAACAAGTTGATGTGTCTAGCTAAAGATGGAAAACATAGTGCTTGTTTTGGCCGACACCAAAATCGTCGTAGTTGCGGATAAAGCATTACTATTTCCCTCTGTTTATAAATTCACCGTGGGAAAATGTGCGCAAGCGGCCGACTTCCATCCAAACACACTTGTAACACGCCACGACACAGTGAACACGGCGGCGTCATAACAACGAGGCAGCGAAGGTTATTGGGGTATAGGAGTAAATAGGTGTCAGAGACCAAACTTCATATACTCACAACTACAAATGTCTTAGACCGACGAAACTAAGTTTGCTGACATTTCCCGATTGGGTTTTTCTGTAGTTAGTCAGAAATGATACAAAGCCCAAAGTTATACGTGGTAATTTGAGAAACACTTAAAAACTCGCTGGACTATATTACTGACATTATAAGTAACAACTACCACCACCACCTTACCACCGGACATCCAGACGTACGGCGGGATACCACCCTTTCTTGGTTGATATTCCTCACATCCGCACGCAGCGCTTCTCAAAATCGTTCATAATGCGCACCGCAAAGGAATGGAATTCCCTGCCGGCGTCTGTGTTTCCAAATTCATATAACCCGGAAGTATTTAAGAATAGAGTGCATAGGCATCTACTGGGTAAGCTCGCTCCATCGTAGGCTCCGTCTATGCCCTCGGGCTAGTCTGGGACCAAGAGCAAGCCCATTGTAATAAAAAAAAAAAAACTAGTTGTATCAAAATATTTAAAAATATAGAGTAGTATTAATAGACACAACTTGCTGTTGTTTTGTAAGTGTTGAAACATTTTGACCGAATAAAATAAAATGACAAATCTCATTTCACTCATTTCATTGCCTAGTCAAGATTTATATGGAGTAAAAATGCTGAAAACTAAAATTTAAAAACAATATTTCCGTTTGGATTTCGAACATTGGTTTGTAAATAGTAATAGTTGAGTTGAGTCTCTGTGTTATATCTACTCGCATGGCAAGACATGCCAGTAGGAAAGCGAGTGCGGCCTATTGACTTACAAAGTTACATAATAATGAAAAACTTTAACATATGTGTTACGGTGGGAAATGTTCATAGTAAAATAAGTTTTTATTAGGTTACTACATTTTCTCATGGAGTAGTGAACATGTGTTAAGTATAGCGTTAATGTTATTTAAACACGTTATCTTTGTTATATAAAAAAAATCTCTTGGGTAATTAAATATATATTAATCCATAACATTTAACTTGTCTATAGTTAGATTGCTATATTGTATCCCACAGAATAATAAGATATTCTATTATTTATTCTGGACTTCTAATATGATGTATGCAAAATGTTATATCTATTGAAACAACAGTTAAATTGTGAAAGCGGAACATACCAACAAACATGTAAATGATTTTCTGTTTTCATAAGGCAGACTAGATTGAACAGTATTGAAAATTCAGTAAAGTGAAAAGAAAAGAAAATTAGTTTATAATAACCGTTTTGGAATAATCTAGAATGTAGGTTCGTACACTGTTTCTATTCAAGTCTTGAATGCTTCTAATAAAGCAAGAGTTGTCATTGATTTCAAGTCTTCAAACTCCGCAGCGTCATTCACCCGTAGAGAAACGTCTTACATTTATGTAATAAACGTGTAGTAATAAAACTGTGTTAATAGTTTATCCCCAATACTATGTGATATATGGTTTCTATTAATAAACTTTTATTCATGCTAACACTGCAATATCTAATTCGATGTGAAAGGTATTTATTAGTTATTTATTTAACTCTGAGAATATTTGTCAGGGTAGGTATAGAAAATACTGTTCAGTAAAAACCTAGTTATATTAAAAATAATATGTAAATATTTGAAAATATACTACAGTAAAGCCTAATCCATATCACTTATTACGCCAATTACTTGTACAATAAGAAGAAAAACCAACCTAGACGATCTATATCCTGAACAATACGCACTGCAAGGGCAAGCAATCACTACATTTCCATTGACTCTCATCAAAGTGCAGTTCGTCTGTACACTGTAAGAGCGGGTACACATTAAGCGTTTTGAAACGCGCGCTTTGTGAACGCGCGTTTTGAGAACCCCGAATTCTATTGAAGTGTACACATGCAAGCGCGCGCTGCTAGTCAAGCGCGCGTCAATCGCACGTTTACATTTTTTCGTTAGAACGCGCGTGGCTCGGGCGTCAGCTGCGCGCTTAGAGATAGACATGAGATCATTTTGTTGTACATTTTAATGCGCGCTTTTGTGTAGAGAGGACGCAATTTTCGAACTGATCCAAGAGTATGTTCGCCCTACTAAGTCACGCTGAATGCCGTGCTAAGCGCGGTGTGTGTACGCTACCAACGCGCGCTGAATGCAACGCCGAGCGCCCAGTATGTACTAGCTCTAAGTGTGACGTAGTTCTGACGTAGCACCCATTCGGCGGTTGCGTCAGACGGCGCGGTTCACAATAGCTGTGAAAGTATTCTAGAAAGTGCAAGTCCACTGTCTCACGTACATATTATATCAGACGGACATTTACATAACAATCACACTTTTGTGGGTAACTGGAGCAATGATAGACGTACTTGCATCTAGCATTTCTATTCGTTTTAAGGTCATTGCGTTTATAGTGCCATGCATCACTCAAGATTATATTTGTTCGAATGTGATCTATTCACATTCGAACAAATATAATCTTGAGTGATAAATAATTCATGAATTTCACAACTTTATTTATAACACCTCTAACTCGACAACCTTGCTTCTCATTTGATAGCGGTTATTTTAATTTGTATGATGTAAGTTTTTTAAAGTTAGAGTTATTTAAAATCTGAAACTGATTTTGTCCTGTTTTTTAAAACTATTCAGCCTAGAAGAGAGTATAGATTTAAAGTTTAGGAATTTAGTCCAAAATCGAATAAAATGTTATCTACTCGATTTCACTTGAATTTTATTTAGATCACTTCCGTATCACGAGACGAGACAATAATTATATTGAGTAGTTAAACGAATTTTGTATTCGATTTCCATGGTCTAGACTAAAAAAAACGAATAAAAAGTTAGTTCCGTATGCTCTATGGTTACTATATCGATTATGCCGTAAGAATCGATTGAGAGTATTACGAGTAGGTACAGCAATAGTTTTGTAATGTTGTACGAACATTAAACATTATTGAGATACCTGCTAAGATTCTTTCAACTAACAAACGGCAATAAACCAGAATTTTTGTTGCTTTGGTTGGTTAGTTAAAACTTGTAAACGTCCTTTTCGGTTATATTATATCTTGTATATTTATGGACATTTTGAACCACCTATTTTAATATATGATTTTAATCTGTGGTATAAGTCAAAATTGAATATTTGACACCGGCAACAAATAAAATTCTGAGGCACAATTTCTCTAAAAATATTTAATTTATTTAATTTAGCCTTGAAACCCCAATTGATTTTAATTTATAATATTGTATTAAAAATATATTTTTTTTAAATCGACTTTTTTAAATAAATTAAATAGTAAATGGCATACATAGTCTTTGGAATTGGGTTTTGACAGCTCATAAAAAGTAAGGCGCTGCGCAAACGTGGACACTTTTGTACCTGGTGTCGGATACATAACACTTTTTGATCATCATTAGTATGGTGTTAAGTGGAAGCAACTGGGCACAAAAAATGTAAACGTATGCGCAGGAAGTAGATAATTTCATACTGATTCTATAGAAATAAAATATTCATCGGTAGCTTCTATCTCACACAAGACACAAAAGTGACGTTTGCGCTATGCCTTAGCTAATAGATCGGTGGTGAACATTTGTTTTGTAAAAAATACCCTTGAATGAAATAAGTGTTTTAAATTCTGTTCATAATTGAAAAAAATCATTCAAACTTAGAACTCCTTCTTTTTTAATCGGTTAAAAAAATCAGTTTGGACAACAAAAGTTGCTACGTTCGTGGAGCACCTGTACAAAAAAGTGCACAGATAAACAGCACGACTTAAATGATAACTTCCGCTACAAGTCCGGAGTATTCAGACAATTAAGTCGCCCAATTGAAGCCTTAACCTTTACAATGTATTGCGAACCGCAATCACAACTCTACACTGTACGATACGTGTTTTTGTTCATTAAAAATCATAATGAGTTCATTAAAAATACTGTGCAAAAAGTTATTGTGCTGTGTACAATGTTATTCCCACAATATTGGGTGTAAGTGAGACGGAGTATTATGTGTGTCATGCTTTGTTGATTTGAGATAGGTACCTAATGGACATAAGGATGAGTAAGGAAGCGAACATTATTTCATTGATTTATTAAATCACCGAACACACATTCGAGACACAATAGAAAGACAGTTGCATCGCGACAGCCGGCTGTCGCCTGGTTGTCGAAAGGCTTTCAAAATTTACGAGAGTTCTAAGGTTTTTGGTGCAAGAACAAATCTAGCCTTCAAGTCGAAAAGGGGTCAATAATCCTCTTAGACCCTAGGTAATCTATGTTTTTCTAAGTTTCGTACACAATACAAAAACTGTCTTTATCGTGTGATCGCTCTGAACAGCTGTGACGTAGAAGGAAAATATAATTTATTAAATACATATATCGTATCTTATTCACTTGTGCTTACTTGTTGCATAAAAAATGTAAATTCCATGTACTCGTGTTCATGTACTTCACGGCTTTGAAAATAGAAAGTAGTTTATATTCCAAATTATTAATCTAGGTTAGCAGAGTATTGTGCAAACATAATCTATCTAATTAGTAATTCTACTTTTTAATTTGACGTACCGTGGCATGTCGCTGATAACAGTTAAAGAATTATTGATTGAATTATTTTATTTGCATATTGTCTTCTATCATTTAACCGATTAGCATATAATTATTTTCAAAAACATTAAAGTTTGAAAACAAAATTATACTTTCTAATTTTATTTATAGATATTTTTTAAAACGCTAACATTTCAAAGACCCACCATATTTTATTGGCATAACTAAACAACAGTATGTCACAAATGTCTATCAAGCTTGAATAAAAACTAACAAAAGATGGTTACGCAATTCGCGATACGTATTCGATATTTGAATAAGTCGATTGTTACGACTTCTAATGTAGTATGTAGACCGTTTCGTTGATACTATCAGTAATGTTTAAAGTTGGGGGAGGAGGCTTGTCTGCCTACTTAGTACCTTAACAATAGCAGTAGGCCACGACCGGTCTAAACGCCTATTACAAGTACACTTAGGTGACTAGACTAGTAAAAGTATTTCTATTGTATTACATTGAACTGAGTTTGTAAGTGCCAATCCATTTATGTAAGTACATTATCTACATACCTGCTTCAATAACATCGTAGTTAGTAATCGCGTTGAAAAAAGGAATATGGCTAAAAAAAATAATTGCTCTAGTTTCTAGAAGGACGGTAGAAGGGTATCTGAATCTTTGAACCGAGGAAAGATTTACTTTTTTAGGGGACGACACAAACTAATGAGAACATGGCTAAATATCTAAGCCCTCACACTTATCTACTAATATATAAGTGAATTTATAAACGTTAAAATATTGTCTATCTATTTGCCGTTGGTAGTATCCAATCTGTCTGCAATAGATAGATTAGACCTTGATGAAGGACATAGGTTACTTCTTATTCCGCTGCACCGCCTCTCTCGCTATAACCGCCACTTACGCGAACGAATTCGCATATAAAAACTAGTTTATTATAACTCTTGTAGCTGTAACACTTATTCTTCTTGAAATTAAAACAACATTGTCATTTGTTAGCGATGCCATCGAGTGACAATACGACAATGTTATTCGTACACGTGGGAATCAGGAAGGAAGGTTACACAACAGCCGCACGCGGCTCATTTATAATCTGATAATGTCCTCTTCCGCAGCAAGCATATCATAATTTTATCAATTGCAATCTAACATTCTCTTACACGGTTAGATTCATGGCGTGTAAATACTACGTGAGAAATTATGTACTGTGAAAAGCGCATAATTTATCACTTCTGGGGAGGTTAAACTTAACGATTTTCCGGATTTAGAAGGGGTGAGGTACTCTGATACTAATTTCTCTGACTCAGATATATTATATGCAATGACTAGCTGTGACTTTTTTTCGAAAATATAGGCACGCATATTTCGTAAAACTTTTAAACAATCTGCAGGCTAATTTAAACGAAGGCAGCTAGCTGATGACGTTTAATTTTAATTACACTAACTAATAATGCAAATAAGGCAATACGGAAATAATGGGCGTTTATATCTTAATTCTGTCCGCGGTAAATCGGATATGATTACACGAGGTTGACTCTTATCCAATCGATCATTCAGAAGATTGGGCACCTCAGCTTTCTAATGGCACAAATGGCAAAGATCAGGACACACCGACAAATTGCGTGGAGGAAGTCACCATATTTTACGTCTACACACGTAGGTAAAATTATATAATCTGTAGTCAGGTTCACGGTTCTTAATTTAAGGTTCCGCAGGAAAGGCAAACGGTAACTCGGATGTTGAAGCCGGTTTGTTTGTTGATTATGTTGATAGTCGTAATAGTGAAGGTAACTGCTGACTTACAGCTTCCTATAGAGTTTAAAGTTGATGGTTACGAAGTAGATAGTAAATTGTTTGATGAACTCTCAATTTTAATCTTCTATGGGCGTTGATGTGGCGTTATAGGACTCTTTGCCAAAATTGCTTTTACTGCAGTTTTCAGATATTTGAATGAGTTGAACAATAATTGATTTAATTTTCTTTCTTGCTCTTTACTCAAGTTCCTATTAGGATATGAAATAGTATGCATATTTCATCAAAATATATGCCCTTTTTAGATCACGGGTGGCTGCAAAATGATTTTCGTTTCATTCAAAGTTAAAATTTTCTGTAAGATCACAGCATATTTTAAAAAAGCCACTTATCTGTCCCCTGCGGTTTTTCCTGTGCCTTCGAAAACTCCTGCGCTCCCGGAGGTCATATTAATGTTATATTCCTCAAGAATCGGTCTGTCATATATAAGTACTTAATACCAATAATAAGAAAGGTTGGTTATTTTAATGTTCTAGATAGAAAAAGTTTATCTATTCTGCTCCTTCTCCTCTGTCTCTACTTATAGTGTTTCGCTAATGCGAATATAATAAGTACTATGTCGAAAGATTAATCCTTTAAAACAAACAAAACAAATAAAACAAAAATTACTTTAGTATAAGCATAAATTGGACAAGATGTTGTTGAAACTTAAAATAGCATATTATTTCCTTGTTACTTAAAATAGCATATTATATGCCTTCGAAAACACAGCAATGATGTGAAGAAAGCATTTCTATGATTCGTTTAAAATATCGAGAATATCCAACCAAATGTGATTTATTGACAATTCAATCCTTTATTTCTGGCACACGAGGGCGGTGTCTATGTACTTTGCCGCCAATATAGCTGTCAACTTGACAAGTGTCATTGCATTCTTGTGATTCGAATCGAGCGGCACGAAAAGTTTTGAAAAATGTTTTCTATAATTACGTTCACATATTATTGGCAAAATTGTGGTGTTTTTTCCACAAAAGCCATGAATTAAGAGTTGAAGTTGAAGTTCTTTAGTTACACGAGTGTTTCTGTGTCTCAAGATAGTGAGTGTAGTGCGTTCTGGAAACACAGCAATGTAAAATGTTCCAGTTGAAGTCGGTAAGTACGAACGATCGAGCCTTAGACGTCGCTTCGGTGAAAGGACTCTAATGAGCTCGGGTTCTGTCTTGAGTTTGAGCTGTGAATGTTACGCGGAGAACATTTAACGAGCTCCGGGTCTATCTCCATTTTGAGGAGGGGACATGACAGCGTCACCCCTGCCTAATAGACGTTTCCGTGGTTCCTCGCAAAAGTGCAAGTCTGAACAGGTTCTGTCCAGTCCGACAGTAAACCCTCTAATGTTACAAATTTCGTATATAGTGAGTTACTTCAATCAATCAATATTCCGTGTACACAACACGGACACACTCAACAGATAGTTATGAATAACATTAAAAACCAAAAGGATTTTCATTAGGTATGTTACCTACTCAATCCGAACTCTTTCCATCAAATAGTAGTTACACACATAATGATATATAATAGATAATAACAGAATGTCAGTCAGTGGGTACAACAGATTAGAAGAAAGGATAAAATTGCAGTAATTTAACTCACAGGCCTGGAAAATCATTCCACCAAGTCCTATTTATGACTTAGCTATCATAGCTTTAATCAGCTACTATGCTTTTAGCTTGCTTATCACATAAGGCAGCAGAGAAGAGACAGTTATTAAGGTCTGTTTGGCAGTCCATTATTGTAGTGAGTGTGGTGTTTAACCCCTCAGGGCCTAAAAATCTAAATTTAATATACCTACTTAAAAAGATTATCTAGATAGATTTACGACTGGCATCTTCAGGTTAAATGATTTTTTACCAATATGTGAAAGACAGTCGGAGCCTGGTAAACTTGTAAACTACCATAATTATAATTATGTACATTTACCTTATTGTTTAAAGTAAAATTGACTAATATTTATTTACATTTTTAGTTACAATTATCAGATCAGTAGATCAGCATTTAATTAGGAAATATGTCCCACCAGCTCTTAGTGCTAGCTCCAGTAGAGAGGCTTGGCAGCCTATAATTCGTCCCGCAGAGGGTCTCAAGCCTGGTTTCACACTTCTACTTATTTAGAGGTGAGACGGGGTCAGAGTGAGGTGGTAATAGTTGACCAAGATAAATGAAGGTTTAATTCTGTTAGGAGTCAGATTAAGAAGTCCAATAAGAATTTTTCAAAGTAAATAAACAACATAAAGATCTTGGATCAAGTAAAACAGAGCTATAGAAAAGAATTTCAGGTTGTACTATGGTTACCAACCAGAAAACTGATCTACCTACATAATTATATAAAACCAACACCCAGACACACAACAGGCAAACATGCTTATCACACTGTGTTTGTCCTGGGTGGGTACCAATCCCATGACCACCGGCTTAGCAGTTGGGTGACTAACCACTGTATCAAAAAGTCCATTAAAGCTTGATTAGTTAATATAATAGTTAAAAGTAGTAGACTTTCTTCAGGCCAAGGACTGGCTAGAGAAGGTCAGACCGCACCAGGCCTATTTTAATCTGAGACGATTTTTGATATTAAACTCAGAGACTAGTTTTAAGGGTGGTGGACCAGGGAGTCCCTCAGTTGCCCTTTGACCGGTGCTCGGGCACCCCGCACTTTTGCAGAGGTAAACCAGATGTCTGAGACCCTGAGGAACAATGGTTCATGTAGCGAGACGATGACCATGTTCAAATCTTTGCCAAAACGACTTCTCAAGACAGATCCAAACCTATGGTTCAGGTTGCGGAAACACTGACCAGGTTGAAATTTTTGGCAATTCAATGTCTGAAGGAAGGGGTCTTCCTTTCAGAACAGATCCAAACCTATGGTTCAGGTTGTTGCGATAATGCTGACCAGGTTGAAATCTTTGGGTTGGTAGGTTAATTACCAAAAATCCCAGCTTATACAGAAGTTAGAATACTTGCTGGGAAACCCAAAACTGGACAATGACCTTTTCATTGCAGAAAGTTCTATAGGTTTGTACCTATAGAACTTTCTGCTGTTTTGTGTCTCAACATGCTTATGAGAGTCTTTGTAGACTCTCATAAGCATGTTGAGACACAACAACTGCTCATTGAGAGCCAGGCAGGCCCTTGCGGCTACCTTTACTGACCGGGCACATCTCTCTCAGAAAATTGTTTCGGGGAGGTCTGAAAATATAAACACTGCCCTAGTGTATAAGAGGACTTGCGGTGGTGGTTGGATGCGCTAGTCGGCAGTCCAACCCCCCCCTAAACAACAGGGAAATAACATAATTGTTCCTGATCACAGACACAGCAGATGCAGGCTGGGCCAAGACCTGAACAGCCAATATCTTTCAGGCAAATGGGCATCAAACCCAAAGGCTAGCGGTGGTGGTTGGATGCACTAGTCGGCAGTCCAACCCCCCCTAAGCAACAGGGAAGTAACATATGTTCCTGACCACAGACTCAGCAGATGCTGGCTGGGGCAAAACCTGAACAGTCAATATCTTTCAGGAAAGTGGGCATCAAACCCAAAGTCTTGGCAGAGCAAGCCAAGGGTAAGTTATGTTGTATTTACAATAATCAGGTCCGAGAGGTCCCTACTATGGATGTCCACTAGTTCAGACGGACAACAGGGTGTTAGTGGAGTACATCCGAATTGAAAATGGAAATTGCTTACTCAAGCGTCTGGGATAGGCAAGCAGTTTAAAAGTAACCATGACAGAGTTCCATTTGCCAAGGAACCTCAATGGCAGTTCTGAGTGCCTGTCAAGGAGAAAAGCAGTATCAAAGTGGTCCTTATCCATTAACTAGCCGCGGAGGCAATGTTCAGACAGTGGGGCTCCCCATAAGTGGATTTCTTCGCCTTTAGATGCGACTGCTGTCCTCCCAAGGTATGTAACTCCATATTATGTAATAATGCCACGGTGGACCCAGTATTTCTGGTTTCTGGATGGCTAAGAA
Organism: Athetis lepigone; assembly: GCA_033675125.1. NCBI lineage: Eukaryota > Metazoa > Arthropoda > Insecta > Lepidoptera > Noctuidae > Athetis > Athetis lepigone. The sequence goes on along the minus strand of CM066226.1, from coordinate 10,737,923 downwards.
CCTCCTCCTGCCAGTAGAGAACCTGAGAAAGGTTATGTTGGCTTAAGCTGAAGCTGGAGGGGAGGGGGGGGGGGGAGAGCCAGGTGAATTAATGAAAAGAAGATGGCACCCTCGATTTTGAACACCTATAGTTTCAAATTAAAACTAGGTTGCACTGCTGATATTTACATTGTATAAACAAACAGTAAGAGCCCAGCCCAAGGGTACAGATTTTACTAGACCTTTTGGCTAGTTACAAAAATAAATTGCATATAATGATTCTATTACATAAATCAGCTAGTCCAACATACTCTGTAGCAACATGCAAACTTGTCAAAGCCTCATCCTCATTCTAAGCCACACCCAGCAAAACTTCCTGTATGGGATGTGAATATTTTGTTTGAGTAGCTGAAGTAATCTAATTCTTTATATTATAATAATAATAATAATACCAGCCTATAAACTGTCCCACTGCTGGGCAAAGGCCTCTTCTCATACAGAGAAGGCACGAGCATTGATCACCACGCTTGCTCAAGCTTGCTCTTTATATTATTTTTTTTTTTTTTTTATTTAAGCAGACAGACAACTGCTTTAAGATTTTTCTTAGCTTATGGTTGTAGATTACACAACCTTACCTTTTGGAAACTCAATGTGCGCAAAGTTTGCAAAGACCGAAGAGACTGTGACCATTCTGGCCCAGATTTGGGTTAAAATCTGCCACAGGTTCGCATAGACAGTTTGGCTGGCTCCTTTTACAGCATTAAGATCGCAAAGAGTCGATTTAATATTCAGTTCAATATTCGTGGTCAGTTGCTACCAGGATAGTTAGATGAGGTCATTTTTTATATCCATCGGAGAGTAATGTGATATGCATCCAAAACGAAAATTTCAGGTTGGGTATGAACATGTTGAAATTAATACATCTCTCTCCAGATAGTATAAGGTCAGCTGTAACCTCTCGTGGATAACTGGTCCATGAACCAAGCAAGACCAGTACTAGACAGAGGTAATTGGAAATGTGTAAAAACATTGTCAAAATATTACTGTAAAGAGGTAAGACCGTAAGTAGAACCAGTATTCATGTTTTAGAAGGCTTATTTTATGATGATACTTAATGGTTTTTTAAAACTGTTTAATTATATACATGTGATCTTAATTTTGATCTCAAGAACAGGCTGATCTTTCTGTATTCTGTTGTTGTATATTATGACCATTTCTGATTGTGATTTAATCACTGATTTGCTTTTAAGGGAAGCGGTGGAAGCTTTATTATTTATTTTTATTTATGAAAGTTGTATAACTTAGCAGTGAAACTGTATAACTTCTTTAGTGGTTTAAGGGAACCAAGAGGTTTGAGTTCATTTTCCTTTAAAAAAAAAAAAAAAAAAAAATTTAATGTTATTTTTGATAATAAGTATACTCACAAGGAGGTTCGCTGGAATGGTTATTAGAAATTTGTTAAATTTGTTTTGGTTAAATGTTTTTGGGTAAAGAACTATACAAACCTTTGAAGAGTTTGTTAAAGGAGAATGTCATTAAAGATAATGATGAATTTAATATTGGGCTCAAATTTAACAATTTATATTCACATTGCATTCTTGTGCTTTATTATTTCTGATCACCAGCAGATATCAAACAGGTCTTCACATCATTGCTGTGTTTTCGAAGGCATATAATATGACTGTTTTGCATTAAGACAAAACAGGTATTATATGTTGAAGAAAACACAGCAATGAGGCAAGGAACTTGCTGATGATGAAGACTGCAATGACACTTGTCAAGTTGACAGCTATATTGGCGGCAAAGTACATAGACACCGCCCTCGTGTGCCAGAAATAAAGGATTGAATTGTCAATAAATCACATTTGGTTGGATATTCTCGATATTTTAAACGAATCATAGAAATGCTTTCTTCACATCATTGCTGTGTTTTCTTCAACATATAATACCTGTTTTGTCTTAATGCAAAACAGTCATATTATTTCTTAAGCAATTGGTATTTCTACGAAACCTAGCTGAGCTAACTGGGTGAGTAGGTAAGTATAACCGGATATTTTTAACACTATGTGTGTTAATCAGTTATTATTGAATTTGTAATGAAACTGAGACAGGTAAACCCGTAAGTATATTACGAAACTAACTTTTAGCATTGATTGATATCTTGTATATTTATAGAATAGATACATATAGAAATATTTTATTGACCCATTGCTTTTATTTTATAGAATTTTATTTGCACAGCTGGTTTTTGCTCATCCATTTTATATCCAATGGTAAATTGACTGACTGATTGTTCATATCTTAACGCACAGCATAAACTGTCGTGCCGTGATGTGTTTTTTGTGTTACTTTTGACAAATATAGTGTAAAATAGTGGTTGGAAGTTCGACCCCCATTCGGGCGAAGCCGCAGGTGAAAGCTAGTAACATAATAACGAGCAAAATATTGAATGTGATGGCACAGTTGAAGCAGTGTAATATTTATTTTTTATTTTATTTTTTTTTATTTTATTTTATCTATGGTTTCATCAATTGACTATTAGACTGTGTGTCGTGTATTTAAGGGACTCGGCGCTTACTAAGATCTATTTGCGTTTCGCCCAACGATATTGTTTTTTATCTGCCGCGTTCTGCATCGTAAAATGAGAAAAGCTGTCAAACTGAATAGACGCGGAAAGCTGTACGGACGCGTAGGGTTAGGCGTCGTCCTAATTGTGAGCGATCGTACGATGGCGCGATACGTTCTCGTCGTGCGATGAGTTCAAACATACAAGATTTCATCAGAGTGTCCTATACGAACCTCGCAAGAAACTCGCATATAATCGTGCGAGCACATGAAATGCTTAATAACGATCGTGCGATGCGCTTGATCGTCGTCGTGAGATGAAAAACGCATCGCGCCATCGTACGATCGATCCCAATTAGGACAACGCCTTAGACGTCTTCATACAAAATTGTTGTTTTCTATGTACGTATGCATAGAGCTGAATAAATGTGCAGTGCGTGTGCCTAATACCCGTTAAAAATATGAACAAATACGTAACTTAAGTACACATATTAAGCTAAGCTTATTGAACACGCACAATTAACTAAATTGCTGTATAATAATCAGTAACAATTTTCCATACTTTAGGCTAACTTTGTATATGAATATACAATGAACAACTTTTTAATAAATAAACTTCTTTCTAAGGTATGTCAATGATCTTACAGCAATTTGGGGCCAGGTTTTCCCAAAATTCAGAAGATTGCAACATTGACCATCTGTGGTTAAGTACTTATGCAACTTATCTGCTTGACATTATTGTAAATATTTTTTAAAGGCCTTACAATAGAGACTTGGTAATTTTGTAATGTGCATATATTACATAGAATCATGTGTTACAAGTTTACAAAAATTCTGTCCCATACATTTCTGTCCCATTATTTACAGACATTAATTTTTTTTTCAAAATTTAAAATTTACACTATTGTTATTCTACAAATAATTTGGGCCGCGGACCAGAGGCCAGTTTCTCCCTAACCCTGTACCCCTTACCTTTAAGGGGTAAAGGGTTAGGGAGAAAAATAGGGGATGGAAATGAAAATTCCTAAATCCCTTCGCTTTGTTTGCACTGTGCGTTGATATATCACCTAGCCAGTCAGTATTTTAGCCAGTTTCCCAATTTATATAAATAGATGTTATTAAGGTACAAAAAGGAAAAAATTACTTAATCATAAAACCCACATTATGAGCTAATTGGGTAACTCCGGTCACCTTTACATATTCATATATCAATGCACAAAACCCGTTTTTCATCTTTAGTTAGAATCGTGGTTAAATTAATCCTTACGATTCTGTACCTGAAAGGTGATGATAGGGACTTACTACTTAACTTCCGCTGCGTGTATGTTTGTTATATCTCAGTAAGTGAATAGTAGAGAGCTAATTTTTTTTCACAGTGCATAGATTTAATTTAGATAAAATACAAGTTTAAATAATGTACCTATGAATGGCTGTGTATAGATTATAGTCTACAGATATTATTTTGTTTTCATGACTGGTTGTTTCTGTGTCTGAGTTTATATGTTTTGAAATGGCGCCGCACGCTCCAGAAGTCTCAGGGTATGGGGCAATATTAAGCAAAAAATATTATTTACTTAAAGCATTGGTTGTGACCGCCACACGATACAGAAGATTTTTTTAAGTGTGTAGAGTAGTTTAGAAAATAGTATTATTTACTGAGCCTGCAATTTATATAAAGGACAATTTAAGAAAATGAATCTATCAACAGACTCACACTGTATACAGTATAGCTTATTGGTAACTACAACAATTTAAGTTATGTTATGAACTTGAACCAAATAATTCCGCGACCAAGGTTCTTCTAAAGAAACATATACGTAGTACCTACATACATGGTATACGTATATGTATTGTTAGTACATTAGTACGTCAGTACACTTCTTGTTAGACATTTGTTAGTATTAGGTCAAGGCTTGCACGCAGTTCTCGAAAGCACTTCTTTCTCGCTTATAAACAGGTTTCAGACAATGAGTAGCTATCATAAATATTGTAATGAGTCGATTGTTTGTGTTTGCTTAGCATTGATATAGATGGAGAATTTAATATGTTCGTTTTGCATACTAGCTAATGTTAAAAATAATAATATCAGCCTATTACTGTCCCACTCTCCCACTGCAAGGAAAATGCGTCTTCTTATCCGATCTGGAAGTCGATCTCAGAACTGCACGAGTATCGAGTTCAGCAGACAAGATCGCGACCACGAGGTAAACCTCGTCGTCAGCGCTGCGTCTTTTTGACGCAGCTACATGCTGAGGTAGGTGCCCTTTCTGGCCTCGCACAGGCTTATTTTGTAAGCTTTGTTTGTTTTTTGTTATTGTATTAATTGTGTGTCTGTGTGTGTCCAGAATAAATGTGTTTTCTTTCTTTCCTCGTGGTAGGATAATGTTCCCTAAAATATTATTAAATAAATTCAATTTCGTTTTTATATGAATTTGAATGAAAACGGAAACGTTACATGAACCACTATTTAGTAAATCTGGCGGCACGCTCGCCTTCGCGCGTTGTGTTGACACAGTTCCAACCTAACCTAACCTAGCAAAAATTTGGTGATCATTAATCCATTTTGGTAGTCAAAAAGATTCTCTGTTGATCATTTAAAATATTTCCCAAATTCTATAACCACTGGTTGCATGTTTTGTTTATTGCACCAATCGTAATAAAATTACATGATAGCGATTCACATGTAAATCTTTGATTCGTGAATGAACGACTTAAAAAAACCAATTACTTCGTCTATTTTTAAGAATAAGTGGGTCATTCGATCATTTTAAACAAATTTTAATGCAAGGCCATGCGGTAGTGGCAGTGATAATAACTCGGATGACGATCGGTCAAAAAATTGAAAAATCCATATCTATGATTTTCCTAGTAAAAATATAACTATGTTTAAGTACTTACTTTGTATGTTCTTAACAAGCTGCAAATATAATTATGTGTACTTACTTAAATTGATGAAACCAATTGTTATCAAGAATTAGAGCATTGAACATGGTGAATGTCAAATAAAGAGTTACCACAATTACATCATTAGATTTTATTTCTTGTATGGTTTCTACTGATTGTCCCAGTATTTGCCTATCGATATCTAGGAAGTATATATAAAAATATCATACTTTCTAGAATGATACGATTTTAGAAAAAAATACTGCTCCCTGATTCCTGAAGATTCTAAGTCATAACTGAAATTAAGATTCTGAATATAAAAAAACGACTTATAAGGACACTCGGATACCAAACAGCAGTTAATTTCTTATTGGGATATGTCTAATCATTATATTTCCATCGGTCATCTTTTTTTAGCGTCTTTGTCAAACGAAAATATCGCATGAGTTATTAACCATTGAATTCCTTGAATGACCCTAGGTAAAACATTCATTCTTAGATTCAATTCAAATAAATTCACGTCTCCTAGGTGGCACTACCTACATCAGTATGCTACAAAGTCTTTGGAATGTTCTTTGTGTGAAGATTAGCTGAAAGAAGGAATGTTCGTCGGTCAAAATAACAACGATTGACAATTAACAAAATAGCTGCAACGACCTATACGGCCGCCATCCTATGCAAATATCCATAATTACTCCTCTTTTATTTTTATACATGGTATATTCGTATTTTTAAATAACGTACAAGAAGGTAAGGAATGTAGGTACAACCGATAAGAAAGAAAAATAGGAAAATATACTGGAAAGTTTAAAATGAGTCACTGATAGTTACGAGTTACTTTGTCGTTATGATAACATGGGCGTACGCATCGAAGCGATCATTGTTGCGAAACAAAATAATATGTGGTATACCTGCTACAGAAACTTACATAGAAAAATGTTACCTTTTAGATATGCAATTTTTTAGCAACGATATTAAAAGATTTATTTATATACACTACATGAACACAGATAAAAGATGGCTTAAATTCCAATCAACGGATGACATGGTTAAGAAATAAATAGTTTATCTAGTTCTGATTACGAACTGCTTTCAAATAAATACCAGGACTGAATTAAAAGCTCAATTTTCACAAATATCATAATAACGAACTTATCGTATGTAGGTAAGAAATAAAAAACTTTTTTCAAAAAAATAATAACCGCCTTCAAAAACTAAAAACCCAAAAATAACTAAAATTTCGGAAGTCGGTGGCAACACAAATTCAGATGAATCGACTGGCAGAAGAGAATCCACCGACTTCCGAAATTTTAGTTATTTTTGGGTTTTTAGTTTTTGAAAGCGGTTATTATTTTTTTGAAAAAAGTTTTTTATTTTTTACTTTTTAGTGTCGACTCCCAATGTTTGACTGTGTATAATATCTTTCAAAGTAATTTTTTTTTAAAATAAATCGAAGACAAAGCACACATCGTCTATGAAAATATCGTCAATATTTTTTTGTTCTTGGTGAATTTTTCGAGAAGCACTGAACCGATCGCCACAAAATTTATATGGGACCACCCCTGAATCATGACTTATCAAACAAAAAAAAACCCTTCAAAATCCGTTTACAATTGACGGAGATATCGCGTAACAAACATACAAAAAAAAAAACAAAAAAAAAATACAGACGAGTTGAGAACCTCCTCCTTTTTGAAGTCGGTTAAAAATTAGGTAATAGAAAAATCTGATGTAATCAGCGCTTAAGTATCAAAGATATGTCTCTCTTTCACTACACGTACCTTTACTGGTAGAAAGTACCTTTTGTAATTTTGAATACGATTGATTGAATGTATGGAGATTCTGCGAATTAGCAATGTAAACACTAAATAGTGCTAGGAAGACGTTTGTACTAAGTATTGTTAGTGACGACGATGATGTGAGCCTTAGCGAATAGTAAATTAAAACGAGGTTGATACATAAATTTTTGTTAAACCAAAAACGTTCTGTAGGTAAAATATTTTTGGTTTAACAAAAATATATGGTTATTAATTTAATTTTCCTCATTACTTCATACTCATGACTTCACGCAAGCTTTCTTGAGGTGATTAAACCCTGTTATTTTTATGGAAGTGTCAAGGTTTTGCGGTTAAGGCTTGTTCTCCTCAAAACCCCGCGAAGCTGATTTTGGGGCTTACATACTTTATTTATTTACTTAATACTTAGTACGTAGTGTACAGGCGGACTTAATGCCGTAGGCATTATCTGACAGTGTCTGCTACTTTCATTGTGACAGTGTCTTCTTTACAAAGTAACATGATTAAATCTTGAGATATCATCTTTTTAATTGGTAAAAATATGATAACTTCAATTTTGTAATAATAATTTAATCCAGATCCAGCCAAAGTCAGTGCCACAGAGGGTCAACGCTTAGTAACGTCTTTTTTTCTCGCCATCAAGATTGTTAGCGTAGAGAGAAGACTTTATTTAAATAATTCGGTGACACTCAAGTCTAATACTTATTTTAAAAAAAGTTGCTGCATTCACCAACCAAAGAGGACATCTCTGTTTCGTATTGGAAACTGGAAAGTCACTTCAAGTTTATTAAGTGAATAATAATTTTGACAAATAACAGGTTTTTGTCTCCACGAATATACGAATTTCACACACACCGTTTATTTTTAAATGTAACGGAGTACAAGCATAGGTATTTTATTTTTATTACAAGTTTTATGCTATTTAAATATTTATTCGTTGATTTTATTTCATGTCGTGATGGCTCTGTGAATGTCGTGATGTTCATTTAGTGGTTAAGGCGCCAGCCTCTCATATAAGAGGATGTTAGGAGAGTTTGATTCCGGACGAGTATCATTGTGACTTTAACAATTCATATGTACTTCTAAAGTTTATCTTGGACATCATAATAATATATGTTAATATGAGTCCGAAATCGCCAATCCACCTTGAGTATGCGTGGTGATCAATGCTTATGCCTTCTTTTTAAGAGAAGAGGCCTTTGCCCTGTAGTGAGACAGTAATAAGTTGGTATTATTATTATTTATTATTAGCATAGACATACCGTGCCTCGGAAAGCACGTAAAGCCGTTGGTTCCAGTTGTTATTCGTAGAACTTTGACAGCCGTTACGAGAAGATAGAGACTGTAAACGTAGTCAGGCCAGTTTAATTAAGAGGTATTAGTAATTGGGTTGTGCAGGTCTGATAGGCAGTCGCTTCACGTAAAACACTGGTATCCAGCTGAAACCGGTTACGCTGGAAGCCGACCCCAAAATAATTGAGAAAAGCATAGGGATATGATGATTCCATGATTTTTTCGCGTTTGTTTAAAAATCTTATTGTGTTAATAGCGTTTCGACTGTAAATTTTCTTATAGCAAAGTAGTAGTTCTACTACTGCAACTGAAAAATAAGTAGGAAGGACTTTATTTTTCGGTTTGTGTTAATGGACGCTTGTTTATATATTTTGCCTTTTAGAAAAATAGATCTATTTTGAAATGTTGCCAAATATTTTCCTGTTACGGTGTTCAGCTACCAAACTAGGTATTATTAAGGTCGTCGAGACTACTTTTAGAAATCCATTCTAATTTAATTGTTTTTGTTTATGGCAACATTGCGAGAATTTGCCATAATAATAAACAAAACTTGTTTATTTTAAGGTAAAGCTGAATATTACTAAATACATATTATACAAAAATGTTATAATGCATGACATTTATATGAGTTTTATTGTCTTTTTGTCATTCATAATATACTATTTAATGCCTTCGTCAGATAATAAATGAGGAAAATAATCATACATTTTATTATGCGAAGTCATAAAACCTCAAAATAAAGAAATAAAAACAAAATTTATAATGCAATGTGTAATGCTACGACGTGACGCTTTAAACACAAAGCTCAAAAGCCCCTGCAGTTTTAGTATTAAATTAAGTAAAAATTGATTTGTCGACTATTTGACTATTTTGTATAATTATTTTCAACTTATCACACAGGATTATCGTACTCGTACTTTCTAAGATTTGTTAACTTACTATTTGTGACTTACTTTTTCTCGTTTAGGCATAACAGATTAATTATTGTTGAAGTTTGTTTCATTTCATGCATGAGTGTGCGAATGCTTTACCTAAAATCCCTTAGTTCTATTTTATAACACAAGGATTAAGCTTTAAATAAATTCGAATTCCTTTCGTCCGAATTAACAACTTTTCCTGATCGAATTTCGTATTTTTTTGCGTTTGTTTAAAAATGTTATTGTGTTAATAGCGTTTCGACTGTAATGCCCTTACTAATAATCACTGTGTAAAAGTTATGTCATGATTAAAGCCTGTGTAACCATACATTTTTTGACGTATGAACCTGTCATAACTTTATGCAGCGATTATTAGTAAGACCATAAATTTAAAAACAATGCGCAAACGCTTTTTCAAAAAGAAAGATTCTACCTACAAGTTTTGATCTGCAACCAACCAAATACGTTAAAACCACGGATACAGTTGTACTTTTTCATTTATTTCAAGATCAAGCCTTTTGATCATGAATAATGCAAGTATAAGGAAAAGCTTATCAAACATAAAATGTGACTACAGGAAATTGCATCGACCATCAGCCATCGTGCCATCTCACAAATCGTTCAAGTTCAGTACGATAATATCATAAATTGTGACGGCTTTGAACATTTTGTTCGTTTCTTTTTAACAAACGAACGAGTATTATGAGATCATTGCTCGAAAAGGTTTTCAAGGGTTTAAATTATTTCCGCTGACTAGGAAGTTTCAATTGAAACTGATTATTTTTGTTGAGCATCGTTTATTTTAGGACGGTAGGGCTCCAGAAGTGATGCTCATCTAATGTGTCATTGCTTTTACCTACCTCTGTGCAATTTTGTTTAATGGAAAATTTCATTTATTTTTATTTGGAATAATAATTTTTATTAAATTTTTATTTTATTTTATTTATTTGGGATAACAAACAATTGTACAATGTGTGTTACAGTAAAATATCTTATGACATATGGATAACTGTACAATCCACAACGTATCCACAGATTACTTGTGTACATTATTAATTACATAGGTGAGTTAATTTATACTTAAATACTATCTAAGATAATGAGTTTAAGTTACACTATTATAAACCATCACGAAAACTATCTATAATTTTTTTCTTGAATTTGCTTTGAGACAAAAAGAAGACATCCAAATGACAAAAGTGGTTATTATATGTTTTTACTAATCGTCGGAGTGGAGCGCGCTCACCAGCATTTGTTCGACTAGTAGTCGTTGCAAAAAGCGGGTAAGCACGCACCTCTCGTCTTATTACAGTTCTAGGTACAACATATGACATATTATTAATTATTTCAATACAATTAAACTTATTATGTACCAAACCGTGTAGCATCATGGCTTGAAGTAGTAGGCGTCTTGATTGCAGAGTTAGCAATTTAAACTTTTTTAGTGATTCCTCGTAAGACAAGCATAAGAGATGACATTTATAATAAGATGAATGTATCTATAAAATTTGATGACATTGATGTTTGAACTTTATAAAATTTTGTGTAAAACACTACGACTTTGTGTCTGTATGTATTTCATGAGCCGGAACAAGTAGAGTTTCAATTTTCACTGAGTTTGCATTTCTAAACCGCTTTATCAACAAATACCTATAATGACTCAAAAATAAAGGGTATGATTGCATGATGGTCTTATCCCATGGACGGATGGTCGTTTGGACCCCTTCGTGAGCTAGGCTGGTTTATTAACTTTTTTACTCAACGGAAATGAAGCTCATCATTTAGTCTTTATGCCTGAGATACAGCTTCTGAGCTGTGAATTTATTACCGACCAACTAGTAAATAAAGTGTTGTTTTAATTTATTTATAAATTACATCCTGTTAAAAGGTTTTAGATCTATTAAGAGATACAATATGGAGCTAGTTGAGAGTCGTGTGGCAAATACAGAAACCTATACTTATATCATAATGTTGATTTATAGGTACCTTCAAAACTAATAAGATTTTGTTTTGTCCCCAGGTAAAAACCATCTCTTCTTCAAGTGCTGTTGCTGGTGCAAGTGGTATTGCTACTTATTGTATTAAGGATCAAAAATAATAAAACTGCTGGCTTAGGTTGCATCAATCAGAGTTAATGCTGGATTGAGGCGACCATCTGAAATACCTGCGAATTCCATTAATTTTTTAACTGTTTTAGAAGGTCCTTTTTATTTATGGATATATATTTAAATGTGGCAAAATAAGCCCGTCTCTCCATTACTACAATATGTACATTAAAGTCGAATTGATAATGGACCATGGGGGATTAAGTATGAACTCCGTCCCCATCCTTCAACAGTCATGGGATGCGTCTCGATTTGTTCACTGGGACCCAAAAAAGTCTAAAGTACCTGTGTATTTATTTAAATGTGGCAAAATAAGCCCGTCTCTCCAGTACTACTATATGTATATTAAAGTCGAATTGATAATCTAAGAGAAATATAGAGTAACTTCGGACTCATAAATACTATGGGAGCCTGGGTACTGAGTTAATGTCCCTACTAGTACTGCCATCGGACACCAATTCACTTCTCACTGCATATATAGTAATGTATGATGTTTTTATCGCCTACATAGGTACAGTCACGTGTATAAACATGTATACACCACGCTAACATTAAAATCAATTTTCTCTTAGAGTAATTAAAATAATATTTAGTTTTAGGGCACATTTTACAGTAGTCTACGATATTAAGACTATAAAATAAGTTTAAACTGAAAGTTATGTCTCGTTTAAGAAAAAAATAATTCAAATCTTTGCAAAGTGTATACATGTTTATGCTCGTGACTGTACGTGTAGTGTAGTTATAATGTAAGCACGTAACTTGGTGCCCCTGCCATGTGTTTATCTAGTAACTATAAGCTACTTAAGAAGACTATCCAAGAGAACTATGCTGACAAACTGAGCTTCAGTTTGGCAGAAAATTATGTTAAACTGTCTATGTACTATTTATTAAGTAAGTCTAAAAAATATAAAAATATTTATGTGTTCGTGTGTCTAAACTTAGGATCTTAAAGAGTGTGCAGTGTCTTAAGCGTAATAACGCTTCCTCCTGCGCCGGAGACCTTCAGAAGCCTTTAATTTGGTGATTCGGTATCTTGAAAAGTATGCGTTTCCGCAGTTGTGTGTGGGAATGTATTTTAGGGAGTTTGGAAACTCCCTTTACCCTTCTGAACCCAAAAAAACCCCAAAAATCTATGTCCGTTATTGTACAGTACCAAATATGTTTTTGGCCGTCTTTCGGCCGCATATTCCTCTCGAGTGATGCAATGTGCTCCCAGAACACTGCGCGCGCGCCCGCCTATTTCAGTTTTATTCAGGAACTGCCACAATATCGCCGTCCACAGGTGACCTCAGACTGCCGAGTACTCTCTGAGGCCCAGTTGCCCAATGCTGGTAGATGCTGTGTGGCTTTATCTCTCGAAACTGGTATTAAGTCTAGTAGATCATAAAAATGCCTTTAAAAACCTTCCATTATCCCTCTAAATGTTAGACGGATCTGTTGGTGACAATTATTTGTGAAATATCTTTCAAAATCAGCTCAAGTCATAAGGTTAACGGGTCAGTCTTACTGCATTTAGTACTTAGTAAGGCATTATGGACTGCAATAATCCGTTTGACTTATTGCAGTTTTGAGCAACAATTTAGATTGACATTTGAATCTAAAAAGGTAATTTCCGTGTGATGTGTGAAAGGATGCACGTGCAATAAATAGTTGTGGTTAAATTGCGTTTTTTAATTCGATGCTTGCTTAACTTTTTGCTTTTATTGGTATTAGTAACAAAATAGGAAACCTTGGCGCGGCATTAAAAACATTTTTGAAACTATTTTACGTTTGGCATTTACATGAACGCTGAACGCTTAATAATTGATCAATTTTTGAATTCAAAATTAGTAGTAAATCTTTTAAGTGCGAAATTAATTAATATAACTATATTTGAAATTGTATAAATAGACAATATGTAAAATCTGTGAAGATATCTATAAATGTCTCTCTGTTTACTATACTAAACAAAATAAACATATTACAGTCTGACGTCAGACAGACTAACAGAGTAACATAACACCTTTGCAATTATTTTGCAACTTCAAGTCACGTATCTGGTCTCTGCCATAAACTGAAAGACTAGACCCACAACATTACTTACTTTGACATTGCCTTTGTATCCCACGATTTGCATTCGTATCAGATATCTTTACGAAACCCGTTCTTGGTGTTGTCCGAAGAAAGTTATGTCAAAATAATTGGTCTGACCAGGGTTGGCGTGATAAATGGTAGGCTAGTGTACGCTTAACAATATTCTGCTTAGTATTAAATCAAGAGACAGACTTAAGGTGTCCGTTTGATTGTTTTTTATTTATTTTATTATATGGCAAAGAAGCAGTCGGCTCCCTGGTGTTAATTGGTAATTGCCGCTTTCATAAAACTGTAAGACTACAGGTTATGTAGATGTGTTGCCATCCCAGAGAAAAAGGCGATATTCCTCGAGTGGAAAACTTATTTTTCTTCTAGAAGTCAAACTGAAACTACAGCTTTGTTTCTACAAAGCGGTGTTATTTGACACATATTGAAGCTGTGTTTTTTCTATTAAATATTTAGTCTTAAAATGACTGTCAAATATGAATGGTTACTATTAATATCTTATATTAAAAAGCAGGTCATAGGTGCAACTTGCGAGTTGAACTGTTGATGTGGGTATCATGGAGACATTACTTTCACTATTTCGGTTCCGCGAATATTAGTGAATGCATACCGCAAATATCATGAGTTGGTCCATTGGCCATCTTACTTGTTTAAACATTAAATAAATGGTTAAATGTCGGTCAACACACCACAAAAAGTGATCAGGAAAGACGAGTTTAGCAAGTTATTTAAAGGGTGCACTTTAAACATGTTTAAAAAATATCCGTCCGGTATTTTAAACAGATCCGTACTAAAAATATAAATGTTAAAATAGCTCTGTCAGTCTTTTCGTCTGTTACGCTTTGACAACCAAACCAATGAACCGTTTTTTTATTGGTTAGAGGTAAGCTATAATCCCAAAGAAATAAATTGGTTACTTTTCATCTTAGAGTTCTAATTAGACTTCGTATGATATTGACATTAACGCCGACAAAGTCATGGGCAACAGCTAGGTATTAATAATTGTTTATTCATCCTTTTTAAACTAGATCAGCTGTAATTCAGTTTATTACTAGCTTCTGCCCGCGGCTTCGCTCGCGTCAGAAAGAGACAAAAAGTAGCCTATGTTACTCTCCATCCCTTCAACTATCTCCACTTAAAAAATCACGTCAATTCGTCGCTCCGTTTTGCCGTGAAAGTAAGACAAACATACAGACAGACAGACACACTTTCCCATTTATAATATTAGTATGGATATTGCAAGGACGTTCTTTTAGGTTCTAGATAATATAACAATTAACTTTTCTGTACCTAAGTTTTGATAAACAAAAACAATGAACTTAAGATGAACAAAAATAATCAAATGCTCTATTATTTTGTTGTAGTGCCCTACTTAGTTTATAGTGTTTAATGATAGCTTTATTACACCCTACAAAATAAAAGAGCGTGACGTTACATATCATATCGTCCTAGTTTTTTTTGGTAACTTTTCGAGCAATTTGATTACAAACCTTATCAAGATTTTTTCTATGAATATTATACAATGTTGGTCTAAACTACTGTGTTGTATAATGAACAGGTATACAATTTTACGCTAATGGAACAAGTTCCGAGTAACAAACAATAATTAGGACTTTACTTTTATGTTAATATTTAATTATGTAATAGTTAAAAATCGCCAAAAAAATCATAAGTTTAAAAAAACCAGTTTACAGTAAAACGGTGGGCCGCAATTTTTTTTCTAGCCTATCATGGCGTAAAGTTGCGTAATGTAAATAAAAATGCTTGCAAATTATGCGTGTGCGCACGCAATGAGCATTGAGCAGGTTTCGTGAAGTATTTACTTACTTGAATATTTTTTATTGCGAATTTTACTACGATGTCGAGGTTCAGTGAGACTTTCGTTTTGTAACCAAAAAACACTTATTATCGGACGTTTGGTAGATCTAAATATAGATTAGTTGTGTACATTATTTAAAAATAAGAGATAATGGTGCCGATTCTCTTGTGCACAACTTAACGTAAATTTAAGTTAGGTGCATCTTTCTCTTTCCATTTCTTAAAGAAGATACATTTTAGTTTAATCCTGTCAAATTAGACAGCGCCTGATGACAATTGACGTATATTTAGACGCCATGTTTTTAAATTGCGTCTAAATTATCTATGGAGTGTCTAAATTTGACAGGACTTAACTAATATTTGATCTTCTGTCCTTTTCTTAATTAAACGGAAAGAGAAAGATGCATTTAACTTAAATTTACGATAGTTAGTGCACAAGAGAATCGGCACCAATGTTTTGCTAAACAGACGTAAACATTATGATGACGGCCGTTTAGAAAGGAGCAGACAGGTAAATAATGATACGATAATAACGATACGCAAGCTTAACAACAACTTCCGTATCCACTAATGTTTCGCAAAATTTATTTGAGCACGATATGGGTGTCTTAACAATTCCATGGTTCCATGGTAGATAGGGGCGGAAAGTTCCTAAAATGCGTTGGTACAACAAGAAATGGAAAAAAAGATCTTACAAATTATTATATTAACGATTTATTGTAACCCCCAATTTGGTAGACAAACTCATTCAATGACAAATATAATGGGTTATACAAAATGTTTACACCTCCAATTAAGTTTTGATAATGGCAACCGTTTATTTATGCTGTGCTAACATACATACGTTTTAGTACATAACGGTGCCTTGACGGATTTATTCGCAAACACGCATTTACACGTCGTTTGTTAGAATCGTTCTCTGGCAGGAGATTAGATTTGCTGGTTTTTAAATAGTAAGTACTAAATACTTTTTAACGGGACTTTATAAATTATAGATAGTTGCAGAAAGTGGCACTAACTGTTTTGTTTATTGCATTGGGTTTTGTTTCTTCAAGTATATCTATTTTTTTATTCATTGCGTTACTCTTTACAATCATACGAATTGGGTAACTATAAAAGAGGATAAAACCACGACACTTTTAAGAGCCATTATAAAATTCACAAATATAGGTATTACAATACCACATTTCATAATAAGCGACCTTATCATGGGGATTCATTTTCTTTATTATAATTCATTTTAAAATAGATTTTATTTTTATTTATTTTTTGTGTTAAACTGTAAGTACCAAACTGACAGGAGGTTAGATATGTTCAATAAATTCCTTATTATCCTGCATCTGTTTATTATTTATTAGACTTTTATAGTAACTAGTAAGAAAATCAATAGATACCTACTTTTTTGGATGGCAAACAAGCTAACGGCTCATTTGATGTTAAGTG
The DNA here is from genome assembly GCA_033675125.1 of Athetis lepigone. Taxonomy (NCBI): domain Eukaryota; kingdom Metazoa; phylum Arthropoda; class Insecta; order Lepidoptera; family Noctuidae; genus Athetis; species Athetis lepigone. The sequence goes on along the minus strand of CM066226.1, from coordinate 10,721,045 downwards.
GTCACCGTTACCTATAAATATAGAGAAAAAGATGATAGGTATTATTATGTCTCATGTCCCGGCAATAACCCCACCACCACCCTTTAAACAGAAACACAGCAATGCTGTTTTATTCCAGAAATAATCATAGTAGTAGAACTTTGTCGGGTGAGCTCATTCACAAAGAGGTCATAAATAATAATTGCTGTTTCTTCAATCATTTTCATTGGCAATTGATTACCTGTGAATAGAAAATTATTCGTACTGTTTCTATGCACGGTCATACTCTCATGACATAAGCACCTAAGTACGCATGAAGTATAAGATATCTCGACTGCCCTGACATAATGTGGCATACGCCGGTAATATTAATTTTCCATTACGGCATACTGATTTGTTATGTAAAAAGTACAGTGTAGATCTATTTTAATTGTGTAACATGTAATCTAACCTATATCAGTAACTTAATGATAATATATGAGTTTTTAACTATTAAATAACTGCGCCTCGCTGCTTCATTCATGTTTCGTCATCTTTTTGGTTACTGCTATGATCCTGTGGGACACCACGTGGCGTGTAGTTTTTCTCTTTTTGTCAGCCTTTTGAGGACTTCTATGAGTAAACCTTTCTGGAGTTTTGCGCGTAGCAACACCTCTATCGATTCATTTTTAATTAAGGTAAAGGAATATAATATGGCTTCCTATACTCTACTAACTATGACTCTAAATGCTTAAAAGTTGTTGCGGAATGTTTATAATAGTTACCGTGACCCTGGAACATAAAGGGCAATCGAAGGAACATGAGTGGGTTTTAGTCAGTAAGAGTCTGACACGCCCTCTCGCCGCACCCAGAACGGGAGCAGTGATTGGATGATTGCCCACTAACCAAAAAAAAAAATGCTAAAAAGTTTCTGATCGGTGTGTCTCATAGTTATCAATGAAAACTCGTAGGGAACGAGTTTTCAGTAGTTGAAAATTAAATTCTAATGAGTAGGTTTTTGTCTTGATTGTTAAAAATATACCTAACAACTGTAAACAAATGTATTAATCAAGGCAAAGACTCAAAATGCGACGTTGATAAGGAATTAGTGTTTTGCCGTAACTTACATAAGAGGTTCAAATGTAAACTGTTGAACATCTCATACACGTTGCTAAGAAAATTTCATAATGATGTGAATCTATTTGAAATTTAAACAAAATCTGGAAAAGTCAATAATAAGGATGACGACAGCATTAAAAAAATGGCATTCTGTTTAGTCCGTCTGATAGATGGGCCGAAAATACGGGACACGTATTTTTTGCTTGATCAAATTAATAAAAAAATACAAAGATAAAGAGCAACAAAGTTCCGGGGTGGGCTTTTGACATCACCGTCCTGCAAAAATTGTATCAAATCATGACGTCATGCGCAACTTCAACGCACTGTATCGTCGTCATTCTTAGTTTAAGAGAAAAAAGAAAAAATACCGGTCCAACATTTTTTGATAATCTATCTGACGGACTAATTACTTTTTTTGTCATCTCGCCTATTCATTACAGGTAACATGAAGGGAGTTTCGAACTCATTCTCACTTCTCCCGACAATTTCAATAAACACAATACATGATTCTCATTTTAATGTTGTCCGTGTGCTGTGTTGTGTTCTATCAAATTAAGTCAAGTTGCATGTCTGACCTACCCCATTGCTCAATGTAAGCTAGGCACGATCTCTGATTTCAATTGCTAATTCCATACTTAGTGATGGCATTGTGGCCCTACCACTTGTCAAGATAATATTATCTACGAATGTTCAGTTGATAGCCGTTTTTTAGGGTTCCGTAGTCAACTATTAACAGTTTCGCCATGTCTGTCTGTCCGTCTGTCCGTCCTCGCTTAATCTCTGTGACCGTTAGCACTAGAAAGCTGAAATTTTGTTCCAATATGTATATCTATCACGCCGATTAAGTGGTAAAATAAAAATTAAAAAAAAATTGTTTATTTTATTTAGGTAGGTATTTATTTTTCATTTATTTCAGGTAACAAAGACCCATAACATATAAACCTTACAGACTAACATACATATTATACAATTAAAACTATTGAAAATTTATTGCACACAAAGTGATGGCGTCGTGTCGAGCTGCGTGGTGTTATTAGGGTATGTAAAGTAGGAAGCTATTTTTTTTTATTTTAACCCTTACGTGCGGTAAATTGTTGGATAGGTGTTTAAAATGAATAGGGGTTTACTAAAATCATCATTCATAATCATTTGATAATGTCAATAATTTCGGAAATAATCACTCCAAAAGTATAAAAAAGTGTCCCCCCCTCCTAACTTTTGAACCATAACTTTAGAAAATATGGAAAAAATCTGAAAAGTAGAACTTTATAAGGACTTTCTAGGAAAATTATTTTAAACTTGATGAAACTGAACAGTTTTTGGCCGGTTTTTTATAATAAAAATAGCTTAGGCATTTTATGTTTGTTGAGCAGTAGTGAATATTTTAGCCGAACCAGATTTTACTATAGAAAGTACATATTATTCTTATTTAAAAATAGACACTTTTAATATAGACCTTTTTTTAAAAATGATGTATATTCTATCTCCATCTGCTTTTTTATGAGTTTACTAAAATTCTGAATTCTTTAAAATTTAAGTTAGGTATATCATAGTGAGTTTGTATCGACAATAGTTAGTACGCCAAGCATTTTAGCTTTGGTGTCACATAGTATACAATGTTAGGCACTTGAGAGCAACTAAACGAGAATCGCAATTGGGCTAACGGAGCTTTACTGTTTTGATTTCATCTACGATTGAAGTTTATACTATAGTATGAACTTCATACTAATATAATAAATGGAAAACAAAACTTCGTCTGTCACTCTGTTATGCGTTTGTACCTTAACCACTGAATTTTTTGTACAGCATAGACACGAATACCTAGGATGGATAGGTTAAAATTTAAAAGCGCATCTTTGACTGTGACTATATTATGTTGATATTTTGAATTTTTTTTTAATTTAACTTGTAAAATTAATTTATATTATACTACATAAATATTGTATGCCTATTAGGCAGGACACAATGGAACTTTATATTATTATTTTAGTTTTAGGACCTGTAATTAACACATTAAATATAATTTCAACTCACCTTTCAACGATCAGCCGTCAGCCGGCTGTCGGGCTGCTATTGTCTTTTTATTGTGTCTCAAATCACGTGTGTTCGAAGAATTAAATGTATTTTGTCAATAATTTAGGCCGTATTAGTTATAGTTAAATAAAGATTGTGTCATTTTATCAAACGATGATTTTGACAAAAAGCCACCATTTACATCATAAATCACATATTGTTGCTCCAGTTTCACTTGTTTAACTTTGGGCAAATTACTTAATTAAATATATCTGTCACTTGTCATTCAATTTACGACTATAACGGTTAACAGCCCAGTTTTCTTATTAAAGTGTTGTGCAGTTGTATTCAGTGCACGATTACAGGTTAAAACCAAATGATCAACAATACCGTTGTGCTACTCGAACTAAATAAAATGAAATGCATTTTTTTAGGCTTGTTGGACTGTATGACGCTTTATAATGATAACTACGGAAATACTAAAAACAAGATTTAGGATTTTAGTGTAATACAAGAAAAACATAATTAATATTTTGAATAGCTTCATCAGAATAATATAGGCTACATAACTTCACGCTGTAGCTCGAGAGCTGGCTCCAATTTATGGGTAGGTATTTAAAACAAGCTGAAAATTTGTCACATACCCCAACATGAAACTGCAGACCTGCCTGTAGTGTAGCGACGAAAAACTTGAATTATGTCATGTATTAACATAATTTTACGGATAAGAACATACAAAAGAAGAACAGTGAGAGAGGTGTTGTAGAGTAGCGCGCGTTGATGTCTTTTCATGTTGCCCAGTTGATTAAGGTTATGCTTTTATTGCTTGTATTACCTGGTGTGTTGTCAGCCTTTATGATCGGAACATAAGATTTCATTTTATTTTTATAGAACTGCTAAACACAATTTTTCTGCAAATGAATTATATTATTTAACTGTTGAATTGTTGCTTTATTACATTAGGTTGTTTGAACGACTTAAAAAAAAATATTTAAGTACATATTAAAGAGTTTGTAAGGAGATGCCAAGGTATGGCACCTTTGTATCTCATGACAAACTTCCGCATTATCCATCATAATAAAGATAAAGTTGGTTAACATTGCTCGCTGCTCTTGAACTAGGGAAAACGCTAGAAAACTACTTAAAAACGGATTTACTGATTAAAAATTAACTGCGAAACTCAAATGCTAATTATTTATTTGCATTAAGATCTCATGTGTTAAGAAATTATTTCGAAATAACAATACAAAAATCTAATACTTGGAATGCTTTTTTGTTGTAATGCCAAATGATTTCCGGGGTTGCGGAATAGTTTTAATAGTTACCGTGGCCCCTGAACATAAAGGTCAATCGAAGGAACATGGGTGAGTTTTCGTCAGTAAAAGTCTGACACGCCCTTCCGCCCGTCCATTAAAAAAAATTGCCAAAAGATTTAAATAAGAAAAAATATAAAAAAATACCTTTACTTAAGGAACAACAACAAGTTAGTTATTGCGTCAAACTAATTACAGTTACTTGTTTTGTCACCAAGGTGTTTGGTTTTAAAATGGTAGTTCTGTCGTCAGTAAAACAAGTTAATGCACGACTAGCACATTCTAGTTTAACACACTGACTTTTGTTAGGAAATAGTCAACGTCCCAAAGTCTCGTAAAATTGCATATAAGTAGGAAAAAACTTTTCCCCAAAAAAAAGATAACCGACTTCAAAAACAAAAAGCTCAAAAATAATTCTTTTTTTGTTTGAAAGGGTAGACTTCCCAAATGGTCCCATTGTCATCAGGTCCAGGATCTGATGATGGTATCATGCCGAAATCGAGGGAACTCTCCAATTTTTTAGATAAACGTACGTTTTTTTAAAAGTTACTCTAAAACGTAGTTGGGACTCTAACTAAAAAGTAAAAAATAAAAAACTTTTTCCAAAAAAAAAAGATAACCGACTTCAAAAACTAAAAGCTCAAAAATAACTATTTCGGAAGTCGGTGGCAAGGCAACACAATTCGACCGGCAGAAGAGAAGCCACCGACTTCCGAAATAGTTATTTTTGAGCTTTTAGTTTTTGAAGTCGGTTATCTTTTTTTTTGGAAAAGGTTTTTTATTTTTTACTTTTTAGTTAGAGTCCCAACTACGTTTTAGAGTAACTTTAAAAAAAACGTACGTTTATCTATAAAAATTGAGGTGTTCCCTCGATTTCGGCATGATACCATCATCAGATCCTGAACCTGATGACAATGGGACCATTTGGGAAGTCTACCCTTTCAAACAAAAAAAGAATTGTTCAAATCGGTTGGCAATTGACGGAGATATGCGCGAACAAACATAAAAAAAAAACATACAAACATCCGAATTGAGAACCTCCTCCTTTTTTTAGAAGTCGGTTAAAAAATATAGCTTACATTTGCTTTATATAATTCGTAATTGCGGTGGTATAATGAAATGGATATCCTCGTTACTACGAGGGACTTTTAATAAATAATTATAATTATGATAGGTAATATTCGAACATAATATTACAATGATAATATTTAAGATAGACTGGCAAAAATCCTTAAGGCATTAGGTCCGCCGTTGTGCAATGTTTTTATTTGTGCATGAAGTTACATTAAATAAATGAATATTCAACCTTTGGGAATGAACAACAAGATGCATTTCTTTGTACAAATAAATTACGTTCCACAGTTTCTTTTTAATGGTCTAATAAAAGTAAACAATTTGAGTTTAAGTGTAGTAATAAAAAAAATCTCAGCAATGAGGAATTAAGGAGAGGAATGTCATTATCCTAAACATAATTTGTGTAAGCGGAATTCAAAACATCACTTAGGTGCTGGACAAGTCATGCGCATTTTCTACTTCCTATAACAGTTACACAGAAGTCTAAACTGCGTATTTTTCTACCAATATAGAAACCAGAATTATGCATAAGTATAATAGGAGTCCTTTACCATATGGCAATATTCAAAAGAATGAAGCTAAAGAAGACCCAAAGGCGCTATATACTTATAGAATTAACTTTTAAAAATAGAAAACAATTGTTAGAAAAGAGAGTAAGAAATTAAGTTAAAATATTTTTTATTCAAAGGAATTTCAAGTGCTTTGTGCTTGATCTATATCATAGGGTTATCGTTTTCTATTGACATTTCCAATACCAGAGTTCTCACAGATGCTTTGCCATCTCAGGAACAAGGCCGGTCATGTCCCGATAATTACACAGACAGCCTTCATACCTGAACACAGCAATGCTGCTTTGCGGCAAATATATAATTAAATTCAATTATTTAATTTTTTTTTTAAAAGAGGAAACTTAAATGAGCCTTATATTAGTGTTAAATAAAATTACCCTAATCACAATATTACTGGATACAAGTGTCAATTGAAATTTCAAATACCCACTTCAGAGTTATTAAGATCATGACTGCAGCTACAATGAACTTGATAGCTTTAATACAGTTTATTTGATCTTGAAATATATCTTAGAACTAACTAGATAACTTAATAAAAAAAGAAACACATCCTAAGTGCTCCACCGTTTATGAGGTACCGTGCCACAGATGGTGCAGCCAGCCTGACAGACACACATTGAAACAAACTTATAACGTACCGTTTCTAGGTTACCGTTGTGCATAAAGTGTAAATAAATAAATAAAAATTGAGTAAAATCTCGTCTATGTCTGTGTAAAGCATGGAAACCCTAGCGACCAGCTAACGCCTGTATGTACCAAGTCGGCGCTAATTACCAGCCTGATTTCTCCTTCGTGACAGATAGCTTGTAACATTTTTTTTATTATATAGTTGTAAACTGGTTAGTTTGTAGTGTAATTAGACAACCTCGTATGGAACGCGGAGGATAGAGCTGCTTAGATGTTTTACTGAGTCTAGGAGATGACAAATGCAGTCAATGCCATAATAGTCCAGTCACATATTTTAACGAATACAATTTGTATGGACTTTAAAAGAAACTTTGACCTCTAAGTTTGTTCCTTTACAGAGTAGTTAGCGAGGAAATACCGGCTCCATCCTTCGATTAAAATAAGAATAACAAAATTGTTATTATTAACCTGTTTATAAAATAAATATAAGTTTATCATTTAAGCGAATTAAAGAAATACTTTGACAAGTCGAAAGAGAACACAATAAAAAATATAAAACAATTTAAACAACAATTTATCTGGCTATGTGTTCCCTTACCACGAGGCATTTGTTGGTATCACATGTAGTATAACCTTTTAGTAATTAGCTATATATAACATACAGTTCAGATTATCATAGTATTAAAACTATCCTATATAGGTAGCCTCTTAGCAGCAGTCATTAACATAAATAATAATAATACTCTCGCCAATTTATCTGTCTGTCTGGTCTGTTGTGATAATTGCAATATTACCCTGGAGCGTCGTCGTTGGTTTTACAGGTTCCGTTTTACACTCACCGTGTAAAATAATCTTAATGAAAAAAAAAATAACATACTTAAGGCTAGTATGATATTTTCTCGCGATTTCGTCTGCGTGAGTATTAATTATTATATTACGGTTGCACAAAATCGAAGATTAGAAACATTAAAATCTGTTTAATGGTTTAGCTTTTATAATATTAGTTTGGATTTAATAAGTACATCAGCTACTAAGCTATTATTATTATATTTTCAAAATACTTAATGATAGATTTTCCCTGCCTAAATTGTTGCGTCAGCAAAGATTTGCAAGAACTGATACTCAAAACAATGATTTAATAATAGTGCCTTCACATTTTGAAACTGTTAGTAGCTTGTATCAGAATCGTAGTCGGAATAATCTGATCAAACGTACGATACTTTTAATGTCTGTTGATTGCAATGAATACGCTGGGAACAATGATACTAAGTGTATAACAATAGCGATCAAGTGCGAGCGTTGGTATTATATTACATCTTGCCATTTTAAATACTCTACCATATACTTTTAGAATGACTATTTTGAGGTGTAACGATTCTGGGTTGGATAATCGAATTTAGCTAAAGTGATTTTTATCTATAAAGGAAGGAAAGCCTTAAAATAATATTTTCTGTGATAAAAATCCCGATTAGCCACTAATACTGGAAATACATAACTGGTTGGGTCTATAATTCCGTGGGATGCACTTTAAATAAATGGTTATGTAGAGTTAGAAAAAAAAACAATATTCTGAAATCGCAGGTTTTAATAATCAATACAAAATTGCATTCCATAATTAGTCAACATTTGAAAGTAAGTAAATAATACAAATAGGTATAGGTCCATCCGATCCTATAATCAGATACTAAAATTCATCTATCAGTCTTCAAACTGCGGAACTTTTAGGATAATAACGTGCATTCCGTATCCGAACGACCCACATTTTTTACAAATTATGTAAAAGCCCATGCAATAAAGGAAAAGGCAGCTACCGGGCACAAATTCTAACTCCGGATTTACTTCTGAGAACTTCCTACCTCTATGTTGTGTGGAAATTAGTGAAAGGCGATTAGTAAAACGGATCTAACACTAAATGTGAGTCAATGTATTGTGCGGGGACATCTTAGGAGGAAGTACGATGACCTTATTGGTCACATCCTTCATAAAGGTTAGATGCGCGGCATTTGTAAGCGGTCCATTGAAATAGCCTTGACGTTGAACGTGGTCCCAGTCTCCAGAAGGCCAGTTTGAGAAAATTTTTCAAATAGAGAACTTTTTTACGATTAAATGTTAGTCTGTTTTATTGTATTTTATATAAATGCAAGTTAAGCCGATATAATTATTCTGTCGATATATAGTTACATTAAAATACAAAAAAGAAAAATAAAATTTAGTCAAGATCTTGTTGCAACGACAATCTTGTCTTCGGCGTAAGTTAGACCCCTGTTAGGAGGTTTCGTTTTAAAATTGAATCCAATAAACCAGAGGTGATAAACAATTGCATTTAAAAAATGGAGAAATCCGTACTAAACAGCTAGTATTACGTAAAATAACCAGAGAGCCTCACTGAGACGTAAGTAAAAAAAGGAACCTTTCCCAGATTTTCCTTATTACCTACGCAGCAAGTACGAACACATTGTTAATGACATTATTCAACAATAATATTTGACGTAGGGTAGGTGACATTGGCTTCTTAAACTAGGTGCAGTATGAGGATCGGAGCACGTAGTACTTTATGCGTAGTTTTTTTTTTGGGAGTGGGAAATCATCAAATGACGTCTCCCGTCCTGGGCGCGGCGGGAGGGCGTGTCAGACTTTTACTGACTAAAACCCACTCATGTTCCTTCGGTTGCCCTTATGTTCCGGGGTCACGGTACCTATTAAAGTAAAGTAAAGTTTGACTAGTTTTTCCTCATTTTTTTTTAAATTCTGCTTTTATATTTTTAGGGTTCCGTAGTCAACTGGGAACCCTTATAGTTTCGCCATGTCTGTCTGTCTGTCCGTCCGTCCTCGCTTAATCTCTGTGACCGTTAGCACTAGAAAGCTGAAATTTGGTACCAATATGTATATCAATCACGCCAACAAAGTGGTAAAATAAAAATTGGAAAAAAATGATTTGTTAGTTTAGCCCCCCTATATGTAAAGAGGAAAGTGATTTTTTTTTTAATTTCAACCCTGACGTGTGATATATTGTTAGATAGGTATTGAAAAATGAATAGGGGTTTACTAAAATCATTTTTTGATAATGTCAATAATTTTGGAAATAATCGCTCCAAAAGGAAAAATCAAAGCGTCCCCCCCCTCTAACTTTTGATCCGTAGGTTTAAAAAATATGAAAAAAATCTGGAAAGTAGAACTTTATAAGGACTTTCTAGGAAAATTATTTTGAACTTGATAGAAATAACAGTTTTTGTACAAAATAATTTCTGCGTACTTAGTATGTCAACGTAACAAAAGCCTTTTTTTAAACTTATAAGTGGGAACACTTATTGTGACGAACGGGAAACTACGGAACCCTACATTGAGCGTGGCCCGACACGCTCTTGGCCGGTTTTTAAAGAGTTTTGTTGGTCTGATTTAATAACTATACTTAATTTGAGTTATAGGCTCTTGTATTGTCAGTTATAATTTGGAGGCACTAGTGATTGAAAATAGTTTTTATTATAATAAAAAAAAATATATTTGAGAAACACTAAAATACAAGGACACATACCACGCCCATGCACGCCTCAATAACCGATTTGCGAGGCCTATAATTTGTATGATGTAGGCATCATAAATAGTTTTAAAAAATATTGATGTTTTTTAATCTAAAGTGTTTAAATGCTTATAGTATGAACATCCTCGAGAAGAGAGAACACAAAACAAATAACTTATACAAATAAATAACTCAATTATAGTTTATTACTCCGTGAATAAAACACAGCACTCCGCATGTAAAGTATCATCGGCAACTTTGTATATGAAATAAACAATAAAATATTACATAAAAATATTAATTAAAATATTACATAGCTTACAATATAATAAAACCGATAACCTCTTAATTAGCGATGTTCAATAATAATGGCCATGTACTACATGAATGACAAGCCATAAACAATATAGAGGAAGTAGCACAGATTATGTGTACACTAATAATAACACCTTGACAGGTGACGAGATAAGATTATAAGTCTATGGTTAATAACTGAGTATGAATGAGGCAAGCTGTTAAAGACACATGAAGGTTTAATGAACCGTGAGCAAAAAAAGAACTCGTGCAAAGACATCAAGTTTGTTATTATTTTTATTGTCCAAGTTACAGACTTCAGCATAAAAAATGTAAACAGAGGTAAAGTTTTTTAGTTTGTTGGGGGTAATACCTATCTAAAATGAATTATTTTATTTTATTGTACTATAATATCCTAATAGTAAAAATATTTCTCTGTTAAAAAAGCTACATTATTCCTTAAACAAATACATATTTACGAACTAGTTCGCATACAAAAGCTAGTAATATATATAATACTTTTCAGAACAGAAATACACTTTAGATAGTTATATCTAAAAAGGAAATTCCAATTAGGTATGTTAAGTTTGACGTAATAGTTCGAAAAGGTGTCAATCTGCACTATTTATACCGAAATATTTATCTGACTCTCTATTTTCTCTTTCACGAAATCCATACTAATATTATAAATAGGAAAGTGTGTCTGTCTGTCTGTATGTTTGTCTTTCTTTCACGGCTAAACAGAGCGATGAATTGACGTGATTTTTTAAGTGGAGATAGTTGAAGGCATGGAGAGTAACATAGGCTACTTTTTGTCTCTTTTTAACGCGAGCGAAGCCGCGGGCAAAAGCTAGTAGATAAATATTTGTTAACACCGTAGCTTGTGACTATCCGTAACTAAAGCGAGTAATCACATATCGTTAAAGAACATCTATTATTTCAAGTCACATTGTACTATATTCATCATCTTTGTCGTTAACTACATACAATTCTATACTTAAAGGTAAGCTTATATAAGAACATTTCTATACAACTTAATATTCGTCAGCTATACTCCTCTTGCCTTGGGCGCGGTCTCTTGAACACTCGAATGTTTGAAAATTACAATGATGTATGACAAATTGAACTGTCATTGATTCTTTTATTAAAATGTATAGCTGTCTGTCTGGCTCAGTCTTCAATGGACATGGTTTTCTTGACTAATTACATAAAATCAGCACCAATGTATGTACACGGAGTAAAAGATTTTTGAGAGACGCATTTAATTATTTTGAATGGTAATTTAATTAAGATTTTATGAGTACTTAACTAAATTATCATTATTTTACTAACCTTTTCTAATCTAGCCAGATCCTGTTAATACCAGTGTTTTCCATAAAGATCATATCATATCACAAATCTTTATTTTGTCCTTCAACCCTGCATTTAACTCCTTGTATTTTCCCTTTGCCAATCTAGATATAGGTAATATACGTATATGAATACATATTTATTTTCCACTCGTGTCACATCCAGTATAACTATTAGCATGTTACCCTGTCAGTCAAGAGGAAAATGACAGACAAACGAGCACTGCCTAACATTTATCCTAGGTCAATCTTGTTAAGACGACAGGTACAGGTTTATATTACTGTCAGGAAAATTGTCAACTTTATGACTTACTTATTAGGTAAACGAGGATTATGACTTGTATATTTCTTTGTAATTGCCTGATTAGTGTTGCCCAAATTCAGTCTTGGTCTTGCAGTCTTGGTCTTGTTCTTGCATTTTTGCAAGACCAAGACCAAGAACAAGACCGCGTATTTTTAGCAAGACCAAGACCAAGACTGACCGTGCAAGACTTGAGCAAGAACAAGACATAGCCTGCAAGACTCTTGCGTCTTGCAGCTAGGACTTAGCGCTATTTCACTGAGTAGTTAGGTGTAACAGTTCGGTGTATAGGTAGGTACGCTTAGGAATTTTATGAGACGCAAAAAACTGTATCAAAGAATATGAAAAACTGGACCTATGCGCATTACGACTAATACCATAAACATAGCGAATAAAAAAATATCTATTAAAATCAAACTGAGTGCATGCATAGTTATGTTTTAACCATCGGCACTTTGATAATGCGGCATCAGTTGATTTTTCGAATTTCTTATCAAGTCTTCAGTTATTTATTAATCTGCTTGATCTTTACTATGGCTATGTTAATTCAAGCTCACAATGTTCCAATTCTAATACGTTTTTCTAAGATTTAAAGTAAACTTTAATAAATAGTAATAGACTAATAGGTAATTGCAAGACTTGCAAGACTCTTGCTGCAAGACCAAGACCAAGACCAAGACTGGGAGCGCAAGACCAAGACCAATACCAAGACCAGGTGTATTGGCGCAAGACCAAGACCAAGACTGGCTAAGTCTCGTCTTGTTCTTGCGTTTGGGCAACACTATGCCTGATAGTACAAAGAGAATAAGGTAAGGATAAAGAAAATGTTTTACGCTTGTGACTAGTGTGCACAGATGCATAATAGTTTTTCAACGTACTTAAAAAAATAAGTGGACGCAACTGTATGCGCATAGCAAAATTGTGGCTAGACAAGTGACATTATGAAATAGACGTTAAAAAAGCGAGTCAAAGTTCAAATAGAGAGTCAAATTACTTAGCTTAGACTAGAGGTACAAGATCGAGTTAGCGGCGCGCTTAAGACATCTTTTCCAGATGACTATGGCCTGCTGATAATAGAGGTAAAAATAATTAACCAACCTATGTTTGACAACCAACTTAAAAATACATTCGTAACATTACGTCGCATGCATCTGTGATAACTAGATATTCACGCAGCCTAAGGTGCTCGTTAACATAAATAAACATATCTACAGCCAGTTAGTCTTGGCCATCTACCTTAAACCATCCTTTTCAAAGTCCTTTCACCTTTCAACTTGAGTTCTTTAGAAATTAATATTGTAAGATGACTTCAAAGCAAACAACGTGTCTTTCCGCAGAAAGCAGTAAAATTTTGTAGAGAGGGCTTTCGTAAATGGTCGGTAAATACAACATCAGGAATTAGACACATAATGTTTCCTAGAAACTGGTAAGTACTAGACAGACATACATACATACATAAAAAAATCATAAAATCATATTTATTTTGTAAATAGGTTATATATATAACACTTTTACACGTCAATATTTTGTTTTTTTTATTTATTTTAAGCGAACGATGATGCCGGTGTTTCGTAGCTGGACTGCTCTGAGAAGAAACATCCGAAACAAACTCAGAGGTCAAAGTCTCTTTTAAAGTCCATACAATCGTATTGGTCAAAAATGTGTGAGAACCATGGAGGTTAATGTCTGAGGCACTCTCTTGATGAGAGAAGGACACAGATTTGAGTGGACCTGTCCAGACAGTGCAAGCATTTGTCAGTAACCGTTTAGCTCAACTAAAAACTAAGGAGCCCAACGTCTTGACGAACAGTACCAAAGTAAGGACATTTGGGTAGGCCGCATTAAATACTCAAACCGTCAACCGCATATTAAAAAAAAAAACCAACGACTTCCATAGTCCTCACATATCCTTGTTTATGTAATACCAGCCTATTATACAAACATAATTGTCCCACAGCAGGGCAAAGGCTATTTCCCCAGACATTCACACATACAATTAAAATAAATCAAATTAAAGAGTGTCAATACAACAGCTTTTTAAACGCAACGGAACTTTAAAAAAACCATTTTTCTATGTTCTAAATTATTTCCGAAAAGGTTGGACTGATTTTGAAAGGACCTTGACACACCAGATATTTGGACTAATATAAGCAATTTTAATGTAAAAAACTCATGTAATAATGATAATGTAATGGTAACGAAGTCGCACTAAATAATAAACATAAAAAATACATTTGTCGATTCCGGATGTAATTTAGACATGTGCTGTTAAATATCAAACAGTAGTGCCGGAACTAGATACTTTGTATTTATTATTACAATTTGAATAAAACACCATTTAAATGTCTTAATTGTTTAATACGCCTTGTAAAGTGTGACTGTGACTTTTCGAGGTGAAAAAGTGATTTGACGTTAACGTCATTTAACACAACGTGTAAGTGTTCATGAATAGATTCTAGAATATCGATAAGTAATTACTGTGAGACACATATACCTTTGTTTGGGAGTGTGCGTGTGTCGGGAAGTGTATGTGTTAAGGACTCATGATCACAAACACGACTGGACTCGGTCAGATGCAAAATTTTATTGAATTTCCTTATTTAGGCATTTCTCAGAAGTGACCAGGATTTTGGAAGTGTGTGGTGTGACTCGGAAAGCACATTCAGGCGTTACTTGATCTCTCAAAGTCTTTGTTGGATTGCAGCCCTATTGGAACTATGAAAGTAAGCGAAGGGAAAGCGCGCGAAATTCGGTCTGGATAGTGTTACAATAATGCATTGCAATTTTAAAGAGAAGTTAATTAAACTTTTGTAATCTGCGAACAATTTTTATTTGTGGGATCATCAATTTTCTTAAATGATTTGCCGACAGTTTAGGCTAGGCGCTAATGCATCAGTAATTTTATGTCTGTGTAAATTTTATAGGAGATGTATTGTATAGACCGTTATGTCTTATGCCATCATGAGTTATTCATTATAACATTAGATATCAGGATTCATGCACGTTGCAGTTCAAAGTACGCCTACGTGTCCTTAATTTTTCGATAGCCATTTTTTGTAAACATGTTAAAATTCAAATTGAAATTCAAATCCTTCATTTGCATTAGAGTTGGAATAGAAATGGAGGGAAGTACGCGTGCTTTACACTGCTGGATATATGTGACACGTGAATGTATTCTGATAATAAGTTATTTATAAACCTTTCAACGACAAAATTGAATTGGTCGAATTGGTTCCGTCGATCTCAACTTTTGCGGGAAATATTTTTTTAGAAAAGTCATTAACCTTTAAGCGACAGCCGGCTGCCGGCTGCTATTGTCCTTCTATTGTGTCTCGAATCTCGTTGTTCGAAGGTTTAAGTTGTCAAGAAGTATGTCTTATTAAGTAAGCTTATTCCTATATTCACAGCTGTATTGCAGAAACTCTATTTTTTTTGCTGTTGAAATTACTTGCTGTTTGAAAAACCAGGTGAATGTATACAGGTTTTTTTTAAAGTAATAAAATATTTTTACATCACAAATTGACAATCAACGCATAAGCTTTTAACATGACTACGTAATGTTATTCATAAATTAGTGTCAAATGAAAAATCACGATATTGTGATTGCGACGACGTTGACTGTTTAACGTCGTATTATGATCATAAATAATCAATTTAAATTAGACGTTGATATAAACAAACATAAAATAGATTTTATGCACTAAATTCATTTAAAAATCGGGGAAGACCCTCAGATTATTAAATTAATATTTCTATGAGAAGGCCTATATCCATTATTTTAGCTTAATATTACTTAATGAATTAGTATACTAGCTTTGTTCTACCTAGAGAATAGCGTCATCTTTGAAAAGTACTGGTCCGATTGCAAGATTATTTTTAATGTTAAAAAGTTATTTTATTCTTAATCACTAAATGCTAGTTCAAAATATGTCCAGTGAGTTAAATTATTATTGCCTACTCTGTAATACTTCTAACAGTACAATGAAGCTCCTATATAATATGTACTGTTATTCAACATTTTACGCAATCGCACATCATAATGCGTCTATTACATATCGATTATGCTGCGTACGTACGAACTACGAAGAATAATAATGCAGTAATAATTATAGTAAAGCTTTGGCGAGAATTTCTACCGGAAGTGTCATGCATCCTAGTTGTACGGTGCGCGTACGCAAGGCAACGGTTTCGTGTGCGGCCATGAAACGAGCTGTATAATGCGGATGTGATGGCGAAATGGTTGGTGCATGTTATCTGTTTTCACATCTGAGCATTGATTTGAATATTAGAAATTTGATAAAGGGCAAAGGTCTCTTCTTATGGAGACTGGCTTTAATTTGGATGCTTGTTAGGGTAGATCACTGAATTCGTACATGTAAGTTCAGCGTTTTAAACACCTTCATTGATTAATATAATTAAAAAAAATTGTAAAAATTGTAGTTTGCAGAACAATAAATAATACCAATGTAAATAAGATGAATCTAAATATCCGTTACTTAGCGTTTAATTTGGCCAAAAAAGCTATAAGACGGTATCAGTAATATTGCAAAGACAAAGTGCGTAAGTACTAAGTCGCTTTTATTTGTCGCTACCTAAAATTTTTGTCTTCCTAACTTTTATACCCTGTATTGCAGGCCATCCTTTACTAGTATTCCCTATATTTTTAATATGATGTCTAAGATTAATGATGGATAAGATTTGCGACGTCATTATTTAAAAGCAAACCCAAACAAAGCGTACTAAATAAAAATCCTTGACATTTCGCATAATAGAATAAATCTCTTAGATACATAAGTATTGATCGCAGGGACGATTAAGAGCCAATGATCACATGATTAAATGGCATGATTGATTAATTCAATGTTAATTGCTGGCTCCCGGCATTATCTTCGTTTTAATATGAATTCGGACCTTCAGTTCTAAGAAGATAATAACGAATCATGTATATTTTTTAAATATGAGTCTAATGAGTCTTTCGTCCCTGTTGATATTATTTCTGGGGTGATAATAACGCCGGTAAAACAGAAATATAAATTGTAAAATTAATGTAGATGAAATCCTAATAATGAAAAAATCCACTTCACAATGAATGACTTTTGTAATAGGTAATTACTTTGTAAAAGGAAAAAAAAGATGTTTCAATAAAACACAAAAATATAAATTTTGCAAAAAATGGAAAATCGTTGCTTAAGATGTTCTTCTTAAAAGTCTTAATGTTGTGTACTCGTATGTGTAGATGTCTTATTTTTGGGAACAACCAGTTGGTTTACACTGGTTAACATTTCCAAAGATTGGAACAGTAATCGACCTCGATTTACTTTAATTTTACCCGTAATAAGAGGTTATGATCATTATAATGATTGATTTGGCAGACTTTAAACTGCTATAATTACCTAACAAGGCAATAAACAGTTATTATATAAATGACTGATCTTATTTAATGCCATTTTAAATCAAAATTTACTGCTGTGTTTTAAAAATCTACATAATTATGTACTTAGAAAGACAAACCTATTTATGATTATACATAAATGAAACATACAAGTTTTTTTAAGTGGTTTGAAACAGTTATAATATCGCGCATTTCGTAGCTGCTATGGAAATGTAAAATTAAAAACACCCTTGCATAGGCAAGATAATGTCATTTCCAGTTTTTACGTCATACTGTAAGTCTTTCATTTCACATTCTAACTCTCCTTCTTTCTCTTTCTCTTGCCCAACCGTATCCTTCTTTTTTTTGTTGGGTCGACCCACCTTGTAATTTTTTGCCTGAGTTTTTAGTTCTGGGAAATTTTAATGAAAAACATGCAGTCGTAAAACCTAGAGTGCATAGTTACTATTTGCTTACTTACTTAGTCAAACATAATTTAACTTTTTTTAATAATAATTTTGATTTTTTTTACTGTATCTTTATTAATGTTTAAAAACGGCGGTATGAAAATATTTTTGTTTAGAACACAAATCAATCAAGTGAAGCAGTATTTTACATTAGTTTTTGTTGGTTAAATGACAAGAATACAAGGACAATACAAGTAAAAATAATAAAGCATTCTAATTGGTTAATGTAACCATTAATGGGTTGATTAAATTGGATAATACTTGCTATTTTCTTAATCACTGGAACTAAGTATGTTTATTATTATAACACGTTAGTAAAGATATATAAATATGTCTTAAAGAACGTATGCTTACAATTTATTATGTCCTTATGAGAAGTAGCTATTATTGCTAACTTTGCCCGTGACTTTGTCGTTCAAATATTGAGTTATATAAACTTTATTTACTTACTTAATAAATAAGTGCGTGTCTGAAGTGGCCTGTAACTGACACTGACGCACAATTGTCACAGTAAATGTAGAGTAACGTATTATATATTTAAAAATAAACTCTGCCAAAGGCTAATTTCTTAAATGCTCTGAAACCTATAACCACCTTAATGCCAAACAATTTCATGTCAATTTGATAGCGATATTTGGCTTTAAAACTAATTCAAATATTTATTATAAAGTAAATCATATAACTATTTATAACAAAAGTTGAACACCTCTACTTTAACACGCAAAATGGGATACCACGACTTCCTAAAATAAGAATTATTTACTGTTAAAAGTATGGTTACCATTAGCGGGCAATTTATATTCGTGCTGGCAAATATTTAACAAAGTTGTTTGGACAACTCTGTGACGTAGCCAAACGGAGCTTAAAAATGGAATGTAACTTACACGATAATAGATGGATTTTCCACGACAGAAAAATATTTTTTCGTTTAACTAAAAGTGTATTGATATTTGCGGACTTAGTGCTATTTGCGAACTAGTATTATCTTCATAAGTAGTAAATGTGTTATTACTGAAATTAGGAAGCATTTCGACTTCTGTCTGACAAATGCGTTACTTCTACGGAAAAGCTTTGTTATAAAAAGACCCAATACACCCTAACATTACCGAATTATTAAATCTTTCTGCAAAATCGCACCCAAATTGGATCACCCGTTTAAGAACTACGGTGCCACAGACAAATAGACAGACATATAAACACATATAACAGTCAAATTAAAGCAAGACTCTTTTTGCGTCGGGGGTTAAAAACAGATTGCATTATGTTTTCTTGCATGACTATATGTACCTATGTATATCATTATATATAAGCGTCTTACTAATAATCGCTGCGTAAAGTTATGACAGGTTTAAATGTCAAAAAATGTATGGTTACTCAGGCTTTATTCATGACATAACTTTATACAGTGATTATTAGTAGGCGTATAAGTCTCTAAACATATTTTAAATGTATTGTGACGTCAACAACTGGGGGTAGGGCATGCCAAATAAAATCACAAGAGAATCGTGATCCACGATTTTGCAAGTTAAATGATAATGGTAATTTACAAATCAAATATTTTGCAAACAGTCGAACTGAATTCCTGATCACTCTATTTGATCTTATAGACGTTAATTTAATAAAACATAGTGTTACCTACTTTAAGATGATAATTTGATTTGTTTATTAATTAGTGACCTGTTTCAGGTACTACTACTATATTCTGTTGTTGACTACGAAAATGTCTGTAAGTAAAACACGGTTTAAAAAAGTTCCATTACTTAAAACAGATATATATATCTATCAGACTTAGCTTCTTAATAAAAAAGTAGTTACTATTGTAAACTCACAATACACCGGTGTTTTGGGTTTCAAGGCTGATGTTTTTTTTTGTTATTTTCTATTGTATACTTTATTAGTTTACTTACTATATAAAAAAGATACCTAACAAGGATATTGAATACCTAATACTTTTACAGCTCGCAACATGCAACTAACGCCATCTATCGGCGTTAACGGAAACAATGAACTGAGTTGAGTTTTGTTAACTTTACTACGTCCATACAAACTTAGCGCGGTAACAAAACTTATGGCAGGTTTGACCAAGAGTTTGACAGTTGTTTAATTTATTAATAGAATATGCGATTAAGATAATTATGGGAATGTATGTGGGCTACATTAATCTAGACTTTTTTATTTAGGTTTTCGTTGAATAAAGCGTATTAACGTGCTGGATAGATAAGTAGGATAGTAGACATTTTGAATGCACTAGTTTTTATTTTTAGCAAAACTAACAGATATTTCTAAATATTGAGAGAATATGTAATGAGAACCGACTTGTAATATTATTTTTTTATTATCAGTGCCTAATTGTTTAGACTCAGTGTTTCAGATGTCTCTTGACTTTTTTTTTCTTATTTTCCCGTGGAGGAAACTAGTGTTATGGCAGGCACATAAATACATTGTAACTAAATTATTTCAAGGGTATAATTTAATTTACTCGATTGCTTTAGTTTAGCATTTTTATTACCTATAAGACCAGTAACGTCATAGATCTAACACGAGCGCACTAATATCCTATTATAGACGTTGATTAATGAATGAATAGAGCCAATAAAGTTCGAATACTCAAACGTCACTAAATTTTAAGATGCTCTCAAATCTGTTGCTGGCCAGCTTTACCCCTTTAGACAAGTGACAAAGACGTAATACTAAGAAAATATTACGTTTTATTATCTAATAGCTTTTGCCCGCGACTTCGTCCGCGTGGAATAATGGTTCCCGTACCCGGGGGTTTTTGGGGATGAAAAATATCCTATGTCTTTTCTTGGGTCCCGGACTATATCTGTACCAAATTACATTTAAATCGGTTCAGTGGTTTAGGCGTGAAGAACAGACAGACAGAGTTACTTTCGCATTTTTAATATTAGTACGGAAAGTACGGATTTTTGTAAATTGTTGTTTGGGCCCGGTTAACATTCCTAGAACTGTGACAGTCGTTACGGGTGATCAGGAGCCAGAAAGTCTGACCATTCTAACTAAGAGGTATCGTGTCTGAACCTGGAAAAGAGAATTTTCCTATAGGAATTTGCGTTTGGTTGATTCCACGTGCACAGCCCAGGGCCTCTGCATTACATACATGTTACGTTTAACATTTTATTACCCGTAAAACCATTATACACGCTACAATGCATCTGTGTGAACAACTTACTTTATAGTCGGCTTGTCTATTATTAACCCGCTTTTATATCTTCATCAGTAACTAACTAATGACTGCCCTGTTGATCTAGTGGTCGCGTGCCTGGTGAGGTCCTGAGTTCGATTCGAAGTTCAGGCTGAGTTGGACCTACATCTAATCTACGCCCGATCGTATGGTGCAGGATAATCGTATCGCCTTATAGGACAATGAGAGTGAGCTTCTCTCACTCCCAGGAAGTATTTGTCAATCCTCGATTAAGATCAGGACAGTTAATGCGTAGAGAAGTCCCATCGGATCGGAGGATTAGATTGGGCTTTCTTCACTGAGTACATCAATGTTCGTGACTATTTTCAGATCGTGTACCGTTGGTCCTACGCCGAACTATCCCGAATCCCGGACCCGATCAGGACTCGGATCGTGGTTACGTTATGACGTTCCATCGGACTGTAATAGTATAACTCGGGTGTGCCTTCGTGCTTGCGAGGTTTTGTATGCACTATAATAATTCCTGCGCACTTGGCTAGTGACCAAAGTGTTATCTGGAGAATTAATAACTTCTAAATTAGATGCGAGCAAACGCCTCACGATAATAATTCTATAATGGGAATAAAACGTGAGATTGTAATTTCGCACTACATTTAATGCTGGCGTTTAGATCTCTCGTCTTAATGACTGTTATGTAAAAGAAGACGCCGATAATATGACGCTGGCATTCTAAATGATGGATCGAAAAAATGGCACGATTGACAAATGTTGTGTATTTGTTACTTGGTGCTAAAGTGCTTTTTGTTATATTTGTAGAGTGACGTATGCCGTAGTCTCTTTGTATAAACAGATCCTTAAAATACTGTTTCTCAAAACATTGATCAAAATGATCATCTTTGTTTTAAGAATCTGTACATCATATACTTAATACTTACACATACGGTAGAGATCATAGATCAGTATTTCCTAACACGCTCTGTCATAATATAATAAAATAAAAAAAACTGTTAAAGATAGATGGATATGTAAACTGCCTCTAATCAATCGATATAAGTTTTGGTAGTCTAGAGAATTTTGAACCCTATCGAGCAAAGATTACTGAGAAAAATAAATCTTAGTTAGCAAGTATTTTAGCTAAGCAATATTTCTATAATATGTATGTATTGCAAAATTATATAAGTACGAATTTCGTTAGACTACTGATCTTATAATAATACGGGAGTTTCCACAATTATTAATTGACGTACTTTTTATGAGCTGTCAAAACGCATTTCTCCAATAGATTTTGTATGGCAATTGCAACTTATGACGTCACAAAAATAACAACTCTAAAACAAATCTATTTACTGATTTCAAAGCAACTAAAAATCAAATTTTATAGCAAATTGAAAATGAACCGAATTTATTGGGCTGAAATTAAAAGAGGTTTTATAGAAATTGTGTCTAACATTTATTGGTTACCTATGATGTGATTCTTATGGTAGCAGTGCTTGACTTCTACCATAAGATCCACGACCCTGGTCTACGATTTACACAAGTCTTTCTATAAATACTAGTAGTTCTAGTACTAAGACTAGTATTTTAGTACTAGTACTAGAAATTGTATACTAGTACTTAAAGTATTTACTAATACTAGTATTGTCTAGTGTTACTAGTGTTGTCAGGTAACTAAAAAAATGTTATTTTGTTGCATTCATCCATAAATGCGGACAGGTCTACTCGATCTACATAAGTAAGTACTTAATGTGAGTTTCATATGGTTACACGTGCCATTTACCCAAGATTTATTCAAACTCTTCTTAACTATAACCAGTTTTTATGTAGTTGCCTGATTAACAGTTCATTGTTCCATTAAACAAAGTAATCAGAGATTAAAGTTCGCGAAGTCAATTACCAATTCATAATTCGCATATATTACTCTTTGGCTCCATCCGTTCATTCACAGACCTTAGATTTTAACAAAAAAAACCCCGCTATGTATAAAGCATAAAGTCCACTATCATAAAAAAGCTTAAAGAAACTAAGATGGAAAATCCATGTTACTTTTGTTTGATGTTTAATTCGTCAATGGAGTTAATTTTAGATCTCAACTAAAGGTGAACTTTGGTGTTGACGTTAAAAGATCAAATTGAAATAAGTACGAAGTCTGCGCTACTAAAACCCATGCAAATAGACTTTGCGCTAGAGGAAAATCCGCTATAAATAATTCGTGGAATTGATAATTAATGGATTGTTATCACGACCTTATTCTACAGTATTCATAATTTCTCAGTGTTCTTCTCCAGTATATTGCGGATTTACTGAAGAGAGTAATTTAACGAAATTATAAGTTAGATGTGGATATAGTTATAATAAATATTTATTTATCTATACTAATATTATAAATGGGAAAGTGTGTCTGTCTGTCTGTCTGCAAGTTTGTCTTTCTTTCACGGCAAAACGGAGCGACGAATTGACGTGATTTTTTAAGTGATAGTTGAAGGGATGGAGAGTAACATAGGCTACTTTATGTCCCTTTCTAACGCGAGCGGATCCGCGAGCAAAAACTAGTTTTATTATATATTGATACAATATATAATTGGGGTATCTATTTTTGTTCGGAACTACTATAGAAACTTTTGGGTCCGGAGTTGTTAAAGGTCAGTTCCCGCTTTTTTCTTATTCTTTTGCGAAAACAAGTTTTAGATGTTCAAACTAAACTTTGAAACCCTTACGACAACTGTGTTGCTGAATGCATCCATACACATAGGATCGCGTGCGATAGAGACACCACAATAGTCTACCATATTAGAATCAGATATAGACCACGATATTATAATCAGTAATTTTTCACACCGAAAGCATAATATTTAATTTTATACCAAACGTTTTTGTTTATTGCATTATGCAGTTTGCTTAGTAAACGGCAAAGTGTGATGTCTTTTCCCAAATTTCTTCCTGTCTCATTGGTTTTAGGTTAATGTTTTAAATAGATTTCGTTTGGTTATGCTAGAAAGGTTTAATAGGTAGTAACTAGACACGTGATGAGTATAGAATGTTATGCCTTGCATTCATATTCACAACTATTAAGTACAATGTTCAACGTATTAGCGATAACAAAGATCTAAATACAGGTAGGAAACGACACGCATTAGTTTGTCGCTTCCTACATATTCTTTGATCTTTTGTTCCTAGATGCTCATATCATTAGTGTTCTAAGGAAAATCTAGTACTAACTTATTACACCTTTAAACATAATTTCATGTATATTCATAACGCAGTCGTGATTATGTCCGCATTATCTTGAAGCAAATCTAATCCACATCACGATAACATGGCATTATGTAATTATTAACGTTATTTACCTATATCCTGTAAATATGTGGCCGTTTACATTTAGATCTGATGACTTTATGACTGTATTATTCCAGTTCTTGAATATTATGCTGTAATGCGTTAAATAATCTTGAAGTTAATCCTGAAATGGTAATTATAATGAAAGGTTTATTGTGTTGTGTTTTGTGCGCTAACTATGTACATGAAATATACACAGTCGGGCGCAACGCAGTTAAAGGCGGTTTAAGATAATGGGATAAAAATACAGCATGTTTATTGGAAAAATATAAGAAACGAAAGCGAACGAAGAATGACTGGTTTGCTTATGCCTTTTAGATTATGTCAGAATTTTTTTCTTCTAAGTAAACATAATATAATAATTTATGTATTAATAAATTGTAACGTTCGTAAGTATACGTACAGGCAGGATGAAAACTGTTAAGGGAAGCAGCGATGCGTTAAGATGTAGTTACACGTATGATCTGAAAACGTGATCAAAGCAGAAAACTGTCTGCAAGAAAAAATATGGGTATCGTATAAAAACTTATACGGTTTCGTCTTTATAAAAATAGACCTGCAAAAAAAGTGCGTGAGTCGGTTTTGTACACCGAGGCTTCCGTACAAACTTTAAAGCGAAAAAAAAATGTTAGTCATTGTATTTTTTTTAAGATTTCCCACATTGTTTCTTGCGTTTTTTTATGAACAACAGAAATACCCTATAGGTTTCAAATCCCTATAAAGATCAAAGATGAGATAAATATGTGTCTTTTGATTGCGCTGGCTCAGAAATTATACCTCCAAGGTATTGAAAACCAGTGTTTTATAATAATTTTAACTCGATATCTCCTCGCCGAAAGACTGAGAGGCTGACGCCAGACACTTCTTTTCTTTCATTTTGAAGCACCTACGGGACCCAAAAACAAAGATTTAATGTCCACTAAATCTTTGCATAGGTAGTAAACGTTATCTAATTCTTAAATCTTTCCACTTTTTAATCAACTGTACATTCCAAAATTGACTAACTTTGGAATTTATAAAATTAATGTATTCTAGAATAGCGTAGCTAGATTTTTATTTTAAAATCTTAACACAAATACTGGTATGATAGCTTTATTTATTCAACATTTGCATGGTGGCATTCCTGAATACATAATGGCTGATAATATGAGCATTATCATCCATTAGATGACACTGAGTGCCTTAGAATTGATACAAAGTATAGCTAGGTAGACATTTCATAGTCTATAATACTAGTAACACAATAATCATAGTCATGACGGGTTGGTCCTAAATCTTGACCATTATAATTTACTTACTTGGTTGACTGATCTGCATTTTCTTCTACTAAGTATTGCGTCCTGTCAACCGCCATGTTTTTACAGATTCTCTTCGCTGAATTATGATTCTTAACACAATCAAATCATCTTTTGTCGATCGTTATTTACGTAAGTAAGTTCGTATCAGCTGTGATTTCATTTTGTATACAAGTGAAAATTTAATAAGATTGCGATTGCAACTAACAAAAGTTGATAAATTCGAAATGAGTGAACCAATGTTGATGAACAGACAGACAGACAAACAAATAGACTAACACATAGCGGTTACAACACCTTTCATTTTTCGTCGGGGGTAAAAAATAAAAAAATAAATACATAGATTTCAGCTTAAAGGTATCAGTGTGTACTGATACTGCGGTTGAAGTACAACTCGACCTTAACATAGATGGAAAAATATTAAGAAAATAATAAATCCAAACATTGGTACAATAATCTGATTCTGGTTTAAATTATAAATAGTCGCGTAAATTATGCTTTCTTGATAATGTTAGTTAGACGACAATGTATAAATTAGCAATTAATAACTTTTACCAGTTGTTCATCTGGTTTCTAACACCTTGACTTCCAGTTTTTCTAGTACTGTAATCGTGATTATTATTTTTTCTGCATTAATTAGCTATTTATAAATAAAACTGGCCATTTTTTTACTATCTCGTTTCGTCTTTTATATTTTTGTCTTAAACAGCAGACGTTCAGCGACTTTATTTTAATTGCGTCAGTTTTGTTAAATTTTAAATGTCGGAAGTACAGTTATTAGCGTAAAGATACAACGATACAGTCAAATTAATGACTGACTCATACAGGCGCTTTTGAGTCATTAGTGTCGGAAAAGTTACCTAATTGCATATGAGTAACCAAAATAAGTTTAATCCTTAATAGAGACAGGATTTATTGTTGTAATCAACTCACAGCCACACAGTAGTTTTAGTAGAAGCGCACTAATTAGCGATTTTTAGGAATTCTACTCGTAACGGTGCAAAATATGACAGCTTTTGTGAAAATGTGTGGGCAAAGCTGTAGCAAACAGCGACTAAATGATTTGAAGGGTATATGATATGTTTGTGACATGAAATAATCACTTACAAATAAAATACTACAACTACTAAGACTAGAAAAAGCTTGAGACTAAAAATAACTATTTTGGAAGTCGGTGGCAACACATCAAAAAGACAGGCAGAAGAAAAGCCACCGACATCCGAAATAGCAATTTATGTGCTTTTAGTTTTTGAAGTCGGTTATTCTTTTTTTTGGAAAAATCTTTTTATTTTTTACTTTTTAGTTAGTCTCAATGTCTCACTACGTTTTAGACTAACTTTAAAAAAAAATTTACGTTTTTCTATAAAAATTGAGGAGTTCCCTCGATTTCGGCATGTTATCATCATCAGATCCTGGACCTGATGACAATGAGACCATTTGGGAAGTCTACCCTTTCAAACAAAAAAAGAATAGGGTATTACACTCTTTTTTTTAAGTATTTCAAATAACTCCTACAGTACTAAGAAACCACTAAAAAAAAACCAAAATTTTTATTTAAGCGCTAAGTACCCTAAAAACGCTTTTAAAAATTGTATTTTCAAATTTCGCGCGGAAATTTCCAAAAACGGAAAACGCCGTGGGCGTGGTTTTGCTTTGGCGATATGACGTCCTTACGTCATGTAAATAAACAAACGCGCTGTGACACTTTACATATTTTTTATTGTTTTTATCTCAAAAATTAGTTACTGTTCGACTTACCGTTGGTGTGCGTTTCGGAATGCAAGAACACAAGTGTGAAAACATCGGAATAATTGTGAATTCTAGTGTTAACTGATTCAAATTTAAGAAAAACTTAGTTAAAAGTTGTGGGAAGAGTATTCCAACTATTACACCATAAAAACCCGTTTGTACCGTTTGTACTGTTGTTGTTATCACTTTGATGTAAGTACACATGTGCATTAGCCATCTAAAATAACTTTCACAATAACTTCCATGAAAAAGTATATTTTTATAATAAAGATCGTATTAGGAGGTTATAAATAAAACAAATAGTGACGTCTAGTTGACACTGTTGACAGTCGACAGCTGTCACTGTCTATGGTCTGTATTTCGGTGTGTTCAAGAACAGGTAAAAAAAACTAAAAACTTAGAATTGAATCAAGATTTTATTATGCATATCTAAATTTCTCCCAAAACAAATTAAATTATCTAAATAAACTCTATAATCTATATAATCAAACAATAAAAATAATAATGTCAAGTATTAAAACTTAACCCGCCCCTGACCGTTTCCGGTGCAAAAGTGCCCATCACACTCGCCGCATTACCTCGCTGAATAGCGATGGCCATTCTTTGCACCAAGAACGACCCGGACCGGGAGTCACCCGTAGCCTCCCCAAGCCTACGGCCCAAATCCCCTACAAAACTTCTTGCCTCCGTACTCCAACTGCCCAGAGTCTCCACAGCAACCGGCACAAAATGGTAACACCCTTCCAAGGCGGCGTACTTCAGCCTCTTCCTAGAACAGGCGTCTTCAGCAGCTGCAGAGGCAGTATGGATGGAGCGATTCAGGTGACTGGCGGCGACAGTGCAGACACAAGTGGCATCCCAGACCAGGCACTTCCCGTTTTTCCACGGCACCAGAGTCAGCCCATCCGGCCGCTTCCCATCAGACCTGCTAAGACCTGAAGGCTCAAGCACGCAGTGTACGTTTGCCGATATAAGGGCCCTACGGACTATGTCGTTTAGGGCATGATGACGCGGAAACCTCCCTGTGCAGCGTCGACAACTCAGTGCGTGATGACCGTTGGCCTCTACCGAAGAACCGCAGGTGCATGTATGAGGTTCGCACACCTTACAGCCCAGGCGGAGAGCCACCGCCACACGCAAAGAGTCATCGTCAAGTAGAGTGCCCAGGTGAGGCGAAGGAATCGCCTGTAACCATGCCCCGGACTCGGGCTGCGACACTGCTCGTAGTCTGGCCTTGTCGGCTCCGAACGCACCCTCTAACAACTGCTCTTGAAGCAGCTTCACTCCCGTGTCATCCCACGCCCGTCACTCCCGTGTCATCCCACGCCCGTCACTCCCATGTCATCCCACGCCCGACACGGGCGCGTTTTAGAATTGAATTAAAAAAAATATTTTCTAGTTTTATGAACTAAAACTAACACTGTTCGGCTGCTTTTTGCTTAAGCTACCTCAATAATATATTTTTATATTTTTTCTCTAATACAGTGTAATACCCTATTGTTCAAATCGGTTTGCAAACGACGGAGATATGCGCGAACAAACATAAAAAAAAAAACAAAAAAATACAAAATTTCGAATTGAGAACCTCCTCCTTTTTTTAGAAATCGGTTAAAAAAATTCGCGTTAACTGAAATAAATATTTCATTTTGCATTGCATAACCACTTTAAAATACCAATTTCACTTTTAAAATTATTATTGAAAAAGTGGTCTAAATGCATTGAGTTATAATGTACTACGTACTAGAGGAGCTATTTCAAACAAAATATGGCGCGTAATTTGGTGACAGCGGAGCATGCGCAGTGCAAGCGGGTGCCATAGATAACACCAATGCGCGCAGATGCGACATATTTTTGAAGTTGACTTCTATAGGCTTCTTTAATATTATGGGCATTATGGGTATCGTTATAAAAATAGTTATAATTAAAATAAGAAATGTATAACATAAAATTATGTGGAAAACAATAATATAACAAAATAAAATAAAAAAAATATTGAAAGGGTAGTGAGGAAGTGTAGTGTCGATTGTGTGAGATAGAGTATCAGTGTCGGTCAGTGTATACGTGGAACTTAGCAGAGGCAAAATTAGTCGGGAAGTCGTGATTTTAGAAGATACATAGTATTTTCAGTTGCCTCATAATGTCTTGTATGATATTATATAAATGAAACGAATTTAAACTGTAAAAAATTTAATTTCCATTAAATAATATAAGTACTCTTCTTGACTTTCTGGTGTATTTCTCGTTTTCCTTGAAATGAACGGAACATATTCGTGAATATTCTATTGGCAATCACGTGACTTTGCTGCGATTCTTCTGAATAAATTTAATCCAAAATAATTCTCTAGTACTAGGACACGGCCGACGAAACCTTAAAAAAATACATATATTTAATAAATAAAAAATATTAATATTACTTAATAATTTTTTTCTCATGATTATTAATAACATTTTCTTGTTCGTAATTGTTTAACGTTACCCGACGTTAGTGTCCATTCTGCGCATGCAACAAATATTTTACTCTTTGATATTAACATCAACATGGCCGCCGTCGAGGTGACTCGTCATACATAATTACAAATAATAAAATTAGGCATGTTTTAAAGATAATATTTTGAACTTACTGGTAAAAAATCACTCCTTGAATTTTATTTATTTTTCTCAAGCTGTTTGAACAGTATCTCAATGCACACGAAGGCATATTTTTTGAACAAAACTTTGCACTCGAAATAGTCTAGCTGCTGCAAGCGCTCGACATAGACTGTTACAAAAAATTTAGTTGAGGTGACTCCTCTAGTACGAAGTACATTATAACTCAATGTCTAAATGTGAATTAAAAGTTGAAAAGCATCCGTTTAAGTTAGGAGTAAAATTAAGTATAATAATGAAATTACAGGTTAGCAGTGCCGTCTGCAATTCGCTCGTCACGACGTTGCATGATCCGAGTTCGTTTTTGGACGAACACTTCTTAAATGATAATTTTTTTGTGGGTACTTACCTTTAAATGTCTTTGTGTTTTCTTTATTTTTTATCTTAAAATAGAGTGGTTTGGGCTTCACTACATAGTATTAAACAAGCTTTCCGCTGTGTGACGATATGAATAAGATCTTAAAATATACGCAACCAATTCTGACGGGGTTTTTAAACCTTCAAACACACGTGATTCGAGACACAATAGCTATAGCAGCCCGACAGCCGGCTGTCAGTTAGTAGTTAAAAGGTTAATAAATAGTGTGATTCAAGAGGAAGTAGGTTTATCACATGTAGCGTCTTACTAATAATCGCTGCATTAAGTTATGACAGGAAACCGGCTTAATTGCCAAAAAAAAAAAAGTTATGACAGGTTTATACGTCAAAAAATGTATGGTTACACAGGCTTTATTCATGACATAACTTTATACAGTGATTATTAGTAAGCGTATTCTAATATAGTCGAGAAAAAACAGGATTTTTTAAGATTTGTGACACGTGTGCGAAGCTGGAGTGAATAATATATTTTTAACGGTGACAAATCATTATCGTCTTCCTGAGCTGATCCCATTTTCATTGGGGTTGGCGCAATTCCTTAGCCACAGTACTGAGCGAACTTATTGCACTGAGTAAAGTAATAAACACGTGACTACACTAAACTCGTTGTACAGTTACAGTTCAGTTAAAACATTAATTAAATGATTTTGGAAAAACCAAATAACTATTTATATTCATTATAACGTGAAGGTACCCTTTGGTGCTAAAATAATATTATAAATGGGAAAGTGTGTCTGTCTGTCTGTATGTTTGTCTTTGTTTCACGGCAAAACGGAGCGACGAATTGACGTGATTTTTTAAGTGAAAATAGTTGAAGGGATGGATGAGAGTAACATAGGCTACTTTTTGTCTCTTTCTAACGCTAGCGAAGCCACGGGCAAAATCTAGTATTAAATAATTCATTTGTTTTCTAACACAAAAAGTCTCGCAAATATAAGAAAAACATGAAACTTATTCGTAATATCTTTATGAAACCTTGTTGTATATCTTGCTGTTTTTTTTTCTACTGGAGGGCAAAAGCCTTCTTGCCTTTTTTCCCTGACATAAGCCACCTGATCCCTCTAGGAATTTCCTATAAAACTTCAAAAAAGTTTCATTAAAACTATGAACATTACTTAGCATCATATTGTTATACAAGCTCTTACAACTTTTAACCCTTAGACTGATATTTTTCAAGCAAAATTTACTTCATGTTTTTAAATAACTATTTATGAACGTTAATAAATGATAACTAGATACATACACGTTTGCTGTAACTTAGCAATATCCTTCATATTTTTTTAGCTGAAACGTGATGCTTAAAATTATAATCGATATTAGTAAAATGATTTATATTTTCAATGAGTACTGTATGAGTAATATGTTCAATTAACATAAATTATTTCATCATTAATTGAACCAGTATATATTTTTTAGTTTAGACATAAAATTTTATATATCATTACAATTCATTAAAACAAATTCAAATCCTTGGTAAAAAAATATTACTCAAGGCCTTACTACTCAAAGTATCATAACTATTTTTCAGAACATAAAACGTACCGTACTTCTACAAGATTTAATAAAGTCCATATCAGCCAGTTACAGACGCCGGCCGGAGAGATTGCGTTTAACAACTTTCGTCCGATTAATTTGTCAACAAACGCAGCCAATGACGTACCGCACCGAGATTTTCCGCCTTAGAGCCTTCGACCCGTAAACTCGATCGAAATGAAAATGTAATTATCGAAGTAAACAATGGTCAAGTCGTTTG
Organism: Athetis lepigone; assembly: GCA_033675125.1. Taxonomy (NCBI): domain Eukaryota; kingdom Metazoa; phylum Arthropoda; class Insecta; order Lepidoptera; family Noctuidae; genus Athetis; species Athetis lepigone. The sequence continues at coordinate 10,688,756 of CM066226.1, read as the reverse complement.
GCGGCATTCGTGCGTCGAACATCGCGGCAGTCGCACGTGCGCGGTGCAAAACAGGTACAAGTACGAACGATCGTACGTTTTACCTTATCGCGTGTTCCTCACATCGCATTGTTCGAACGAGATGCACTTATCTCCATGCCATAGAGTCGAAAGTGATAAACGAATCAGTACCACGGATGCACTTGACATTGACGCGTGAAAATCTCGATGTAAGTTAAGTGATCAAAATGTTTCAGCAGTGCTCCCAACAATTAGCTAAGGCACTAATGTATTCACACTTTTGTGTTATTTATACGAAAAATTCCGTTTGTTATCTGCATTTTATTGTTGTAGTATCATTGTTATGGTGATTCTAGACGTTAGGCTTGTTATGCGTTAACACCGCAAATAAGAGGATATTAGTGGAAATACCTATTCAATTACCTACCTCGTTGAAAATGCCTATTTTTTCCTTTCAGTAAATGTGAGGTAGTTACCGGTGAAACTATTTTAAGTTTGCTTTTTTTATGAAGTTATTACCGTAATTAGTATTATTTTAAAAGTGTATAAAACTGGTGATTAAGTTTCATTAGTCAAGTTGTGTTTTTCCTGAACGTTTCAAGGGTAAGGCGACGCGCTATTTTCTTTCGATCACGTGCGTGATGCGTTTACGCAGTGTGAAGCATTCTGATTAGCAGATAACGATTGATAACTGTTAAAAAAATATTTATAAGATTCTAAAATATGTCAGTGAAGAGAATTGAACCTGCCCTACCCAAGGACATCCATACTTATTTAGAAGTTTTAATAGGCTAATCAATTGAGCCTTATTAGACAGTGCAAAATCAAGTGAAGTAAGGCGAATACTAATTTGTGAGTTCTCCATAAAAACGTGGCCATCAAAGTAATAAATACAGTTCATTACTAGCTGTTAACATTTCTATGAATACTTATCAAAAAAACAAGTTTTGTGTTCAAGTGGTATTAATTATTTTATTAATGAGGTCTATAATTTAACAGCGATAATTAATTACTATGTTGAGAGACAATGTCAGGTGTGAATAGGTAGGTGCTTATTTAGGTGCTTGTAATAACACCAGCCAATAAAAATTTAATTATATAAACAAAAAAAAAATATGTAGGTAAACGTTTATCACAAAAAATCTAACTTTTTGTGACAAACACACCGACATTTCAAATCACTAAAACTCTTCTTAAAATTTTGCATTCGTTTATAATATTCTCCTTTATTTTTTCGTTTTTTGTAGACAGTATTTTAACCCAGTACGTTGGTATAAAATTCGCCTGAAAACGGAGATATAATTATGTAAATAACATGTGACAAAAACCACGAGAACTGACGTATTCAGATAAGTGAAGTTGTTCGCTTGTGTACATTTAAACGTTGATTTTGTTAGCATCTCGAGCTCTATCACCTTTATTGTTTACTTTTTTAGTGTTGTAATAAATACAAATTTTAATTTTTAATATAATTTAAAATTCAGGATTTCAGGCTCAATTATTTTAAAATAGAAAATCTCAGGTTTGGTTAATTTTTTTATCTGTAACTATATTATATGACAGGTGCTTTATAGCACAGCAACGAAGAAATAGTGCAGTTTTATAATATTATTAGTCTACGGAATTTAAAATAGGTTTTGTACAGATATTTTTTTTATTACAAAGTGCACAAACATTTTAAAAAGATGGTGCCTATCAGATTGATACTATTTTGTGATGTAACATATTGTGATAAAAATTAAAATGTCAACATCGTAAAAGTTCCGCCATATGTGATACATCACTAACTTGAAATTATAAATGGATAAATAAAAAATATAATTATTGGGGAATTAAAAAGTTATCAGGAATTAAAACGTAGTCCAAAATGACTTGTCGAAAGTAAAGCATAAAACTAATAACAATAATATACGTATTTGCAATTCAAAATTGGTAAACATGAGCCTCAATATATTGGCGAAAAAAACACGTGTTTTCTGAATATTTAGTTGTACTTGTAAGCATAGATATTATTGGACATTGAATAATTCCAAGTTTTAAAACGCCACTCTTACTTAACAATTACCTTAGTCATTTGTTTAAACACTAATTAATTTGCAAACTTAATCAACACCAAGCAGAATATGAAGGTCTAAATAATCATGATCACAACAATAAACATAAATTGGAAACTATTTTCCTGTAATAGCCTCCACATAAAAATCCGATTGCTAATAAAAGGCTATGTAACTACGATAATATCAATAAATGTGGTGGATTGACCTTGTTCAAGCTTGTAGTAAATAAATCAAATTAAAATTTGTCGTGCAACCTTTTTTGTTTAGTTTTATAACGAGAATGTCTTAACTATTTGAACGGAGCATTTGCCAACCACTTGAAATAATTAAGATTTATACAAGTCGTCCAAAATTGTGTATTGTTTATTTCTTTTCTTTTAGATGATCGATAAAAAGTCGATACTTATCTGAACGACAACGAACGTAGCTACTAAACAATTGATCGGGCAGCGGAAGAGGAAATTATCATTGCTACAGTGACGGATCACGAAAAAAAACCATCACAGTGACTGTTGATCACTTGATCAAATAGTTTCAGTTTCGTGTTTAAAGTGAGCCTTAAGTGAACAAGACTGTGTTGTGAGGACGTGCGATGACACGTTTGCGATTTTGACGTGTGCTTTTTAGTCGCAATCGCAGAAAAACTGGAGGTCGACACGTATGAGGTGTCAGTTGTCGTCCAGCTGACAACAGATGTCATCCCCATTGAAGTCGGTGAGTCAGACTAGAAAATTGTCCATGTGCACCGTGTACTTAGTTGTTTTTCGACAATTGAATGACGATTTTGTGGTCAAGACTTAGGAGATGACAAAGTCTTGGCTTGTCTTGTGGCTTACGTGATTTATCTATAGTTTTACACGTTTTGTTTACATTTGCGTTTATCAGAATTGCCATCGACTCGCTAAGAAGAAACATGTGATAGTATTATGGTGGATTGATAATGCATTTAGACGTTTGCGAGAGCGATTTATTTTTGCTCTTTGGTAAATACGTGATGTAGGTATAAGTTTGATTAATCTATTTAGCTTTGGTCGGAAGATTCAATACCTACTGGTCTTCAAGTAAACCGCTATTGTTTTTGTGACTTTTGAGGTGTTAATTTGATTAATGAAGCCAATTGCGACGCTCTCAGACGCTTTATTCAGCTGTTGTAAGATCTACAGTATCTTGTCATAGTGAATACTAAAATAAGGTCAGTAAAATATATCCTATTTAGTAAATAGCCTAAAATAAAGAGCATTTATACAATTTTTGCACTATTATGAAATTGATCATGAACGAAAACAGTATCTATATGCCTTGAGGTAAAAAAAAAAACATATTAGATAGTTAAACTAACAAGCCTTTTTTTTGACGCCATTTTGAAGTAAAACGGTCACTATTTACCAACAACCAATTATGAACAGTACCCGCAATCGATTCTAATTAGAAAACACATTTAGCATTAAACGCGCCGTACCGAATTAACGTATAGCGTTCTTAGTTGAAAATCGAGTATTCGAATACCGTATACTTGATTCGTTTAATTAATGTAAAAAATGTCCTCTTTACAAATTCGTCTTCTAGGCAATGCTTATCGAAGATGGCAAAACAGGTCTTGCCAGTGTTTTTGTGCGTTCAAACGCGAATAAACGGCTGCCGTGTTTTTAATCAACTTATAAAGAATTGGCCGTTCTGTTTGATCTAGGATCTTATAATAATATTGAACTGGACTTTAAGTAAAATCGCGCCGGTCTCAAAATAGATTAAACACGTTTTCCTCAAACTATAAAATGAAGATCCAAAACAGACTGATGACATAATATTATTGTTTAGTATTATTATTTAATCTGTTTGATTTGTTTTGTTTTGACGTTTATAGGGATATAAATTGTCAAGTGCAGTAATTGTTATCTATCACTCAATAACATTATTTTTAGGAACATATTGTTGGCTTTTTGAAGTTCATAACTTCAAACCGTCTTAAATGAAAAATACAAAACTAATTAATATATATTCGTCCCACCTCAGTCGAGAATCATTTAACTCCATCGTCGTGTTCATGTCAATAATTTAAAGTAAAATTTTAAAAACAGTGCATTATTTGTGCAATGCAATTTATTCAATTTTACTAACATCGTGGACAATCTTTCACCCACAATCTTCTCTGACATCAAACCGATATCTATAAATACAGAACTACTTTTTGCTGAAATCTTAAGATTTTTTCGTTAGGACTTAATTAAAGTTAGTAGTCTAACCAAAATGAGTGTCAAAAGCCTTGTCTTCCAAGACAAGACTACCATAGACACCATTAACATAATCTGTTTTTTACCATCAATGAATCACTGTGAAGTAGTCATCAGTGGGGCAGGTGTCGTGCAATATCTGGTCACGCTCGAATGTATGGCCTTGGAAGGTACGAACTGGATTAATGAATGAATCTAGCGTATTGTTTTTAATTATCAGTGTACCAGCACGCCCTATGGTCTAGGAGTGGAAACAGTTGAAACTGTTACACCCTTTATAGTGTAATTCTGAAACAGGAATGCGATCAAGTTTTATAATTTGTAAATATTATTCACAAGTTATATTTTACATGGATTTAATTTTAGATTTATTTCGTTGTAAAAAGACATTTGAATGCTCAAAAAATAAACACGTTTAGAAAAATCTAAAAGCGATATTCTGCGAGAAACTGGTTCTGTTTACGTTTTTTTACAATATTTTATTATTAGTAATTTCAATATCCATAAACTAAAAATGTCACATTAATATTTTATGGGCATCTTTCTGTCAGAGAATATATTTATTTTAAATACACAACACAGTTTTATATGCTTTACTAAAAAAGTACAAATACTGATACGTATAATTTTTAGAACAATTCAATCAAATCATAAAATTTGTCAATGAAGTACAACTAATTCGAGAAACAGATAAGGAAATACACGCAGAAAGAAAGTTCACAGGCGTTCGCTATTCAAAATAGGTTAAAAAGTTTATTTTCCTCATTCAACCTTGCCAGTGTTATTTGTTCTAAGAACAGGACCGTCGCCGTGACCTTGTCAGTGCGTCTGAGTGATGAAGATAAAAGAGGACGAAACAATACACCGCGCGAGGATATGCCGCTTATCACCGCTACTTGAGGCCACGCGTGCATGTTATTTACACTTTATTGCAATTTTTATAGTAGACTACATCTTCAATTCATAAGGACATCAGACAATTTTCATATATTGTTGGTACAAAAAAAAACTTCCGCTGTTAGATCTAGAATTATTCCCAATTGCACATACCGTAAACTATCATACTATCTACCTGGATCATATATACTAGGCATGGCAGTAATTTAATTAAAAAAAATAATTGCAAATATTTTTTCTCAATTTAGTCACCAATAGTTTAAGGTATTTGTGACCTAGCTATTGTTAATAATTTTAGGTTTACTTTTTTTTGGACTAAAGTGCCTCTTTTAATCATGAATTTTTATAAAATCTTGGTTACATTTTTCTTGTTACTTCTATAATTATGTAGAAACAATGAAGGTCAAGAGCAATAATAAAAATCCAGGAAATAAAAACTACGCTATGACAGTTAAGAGATGATCAATCTTAAATGACGGCGACCGTTCACGAGCATGACATCTTTAATGCTTTGGCATATTAATACGTTCATTTTTATTGAAAACATGCTGGAAATAAACATGACGATTTATCGGCAGATAAATTACGAATACATTTTAATTTTGATACATAATTTTACTTTTTCGACTCCGATGTTCAATTGTTTACTTGTAGATAATTGTTTTAATGTGAGTCGCGGCGACAGTTGTATGTACATACAATGCAATATATTTATGTGATAAACCCGCATAGTCAGAAAGTACCGGTTACCATACCTGCTGAAACAAAGTGTAGGTAATAAAATATTAGTATTTATTGATGGCAATAAGAAAACTCTGTCGACTGTCATTTAAATAACATCTACAATAATTGTATGCAATTATTACCAAGATGTATCATGTTAATAAAACTCAGTCATATAACGTGAGATATGTTTAAAACGTGTTTAGATGCACTACCCCGAACAATACATTTTCTTTAACAAATTACAAGTACTACGCGGGCCTACGCGATCCGCGTAGCCGTAACCGTGAAACTACGACTTGCTACGAACTTTCTACGAGCTATTATTATCGATATTTAATCAAGGTAAAATGTTAAAATACTGGTCTCTTGCATAATTTCACTTTTAAATATATTTTTATGCTAAAACTTTTCCTGGTGGCAATATTGAAAATGCCTTCCTATTATTACTGTTCTTGATATTATTATACACATTCCTACATACAGACTCATATGACAGAATCACATGGTATGATGGTCGGTTAGATTCACAGACAGCGCAGACTAGGTACGGAACCCATTGAAAAACTATCGCAATTATGTGATATACTTTCAAGCGTTGGCCTCATTAAGTTTCTTTTACACCTTTTATACATTCTTGTATGTATGTACATATATTGTGAGTCATGACAAACAATCATATGTCGCTATCAATAACTTCAAGGAATTCTAAGAAGCTTATCTCGACATAGGAAATAGTAGAATGTATGTAGATATTTGCAATAAATTGACCACTGCGTACGCAACTCCATGAGTGACATTCCAATTTGTCTACATAAGAAAGGGCTATAATTTTGTAAGGGTTAAAAACGTGAAACCAATACAAGCATTATTTTAAGGCTATTATTCCAAAAATAAAAAATAAATTGTTCCATATGTCAGAATGAAAGAATCGTGGGCAAAATCGTGGATATTGCACTGCTAAACCAAACTCTACTTAATTTAGCATATATTTTATGATCAGAATCTTGAGCTCAACCACATTGTGAGTCCCAGAAAACGCTAAGCGTGGCAGATGCATGATGCTTACAGTCGGATTTGTTTGAAACAAGCTCAGATTTATTAAAAACACTTTTTATGTTCTAAGCGTAGTTAGTAGTACCTGACTGTTTGATGGTTATATTTGATCATACAAAACCACCAAACAGTCAGGTCGCGCGCAGAAACTAGTATATATAAATCTTGACGTAAGTACTTATGTGATATCGACACACCCTACGTTCCCATGCTCACTAATTTTCGACTACCAATTACTCATGTTTAAATTATTGCTTTAAGACTTAGTTACAAGATTCTGTAAGGATTAATACACCTGTACAATAAATAACAGAATAAATTAAATGGGCATCTACGATTCACAGTGCAAAACAAGATTTAATTGAATTGAACGCTCTGAAAGGCGTATTTACGGAAAACAATTTATATGTCTTCTTCGATAAACTTGGATTTTCTCACATTTTCAAACAATTTATGCATTATGTTGAAGCAACAAATTTTCCCACGAGTATAACTGCTTATTAAACTGCTTAATAACTATATTTAACTGCTACAATTTATATGAACTAACTATAATGGTTGCACGTCATCACATAGTGTTATAACTGATACTAATGTATAAGAATTATGATAAATATAGAATAAATTAAACATTATTAATGCAGATATTTTAAAATCTTTTGTTCTGATAAATCAACGGAGTTCTACGTCATCTGCTATTATAAATATTACGATTTCTATAGCAGGAACCTACGACACAGTTTTAATTTTTTTTTCAGGGTTTAGTACCTTACTAGGAAAAAATAACTAATTGTTTATCAGTCTTTCTATAATCATTCAAAGTATTTTTTTCAAGTTTATCTTATTAAAAATAGGTATAACATTCATACTCAGATTTACAAACGTTTGAATGTGTAAAAAAACAACAATCTTTTACTACCTAACCAAAATTTTGCGCGCAAGGGAATGTAATATAATCACAGTTTGTACAGATTCCTGGGTGTGCAAGTCTGACTTGCAATTGGCCGGTTTCGTTTATGATAAACCCAACGTCGCGTCATGCCTTTCCATTGGTGTAATCGTAGGTCAAACTAATCGGACGGGCCAGTCGATGAATTAAGAGTTATGCATTAAGATCAATCAAGGTACCTGAATTTCTCGAGAATTCTAGTAACGACACACATTGGTATTTAAGAATATAGGAAAAATATAAAACTAGTTAATTTAGTTTTATCACATTAAGATATTTTACATAATAAAGACGTTTTATCAGCTACGACAACTTCTGTTTCTTAGAAAGATGTCTGAATGGAAAGTTTACAATCAAAATTTGTCTTTTTCCCTTTCCTTATCAAATTGGTAAGTCATAATCTATGGAAATCTTCTAAAGCTGCAACTTTTAATCTGTTACCAATTGTTTACTTAGTAATTAAACCATCGTTAGTCTTGGTTTGATATTTTATCGAATTTGTTTTTTACTAATTACTGCAACGTAACGAATACAGATACTGATATATTATAACTACAAGTCTCTATAAACTGCTTACTCACGATAAATTATAATCAAAAGTAAACAGTGCTATGTTTTTCGGAGCCATTCGTTTGTAATTATTATGGTATACAAAAATTCCAGAAAACATTATAAATACTTGATTCTCATCACCTTCAAAGGTTGAAACTATACATAATTGAAATACTTTTGCTGTACAAATGTTGTTGCTGGAAATATTGATTAGATGTTACTAAATGCCAAGCCCAAAGGTCAGAGGAAATGAATTATTGGCAACAGAGAGCTTTCAACGAGTGTACGTATAAGTTATTTTACTTATAGTTGAATTTAATTAAAAAATAAAATACAAAAATAAGTATTACCATCTCATAAAAACCGGTGTAATTTATGATTCTGCCGTAAAATATCTTATCTTTTATTAGAATTGCTGGTGGACCAGAATGCACATTAAGAAACATTAACCTTTGTCATTAAGAACTTAAAAAATAAACTATATCAGTGTTAAAAGACAAATGTAAAAACTGAGCCAGAAAAACATAACACTTATTTGCTAAAACAGGTTTAAGTGGAAATATCTGGTCACATAAACTAAAGTCAAACATCGGACTAGAATACCACACCCTAGTTTGTTAAAAGGCCTAGAGACTATTTCCAAATCCACTCCCATTAAGCAAATTGATTCACCCATAAACTCTATTCGCACCCTTACAAAGACAATAGTTGAGCGATGGACCGCCTACTAAAATGGTATACAATTGACCTTGATTCTTTGCGTCAGCGACTCTCCCATGAGCCATTTCGCCGACCTCGTCAAGGTTAGGCTGCGAACACACTGCTCCAATGTTTGGCCGACATGCGATCCATCACTCTATATTAAACGACGTCTTAATTGAGTTACATAACATTTAATAATGTTGTTCACGCGAAAAAATCAAGTTCAGCCAAATTGATGAAATGACCGTGTGAGATTTTAAAATTTTATTGGCATTGCGATATTTCAGTGTCAAAATGGTTGTCATTGAATTTCAATCACGAGCTAGTTCATTTTTATGCTCGTATTTTTAAGATTAGAGTTTATTTGTTCGAGTTCAAAATCGTCGGTCACATGGTGTCACATTATATTTTTTTAGTTCTAAAGATAAAGAAAATAGAACAAACACTTTGGTTTTATTTGTTTATCATATTGTTGGGTACCTTGTTAACAAATTTATGTTTTATTTTCATCATTTGATACTCGGTACTTATTTTATGTTAGCCTTGTTCCCATTTTCCTTGTTCCGTACACACACGATGTACATATGTACGAGATACTTAGTTTGCAGGTTGACAAGCCAGCCAGGCGCCATCGCCACACGGAAAAATAAAATGACAGTTTTTTTTCTTAATTTGTCTTTTCTACAGAATAAAATAAATGGAGTAAATTGCCATGGTTTGCCTTAAAAGGAAATCATTTATTAATGATAACTTTATAAGTATTTAGCACTGCAAAGTTTCTTATAACCTAGGCTATTTTCTGCAAACTAGGACCGTATAAGGTCAGAAATATAGTAATAAATTAAAGGCTAGATCTTTAATTTATTAGTGTATTAACTTAAATGAATTGGTCTGGATTTAATTTCTCAGTTATAAATAATAATCATAAAACACAGAAATGGACTATAATTTTGAATTTTCTGAATTGCCGACTGCCTAGCTATTTTCACTTGAATAAGCAACTCACTTTCAAATGGGGTAACTAGTTAAATAGTATAATTAGTCACGTAACAAGCATTTCAGGAAATGTTGACGACAGCTAAGCTTTAATTTACGTAATCTTATGTTAAATGTAGCATAACAAGTTTAAGAGACAGCCCGTATCTGTTTCCAGGTTTTTAATTAGTGCATTTGTCTTGTCTTATTCACGCAGGTTATCGCATTTCCGAAACCATTAAAATTTGCGAACAAATGCGTATTTTGTATTAATACGGGCCTTTAATTGTCCCATAAGTAATGATCTTTTTTAACACATAAAAGGCATGAGCATTGAAGCCATGCTTGCTAAAGGAGGTTCAGCAATTTCTTTTATATTCATTATAAATTTCTTTTTTTTCCACCACGTATGTCTCTCCAAGAAAAACCTTTCCTTTTATGAAAATAAATAAACACTTATATAATTTATATTTCCGAAACCATTAAAAAATGCGAATACATGCTTATTTTAGTAATATTCTTACTGTCCCTAATGGCAACAAGCTTTGGAAGGAAGATAACACAACATTGGGTTAGGCTAAAACCAAAAGTTATGTACAAAGTAGTACATAGCTCCTGTTTTTGCTAAGTATTTGTATGTAAGTATATTTTTTGTTGTTTGTGTGCAATACAGAATATTTTTATTTGATTTACATAATTGAACTGCACATCAAAGGGATAGGCTGTGTGTCCCAAAAGGTAAGGCCATTTTGTCTGCTAATTCTAGTAACATTTAGACCAGTTGTAAACGAAACATGCTGTGGATTTGGTACAAGGCCAGATTGACACTAGACACAAACAATAATACCTGTTACTTTGAAATGTGCCTTAGATATCTACACCTACTAATACAGTATCAATTCTGGGTTGAATATCTTGGTATGCAATAAGCTACTCAATTTATTTGACAATAGTTTATACAAAAGATTAAATTAGTTTGTTAAGATATTTGGAGTAATTTCTGATAATATCACGGGGAGTCACGAATGTAAACAAGTGGATAATCATCGCGGTCAACATAATTAAAAGCTTTGGTTGTGTCATTATTATTAAGTAAGCTAAGATTACATTATTCATAAGAATTGATAACATGATTTAATACTTAAACGTTAGATTTTGTAATGTTTACTATGTAAACTGAAGTTGACGTTATAATGCCCAATTACTATCCATTATTGTAATGGTTAACATTATTTCATTCTTGAAGCAAGTAAGTTTAATAAAAAATGTTTGCATACATTTTTTTCCTGTCCACGGTGACTGGCAGTAGTATCATTCGCGAATATGTTTAGAGCCAGTCGCGCGTGATGGATGATGGCATATGACGTTATACTGTGTCATGAGACATTACGTGGAAAATTTTACAACATTATTGCTCTTGTGAATAGGCGTAAAATATGACCCGTGCGTTCATCAGATGATGGCTGTTCCTCGTAAAATGCCTGCGACTGGTTTGACTACATATGACTAGATTAGAGTCTCTAAAAGGTTTTGAAAGATTTGAAATGATGTTTTTATTGTCAAAAGGTGAATAATTTGTAAACATATAATACTTATTGAACATTTGAAAAATTTAAGATCTTACTTTATATTGACTAGCTATTTCCTATATTTAAAAATAAATAAGTACATAAAATTATGAGCAAACTCGAATAATATATGAGTAAATAGTCCAACCTATAGGTAACCAAATTAAAAATTTAGTTTAGGGAAACGTTATTGGTTTCGGAGCACATCAATACTTAACTGAAAGATTAGGTCTTACTAATAGTTACTTACTAACTATATTATTAACGCGATCCACGTCCTACTAGTCAAGCTGTCAGACCGACCCATTTACTTATCACATAAATTCTTTTGTAAACGAGTCGACTACTATATGTGAGAAAGAAAATGAAAAGAAATGTCAAAAGTTCATATAATACTACCTACAAAGTTATTTACAGACATTAGATGGACTGTAATCTAGACTAAAATGCAAACAAACAGGTAGAAAATAGATTAATGACTACAATTGAAAAAAAAGGGACAAGGACGCAATTAAATAGCACTCTATTTAGTATACCTGCAGGAACATAAACGACTACTAAACTTCTGCTACTCAATCGCACTCCCAAAATACATCAAACAAAAAAACAAAGCAAACAAAAAGAGTTGGTTCCAAACCATTATTCATTAAAGTAAACAAGATGATAATCACTCACATTATAAAGAAAAATAAACTGTCAAAAGTGGTTATGAAAATGTATAGTTAAAATACGTTGATGACTTTAACAATAACCCTGTGACAATATCAGCTGATAGTTGTGTACAGATAGTTTTATTGCTATGTCCTTACAGAACACATAAGCGATAATGCGAACATCGCTGGACTTGTTTACAAAAGACGTACAAAACAATAATATGAAAAATTATCATAATAATATGTTCTCAAGGAAAGGAAAGATACTGTTGTAAATCAAGAAAGAGAATAAGTAAATGTTGAAGGTAAACAAGAAAATGCTTTCAATTTTAGATATGCCTTGGTTAGTTAATTATTCTTTTTCCGACTATCGCGACGTTGAAGGGTAAAATCAATGTCAAAACAGTATTATTATTTTACACTGTCACGAAAATAATACACAAAAACGCTACAGGTAATAAGAACAATTACAATGTCACATGGAAGAGAATAATTCGTAGTGATTGCTATAATTCGATACGTGACTCGCATCAGAGGTTCATGGCAAGGTCCTGCAATGATTTAACTTGCGGCTCTGTAAAACAATGTCAATCTTTATGATAGAAGCGATTAAGTACGAATTTTGTTTGAGCACCTGTTTTGCGTCAGCAAATCTAATTTTGTCCAGTTTTCATCGGGCCACGTAAGGACAAACAGGAAGACTCCTATTTAAAGAGTCCTTGATCCTCTGAACCTCGTTATCAAGTTCAATATGATTCATCGTTTAAAGATGCAAAGGTCTTTTGATTGCATTGACCTGCGTGAATTTGATATAAACAATTTAAGGTACGTCCACTATGTTCAACAGTGGACGTCCTGCGGCTGATATGATGATGATGATGATGAATTTAAGGTATGCGGTGTGAACCAAAGAAGGTTTAAACTAAACTTTCATCATGATATTAGATTTTGTTTTTCGGGGCAGCAGACGGCTGCACCCAGCGGTGGGCAAAAGCTTTTCCAGGTACATGGGCGTGATATTAGCACACCTTCATTTTCTACTCGAGTTAGCAATAATATCGGCCCTAGAAATCATTAAACTAAACATCAAGACTATAAATTTCTTAACTTAATTTTAGAAATTCAAAAAAAAAACAATTCCCTGTCCGGGGCGAGAGGCCTCTCGCGCGCCGCCGCTTCCTTCACTAGCATAACTGCTTTGCAGAAGGAGGCGACGACGGCTTCCCATTCAGACTCGCCTCGGGGCATGGCCTGAACCAGAGCGCCGGGCGCGAGGGGTCACCGCCGCCGATCGCCTCTGCGAGAACAAGGCGATGGCTCGCCCATGCAGGGCACACATCCACCGTATCATGATATTAGATAACACTAAATGTTTACAATCTCTCATAACTAATTTATTTTACTATTATTTAAAAAGCAATAAGAACATTTTAATGATAATTAAGCTTTTATTGAATGAAACATAAACACAAAATTAGGACCGTAAACCTACTTATTGTTGATTAGGTCTTATTTAACTTTAAACCTATTAAAGTTTTATTGCTATTTTAAAGTGAATGGAATGGCAGCGAATGTTTATAGTGTTTCTGAGGGGACCAGACATTTATTCGCCAGCAGATAGTTAAACATTCATTACAGTTCCAGTTATAAATTCACACTGATATATTGCAAAAATGTAAATTATAGTCTCGCGTCTCGAAAAAACTAATTTACTAGAGTTGTGGAAGGCTCGTTGCATACTAATAAAGATATTTTAATTTTCGAAAAAACTAATTTACTAGACTTGTAGTTGGCTCTTCGCATACTAATAAGGCGAAGAAGTTGTTATAAGAATCTTGATGTAGTACCTTTGCAACACTACGATTATTACTGATTCAATTGGAAACCTATTTAACCATTAATATATTTTCTGCATTACATTCAAAGAACATCACTTAGTACGGTTTTATAGCTCACTTTAGTGTGAAGGTAAATGCCATTAGGAAACCTGTAATTAAATAAAAATTCTAAACATGTCTTCCTTTGAGTTGAGATGGTGTTGCCTGTCCTATAAAATATTTATAAGCTATTGGCGTAATGTGATAATATATACTTCATGCCAAGTTGATTTATTTTCCGTTTACTCTCAATTTACGGTCTTTAGATAAATTAAGCATCCTATTTTAGATACTATGCAATTGAGCAGTCAGTCTGTGTGATTTTAATACACTTTTATGAAACAAAAAAGAGGAAATAAACAAATCCCAATTCAGATAAAATACATAGGAGTGTTTTCAGAACCTCATGGAGGCCCAGCAGAGACTTAAAAAAAAATATTTTGGACGTCATTACTACGTAATAAAGTGTACCGATTTTAAAAAACTCAGCTTTATCAGATGGTGAAACAATGAAATATTGAATATAAAATTAACTGTTAAAAAACCATGTATTTATATTAGTACCTTAAGTACCTTCATGCACCGCTACTTTGCTAATAGAGAAATACAAAAAATATGTGATGAATAACTACAATTAGTTTTACATGACAATATTCATATTATATTTATTTTTGTATAATACCAACATGACAGATAAAATAATAAATTAGGCAAAACACAATACACCGATTGCGTGTAAGAATACAAACTAACATAGAATATTACAGAGAGTACGTTTGTCAAACGAAATTAACGAAGCGACAGATTTCGGTAGAAAATTTTAGGTCAAGGAGGGACGTATGATTCGTAGTTTTTGTCACAGATCATAAATTAGTTTTTCTTGTCAAGCGAAGCAGCGGTATCGTCTAGTAAATAAAATCATGAGTAACCTTGACTGGTCCGATGATCACAAGCAACTCGACGATGATTGTGTGTACGGCAGCTCTTGATAACGATTCCGTTTACACTTTTGTCTTGCTCTTTTTACTCTGTTTTAATTTTAGTTTTATTTCCTCGGACGATTGTTCTTTCGGAATGGTTTGGGTGTTACTTATTCATTCTTAGTTGTTTAGGACCTTTAATATTTTATTTCAGGAGAGTAAAAGTTAGATGTTTTTGCAAAAGAAAATAATGGTTGATCTTCTATAAAAGAATGACATTTTAGAATTATGATTAGTTTATACACATCCATGATGCCTCACAAATCTAAATAAGCCTTCTTAATGTGATTTTCCATTTGACCATATCTTAATGCTCATAAGAAACATTTACAAAATAAAATTAACACATTTTTTTTAAACAAACCGTGGATCGAAACCCAGTTACAGTTTTCACAATTACAGTTTTTCTTTAATACGATTGAATGGGTGAACATGACGTCAGTATGTTGTTTGTAGTAAACTGAAGTCGGCTTCAAACAATGAACACAAAAAAACCTTCTGCAAAATATTTTTTAAGGCTATTTCGAACTGAAATTCAAGTGCAAGTGGAACCAGGCTTTTCTTCTATGGCCTAAAACATACTCAAGCGACGTAAGGCAGCAGGCGTGGAACAGGCGTGGCGCCGCGTCGCTGGCAACGAAACGGCGTGTCTGCGCCGCGTCGCTTCAGTATAATTCAAAAACGTCGCCTGCATACATTTTGGATGAAATCGTTTTGAAGCGGTGCACGCCTGCGCCACGCCTGTTCCACGCCTGCTGCCTTACGTCGCTTGTGTACGTTTTAGGCCTATGATAGCTAATTCTGGGAAATAGCCCTGAGATTTTGCTAATGTTTCATTTAAATTTCGAAGAGAACTTGATTCTTCAATTACCCATCGGAATTCAAATAAAAGAATGAATATATTTTTCTCAAATTCTTTTTTGCAGACCTTATGCCTTATTTATTTATTCTTTTATGTAACGTTATAATCGCTTGTCAACGACAAAAAATGTACCTATTGTCAAGAGTTTTTGTCTCGGGCATGACAACTTGAAGTCCTAAATGATGCTCGCTGAATGAGCAATAGATTTCTTTGTATTCTGATCATTGTATCGCGATTATTGGCCACTTAAAAGGTACATATATGTTTCTCAAAGATAATATGAAACTGAAATGCAACGGTATTCAAGGAAAATCATTGATTTAGTAGCAAAACATAAATTATTGTCAAAAACTAGAATTTATTTAACATGGCAATATTCGATAGTTTCAAGCAATTTTCATGTCACCTAAAACATAACAATGCAAGTCATTTAAACTTTTATAAAAAAAAAACCGGCTGCTGATTAGGTAGGTAGGTATGCAAATGCGGAAATTGTCGTGATTTACCGACGACGCAAAAATTGAGAGGAGGAGGCAAAAATAGATGGTACTATTTGTTTAAAGTCAAACGTACTTGACGACGTCAAAGCGGTTCTTAAAACACTTGTCAATATTCATTATGCATACCACCAATCTTAAGAAAAAGACATACAAATATAGGACTATAAAAGTAGAGACGTTCCTACGTGGGTGCGTGACAGAACTAAACCCATTCGTGGTGTCTACTGTAATCTTATATATAAAATTCTCAAGTTGCAATTCACAGTTGTGTTGTTACTTACCTTACTCATCCAAAACGGCTTTACCGATTTTTACCAAATTTTGAGTGCATGTTCAGTAAGTCTGAGAATCGGCTACTATATTTTTTTTTCATACCCCTACATTTTTAACGCGAGTGAAACCGCGGGAAGCATCTTGTATTAAATAGAAGTGTGAATCAGCGATTGGTTTGTGCGTCCACATTTGGGTTGTCGATGTAAATAAAGGCGATATCTACTCTTCAATTGGCTATCAGCATAACCGAACAAAGCTTATTTTGTAGTCCACTATCACTGTCAGTCACAAGTCTGATGGCAGTACCCATACTACTCATTTAAGAAATAATAATAATAATAATACCTCCGGTAGCTTGGACCCTGTTCCCGATGCCCCGGTGGGCTACTATTTTTTATATTTTTAAATGTTATTTATATTATATTAATATTTAAAAATGTAATTGATATGTATGTTTATTTAATAAATGGAATAATGATAATACCAGCCTATTACTGTTCAACAGCATGGCAATGGCCTCTTCTCACACAGAGAAGATTGAATTGCATTGCAAGACAGCATTGATCACCACACTTGCTTAAAGCGAATCGGTGATTTCGGACCCTATATTAAGTACAAGTTCAGGTTTCCTCACGATGTTTTCCTTCACAAATAACTGGAACTTTACAAAAACACATTGGTCCTTAAGTAAACCACTTATAATTTTTATAAAACATATATACACTTCTCATCAAAAAAATCGAAACACCTTCGTTTTGATTTGTTAAAAAATTGAAACACCTAATTTAATACAAAAGAGTATTCATTCCATGAAAAAAAAACGTTATTGTATAACTGGCATTCTGGCTATTACAATGGTAAGCGAAAAATTAAAATTCAAAATTAGAATTTCATTTGTGTATCCTCTAAATGAAATGAATCACTATTTTAAGACAAATGTGCGTCTACAGAGGAGAACATTTCACGTTCAAAAACTAAAAATTTGCGGTTATCTTTAACGTTTTTGTTTTTAATTGTTTCGATTTTTTTGATGAGAAGTGTATATATACTTAATAATTATTATAAGACTCATAAAATGACTTACAAACTAGGCATGCCTCATAAACAATAAGTACTTTTTGCCTTCCTGTTACATTTTCCTGGAAAATTCTAGGTGAATGTATTTGAGGACATGGCTTATTATTCCAGTGTGACAATAACATACTTAAGTAGACACTTGGCTACAGGCGTAAACGACTGAAGAAAGTATATCTTATACTTCAATTCAATACTGTTTGGATCTTTGCCCACTTTAAATTACTTCAATTTCTGGGTCATAATTTTATTGCTTTACTTCTCAAATTACTTTATTTATTTATTTACTTATCCAAGGTGCAGCCTTTTGTGGGTTTCAAGGCACTTCCCTATTTGCTCCATAGATATTTAGGACTGACACATATTGGGCTGTGACCGTGAAGGGCGATAAATAATGTATAACATACGGATAAATAGATAAGGATAATATTGTTTGCATTTATTGCTGGTACATTTTAATTATATCCGGTTTTAGCTTCCTAATAATAGTGATTTCTATTTTAATTTCTTGTAAGACAATCAAGATATTTTTTTCGATGTCTTAAAATATTCTTAAAAATTAAACGTGTTGAATCTTCAAAAATGTGCTCTGAAGAAAAATTAGATACTGGTCTTTACTGCACGGTCTATTTAGGTATAAGCACAACTAACACAGGCGTCACAAAACCTAAACATGACACGAATAACTTATCTGATTAAAAAAAAATGCAAAATTCAGACGTCGTTAAAACAACATCAAACTAAATAAGCCATCCATCATTTGTCAAATATTATGTCCGCCTCCCAGCTTTGATAAATATTTATATTTAAACAATCGCAAGTTGTTTTCGAACAATTGGACAAAAAGATTGCAACGTGACATGAATATTCGGCTTAGTAGGCGTTTCGGCCGCTGAGCTTCGCCCGCTCCAGCCGAAACAGGAATTTCATTATCATTAATATTTTGGAGGGGTGTTGCGGAATAGTTCTAATGTTGCGGATTAGTTCTAATAGTTGTCGCGGTCCAGGAACATAAATGGCAACTGAAGGGACAAGGGTGAGTTTTAGCCAGTAAATGTCTGACATACTTTCTGATACGTTCACAACGGGAACTTTTTTAAAGTTAATTTTGTAAGGTCACAATGAAAAACGTTTTCATTCTCGTCGTACATAATAAAATTAAATAAAAACTAATTGATATATTATTGAATTACGATAAAATGATAAAAAGGTTTTGTTTTGACCGTACAAAACTAGCTTGAAAGAAGTTCCGTCTGAAAGAGCCATTAAAAATATTAATAATTATTATGTTCCTTTTTCGGCCATAGCGGACATAACGGTCCAAACGCCTACTTAGCCAAATATTCGAGCTTAACACTTAATTTTAAGCGAACCATTACCTTACGTAAGTACGAATACGAAATGAAGTGCAGTGTGAATATAAAGATAAACGTATAAGACAAGATACAACTTAATTTACCAATGACGTCAATAAGAACAATGAAACAAATGCAAGCGATAACGTTGACGATGGGTTAAGTGACGGTATCGAATTATTTGGCAGAATGCCTACGATACAACTGAATTTGTTCCCTGCACAGGAAGAGACGCGGTTCGCAAACTGAGTAAGGGCTCCAGGTAGTCCAATTGATGAAGGTTTGAGTTGAGTCACTGTAGTGCCTGGTTTGAATATAGAACAGAATAAAGCGACATTTGAAGCTTTGGATATGAGTCCCTTTAGCTTTCAATATGAATGAATGTGCCTTTGTTGAAACAAAAGAAAGAAAGGTGATTACAGTTTTGATAAATATATTGTGTTCAATATAAATGGTGGTAAAACCAAGGAAACGAGTCGGTTTTTTTTTTCAAATAATTGTTTTTCGACTGCATTTTGATTGCATAATGTTTACTCCAGATATTGGACGTACTAAGTGGCAGTACTTATCAGCAACCATATTTTTTATTCCAATTAAAACCCTTTTTAAGCGTCGCGCCGTGTTAGTTCAGCTTTGGTGACTTCAGACATTGCAAAACCCTTGGGCTCTCTCCCTCTCGCTACCCTTTTTTTATTATATCAGCTTTAACTTTATTAAACCTTCGAAAACACGCGATTCGTGACACAATAGAAAGACAATAGCAGCCCGACAGCCGACTGTCGCTTAGTCGGGTCAGAGCCCATACGTCCCCTAAAATTTGTCCCCCAGCATAAAAGTTGTGAATTCGGCCCCTATATAGGTGCCCATTGGTCTCCTGGTAGGGGACCAATTAATATTTTAATAAAAATATTATTTTTAAGGTACCCATTCGTCTCCTCTAATATATACACAATATAAGTTAAAGATTCGTCACCTATTCAGGTGCCTATTGGTCCCCTGAGATAAAATTAGCTATATTTTACCTAAGAAACGCTTAACATAGTACACTTGTGAACAGTTTATTAACGCACTTAATTTAATAAATCATAACAGATCATTGAAAAAAGAGCTATGATGAATGATAATCCGTCATGATAATAATATAACATGTCGATAGGCTTACGATGTAATATTGTCTCTCTACGAATGGCTTGTTAAAAAAACGGGTATCAATGATTGAAAACTTAAGAGAACAAAAGTACTAGGCGCGCAGTAACGTGAAGTAGTTATGTACGAAAGTCTAAAATTCACTGTATTCTTAATTTTCTCACAAGATCACCTTAATCAATCCAAAGTACTAGGCGCGCAGTAACGTGAAGTGGTAAATAGAAAACGATCGATCGACGAATCGATTAATTATTTTGAAGACTGACTTAATGCCTAGAGCCTAGAGGCATTTTATTAAACTTAATCTTATTTGAAATACTTTAAACATGATATTTAAGGAATTATTATATTTTAATTTAACGCTTTTCTGCGCGACTGTACCAGGACTACCAGGCTGCAGTATACACATAAACGTGTACTTATATTAGAAGAATGAATTAAAATAAAGATTCTTCAGGGGACGAATAGGCCCCTCAAAAGTTCCAGGGGACGAATGGGCACAGGGTGCGAATCTTAGGAGACGAATGGGCTCTGACCCGCTTAGTCGATGAAAGGTTAATACCGTGGCAATTGCAGTGGACAAGAAGTATAGATTAATACTTAGATGCCTTGTTAATCAATTAATAATCATTTTATTATACAGTAATTTAGTAGAATTATGTAGTAATGGAGCAACGTAACTCATACGCCCTTTAATCTAAGTAAATGCTATGGCCCTGAAAAGTTGCACGTATGAGTAATCGATAGTCATTATTTCACCTGTTAAAATTTTATTTTACTAAATATATATAAATCGATTCAAATAATTCTTTTTTTTTCCGCCTCTATCTTCTAACTACAATCTGACAATTATACAAAGATGACACTGATATTGCTGAAGAGTATAGTTTAGTTTCACTAGGCTTGTCCGCACTTAGTCTCATGAGACGGTCATTGTGCGCGTATGACTTGTGCCTACACTGCCTACTCCAGCCATACCACACAGGCCCAGAATATTAGCAGAATCTTTAGTTTGGTTAAGTTTTCTGGGAGTGATTTAGGGTGTTGGAGTAGTTTAGCTCGTTGTTCGGCAACGCTTTTGCAATCCATGAAGAAATTTTGTGGCGGTTCTTCTGCCTCTACATAAAGGCGATAGTACTTGCTAAGAAATGTGTATTTATCTCGACCTTATGCTATTGAAAATAATAACTAATACTTAGCGATTACTTTTACAAACAACTTTACCACTTTGTGGTAATAATAAAGTCATCCCGTAGTTGTTTATTTATTAGGCAGGGGCTGCCCCTTATGAACAATACATGCTTCAAATAAAATATTACTTACTATTGACAGGTCTATGGTATATAAATTAAATTATAATAGAAAGAAATACTTAAAATATGGTCGAGTTATAAATGGACAATATTTTACGTATTTTATAAATTACACGATCATTACAAACTATCTAACAGTATTGTTATATAATACGCCATTGAATCAATTGGTTATTATTAATTTAATTTATTATCAATATTTTATTGTGGTTTGCAATTCAATTTGTGCACATGCAGAGTAGCTATTTAGCTATCAATCTAGTTATTTTTAAAGACAATCTTTTCTGCAATGTATGTGAACTTTATTTTTTTTAGATCATTGTATTAATAGTTCACATATGAATAAGACTGAAAGAGAAAATTTCAGGAACCAAAGAACTGTGGCAGCATTGTGGCGACTTCTTAGGCTTGCTGCCACAGTTCTTTGGTTATGAAATACTAGAGTATTTCATCAGATTTTTTCAATAATATCTTGGGATCCGGCAGTAGATAGTGTGACAACTATGTCTCAGTAAGCACGTAATATCGATAGTCCTGCGGCCAATCGTTTTGAAGGAACAAGAGATTGTACCCATGTTCGCCACATACTGGTGGATTATAATGCCTCCGCATATCTAGCTTATTCTCTTCGAAATCGGCTTACTTGATTAAAATTCGGTAAAGCAGATGAGAAAAGACCACTACCTTTCAGCAAAGGAAAGGAAATACTTAAAGAAAGCAGATGAATGTTAATTATTATGACTTATGCCACTAAAGCCATTGTTTTTATATATACAGTCTTGGGTTTGATGTAGGATGTTTTTTGGGGATAAGTCGATATCATTGCTATCGCGAGCAGAACATGACGTGGGCTTTATAGTAACGGCGAATAGACGCCCCTGTGCAAGAAAAAGGTTTTTCACAACAGTGGGTACATTTGTCTCCTGGCCAAACGTACTATACATTTGTGTTACATTCATGAATAAAGGTAATCTTGTTAAAGCAAATATCTTTTGTTCTAAGATTTTTGAAAATAAAAAAGTAAGCAGCTTCCGGCGCTAAGTAAACGTAACTCCTGACTCAGTGAGTATTTAGTTAGAATTATATTGTGTGTCCTTTTTGTACATCAGGGACCATTGTTTAGTATGATTAATTAATTACAGAGCATACAATAATAAGCTGCAGATTATGTTGTGTTTTTGAAATGTATTTGCGTAGCCAAATGCATTTTGAATGAACCTTTTAGTATGATTAATTTTCATTACGCTGTGATGTACGACTGTGACGTGAATATTAATAGAGTTTAATCTTAAATGAGTTTAGTTTACTTTAAATTAGGAAGTGTGAATTTCGTTACAATTTAGGGACTTTGAACAGTTAGTTTTTCTAAGAAAACAGTTTATGTTACTGACTACTAATAATCAGATATAAAATATCTAAAGATCTGCGTCATGCCAATAATTTCCATTATCAATTTTACTAAGTAAGAGTTAATCAAAAAATTAAAACGAATTATATAATTACAGTCTTTATGTATAACATCTGTAACGAAGATCACAATCGCCTTTCTTTTTAATTACCAAAAACTCATTACAAGCCGGACTTATAATCAACAGCATTTTTGCGAACAAAAAATGTATCTTCGCCTATTCGAATGTTTGGGATTGGCAAAAAATAGTAATATTATCGCGATAGTCATCAAACATAGGCATGCGTTCTTGAACCTGACCGTGAATCGCCGCGGATATTTTGATTAACTTTATTGATTCGATAATAGAGTTTTTGATGCAGTGCCTACTGATTTAGTGGCGTAGTTAAATTGGAATTATATTGGTTTTGGTAGTGAATTTAAGTCCGAAATCGCCAATGCGCCTTGAGCAAGCGTGGTGATCAATGCTCGTGCCTACTCTATGAGAAGAGGCTTTTGCCCTGCAGTGGGACAGTAATAGGCTGATTTTATTAACTTGCGACAGTGGCTTTATTGCTAGATAGTCGGCGTACTATATTGCATCCATGAATACAACGTGTCAGTCAACAGTGAAAGCCTGAACGCCCTTTGTTAAGCTAACGGTAATAAACAACATTTCTAATTTTACATTAATTAAAACACGCTCTAAATAACAGAGCAAATGAATGAATCAGTAGAAATGTGACAGATAGTGGTTTACCGAAATGTTTGAACGAGGAAAATAAACAATAACATCACACAGAGTAGAGTGACACATTTGCGCGTATTTTTTTATTTGCGCACATTGTCATTTTATTGTACCTGCATGCTTCGTGATTTTAAATGTATCATGGTTTGTATTTGCTGATTTCACCCGCGGCTTTGTTCGCTAGGTTATAGCGTGTTGGGTATAGACTGAATCACTCTATCAGTGGCGGTTTTAGGCTCAATTCACACGTACCACAACCACACCACAGCGACAACCACACCACAACGCCGCGATGTGGTCGGGCGTAAATTTTGTATTGAAAATGAATATTACAATTCACACGCACCACATTTTGTGGTTGTTATCGACCACCTGTGTAATACGACTACATCGCAACCACATCGCGACGGCAGCGCGGCGTCAGCGCGGCCACATCGCCACGACATGACGTCCACGCGCGCCTAGCTGGCGCCTGCGCTAACCACATCGACATTTTGTGGCTACCACAACGCAGCTGCAAAAAGCCGCTGCGACACTATTCACACGTAACCACATCTTGACCACATTTTGTCGCTGCGACGTGGTGTGGTTGTGGTACGTGTGAATTGACGCTTAGAGAGGGGTGTGGTTAGGTGACCACCTAAGGGGCCAGATATAAAAGGGAACCGAAGACAGTCTCTTTTGGCTCACCTATGCTAGGCCCTATTTAGTGGAGTCTGATGTTACGTCAATTTAAATTTCACTATACCATTGTTCATGCCAAACACCTGTTATTTTTTCCAGGTTTTTGTAAGCACCATTAACGAAGCGACAACCGGCTGTTGGGCTGCTATTGTTTTTCTATTGTGTCTCAAATCACGTGTGTTCGAAGGAAAAAATGCTAATAATACTAGGCAGACCGCACTTAATTTAAATATTTTTTTTTAGGGTATTTACCCTGAAGTGTTTTGAACTAATAAATAAATCGTTCACATTCTTAGTTCGGTTATTGAACCAGTTAACCCGCCTTTAGTAATAGCCATGAACTTTTTACTTGGTGCTGTAGGTAGCTTCATTTTGTTTTGTAGTACTGCCTACAGAAGCATTTGAATATTCTAGTCTACAATAATTAAGTGCTTTACATAATGAATACAACCTCCTACTAATGTCTTGGAAGAATAAGTTAGATAATGAGTCTGACGCATCCACAGATAAACAATGTCATTTTACAGTTTTTTACAATGACAATTTTTTTTTCTGAATACTGAGCTATTGTTTAGATTGTCTACTAGAAATGTAAGCTTTTAGAATCACCATAGAGAAAATGAAGACGTAACATTACCGTTACAAATAGGCCACTGAATGACGTTTAATGAGGTGTAGCAAAAAGCGGAAAATTTTATTCAGTCTTTGATTTTCAAATGTTCAAACAATATTTTGAATTATGAAATTATTTAGAATACCTATTAAAATAGGATTAAGTATCAAAATTCATAAATGTCGTATTATTATAGTTTTTTGTTCTTACTGTCATTTGTTCCCTAATGAGTGTCATGTCATTGTACTGCAATCTTAGATGTCAATTTGATACTTTATTATTGTCAATTCAGCAGATTGACCAGATATTAAAGAAGTAATGACCATAATCTGTATGATGTAACTATACTTTGTAAAAAATGATTATGGCGGAAGACAAGTTTAAAAATAAAATGACTGCAGAAACAATAAGTCTGAAAATACACGTAAAGATTCAGAATATTTTTTTCTCTTCATTAATGCGGAAAAGCCTTAATTGATGAAATTGTGAAGAAAAGAAATAAAAAAGTTTTGGTTCCAATGCCATCAAAGAATTCATACTCTTCAGTTTTACTACTAGTTAGTAATTAGTTATAGCAAAACAAACGGTGGTCACCGCTATAGCTGAATGTGCAGAATCTTGCTGCTTGCTTGTACAACTGCGAATAGCAAAGCAAGTGTCAAGATTGTATAGAGCAGCCAACATAAAATCTAGGATGCTAATATTGATGGCAACATAGTAAGTGCTTTTATAATATGATTAAGTCATTTACTACTGATAACATCGAGTCTCTTGGTAATAAAGACTGGTATGGTAATTTAGGTATGATAATCTGGTAGGGTATTTGATTTTAAGGTTATATCGATGACTACATCTCAAACAGGTGGAAAGATCGCTTTGAATTTATTAGCTAAACTAGCTTTTGTCCACGGCTTCGCTCGCGTTAGAAAGAGACAGAAAGTAGCCATTGTTACTCTCCATCCCTTCAACAATCTCCACTTAAAAAATCACGTCAATTCGTCGCTCCGTTTTGCCGTAAAAGAAAGACAAACAGACAGACAGACAGACACACTTTCCCATTAATAATATTAGTATGGATTCCATGACGACTTATTGCCAATAAACGGTCAAACGACTATGAAAATAGCTTAATGGGAGCAATAATTTACTTATGCATGAGTTCCTAAATGTGTCATTATAAAATGATAAAGTATTTTATTTTAGAATATTTTTGCATATTCAAACAATAGTTTGGTATTAGATATTCTTCATTACATTCAGATTAAGTACAGATTTGATAACGCTTCTTTCTATATAAACTAGTGGACTAGTGGACGAACCCAAAGAATGTGACCATCTTCCCCTTAAACCTAAATGACCCGATTGTGTGCCAGTTAAGGTATATTAATATAAGTCAAACTTAGCTCCGCGATGCAAATGCAAGTCCGTTATGTATTACATTGACAGGACTTTACTAATATTTAATCTTCTGTCCTTTTCTTAATGAAATGGTAAAAAAAAGATGCACTGAACTTAAATAAGTCTAGTTTGTGAACAAGAAATCGGCAGCCATTTCTAATTTAAACCTTCGAACACAATAGAAAGACAATAGCAGCGCGACAACCGGCTGTCGCTTGGTCGTTTGGTTAACTTCGTGTTAAAATCTGACTCCGAATTTAGTTAGACTACTTGATAACAAAAGCTCAACCTTTTTTTAAAAAAAAGATTCATAAAGACAAAATACAGCGATTATATAATTATGAGAACGCCATTAAGTCTCAACATGCGTATTTAACTGTTCTCTACTGCAGTTCATTGAACTCTGGACTTGGCCCAAGTGTAGTACCATCACTGAATAATGATATTTATCTGTACACGTTAGTTTACTTTACTCTACATTAACTAGAAAGATGCCTTGAATATTGATCAGGATTTTCTTAAGGGCGTGGGAACTGCGGAAAAGCGTTCAGTTTAGTTACTTGTGCGGTGTAGCAGCAGTTTTGGGTTTGGTATAACAATATCAAGGTGCTGTTTGGGGCAAGCTTGTCCAAATTTGGAATATCGGGAATTGCTCTATATGATACGTAACAAGTTGGTTATAATTCTAATAACGACTTACAACGAGACATCGACTTTTTTTTTCAAGTTAAAATTAAACTGTTTTACTAAAAAGTTTCATTTTAATAAAAGAAATTGTACTCAATAAAAATTTCCACCTTATGCCATTCTGCTAAGGAAATGTTTTCCATTCCAAACCTTACAGCTATTCATACTGCTGACGCCATCTCTATGACTGAGCTTATCTTTAGGAACATTCACCAACGAAAGTAACTTTGACTGGCTGTGTCTCTATCTGACGCATTGAACCGATTTTGATGATATTTTGTTTCTAGTAAATACATAAATAAATATCTTGGGACAATTCACACACGGCCATCTGATCTGATCTGAGCTTGTGTTTTGGTAACCAAATAACTGATATACATACTTATATACTCGTAATTTATAAATACATAACTACATATTATAGACTAGCTTTTGCCCGCGACTTCGTCCGCGTGGAATAATAGTTCCCGTTCCCGGGGGATTTCCGGGATAAAAACTATCCTATGTCCTTTCTCGGGTCCCAGACTATATCTGTACCAAATTTCATTCAAATCGGTTCAGTGGTTTAGGCGTGAAGAAGAGACAGACAGACAGACAGACAGAAAGACAGACAGACAGACAGACAGAGTTACTTTCGCATTTATAATATTAGTAAGGATAAATAACACCCAGACACAGAACAAACAATCATGCTCATCACACAAAGTTTGTCCTGGGTGGGAATCGAACCCACGACCTCTGGCTTAGCAGTCAGGGTCACTGACCACTAGACCAATAGGCCCGCCAAACTAAGTAAGTAAGCTTGAACTCCAAGGTTTCCAACTTACAACCGACATTTACTCCGACTAAGTCGGGGGCAAAAGATAGCGTTCATATACCAAGAAGTATTAGTATTTTGGTGGTTGGTATTGTTCAGTCGTATTAACCCGGTAGGTACCGAACAGGGGTCAAGTTATTCATAGTCAAATGTTGTTTACAATAATGAATCACAGATTATTGAGGAAGATTTTAGTATTTGTTTTAACCACACGTTTGTAAGTAAGTACACACTAATTAACGTGGGTAATTTTTGTAAATTGTTCTTAGTAAAACGAGTCAAAATAACATACCGGATATTTTCTTTGTAGGAGTTATATTTAATAAAGCTTCTTGTAGAAGTATTATACCTAGGTACCTCATATTATTCCTGCAAGGAGCTGCGTCTGAAACATCCATCAGAAAAAATAATAAATAATGAAATTTCGGTTTTGATCGGACCCGGCGAATGTCAGCGGCCGAAAGACGTACTAAGCCACTTCATGTAACGTCAGCTGGTTTTACAAACCAATAGGGATGACGACCACGTAAAAAATGGCATTCTGTATAGCTCGTCTGATAGATCGGCCAAACATTTTGAACACGTATTTTATGCTTGATTAAATAAAAAATACAAAGACAAAGAGCAACAAAGTACCGGAGTGGGGGATTTTGACGTTACCGTTCAGCAAAAATTGTATCAGATCGAGACGCCACGCAACACTTTAACGCACTGTATCGTCGTCATTTTACGTTTACGAGAAAAAGAAAAAATACGTGTTCAAAATTTCTTAATAATCTCACTGACGGACTTATTACTTTTTTTTCGTCGTCTCGCCTAATATAAATATAAATATAAAATACTTTATTGGTCAGTTATTCTTTACATTTCTAAGAAACACGTGAAGCCGTATAAGATATGTACAAGTTCAGTAAGTAACTAAATAATTTACCTATTGTTACAGTCAATTTGCATATTTTATACGACGTGTGCTTCTCAGCGTGTGTAACACGTGACTGGAAACTGTAGGTAAAAAATAAGATGTATATATTATGTTACCGGTAAACTGTATCAGTTATATATTCCATATATTATCTAGACAATGTTTAGATTGTCTTATGATGTATTCTGAATATTATCTAGTACATACTACCTTGGTTAAGTTTACAATGTACAGAGGACTATCCCATTTTGTAGCAATGTTAAAATTTGCTAATCTGTGATTTTAAACAGTTTAGGACAGCTCAACATTTTATATTACTCCTAGCTTCTGCCCGCAGCTTCGCTCGCGTTAGAAAGAGACAAAAAGTAGCTTATGTTATCTCCATCGCTTCAACTATCCCCACATAAAAAACCACGTCAATCCATCGCTTCGTTTTGCCGTGAAAGAAAGACAAACATACAGACAGACAGACAGACACACTTTCCCATTTATAATATTTGTATGGATATTTAGGAGTATGTCTATAACATACACCTGATGTTTTGTACCACAGCACGTGAATGAACCAGTAAAAACTAAAGCCATTAAAAATAGTCGAAGTTATTTTAAGAACTTCGGATTTCGAACCCGTTTTTGGCGAGTTTGGACTCGACTCATTATTTCCTTTTTTTAGAACTATAAAGTATGTATAGGAAACTGTATTTTAAGTGTAAAGTTTGAAAATCACTGTATATTATAAACATGATAACCTGATTATTAAAGTAGTAAGAAAAGATTTAAACTTTGTGTTTAAAAATAAAAGTTTCTTTGGTGATAATCAGCTGAAACTTGACATTTAAAAAGTAGTTTCCTTTTGTGAATATAGTGAGCTTAGAAGTGATTTTTCGGATGGGAATGAAATCTATTATGCAAATAAGGGACTCGTTCCAAAGGTGAAAATCCCGACTTTTCTTGACTACTATAATTATATACTATACATATATTATTCGCTAGCTGACCCGACAGACGTTGTCCTGTCAACTATGAATATTGAATTCGAATTGACATACTACCCACCTACTACCCACCTACTACCCACCTACTACCCACCTACTACCCACCTACTACCCACCTACTACCCACCTACTACCCACCTACTACCCACCTACTACCCACCTACTACCCACCTACTACCCACCTACACCCACCTACTACCCTCCTACTACCCTCCTACTACCCACCTACTACCCACCTACTACCCACCTACTACCTACCTACTACCACATCAAAGAGACGTTCCTTTACATTTCAAGTGACATTTAACGTCAGATAATTCGTGTTTGACGACGATACGATACTAACGTCACTCAATTGTTTTGGCTTCCCGAAACCTCTCGGCTAACACTTGAACTTTATGGTATGGTGTTAAAGCTCAAATTGACTCTACGTTTTAGTTAGAAAAGGTTTGTATGGGAAAAAGAAAAGGGCTGTTTTTAGAGCTTTCCCGACAATTATTCGTTTTTTTTTCGCCGTATAAACCATCCTTGAACTACAACGAACATTTGAAAAAAAAAACAGCCAAATCGGTCAAGCCGTTTTCATGCCAAGTCGTGACAACGGAAAACGGGTTTCATTTTTATATATATAGATATAAACCTTCCTCTTTTCTATTAGAAAAAAACTGCATCAAAATTGCGTAGTTTTAAAGATCTTGCGAAAAGCGACTTTGTTTTATACTATGTAAAGAGAAGTAAAACCACCCCTCTTAGTTTTCCAAATCATCAACTAACACTTCAAAGAAATCAGCAGAATTTTGCACTTTACAGCCATTATGCAAGTCGCTCGTTCACTGAAGTGGGGAGAAGTTCGTTACACTAAATTTGTTTTATGGTTTTACTTGCACGTGCTCACACGTCATTGTGCTACTGTGCACTCAATGGAGTATCATTACGCTCTTCATTGAGAACGTAAAATTGGGAGAACGTTTGCTGGCTCGTGTCTTACGTCTAATGGGTCGAAAATATATTTGAGGGCGAATAAATAAGAAATTTTAAACTTACTAATTGTTTACGTGATACATCAACGCACAGCCCAAAGCGCTGGTCCTAGATATATGAAACGCGGAGGTTAAATGTTAATAGGGGTTAGAAGTTTCGACATCCACGCGGGTGATATCGCGGACCAATGTTATTGATGTATAATTTAACAGAGGGACAAAATATCACATAGTTTTTGAGGTGCGATACAACTCATACAATTTATAAATACAGATATATAAAAAACAAACTACACCCAGACACAAAGCAAATAATCTTGCTCATCACACAAAGATATGTCCTAGTATGAGAGGCATTACCCCTTCAGTGCGCATTAAAGTATATACACAATTATTGGTTGGCACTGTTATTGTATACTATCAACCAATATAACAAGAACGCATACCACACTCCACAGCACCATAATTATGTTTACTGTTGCGAATCATTTGACAACGAGTGCACGTTTTTCATGAAAAACTTATCGCTGAAGCCACGTGACGCGTAGTTAAAAACGTCAATTAATTATTTGGAGGTAGTTATTTGTACTGATGATTCGGAGAGTTTTCTTCAAATTAGCAGACTTTACTTTAAAAAAGAGGGGTTATAAGTTTGACCGCTATGTGACAGACACACAGTTTGTATTATATATAATCAATTTTAATGGAGTCATCTCGTGTTCTTGGTTATAAGAACACGTGTATGATCTCCATACTATAATTTAATAACCGTACAATTGTCACTAAAATATTATTACCTAATCAAACTGAACATTGGTAGAAATCACCGAAAATTCGGTGGATTGCCATAATTATATAAAAGTTGAAGTTGAATCAATTTTAATACAACGTGTTTATAGATTTTGCCTTCTAGAATGATTTGTTGTATTTTGAAATGTTACCAAACATTTTCCTGTTACAGTGTTCAGCTGCGAAACTAGATAATACTAGAGCGCTTCTAGGCTTTTTTTAGAAATTCGTTCTAATTTAATTGTTTTTGTTTATGGCAAGATTGCGAAAACCTGCCGTATTAATAAACACCAATATCAATAACAATCAGTATCACTATCAGTTTCTTCCCCTTTCAAAAAATTTCGAATTTCAAATGCAGAATTTCAGATTTTCATTAAAAATTTGTTTATTACACGGCATGTAAAGCAAAGACCCGATTTTTAAGGTTATCTAAAATACATAGCAACACATTTTGTCACTAAAATAAACTCAGTCGCTAGGGCCTAAAAGGTCAGTATTGCTTTTATCAAATTGCGTCCTAAATAATTATATATGTTGTAGGCATGATACGGTACATTATATAGGTAGATATTATAAAGAGGTAGGATTTTATAGAATTTTATTATACTTAGCAATACTGGCCGTTCCCTGTGGTTTTTTCAGCGTTTTTGTTATGTCACGCTCGCGTGACAAAGTGTGATGTTATGTACCCTATCTGTTATTCTGATGTCTTAGGTATATTACTAAAGATATTATCAAAATTCTTTCAGCATTTTGGCATTAAAAAGTAACAAACAAACATACGTAATACTCTCTCATTTATTATATTAGTCGTATTACAAGTATAAGAAGTAGTTAGGTTGTAAGTGCTCTCTGAGTAGCACAATAAAACTTCACCACGTGGAAAATCTTGCAAAGTCATTTGATATGACGTTTTTCGATAGTGTGTCATTGCTATATTCTGTTGTATATATGGGCGTTAGTTCGCTGTTTTAGAGTACGAATAAATCTTATGTAATTAACGTATCTGCCTTATTTATTTTTAACGTAGTATTAATGGATACATATATAAAAAATATCTTGGGACAACTCACACATAGGCATCTGATATCCCAAATTAAACAGAATTTGTGCTATGATAACCAGACAACTGATAAATATACTTATATATTTATAAATACATAATATATTCTATTTATATAAAAGGAAGTCGTGTTAGTTACACAATTTATAACTCAAGAATGGTAGAACCGATTTGGCTGAAAATTGGTGGGGAAGTAGCTAGGACCAGGGGACGGACATAGTATACTCTTTATCTTCTTTTTTAGTAACCAAAAATCTGATATAACGAGTGAAATCGCGGGGACAGCTAGTACATAATATATAGATACATATGGCCCTAACAACACTTACAGTTTGGCACATACACTTTTACTTCATAGATAATTTCGTAAAGCCAAAGACACTATCAAATAGGTAAAATTAAATTTATTTGTTAGAAATCACATTCCTCGTAAAAAAAGAACGGTACTGCGAAACACTTATATACGCACGATTAGTATTATTACTCTAGTTGCTTGAACTCTAGCCTTACACTTTTTATATTTATACAATAATAATCTCTGATACTGAAAAATACGATAAGCTGAACGATCTGCGACTATTAATCGCACGTTTCTGTCGCGACTGCTTAAAGGTCAATGGTAATGGCCTAGCTGAGGTGAACTTGTTATTTGGATAAGGCTTTGCTCACACTCGCGTTGTTCTTTTGCGACAGTGTACGTGTAATTCTTGGTTTATGATAGATGTGTTTGCCCGCGACTTCATTTTTTTTTAACAAACTACAAACTTAGCTCATTCTCATTACTGTATAGCTGTTCCGGGTTAAGGAGGCCAGGAGACCCATGACACAAGTTTTTTACTTAGTATGGGCTCCTGTCTCCCTCCCCTATATAACCATTGTTAACCCTGCTGGATGTATGTATCTTGTGGGAGAAAATAAATGAAATTTTATTATTATTATTATTATTCATACTATAGTTTCTCACGTCGGTTTTTATTGTTACTTGTCCCATATTAGATTTTTAGTTGTTCTATCTCCAAAGATCTATATCACAACCTTAGAAAACATAAAAATTGAAAATACTCTCAAAATTCTTAAATAAAAGCCAAGTCAGATTGAGAAAATAGTGGAATACTTATACTTACATACAGAAGGTCGAATAACGAACATGCTTTTGTGAAGTCAGTCACCTACTTAACCTGTAATTATCTAAAGAAATAAATCAGCAGCATTATTGCTTTTTTAGAGATAGCCAGTACGTGCTTTAGTAGTCATAAAGTTTGAGAAAAAAAACTAGTTTCATGAATTAGTATTAATACAGGTAGCCCGTAAAAATCCTTATTTCCAAATAAGGGTGAAATATTAATTGGTCTGTGAAGATTTAATCAGAAACACCTGGTTTTTTATTGTGGCCTTCACCTTAGAACTTAGGTCATTGAATTGGCTATTATTAAAAGAAATGCTCAGACATACCAATGTTTATCTAACCTAAGGCATATGACGATTAAAACTATTTATTATTAACTAGCTTTTGCCCGCGACTTCGTTCGCATGGAATAATAGTTCCCGTTCCCGGGGGATTTCCAGGATGAAAACTATCCTATGTCCTTTCTCGGATCCCAGACTATATCTGTACCAAATGTCATTCAAATCGGTTCAGTCGTTTAGGCGTGAAGAAGAGACAGACAGACAGACAGAGTTACTTTCGCATTTATAATATTAGTATGGATGATTAAAAATGGTTCCGAAATTCTGCCTTTCATTTAAAATACATATTAAAACAATATTAGCATTATGTGCTTAAGAAAAACTAAATTTAGAAGTTCGTTTAAGATTCAATTTTTTTAGATCTTTTAAGTTTTTGAAATACAATTTACATAAAAAAAATTGCTATTACATACATTTATCACATGTTTTTGCATGTGATATGTGTACCTATGTTATTTTAGATGGTTGCCAAGATAAATGTTATTACGACTTAAAGTGTAAAACATCGTGATACAGGCGAAACAACATCGTCCGTATCAACTTACCTTTATATGGCTTAGTTGATGTTTCGACCACTGAATTTCGCCCGCTCCGGTCAGGCCGGGTTTTTAATGGGTGTTTCGGACGGCAGTTTATTGTGTACGGCCACCTAGAAAACAAACCTTTTCTTTCTAACAGTACAAAATAAAGTTAAATATAACCAAATTAATTAGTTCTGTGCGGTATGAATGAAAAGGTATTAATTTCAAGAAAATAGTTATTTACCTGGATGTTTATTGGCCTCTTTTCGTATAAAACATTAAATAAAAATAATCATGGGTAATTTATTATGTCTATTTACTTCCTTTATTAAAAAAATATTAAACTAAAAAACCCTTAAATAAAAAATAAAATCTTTTTTTTTTGCAAAAGTAATGTAATGAATTACCATTGACACAGGTCAATGACCTAATACAAAGTCAGAAATCAACCGAGATTTTACTTGTAGTAGCTTACCTATAAGCACTTTAGAGGTTACTGGCTTTTGAAATTGTAATATTTTGCATATTACTTATTGAATTAGAGAAAACTTGTATTGCCTCTTTCTTTCCTATAGACAAAAACATAAAATAAACTTTTGTCAGATAAAATTTACTGAAAATCTTTTCAAAGTCAAAACTAAATTTCAAACTGTACTTACTTTAACACATACTTAAAATAAACAATACGAAATGACGTCAAAAACTAACTCTTCTAACCAGTAAACATTTCAGGTTTTGCACCACCTAAAACCAGAAGCAACCATGCATTAGGTAGACAAAATCAGAATACAACCGCTGATTATTCAGTCATTATGTCAGCATAAACATAGATTACGTATGTTTTGTTGTAATATTCGAACACTGAACAGGTTGTAGGAAATGTTCAATTATTACTAAAGAACGTGGTTGTTAAGCAACGTTCACGAAAACTGCTCTCCGGACGTTAACCCGCATAAGACAGTTTTCACACGATGTCCGTGAGCTTGTAACTGAAGAATGAGTAACTGTTTTAGATAACAAAGGACTATATTTTCTGGCGTAATTTAAGTAAAGTTAGTTTGAGATGAGCCTGCTAATATTTCTTTTTATAGATTTCAATGACTTCCCGC
Source organism: Athetis lepigone (assembly GCA_033675125.1). NCBI lineage: Eukaryota > Metazoa > Arthropoda > Insecta > Lepidoptera > Noctuidae > Athetis > Athetis lepigone. The sequence continues at coordinate 10,652,833 of CM066226.1, read as the reverse complement.
CCTGGGCGGGGCGGGAAGGAGTGTCAGCCTTTTACTGACTAAAACCCACCCTTGTTCCTTCGGTTGCCCAATGTGTTCCGGGGCAGCGGTAACTATTAGAAGAATGGAATTCCCTGCCGCGTCTGTGTTCCCAAATACATATAACCCGGATGTATTCAAGAGACGAGTGCATAGGCATCTTTTAGGTGAGCTCGCCCCATCGTAGGCCCCGTCTATGCCCTCGGGCTAGTCTGGGACCAAGAACAAGCCCATAAGTAATAAAAACAATAGAACTATTCCGCAACCCAGCCTGCTAATAATTGTGGTGAGCAAATGGGTCTGTCAGACTCTTATGGCAAGATAAACAGACGTAACTCAGCACGTACTTGGCTTAACTATGATTTGTCTCTATCGTGCCTTTGAAGTTTGGCAGGTGTGTAACAGTGACAGGTATAGTGCTTAGCCACAGTGCGTGCAAAGTAACGTCTATTTATCTCTCCCTTAGTATCACTTTCGACGAATGCGTAGCTGCGTACAAACACATATAAGTTATGTTTTTTTTTTGCACAAACCATCGCGGGTATCATCAGGTCAAAAGTGATATAGCCATGAACACGGAGCCGCACCGACCAATGTATTAGTTTTGTAGAGTGAGTAATGATTGTATAAATAAAGGTTTTTGCACTTTTAATTTAACTTTTTCAGTTTTATATTCCTTCGTTCGTGTAATTTCGAAGGTTTTGTTTCACGTAAAAACTGTGGAATTATTTTGTCAAATAATCCGAATAGGTAGTATTTTAAGGTAGTGCTATGTGAATATTTATTATTAAATCAAATTGCACATGTCTATTAATTTGTTCCTTATTTTTTTATACTTAACAATTAAATCGCACATCATTACGCTAATACGTAATGATGTAATAACAACGGTTGTTTTTTTTTGGATAATACGTAAATAAATCGACAAAGGTTGTCGTAGGAAAAAAATCCGCAATAATTGATAACTCTGTACTAAGTTTTGTTGTGTCACTGTTTCCTGAAGCGAAGTCTAAAGCATTTCCTAGTCATTAGAGTCGACTTGACAAGTATATGTTTTTGGCACTTATTAACAACTAAATGTCGCCGACAGTTTCACTCGCCCAATGTTTGGTCTTATGTTATAGTTCAGATCTCATAGGGTTTTATGTTGTGTAGTCTATCACTATGTGTTTTAATGTAGAAGATATTTTTGTTATTATTTTTTGAAATCCATTATGTATTTTTTTTTCCTCAAAAGAGTTACAAAAGCCTTAGTTAAAATTTATATTCAATGCATTTGACTATCCACGGATACATCGTCGCAATCTTTTGCGATATATTAAGTATTTAAGAAAACATCTTAAAAATGTTCAAATCAGTCTTTATTACATAAATATAGATAGGGTCGAATATATTTTAGAAAATCTATTGGAACTTATAACCCTTACTCGGTAACTCATACTTTTTTGGTGAGTGGAAAATCATCAAGTGTCAGACTTTTACTGACTAAAACCCACTCATGTTCCTTCGGTTGCCCTTTATGTTCCGGGACCATGGTAACTATTATAACTATACCGCAACCTTGGTAACTTACCCTTACCTTTGGTTTTCAACCGACACACTGTGTTATACACTAAAACTAAGGTAGAAAAAAAGTCAAGTTAACGTACCAATTTGAATTTACTTCCACTCGGATATAGCTAATAGACACTTATTAAGTGTTTAACCGTGTAATACCTACTGATCGTTTTTTTCTTTTCCAGGTAAGCATCAAGCGTGGTGTAATTGTCTACAGGATTCATTATTCATATCAATTGTATGTATCAATATTTTTTTATTGAGTTTCTTTCCTCTAATTGCAAGGTAAAGAATACCGATACTTTTTTTTTCTTTGGATAGAAACTAAGGTGATGGTTTAGCTGTTGTTAAGCGATCTCCAACGCATATAGACCTTTGAAATGCAATACCATAGGCTTGATAGATTAGTTTGCCACCCCTAAACAAAGGGGTTATGGGACATCCCGCCCACGAAAGATATCGCCCCCGGGCGAGATGTCCACTTTTTAAAATGTGCATGGGTATATTCGCCTGAAAAATAATGTCCTGTGTAAATATGGTCATTTGACTTTTTGGTTTGCAGATTCATCTGATGTTTAATAAAAAAAACATACGATTTAGCCAAAATATCTCTTTACTTTTTAATAGGAGACCACCCAGCGTTAGTTATTTTATACAGGACATTATTTTTCGGGCGAATATACCCATGCACATTTTAAAAAGTGGACATCTCGCCGGGGGCGAGATCTTTCGTGGGCGGGATGTCCCATAACCCAAACAAAGATGGTATGTCTCAAGTGCAAATAAATACCTACACCTATACCTTCCTAACTTGTAAACGGCAACCCTGCTATGCGACAGAAATAGATCAGTGCCAGATCCTTTATCAAGAGTTCTACTTTAACTAAGAATAAAGTTCATAGAGTCGGTTCCAGAAGAGTGAAAACAAATCTCACCATGTGAATGGATAATGCGCCTCTGATGTGTCTGTTATTATATACTTACAGTCCATAGGCGGCAATGTTATACCTAGTTAGATAACGTAGCCTCCGGTGCTTCATATTTGTGAAACCAAACACATTCTATACTTACATTAGGAACGCGATGCCTCTGTCTGTCTGTTACGCTTTAACGGCTAAGCCACTGAACCGATATTGATAATACAAGTAATATATTAGGTTAGAAATATTACCTTCATGAAGGACATACGCTTCTTTTTAACTCCGCCGACCAATGTACTAATAACCGATCAATGTACGGCCGAAGGCGCGAGTAAAATCCAGTAAAAAAAATATAAAATACTTACAGGAAAGAAACAATACCTAAATAACTTAAAAAAACAATTCCCAAACCACATTTTAAAAGTCAATTGATAAATAATCGTCAAAAAGGTCTTCATGTAGAGTTCTTTGACATCTAAGTATTCTTTAAATGACGTTGAGTGGAGGCGCTGCGTAATACGGGAGTTTGTGTCAGTCACATTGTTATGTAAAAGTGGTCAATGCCTTTTTTTAAATATCTACCTTTGTAGAAGTACTATCAACTATGTCAGGCATGTTATTATAACGGATATTGTTATCGATTCACCGTAACATAATTTATAGTGTGAAATACCACACTTGGATGGCCAGCGTACGATTTATACTGTGTAGCAAAAGTATTGTTACAAATTGTGATAGTCACGGATAAATAATTGAATGGTTTAACGAGAGAATCTACACGAGGAGTCAATAATAGCACGAGCAACTATCAATTTGACTTTTTAGATTCCTTAATATGTAATTTTTAAGTTTAAATCCTAGTTGCCATTTGTGGTCTACAAATGATAACTGGGACTTAAACTTAGAAATTCTATTATTAATTTAATTCTTCTAATCTGACAACCACAACTGAGAACTAATAGACAGTGGTTCCATGTATGCTGCATCCGGTTAAACTACAAGCCAACCCCGGTATACTTGAAAAAGGCAAGAGAGATGTTACGATGGCACATTTGACATAACAATATGTACTAAATAAACTCAACTTTCAGCAAATAACAACTCTATAAAGCACAATGCAATGCGGAAGCTCCATAATTCACAGTAAGACCAAACCGAACAGTTGAACGACTCAAGCATATCGCAGTCGGCTGACCTTTTTCGCATTAAGCGCTTGACCAGCTCTTGATAACTATGAAATTCCAGCGCATTAACCGTCACTATCGTATAACTCTAACGTAGAATAAGTACTTATTAAAATAAAGGAAGAATTTGTTATTACAATGCGCATAAAGACCATCATTCATTTTCTTTTAGGTCAGCGTCTTAACCACAATAGGAACGAGCAAGAGACAGGATAATATTATGCAGAACTATGTATTTGTATTGGCAGGAAAGTACATTTTCTTGGACTATAGTTAGTGCCAAATAAAGTGTTACGGCAGTCATTGACCCATCTCATTCTCTTAACTGAAAACATTCTATAATTTTAATATTATCTTCGAAAGACTATATGCGCCTTACTAATAAACGCTGCATAAAGTTATGACAGGTTTATACGTCAAAAAATGTATGGTTACACAGGCTTTATTCATTGCATAACTTTACACAGTGATTATTAGTAAGGGCATGTATGTTGTATACGTCCAAATGAATTTCCTCACCTTACTCATTGGATTAGGTACTCTTGTCTCGTAATTTTTATCCATAACTACAGAATCTAAAATGTAGAAAAAAAAAACCATAAATAGCACTCATAGATCTCAGGGAACAACATTTTTTGCTACGAGTCCGACTCGCTCTTAGCCGATACTTAGCTTGATTTCAACTAGCATAAAAGTGAGCAACAATGTCACCTCCATTAGGTATTATCTAGCCAAATCCAGTTCCGTCAATTTTGGGCGTTGGCGGCCATCATTTAGCAGGCAAATGACCAATTTGCCAAAAAGCACGCCAAGGTTAAAAGGTCGTGTCATTTGGGTCTGTATGGCCCAATTTATAGGAATTACTTTTATCATAGTAATTGTTTTGGGCTTTATGTGGAATGAAATGTTTATGAGTGGGCTTGTGTATTACATACATCTTGTTACTGTAATTAGTAGTTGTTTTAGGTTATTGCCTGTGATTTAGGCAGTGTAATTTAGTAGTAGTGCCCTCTCTTTTTTCCCATGTAATGCCGCCTTTTTTTATAGCGTGTAGAAGAAATTTACTATCAATTTAATACAAATAAAAGCACCGTAAATTCGCCAGAAAGGTCATAAACTCCATAACGAGCTCATAAAACAATAATAAAGCTATAACGCTGACGCTTATGTTTCAAGTGACAGCATAATCTTAGGGCGGAGTGCATGCTAAGTGCCTTCGTGCTATCCGCCAATATTTTCTAACTGATGAGACTTATTTCGATATCGATTTCAGTTCATGTTAATTAATATAATAGCTTGACCTAATAGTCTTAATAGATATTTAATTATTTAAATGAAAATGTTGGAATTAGGGAAAGTATGGAATTTTTTACACATTCTATGTTTCAGCAGCGTGTTTTCCCAAATTGAACTAACACACGATATAAAAGTTCAAAAGACACATTTTATATAGTAATAGAAATATAATCCATTTATTTTTGTTCGGCAAGGTGAAGCTGCAGGAGTGCATAACATTTTGGAATTCTGACATACATTACGATTAAAACAAAAGCTAAAGTGTTATTTAAGTAATGAATACAATACCTCCAGAGACCTCCAGAGAGCTGAACCTCCGATATTATTCCTGTTCTAGGTTTATACTAAGTGTATTTTTGGTCTTGCACAACCCGCTAGGAGATGATTCTACCCTTGAAAACAAACAACATTTATTATAGAACGAACTATGAAATCGCGAAAAAATATTAGTTGTTTCTAACAAAAGTTCAATGCCCTCCCGACCCTAATGTATAAAACAGCTGATATTTTATAACTATCAATCAAAACAGATCAAGATACCTTTAAAGTACGTTCAGATGTTACCAACTATATATATTTAATTTTTATTTATACTGAATTATAACCAATTTTAACGTCCGGATGCATAGAAATCTATATTTAAAATCACTTTGTGAAGGGAGGAAGCCTTTTCTCCATTCCAAGGTTTTTTTTTGAACGGTTATCAAGGCATCAACACATAATGGAAAGGGTGGTTCCGTGAAACATATTCGAGGATAGAAGGACATTGATTCGAAACAAGTATTAAAAAAAAAACTGTTATTACTCCGCCGAACTGAGTAATGGTAGTCGTGATTTTGCATTTAATTTTAAATGTAGTGTCATGTGAGATTTAAATAATTAAAACATTGCAATGTCAGTGAGTCGTGGTAGTAATTTTAGCCGTACGAAAACTAAAGTTTTGGCGAAAGAGACCGCGAGTGTTTGAAAGGTGCTTGGTTATCTTTGATAGCTATATTCACTGGTTTACTTACACAGGAATTTAGCACAGTTTCAAGTAAGTGAGATATTTGTGCAACAGCTGTGTTTTTCCCTGTACTGTGTGCCTTATGTTTTTAACATAAATCCATTAAACCTTCGAACACACGTGATTCGAGACACAATAGCAGCGTGACAGCCGGCTGTCGTTGAATGGTTAAAGAGAAACATAAATATGTATAATAGATAACCTATATTTTTGTGTTCGGCATTGTCTTAGCTGACAATTATTCGTTTTATTGCGACGTTTTTGCATTCTATTGCAGTAATAACTTTAATTATGATTTATATAATTTAAGGTATAGGTGTTTTTCCTTTTATATTTTACACGTGTCGATATAATAATTATATTACGTAAGAACTGAGGTTATTGTATTTCTAAACCTGAAACTCCATGATGTACTGTACTTTCTTGGCCACATACAAGTAATCGCGATGTAGTTAACCCTTATAAGGCCAGTAACACAACCAGTTAGTAAACCGTTGTAAAACTCTTGCAAAACATACCTTACGAGTAATAGTGGTAACTTTAGATTGTTAATAATTATAGTATGTATTTAATATATCAGTTACATAAGAAACTAGGAACTAATTGTAGTCAATAAAGATTTTACTTCTCTTTAATACACTCAAGAGTTACATATACTATCGTTTACTTAATCGGTTACATGTACGGTGCAGTTCAACATTTTAATCTGCAGTGTATTTTCTGCTAACATATTAGATACTACCTCAGGCTGTGATTTCTTACCTATGGTAATTGAGATTTACCTCAGAACATTGCCTAAACCAAATATGTAGTTTTTCGAATTTTAGTATATCTTTTTGTCTATATGTTTGTCCGGGATAAACTTAAAAAGTACTGCATAGATTTCATAAAATATTATCAAGAAACCGGGTCGACACAATGGGCTGTATATTATCACGCTATCACCTACGTGAGATGAACAAGACGTCACTAGTAGCAGCTAGTCTTATATAATCTGAAAAAAATTCAAAACGAAATCTGTATGTTGGCAGATTAGTCAGTTTAAACAAACAAATTTCCCAAAGAACAAATTGCTTCCATAGTCCAAGTGACTAATTTACAAAACGAAAGCTCATATTTCCATACACAAACTTAATATATTTATGAATGGTTTTCAGTCACATCGATAGCAGGTTGTATTTCGTCCCCTGTTGGAGGGGTTGTTAATAATTGAAGGGTTGAGTCACCCTTCCAGACGGGAGGGAATGTCGATAGGGACATGCATGTTCACCTAGGTTCCTTGCACTTTAAAAGTCACTCTGAAATGTAGCCTGGAATAAGAATTAATGGTTTTGTGGCTAGAGAAGTGTGAACGATAGTTTTTTTGTATTTTTTTATATATATGAAATTGTGTATTTGTAGAGAATATGCAATTGGAATGTGGTTTACAATCATAATAAATTATATATTTATAAGATCAGAAACCCTTGCGGATGTCCTCAAAACTTCCAAAGTTTGATCGCAATCTGATATGTTTAGAAACGTAAAATGGCAAACAGTTTACTTTGTTTTTTTTAATGACTACTTCTTTTATACCACCCCCGTAAACAAAAGTAATCACTCAAATCGGTCCAGCCACTTTCGATTAAGCAAAGTCAAACGAACGGTAATTATTTTTTATACCTGAGTAGATATATAAATAACTAGCTTCTGCCCGCGGCTTCGCTCGCGTTAGAAAGAGACAAAAAGTAGCCTATGTTACACTCCATCCCTTCAACTATCTCCACTTAAAAAATCACGCCAATTCGTCGCTCCGTTTTGCCGTGAAAGAAAGACAAACATACACGCAGACAGACAGACAGACACACTTTCCCATTTATAAAATTAGTATGGATAACTACTTTTTTAGTTGTATAATTATGTAAATAAAAACATAAACAAAACCGCAAGTATGATTTAATTTCCCGTACTTAATTATCAATAGTTTCCTCAACAGCTCTTTGCAAATCACTGAAATCAATTGCAAGTTCAGATCAAAAGTGTTAGTCATCGTAGGTACATAGGTATTAGATGAAGACGCATCGGTCATCTACGTCTCATCTTAAGAGGTGTTGTTTGTCATGAGCATGATTAGAAAAACGTGTTGGTACAACCTACACTTATAGTTACTATAAAAACATAACTAAGTTCATATCTACAGTCATATTAAATCAACTCAATCAGCTGAGCGTATCACAGTACCTACGTTGCATTTCCGCATACATTTTTATTATTTTATCTTTAGGTTGTTGTTCGAATGGGACTTGTTGTACATACGTAAGTATGTAATTGTAAAGGGATATTTAATATCTGACTTATTGACGTACGTACAGCCGGGCCGTACGGACCGAAATTGTTGTAAAAAGTTGCAAGCGTTTCTTTGATACACAATAAGTGACCACAAAGAAATGAACAACGTCAGATTAACGCTTCATCGAACTTGTTAGTGAGGGAAAGGACGATAGCACGGAAATGTCTCCTGCAATTAACAAGTCTCATTTGAAATCACCGTGACTCACCACTGATAATATTATGTAGATAAATAGAAAATTCTTTATTGTATGCTAAAATATACACAATTTCGTAAATAGTCATCACCACGTGAGATGTCATGAGTTATAAGAAAACAGATAAGACCGCGGCAGATTTAGCCAGTTTTATAGCAGGATTCATGCCTTGTCGTAAAATGTAATTGGTGCAGTATTTTGTATATTTATTTTATGCTGCGATAATAGCTCAGCTTGAGTTGGAAAGGGCAATGCTCGAAGTTTATCTGGTGAAGAGGATTCGTGACTACATCATCCACTAGTGAAACTAATATTATTGACATTGCTTGTAGAATCAGTAAGTACGTCGAAATTAAAGTCGGCCATGTTTGTAACCGAACACTCAGTATGTGGACAAGCATTATTAGAGTGGAATCCACGTACCTACTACAATATGAATAATTATAGCATATGATAGAACCTTAACCCATCTTCATCATACCAGTACCAGCCAAATGCCGTCAACTGTTGATCGTAAGCCTCCCCAAAAAGCGCTAGCCCTGATTTTGTGTAGCTAGCATAGGTACACCCACTGCCCGCTATCAACTTTAAGTCGTCGTCGGTCTATCGCGCGATATGGCATTCAATACTTCATTTGCTTAAACGTTGTCTGCACTTAAGAACATTTACAACTCCACCGACTGGCGACCGTCCGATAAATCAAGTTAATCGATAATAGTGCTATTTGTCAACAAAATTTAAGTTAAGTTCATCTTTCTCTTACCATTTCGTTATGAAAAGGATAGAAGATACATATTACTTTAGACCTGTCAAATTAGCCAGTGCGTGAGGTAAATTGACGTATTTTTAGTGGCCATATTTTTAATCTCGTCTAAATTATCTATGGACTGTCTTAATTTGACAGGTCTAAACTAATATTATATCTTCTGCCCTTTTCTTAATGAAATGGAAAGAAAATTATGCACTAAACTTTGATTTAGTTAAGTTTATGAACAAGAAGAATCGGCGCCAATTCCTCAAACATTTTGTCCCATCCTGTACTTTAAGGTCGTCGATCTCTTTAGTATTGCGTTTACAAATACTGTTTACTTCATGACGTTCTCCAAGTTTAGACTTTAAGCTCCGTGTAATTAGGATGATGGCACTAAAAATGCTAACAAGCGAACATCTCAGTTTTGGGAAGGTCCGTGTTTGTTTAGTGACGTCAAATCCATCCTAAATCTTTTGTTAACACGTCTCAGGCCATCTTTTAGAACCTACATGAATAATTGAACACGAGTGACTACTAAATAAATGTATCTATTCGATCATTCTGTTATGGAATATTAAGATAATCGCTGCATAGAGTAAGTAGCTCACGTTGCGTTCCACGGACAGTCGGACAATTCTTTGAAGCATTTTGACGTCAGTTTAGTACCTATTTTGCATTTTATTACGAGCCATAGATGAAGATAATTTGATATCACCAAGAATTTATTTTAAACTGACTGTTCCCCTTGAGTTTACGTGGGATTTTTGAGATAAAATCTATCCTTTGTATTTCAGGCTAAGGACTATCTTTGTGCCAAATTTCATTTAAATCGGTTCAGTAGTTTTGGCGTGAAAGCGAAACAGACAGACAAACAGATAAAGTTATACGTATCGACGAGTGTTTTTATTCCATTTACGTATAATGTGTTACAGTCAATTAATATAATTATAAATGTAAATTTAAATAATGTAAATGTAAATAAAACTATAATAATAATTATATGTTATAAAATAAGCTGTCTCGTTCAACTAAGTTTCTCTGGTTACTGCCAATACTGCCGTCCATGGATCGTAGTGTGATGTTATGTACATACTATTTCTGATGAATATCTGGCTATTATAAACAGAAATAGTTTCTTAAATCCCTAACTATCTTAAACAATAATACATATCCTTTGAGAATGAGCGTTCATTGATTATATCGATTTTGTTAATATACTAAAGAGAGAAAAATTAAAAATCTTTGATTTTTGGGGCTTTTAAAAATGACTAAAAAATCTTTCAGTAGCTTTCAAGTTATTGCGAAGCGAAAGAAATACGGCTGCGGCAGTCGACTTTGATTAACAATATGTAAAGAATTTTATTTTAAAATATCTGCTGATAAACAAAGCCCTTACTGCGTAATAGAATGGATTCTGAGACTGAAATTTTCAATTCAACAACATCACGACTTCTTATCTAAACCATGATTCGCAACAAAAAAAAATGTAACAGGTAAACCTGCAATAATTATGCAAAACAATACATATAAAAAAACTGATGCAGCCAACGATACACAACAGTACTGCAGACAATAAAACGATCATTCGCAATCACGTACCATGCACTTGTAAATGGTAAATAGTTGAATTTATCACTCCAGCGGAATCTCTATTGTTTTGTTATCAAACATATCTCCCGTTATCACACACGTACAAGTAACGCATCAACTTGATAGTGGAAGAATCTTGTGGACCTAATAACACTTAGTGGAAAAATATTCAGTACTGGATTAAGTTTAGTAAGTATTTCTCTTTTTCCGTATTAGGGCTTATCTTCATTTGTTTTGTGGTTTATGATGCGGAGGTTTTTGTTATTTTCTGTTACTATTCTAAGATATAATTAGTTGTATGTGTGTTTGTCATCAACTTCTCCTAAAAGGCTGGATCGATTAGGAATACATTTTTATGTGTATATTTCAATGGGTTCCGCTTATTGGGTCATATTATAATTTGATTGATTTGATTTGGATGATCTTATATTAAACTTGCTTAAAACGTCAACATATTTTTTCACACGCTGTTCACAGCCTTACCTTAATACAAACTAACATACTTAATAAGTAAGCAATTATTTATAAGAGTTGATTTTTCTTTAATAAAATGAGTAAAAACAAGAATAAAATTAACTTGTTTCTAAAAAAAATAGTTTTCTTCACTACAGCGTCAACATCTCTTAATGAACTCTTTGATGTTTTACAAAAACTTTCATAAATAAATAAATATTTATATATATTTATAAAAGAAGAGGTGCCTGAAAGACTGGCAGCACCTAAACTAGATATAACCTGTTTTAGTACATCATTAAGTCATACTCATTATTATAAAACTAAATCTTCTCATCATTTAGTTGTAAAAACAGCTGTATAAAGCAAATGACCTTGTGTCTATCTAATGATTTTTATTACGGTAATAAACAGAAATTATATTACTGCTATAATAAGATTTTAGTTGAAAATCTTGCTTACGAAGTGTGCATGATAAACGCGGTCGACTTTAACTTAAAAAAAAATCAAATAAATTGAGACAACTTGCGTCATTATATTTTATTTATGACACCAAGAATAGAAATTATGCATGGATTTTACCCAACTGCCGAAAAGAGGGTTATGTTCTTTAAACGAATGTATGTATGTATGTCTCATTCTATGGCACGCTCTACAGCCTAAACCGTTTAACGGATTTCGACATATGGGATGTCATTGACTTCGTCTCAGTTGTAGGAGTGACATATAATAGAGTATTATATTATTATGAAAAAAAAAACACTGATTAAATAATTCAAAAACCAAACTGCAATTTCGGAAGTTGGTAGTTGATGGTTGATGATTATTTTATTATTTTGAGCTCTATTATATTATATATTATGTTATTTTTAGGAATCTGTAATAAAACTGGTAAACAAAATCAAATTCATGAATAAAAATGTACTATTACGTTACACACAACACACTAACACAACCAAGAGTCAGTTACAGCCGTTCTGAAGTTATTCGTTTGCATTCTTCGTATGAAACTTAAACAAAACCATGTAACAATGTCTTATTGTCCTTATTGAAGCTTGTCAATAAAAATGGCGTTTATTTTATTGAGTTCGATACACTGCATTCAAATTGGCTCGTAAACCATTTATAAATATAATAATATGCGTGTTTAATAGAATGCGAGTAGGCAGTAGGGATTTCCCTGTGTGACATTATCCTGGTTTTATCAATAGGATCGTGACTGCGTTTTGGAATCTTATTTCCAGGACCTTATTGTAGCTCTAAGGCTGAGGTTTCACTAGGCTGCGATGCGAGCTGCGACACATGAGCGATTGAAACAAATACATAGATGCTCACGTATATGGCTACACTGTTCTTCAAAATGTTACTAGCGATCTTTGATTTCTTTTTGCGACAACAACTGCATTACTGTAATCGCGGCACCGACTACATCGACGTATCAGAGAAATCAAATATACGCCAGATTTTTGCTTATAATGTAGAAATACCATGTTTATCTCGTTTCGCTCTTCCAGTCGCATCGCCAATCGCTGGTTACTGTAGCCTCAGCATAAAAGGGGATCCATAAAAGCTGTCATGTCATTTATACCCGATATGCCATTCTTAGCTCTTCTCTGTTTTTATCTTGTTATCGCAGTTAGTCAGTTGTGAGAAGGTGACAGTAATACTGCTTAGCCAGAGCTTGATTCGTTTATTCGTCATCATCATCATCATCAGCCCATGAGCGTCCACTGCTGGAAATAGGCCTCACCCAAATTTTTTCAGCGCATGCGGTTCTGTGCATCCAACGGTTTCCTGCGACCTTAACCTTTCAACGACCAACCAACAGCCGGCTGTCGGGCTGCTATTGTCTTTCTATTGTGTCTCAAACCACGTGTGTTTGAAGGATTAACAAGGTCATCCGTATTTCTGGCGGGAGGACGTTCCAAGCTGCGCTTGCCAATACGAAACCCGCCATTAGAGAACCTTTTTCCCCTCTTCGGCCATCGGTTCTTCGTTAATTCATCTCACTATAAATAATTAAGTATTACTTTCGTTGGTCTTAATCAAAAATTGGGGTATGAAAAAGTAGACATTCAATTGTTTTTACTATTTACGAGAAACTATGAGATATCGACATTTAACCTTTCAACGACCAAGCGACAGCCGGCTGTCGTGCTGCTAATTTGTCTTTCTATTGTGTCTCGAATCACGCGTTTTCGAAGGTTTAATTGTTTTAACCCGAATCTCATGACATGGCATGCTGAGACAAACCCCAGAGGCCTAATTGTGTGCCTTGTTTTAAAAATAGGAACTTAAAATTTATAAAAAATAATAAATAAACACCAATTAAAAACTAGCCACGAGCAAAGACTTGACTTTAATAGTAAACGATTATTTGTATTTTATTACCAAGATAATACGCAGCCAATGCCTGCCTTCTGTGAGTCTAATAAGCATAATTTTCTGCGGGGATTTAACAATTGATAAATTACTTTACTCAATTACCTGTGTATTAACTTATGTTATCGTTCAATTCTACACGTGGCACTCATTACTTCTTTGTAGTGGTAGAACTATACGCCTGTTTTACATATATTTTTTTCTTCAAATAAATTATCGTAATGATGATTTTTGATTACTTTGCTAAATGTGTTAAAATATTTTTTCATAATGTATTTTTTTATTCAGCGAGTATTTTAATCTGAGTCCATTGCGTTAAATACTATGGTGAGAAGACTCCGTAACAAAACAAGCCGTGTGTCAATAACCATTTTCTTTGTTCGACATTTTCGTGTTTACTTATTTGCTTAATTTTTCTCAAATGGTTCTTTTTTATTTGCCTTTTTATTCGGAAAGGACCAATTCGAAAACTCAAGTAATATTTTTTTTAACCGTATTACCGTAATTACTCAAATGGTGTTATTGTTCGGGAAGGACCAATTTCGACACGAATACTGTTCTAAACCGAAATATCGTAAAGGCCGTTAACCAACAAACATACGACTTCAAATTCGTAAGTGATAACGATAAGTAAACTTTCAAGATAACACAAATCACTAACAACACCATTTGATATGGAGAAAGTATGTCAATAGTTGTTATTTGGTTCTTTGCCTACCCACAGGCACAGTTAGCAAACCGTACAGAAATACAGAAAAAGAGGTGTGCATATTGTTTATTTATTCACCAAAAAATTACTTTAAAACTTAAGGAATTAAAAAAAAAACTTTTTTCAAAAAAATAATAACCGCCTTCAAAAACTAAAAAACCCAAAAATAACTAAAATTTCGGAAGTCGGTGGCAACACAAATTGACTGGCAGAACAGAAGCCACCGATTTCCGAAATTTTAGTTATTTTTGGGTTTTTAGTTTTTGAAGGCGGTTATTATTTTTTTGAGAAAAGGCCGATTACAGTTACAAATCATTATATATCAACACGACCAAACACTGAGCGGCAAATTGTAAAGAACGTACAAAAAATTGAATTTCGCGGTCTACCATGAAGCACCCCCCTTAGAGAAAAATAAAATAGGTACAAAAAGCAGTAGGTATGTACAATTTAGGTCAAATTGCGTTCAATCGGTAAACCCACAATTTGCGGTAGAATTTCGCGGTCTGCATCTACAGTAGTAATAGATAACCGTTTTTAAGTAAAGCCGTGCCTGTCTCTTTTTTAATTGGTGTATTGCCAATATTTAATCGATAAGTCAAAAGTATATTTCAAGGAAAAGAAAATATTATTCAAAGACAATATTAATGTATTCCGTTTAATAAAGATTAATTTGATAGTTGTTATTTTGATTTATCATTTTAAAATATGCGGTAATATAATTTCCGTAAATAACTATTTACGGCATAAACCTTATTATAATGAACACGAATTTTAACATTTGTGTACTTATTCGTACATGTGTACAAAGAAGCAAAAATAAGATCTATTCTTTCATTTTTGCTGCAGGTTTACCCGATATTTTTCATACAATTTTGCATTCCTTAAGTTACCTCTTCAGGGTCTGAATTTGCAAAATTCGCTTCTCAGTCCGCCTCTACGTCATAAAAATAAAATGTTGTGCAAAGTTTGACTTTGCATTGATTTTTTCGACCTGCTCATTTTTTTTAAAGATTTGCATCTAATATGCTGCATATACCTAACAGCTGTTCGAAGCATCGTATCAAATCAAATTATTGATTATGCTGTTTATGGTGATATAATTTAATATGCTTAGCACCCAATCAAAACTAATTAAACATAATTGAAATTTTGGAAGAGTATAGATTATTTGTGCAAAATTGGCACGGACAGCAACAAACGTCACTTAACACTGACTTTTTTAATCCTAATTAATTATTGAGTACAAAATAAAGATAAAATGAAATTAGGTGTGATGAGGCACGATAAATTTTAGTTATAATTAAGTACCTGAAATAAAAAAATGGATCTCATTATTTCACGTCCATTTACCTAATAAGTAAATGTAATTATGTCAACTGCATTTGTAACTAATTATACCAAAGTACGGACATAACTTAGTCACCTTTAAATTAATTCATAATTACTTCTAAAGGCAGTTATCGTAGAAACAGCTCTTTGCGGTTTTTCCTTCATTTCAGATTTACTTTTATGCTAAATTTCCAGTTTCTAGGTTCAAAATAAACATGTTTTTGTGCAATATACACTGCTCTCCATATCTTTATTGATATGATTATAAAGATTATGTAGTTAAACGTATATGACAAACTAACAAATACTTGGTGCATGTGCGTGTGAAGTATGTAAATCAAAAACAATAGTGATAAGTTATCTACGGACTTATCTTGCGCACTTTTGATTGATTTATTTGTGTCTTGAGTATTAATCTTCCGCCTCGTACAGGTAACTAAATATTACAAATATTTATTTTTTGTACTTACAATGCAACTTCAATTAACCATGCAACACGGATCAACCATTTATCTCGCCGCAATAGGGATGACGACAACATAAAAAAAATGGCATTCTGTTTGGTCCGTCTTGTAGATCGGCCAAAAATACGAGACACGTATTTTTTGCTTCATCAATATAATAAAAAAAATACAAAGATAAAGAGCAACTAAGTTCTGGAGTGGGGGCATAGTGGGGGCTTTTGACGCCGCCGTAATGCAAAAATTGTATCTGATCGTGACGTCACGCACAACTTCAACGCACTGTATCGTCGTCATTTTTCGTTTACATGAAAAAAGAGAAAATACGTGTCCAAAATTTTTTAATAGTCTCAATGACGGACTAATTACTTTTTTTTCGTCGTCTCGCCTATTGTACGCTACAAATGTTTTGTTAAAAAACTAAAATCTTAAAAAAAAAACTATATTGGCTTGAATAACTTTGTCAGTTCAGGAGTTATAGAGGCCTAACTTAAGAAACACAGACAATGCTAAATCTCAATATAATGCGATGTTAAAATGCGAAGTGGCTGTTAGACTATAATACGAAATGGTTAATCACGGAACCTTATTCTATGCGTGGCCTGACACGCACTTTTTTTTACCTATACCTCAATCTAGAGACAGTCTAGCTATCATACCATCAGCTTTTCTATCCAGCTGGTAGTTTCATACAAAAATATCCTTACACCTTAAAAATATCTTTAGAATATCTTTAACCTTTTACAGGTTGAAAGATATTTTTGTTTGAATAAGTATGAATAAGTATTATCAAAAAATAAGTCTTGTCTACGTAGATAAGCATGAGTCAATGTGTGATATTGACTAACTGCACACGATACAGTTGCTAGTTGCCGCCGTAAACCCGCATAGATCAAAACTAGTTTTATTGCGTAACGTCAAACGTATTGAACCTAACCTCCGGTCTTAAGCCGTGTGGCTGTGTGCTAGCTACGTAATTTCAAAGCGATGTTTTGCGTATTAAACAACGGTATTGTCACGTGTTTTATTTTAGTTATTTAAACCTTCGAACACACGTGATAAAATAGAAAGACAATGGCTGCCCGACAGCCGGCTGTCGCTTGGTCATTCAAAGGCTAATATGATACTAATATCGCATGTTGAAAATAGCCATAATAATCAATTTTTGGTATAATCTCTATGATTTAATACAATTTTTAATAAAATTTTGCGCGACTCTATAGGAATTAGTCATCTATCGTAGCTTTGTTTGTAAATATAAATTCACAAACATAGGCAATCAGACTCGAAACCAATACTTGTAGGCCAAACAAGTATTTCTCTCGCGCAGGATTCCGCGGAACCGCGCCGTATGTCCCTAGTTATTTCACCCTTCTGTCGAACCCTTGATAGTGATTGTGGGTTTAAAACACAAAACTCTGCCAAATGAAAATTTCATGCGTACAGAGTCCGATTGTTAGTTCCTAAGAAATTTCCTCATTGGAAAACCTATTTGTCACTTTTCCCGATTTCAAAGCACCTCAAACACTTGTCAGTACCATATCGCGTAGCTTCGCGTCTCCCATCTAGGACAAAGCCTTAAATCAATATTGGTTGAAACCTATTAAGATCATTAACTAGATACCGTAAGGTAACTACTTGTTTTAATAATTTTCCGGGTCTTTCATGTTGCAAATGCTGTCTCATAGCATTTAATAGGTAGTAAATTTTCCGGATCGCTAATTGATTCGTCTATTTCCCGAAATGACGCGTTAATGAAATTTAACTTTTTATACAGTTGTTAGGTAAACTCAGTGTTCTAATTCTATTTTGCTCGTAGGTTTCTCGTTTCATTTAGTCCATATTATTATCCTTATCTGTATAGGTATGTGTAATAGTAAACTGTCTGACTGGCTGGGGAGGTACTTATATCAACGCATAGTCCAAACCGTTGGTTTCAGAGAAATGAAACTTAAGGTGTGTGTTTTTGTTGTGTAAGGAGAGTCAGCGTGAGATGGGTTGCGGAATGTTTATAATAGTTACCGTGACCCCGGAATATAAAGGGCAACCGAAAGAACATGAGTGGGTTTTAGTCAGTAAAAGTCTGACACGCCCTCCCGCCGCCTTTACGGCGGGAGAAGTCATTTGATGATTTCCCACTCCCCCCAAAAAAAAAGGTGTGTGTTTTTGTGACAACAATGTAGTAGAGGATTCAACTCCTTAAGGGGTATAATAGTGGATGAAATAAATAAATATCCTAGGCCAACTCACACATGGTCATCTGATCCCAAACTAAGCAGAGGTAGTAACTACGGTAAAGAGACAACTGATAAACATACTTATATAATTTATAAATACATACATATTATAGATAAATCACAACCAGACACAGAACAAACAATCGTGCTCATCACACAAAGTTTGTCCTGGGTAGGAATCGACCCCTCCGACTTAGCAGTCAGGGTCACTAACAACTAGACCAACCAGGCCCGTCAATAACTAATAACAACATAAAATACAACATTTAAGTAACTTGAACAACAAAAGCTATTTTATTTTCTGCTATCAGGTTATCCCAGAGTACTGAATCAAATTTTCTCGTAAATATTATTGCCCTTTTATCCTCATAAAATCTGTGATTGGATTTTTCTAGATGAGTATCCAGAACAAAGCTTATTTTTTATAGTTTATTATTCTTATTTTTAATAGGTTGTATAGTTATGACTAATGATAGTGGCACTCGAGCAACATCAAAGGATAAATAATGATTAAAAATCTTAATAAATACTGCACTAAGTGGATGGTACAGCTGAAAAGGTTTAACATCCGCTTGTCTTTCTATTGTTTTTCTATATGTTTTTTTTTTTTTTGGTGAGTGTGAAGTCATCAAATGACTGCTCCCGTCCTGGGTGCGGCGAGAGTGCGTGTCAGACTTTTACTGACTAAAACCCACTCATGGTCCTTCGATTGCCCTTTATGTTCCAGGGTCACGGTAACTATTATAAACATTCCGCAACTTTTTCTATATGATGAGGGTCATTCATGAAGAGCAAGAAGGATTAATTATAATCAAACACACACACGTGTCTTGCGAGCATTCATAATTGTGTGTACATTCGTTGTCCTAGTCGGTAATAACAATAGTCACCCATTAATTATAAGATTTTATATCTCTTTGAAACATTCTGCATTGTTCTACAAAATTTGTTCTAAGTAGTTATTTATTTATTTAATACTATGGAAGACTTACAGCTTAAACACTTAATAATATAGAAACTATAGTCTCTAATAAGCCAATTACAAGTCTTCACGTCCCGTCACGTTATCCCTTGCAGTTTCCTTTATCTATTTTGATACTCTTCATCCGTGAATAGTGAATGATGTTGTAAAGTCTACACCACTTCTCATTAACATTTTTTTCTTCTTCAAATAAAATAACACGTCCAAATATTTCACAATGATTTTCTAGGAACATTTGAATCACCACAGATAGGTAGCTAATAGGTACTAATTGACTTTGAGCTATGCCCTTTAATTTCTATGACAATTTATTACATATTAGATAAACGACCGACGTGTTAAATCACGTGGTTTTAAACACTTGTTATGGAAATGTTGTCAAATTAAAGTTTTCAGAATTTGTCAGTTTAAATTTTCCAGACATAAAAAACACGGTCTAGTAGATTCTTACTTTATGGTTAATAAATTACCCAGTGGTTAAAACCGGGAAAGTAGCAATATTCCTTTTCCATTCGTATACAGTGCTTTCTAAGTCTAAACGACAAAAGTCAGCGAGTCTGATAGTTGGTGTAACTAAGGTATATCATATTACTCAGTGACAGGGTAAAAAAATTTTTCAGACAGTCGCTCCATGTAAAGCAATGGTATTTAGCCACATCCGAAAAAAACCTGGGGAGATGATGAAAATCGGACTTCTTATTACACTTATAAACCTTTCTACGACCAAGCGGCAGCCGGCACCCTCTCGACGACCTACGACCAAGCGGCAGCCGGCTGTCGGGCTGCTATTGTCTTTTTATTGGGTATCTAATCACGTGTGTTCGAAGGTTTAATTTGTAAATTGGCAGGCGGTTAGTAGATAAGAGACCTCTGCTGGAATGAACTTTGACTTTCTTATTATATGTCATCAATAGGTAGCTACTTAATAAAGTCATACACAATATTATCTATTTCGATACGGGACTTTTCTTCAGCAAGCTAGCTTTGATAACTGGTGAGTTCAAGGCATTAATTTCTTTAGGTACCTAGGTTAAATATATAATTATAATCTAAGTTTATCTAAAATTGATGATATTTATAATTGATATAATTGTATATGGCATTTGTAAGTATTTCCCCGCGGTCAAAGCACTGCACTTGACATAACAACATAACTAAATAATTCATATTATTATGCAATTTGTACTAATTAAGTCTAATACAAAGTCAAATAAAGCATAATTATGTGTGGTCCTTCTGTTTATTATTATAATAATAACTGATATTGTATTAGCATGTTACCTTATTATATTTGTAAGAATTAGCACCCGGTATTAATGTCTAGAATTACAATGTGTATTTGTTGTACCCAACTACATACGATTATTATTTGTTTTACACAAAGCTGCAATTATGAAATACTGAAATAACATCATTAACATATATTTTATTTGCATAGTTTGTAAATATGTGTGTAGTTGCAACTGATCCCACACTTATGCGATTATTCAACCTTAACATTCGTAATATTATTTACACAGCTTATTTTAAATTCTACCTATCTTATAAGATATCTACATCGTTGGTAGGTAACATTAATTAAAATAAAATATATTAAATTTTTTAAGCCATTTTAACAGCAGAGCATAAAGAAATTGTAAATAACTCTCTATAACAACCACAAATTCACCTCAAATGCCAGCAAAAAATAGAGGTTCTAAAACTTCTTGGATGAATATAATCAACCATATTTAATTTTTAACAAAATTAATTATTTACTTGTTTATGTATTTTTATATTATTTGTGCGATTATGCGCATGACTATTGAACCGACTATAAATGGACGCATCACTTGTATGTGTTTAAAAGTTTAATCTAAAAATATAATTGAAATAGAATAACAGGGGAATAATGATTTGGAAAAAAAATGGTTTACATTAAAACTGCTTTTTCATCTGTAATCAAGAAACCTTTTTCCCACATAATGAAAATGCGCTCTATATAATCTATTCTAGACTGATCACATAAACTATATAAGTAGAAATAAACAAATGACAAGACAAGTAACTTAAAGTGATTAACTTACAAGACACAGTTATTAATTATTTACATAAAAAAACAACACTAATCGTTTGTCTTTCTGCCAGTTTTCACTTAATGCATTACGTATAATTGCATTTGAGTTGGATATAGATTAATTCTATGTTTGATAGTTAAAGTAATGCATGTGTCCGTTATAATTAGCTCGCCCACTTTGTGTGTCATGTTTTGATTTGCATAATAAAGTAAATCTAACATAACACGAGAAAAATCACGTGACTACACAGTGCATGTGAATATATAGTCTTATTTTTAAATATAGGAAAATTCTCTGATTTTTCTTTGAGATACTAGAACTAAAACCTCTTTGAGAAGGCTAAGCGTGCCAAATAAAGGAGTTTCAAGAAATGGATACGATAATAATATTTTAATTTAATAAATCCATAATTTGGGTGATGACAAATATATCATGTTCCTAGTCTTTTGTGGGTAAAATCGGCTTCTAGTATACCCTTATATGGCTAAAAACCAGTGTTTAACATGAAACGACTGCCAGATAGACATACCATTGGATTCTAAATTACTAGATATCTTAGAATCCCTTGGTTTGATAGGCGTCAGACTTTCTGGCTCCTGAAAACCCGTTGTCACTGTTATAGATCTAGGAATCACAATAGGACTTGTGCTTTACGTGCATTCCTGCACGGAATTTCAGTGATTTCCTAGACAAAGTTGGAACGTACGTGGGCAAAGCAGATAAGTATTCAGGGCCGTCATATACAATTGAGGTTTTCTTGAATACCATGAATGTATTCAAATGAAATTTTACTTAATTGAAGAACTAGTCATTTTCTACTATATTTTAATTTTTTATTTAAAGTTATTTGTGGGTTTGTGAGAAAACTTAAACTGTGTCTGACGGCCCTGAATACTTATCTGCTTTGCCCACCATACATATAATTAAGAATCAATCACAATGGTACTATTACCTGGTTTCATACACGAGATGATGAAAATATTTATATCAATGTATAGATGACCCGGTGAACTTCGTATCACTTACCTATCAATGTAAACTTTATTTAAATTAAACTATATCACCTTTATTCATAAAAGATTTACGTATCGATTTCGCCACATTATTACAATCTGGATTGACGTGTTTAGGGGCGGCCTAATAGTTGTTTAGTAATCTGGCAATACTGTCATTGTCACTGTCCCTTAACTTTTGACGAAAAGATTGTTGAAAGGACATGTTATTTGATGTTATGAAATGGGCTTAGAATAATTTTGTTTTTGAACAACTATCATGTGCGGTTTTTCTGGTAGGGAAAATTGTCCAGGATGGCCATATAGAAGCAAAAAAAAATATTAAAAGCACCATTATTTAATAAATAAATATTTTAAATCTAGATATTTTTTACCAATAAAACCAATTATAATAGGTGCACCTAACAACTGCAGTAACTGATGACAAAAATGGTAAATAAAAATGATGCCAGCAACACTGGGGAAAAAGGATTAAAATGTTTTGATATTTGTATTTTCGCCTTAAAAAAATATTACACTTATTGCTTTATAGCAATACTAATATTATAAAGAGGTTTTTTTTATTTTTGTTTGTTACTCTTTCACGCAAAAACGACTGAACAGATTTTGATAAAACTTTACAGAAATATAGGTTATAAAATATATCAGAATAAGACATAGGCGATAATTTGTGCAGTTTATTTAACAGTGATGTTTGATTAGTTGTATTTTTCTATTAGCTGATGAGACGATTGGGACCTACTTGCGGCCTACTCTGGGTAAAGCTAAAAAGGCTTTAGGCACTAATTTTAGCCATGAGTGACCAAATAAAGATATTTTTTAAAAGAGAGTGAGACATATCCAGATATATATCTGGTTAATCCATTCTAAAATTATAAATGCGATAATAACTCTGTCTGTCTGTCTCTTCTTCACGCCTAAGCCACTGAACCGATTTGTATAAAATTAGGTACAAATATAGTCTGTGACCCGAGAAAGAACATAGGGTAGTGTTCATCCCGGAAATCCCTCGGGAATGGGAACAAGGTCGCGGGCAAAAGCTAGTATAAAGTAAATTAAGATAAACCCAATCATTATAATATAAGTACTTAATTTACACAACAAAGATGAAAGAAATGGTATTTCGCTTTGTGATTAGTATCCCAGTTTGGTTAAGGCATTGCAAGTTTGATTCAACCTTATCGCCCGTTAAAAAAAATGATTCTGTACTTTGTCAAGATTATGGCTATGGTAGTGATCGTCACATAAGGCAAGCTAAACGTCTTTAGGCGGCTCATGTGAATCTAACACCAAGGCTACTGACTTCTTCATCTGCCTTCTGCAATAATTCGTCGTGTAGCACTATTACACACCCCTGTAATATGCCAAAGTTGTATGTTACGTACCTAATATATATACAAATGTTAAACTCATATGGATATGAAACAAAGTATCAACCTTGGCGAGGCACACGGTCTAAAATCGAAATTGCGTGTAAGCTACACCTTCTTCTTTACATATTTATCGGTAGACGTTATAAACAGTGTTTACTTAAAAATTCTTGATAATAACAAAATATGTAAACAAACAAACGTTCAAACGTCACTTGACAGATGACATGACAACAATACCATATAAAAATCATTATTTGTTTTCAATGATATTTAAAGTAAAAAAGTCGCCTTTTTAACTTAAAATATCATTGTTTGTTTTACTTTTTTTTGTCATGAGTTACTGGTACACTTATAATTATCTGCATGATTTGGATTTAATTTTATGTTAATGATTCCTTTTGCGTCTTTTGAAAACCATTAAACATGACTTGTGTCAGGTTAGCGGTTTGTAACCTTCAACTTCAACTCTTAATGAATGGCCTTTGTGGAAAAGACACCACAATTCTGCCAATAACACGTGAACTCTGATAATAAACCATCAAACACTGGAGAGTATTATGCGAGAATTAACCGTAAGGTTGTAATTATAACACTTGAATTTGACACTTGATTTGCCGGTTACTATGACAACGACATCCAACAGAACATGGACAAATTTTATATTGAAAAATGAAATTGTTGTTTTACCCTCTTTATTGAATATATAACATCATTGTTTTACTCTATCTTTCTCGCAATTTTTCCTTATTTTCTCACCGTTTAGACCTACCCTGGACTACGACAAACATTTTAAACCCAAAATCAGCTCAATCGGCCCAGCCGTTCTCGAGTTTTAATCAGACTAACGAACATCAATTCATTTTTATTTATATAGATTTAAGGCGTACAGACTACATGTTTTGACTTAACAAAGATGACTAGGTAAATTAATATGACTAAACGATTACACAGAAATGACGCACAAAACGTACTTAAAATTAGATTTGTGTATTGCGTTTTCAGAAACGAATAGCGCAGTTAATATAGACGTACTGGCGTGACATAATGTAGGTACAGCTCGCTTTTTCTGCCGCGCTGTGAAAAATCCCTAGAAATTGCTTGATATTAAGATTAATAAAAAAAAACTGACTGTAACTTCCTCTTATAAAGCATGAGATAAGCGACGGACCAAAAGATAAACCCAGTAACAGAATGTGACAAACAGACAGATAACCTCGTCACTATTAAATAACACTCTCTTTGTAACTAGACAACTAAATTCAGTGTTAATTTTTATGGTCCAAGACCACGATTGTCTCATTCAATGCAACACTGTTTGTTTATGTTCGTGTATGTTACATTTACATATTGCTCTTTAGAAGGACGTTCTGTGGTTTTAATTTCCATCGATCACGTTTATACTAAAGAGTGATTGGAGTCGCAGATTGAACCGCACTGTTAATCAGATTAAACTAATCGTGAGGTTGTGCTTAGTGCCATGGCACTAAGCATCATGGAACCTACGGCTCATGAGCCGTAGCTTCTTTTTAGTATAAAACGCAGATAATTCACGAATCCATTAAAATTGTCAATAATAAAAAAAATACGATTACAGGCGAAAGGTCATTTGGGTAAATTTGATGCAAATCTCACACGGACCTCTTTTCTACTGTTTTCTTACCACCTCTTCGTTCGATAGATACACAGGTTTCTAAGTGACAATTAACGAAAGTTTTTATTTTAACTTGAGTTCCTCTAAGATAGTGATGTTTAATCATAAGAGTTATCTCCAGTAATAAAAATAATCAAGAGCACCATCTTCTTCCGTGCTTTCTCCTACTTTAGGTAGGGTCGGCTCTTCTTATCTCGCGGCGCCAAGATTGTCTGCCACGGACAGTAGTGTCAGGTAAAAGATCCTTTTTAAGAAAGTTTATCAAACTGGTCCACCTTGTCGAAAAGGCAGACGCCCTATGCCTCTCTTGTTCTCTGGTAGGCTTAGTGCAAGCAATGAATCAAAGGGCAAATGCGTAGAACCTGTCATGATAAACCAATCACCAAAACCACACGTGAACTAATCACATGACAGCGAAACACAAACAATGGTGTGACCTCATGTTATGTATCATTGTCACTGACACTGGCTATGGACCATATGGGCACGGGTCGTAGACACCGCGCTTCGTGCATACAAATTGATATGATTGACCTTACAGTGTTTATGTTCCTATTGTACTTCCGATTGTTATTGAACTAAAGATCGATATCTATCGCCTTTTCGGTGTGAAAGAGAAGCCTTATTAATAGTGGCAAAGAAATTGTTTGGAATTACATAACAACAGGTGTTTTGCAATTACACAAATAATTTCTTTAGCATTTACGTTTAAAACAAACATTGTAATAAATGTTGGTACTTATTTTAAAAGAGTATATATAATATTTATGGAGTTTTTGTCCATTCTTCTCCATACGGTACAACATATTATATTCAGTTTAATTTGATTGAACAAACTTAGAGTTAATTTGGCTACTTTGAAAACGTTAAACTCTAGCTAGACTTACGTCATTGTCGTCAGAAACGTTGAGAAATCTAAGTGTCTCCTATGGAAAGTCACAAACCATAATGTCTGTCCGTCTGTCTTTCCCATAAATAATATAAATCAGCCATAATGATATGCACGTCATTGTGTAACATGTAAGTACCTACTTACACTCACCATCTCTTAACGAGCTTTTCTTTCTGAATGTTTCAGTCCAACTCAAACAATGTATGAAGATGGCCGACTTTCGAAGGCGATCCATTTTGACACAAATAACTACGTCAATACATCAACCTTGCATTGTGGGCGATAGCATTCTTTAAGACAATAAATATGTACTTAAATTAATGAAAGTTTACATTTCATGAAGAGCATAAGTAAACCTTTAATGCAGAAATTGCGATAGGCTGAGTAATTTATTTATTTATTTTGTCAATCTTTCAAAGGTATGTTTTTATCGTCCTCTTAGACAAACACTTTAGTTTGATGTGACTGTAAACAATGGAAACTATTATCTTATCACGAGAATCACGGCAGGATTGCTATGCGTTGCTAAAATGGGTTTGTTTCTGGCAAAAGGAACTAAACTCACGTTATGGTTTTATAAATTTTCCAGTTTTAGTAAAAATATTTAAACCATTTTTATTTTAACATATAGTAATCTACTTTCATTTTGTATAATAAATGAAACTTTCCCACTGAATTATTAGTAACGAATAAGTACAAAATCTTACAGATTGAATATATGTTATTTATTATAATGTACTTACTCAACATTTTATGCTATTATTGCGACTACAACTGCCCTCTTTGGTCTGGTAGTAGTTTGGTCTGGTGGTAAAAGCTATCAGGTTTGAAGTTTCTCTTTGTGTATGTTCACTAATATTTCCGAATATATGGGCGAAATACATAATCTTCTTAATTTATAATTTTTTTCGCCTACCTACGCTAAAAATGCGCAACTATTAAGTGACCCTATGATTCAGCAGTCCACCTTATGTAACACGCACAAATTGAAACTATTTTTGAAGCTAGCCTTTACGATTGATTTTTATTTGTTTGCAAACAATTCGTAGTATTATTGTCAGCTACGTAAATAGGTGTTGAAGCTTTTATACGATCGTTCAAGGTCATCGTATTGTGTACCATGTTATGTCATTACTTTAATTGCTTATAAAATCTGAAAGTCTTTGCTGGCTCTCTAATTAGGTGGCAGTTGATTGAATATGTATAATGGAAAATGGTTGTACGATTTGCAGTAAAATGACATTATATTAATTGAAAAACGCTTTTTGATTTTTGTCTTGACGTTCTAGGAACTTTTTGGATTCATGAAAATTATTAAAGTTAAATAGGTTTTTAATATCCATCCATTGAATATAGATGTGGATTGTTAAATGCAGAAATGTAAGCACCCCAGTGCTTACCAAGTCATTGCTCCAAAACAGAAAGTCTAAAACGTTCAGAGATGGTAAATGTCCTTTAGATAAATCATAAATCTTTATTTTTTGTCAGAATATGTTACATAATTCATCATCATCTCCCTAACCTTTTCCCAACCGTATTGGGGTCGGCTGCCAGCCTAACCGGATTTAGCTGGATACCGGTGTTTTACGTGGAGCGACTGCTTATCTGACCTCCACAACCCAGTAACTGAGCGACCCGACACCTCTTGGTTAGACTGGTCAGAGTTTCTGGCTAACCAGTAACGACTGTCAAAGTTCTACGAATGACAACCGGGACCAACGGCTTTACGTGCTTTCCGAGGCACGGGATGTCAGTGATGTCTAAGATAAACTTTAGAAAGTACATATGAATTGAAAAAGTCACATTGGTACTTGCCCGGATTCGAACCCACAACCTCTTACACACGAGGCGGGCGCCTTATCCACTGAGCCATCACGACACTCATAGAATATGTTACATAATTATGGTCTTGAAATTAATTAATAGTTTCGTCACTTTCTGCCAGGTGTGGCGTGGAAATATATGGTAAGTGGGTACAAACAAAAATATAAGGATGGTTAGTATTGTAGTATAAAGCATGATTTTGGGTGCATGTACATTAAAATCGGGCAAATACTCCAAATTAATAAATCATACTAAAATCTTACCATAAATAAGTACAATAATTTCCTCCGAAACCACAAAATTGAGATATTAGTATCTATTTTTAAACCACAACCACAAATATATTTGGAACAACAAATTGTATCTATACTATAAAGAGAGCAAATTAATGTAAAAAATGCTACTGGACTAGTTAATAATCTGCTGACCGATTTGTGGTCACAAGTAATAGGTATGTATAATAGGTTTTTTTTGTTACTCAGAGGACTTGACGTTCTTCTGAGCAGCTACTTCAAAAGAAAGTAAATACTATTAATATAACTCTAAGGTTTATTGTTGCTTACAAAAACATTACCCAATTAGTCCCCTGTAAAGGCCTGAAGAGTATAAGATTGGAAAATGAAAACAATATTCATACCCAGTATAGAATTCTACCTACTATTTACCTCGTAGGTACTCAGATTCCTGAAAAAACTTTAATAATAAATAAATCATTTATTCTGGACCAACCATTTTAACCCACAAACTGCGTAACAGATTGTCGGCACTGGTCTCAATACGTCATTTATTTGGTAAACTGGAACGAAGTGTATTACTAACAGTTGCTCAGTAGAAAAACCGTAAGCAGTAATAATTGGATGTGCATTATACAAAACAAAACAAAATATCAGCTTGTTAACTATTCTGACAGACTTCCAGGACTACACCTGGTAACTCGACGTATTCCTTGCAGGAGTCATCATTAGGGTTGAAATGAGACAACATATTCTACCGAAATGAGTAGT
The DNA here is from genome assembly GCA_033675125.1 of Athetis lepigone. Taxonomy (NCBI): domain Eukaryota; kingdom Metazoa; phylum Arthropoda; class Insecta; order Lepidoptera; family Noctuidae; genus Athetis; species Athetis lepigone. Next base: position 10,623,616 of record CM066226.1, on the reverse strand, counting down.
TTATGATTTAGCACGACTTTTAGTTTGTATAAAAATTCCTAGATTTAATAATTTGAAAAGTATTTACGGCGCGACTAATGCCAACACATCATACAAAATTATGTCTTATTAGTCTCTCTAGATCTATAGGAAATTCCAAAACCTTTGTTTAAAAATTTATTTACCTTTAGCCATCCATTAGTGGCTTTAAAATAAATAGTTCTTCAGTTAGGTTTTCCGTTCCTAATTATTTTAAGCTGTTAGTTACCTACCAACTTAACAATATTATATACTCTTTCCTTTAGCAAACCCTCGTCAAAGTCCATGGTTTGGCTCAATACTTACCTAAGTCGACAGCTGGAATACTTTTTAATTAAAACAGGATTGGTATGACATATTAGCGTCATATTGTTAGAATGTTTGTATGTTTTAATATCTACATGCTGTGTTGAGATTCCAGGCAAGTACTAATGAGACTTTTTCAATACATATGTACTTTACAAAGTGTAAGCTTTGGTAATAACTAACTTCACATCCCTCGGAAAGTACGTAAAGCTGCAGGTTCCGGTTTGTCATACGTAGAAGAACTTTGTCAGTTGTTACGGGTAATCAGAAGCCAGAAAGTCTGACTAGTCTAACGTCTAGCGACACAATTCCACTTATTGTGTCGCTCATTAACTGGGTTGTGGAGGCCTGATAGGCAGTCGCTTTACGTAAAACTCTTGTATCAGTCTGAGTCCGATTAGGCTGGAATCTGACCCCAACATATCCCTATTATCTTTTCTCACATACTGATAATCTCACCACACTTTTTTCCAACCACGGCAACTCCTGAAAGCCAGAATCAACAGTGGAGACCCCAGAGAAGTGCTCAGCAGCTACCCGTAAATTACATCACAGGTTTAAGAAATCTAAGTGGCATTGTTTGTCAAAGAGTGAAAAGCTTTGTGAGTATATTATATTTCAAATTCATACACAATAGTAATTAAATGAAAAGCATCTTGTTAGATCTGAAATATTAAAATTGGATCTGATCTTTTCATTTGTTCTGTTATAGGCGTAAAATTACACAATTTGTGAAAAGGAAAAGATAACATAAAAAATATTTGTTATAAATATTAAATGCCTAAGTCTACTAATAGTGAAATAGTAAAGTAAATCAGCAAACAGTAAGTATAGGTTATGTACTTTGAAAACCGATATAGATCGTTCAGTACCTACTTACATAATGAAACCTTACCTTAATTGGCATTAGGGAATACCCGTGTATATAATTAACCGCATAGATACGGCAAAGATAAACGTGTCGTTATTTATTACAAACTATTGGTGCAAGTGGCTACGCGTTCTCATAAATATTGGTATGTATTATCGGTCGAATTAAAATAATGCGTGAAATAAAATATTATAAATAACGCAGGTCACATCAGTGGGTTTATTTCTTTCAAATACAATATTAAAATACATACTTTAAAAAACAACATAAGGTTCCTTCTACCAAAATTGGGTATAAAAAAACAAATCTCGAATATGGAAATAATTTTTGAGGGATTTTTGACACTTTGTTTTGTGTGTAATGTTTATTTCGTTTATTTAGGTAGGATATTTATTATTTATATTTTATTTTCTTAGTAATATACTTACTTAATATATATTATTTTCAGCTTAATAAGTGTCCTGGACACCAACATAAGCCAACATCATCTTAGTTTTAAAATAAAATAATTATTATCTTTTTGCGTTTTGCAAAATACTTACTAGGATCATTTCAATCTTTACTCAGTCCAATTTTCTCGAGTCAGCTTGAACTGTTGCTTCAAACCTGGATTTTCGAGTTTATGCGTACACGTGTAGCTAACCAACAATTTCTCGACGTCGCGTCGCAAAAACTTGATTTATATTATTTGAGCTTCAAGCTCTCCAGGCTATTGAATATTTATGCCAAGTCAAGTGGCCATATATTTCAAAGACTTTTTGCAAAGGTCAAGCAACTATAAATTAAAATAAATTTAAACAAGTGTAGGTAGGTAATTCCTAAGTATTTGTATGGTATAAGTTATCTTATCCGTGATTGTAAGTGCCCCTTTGATCAGTGTTTAACCACGTCAACAATGTTATTGATTTTGTGGAATACCACTGGTATTACCTACTTATCTAGGTACTAGTGCACCTAAAACAAAAGTGGTTAGACATTGTCTACTTCTTTTGTTTTTTATCAGATAAGTGTACCTACGTGACTTTGGCAGTCACGTCTGAAAATTCGATTCTATTCAGTAAACACATAAGTACTTACCTATCCAAGCTAAATAAACGTATTTACCTGTCGCATTCAATCATCAAAACCACGACTGGAACAGTCTAATCTGATTTCGCTGATCATTTCCAAGACAAATACAATATTGCAAAATATTGCCTCTCTACGATACGTAAATCTATTCTGCACTTTTCCAATATCAAATTGGTATTTTTTTTTGCGTTTTGTTGTTTTACAAGCCACAAACCGACACGGTCACCTAAAGTTAAGTGCTCTCCGAGTCGCCTGTCTTGATATTTGAAATAAATACCACACGTCCCACTGATGACTGGGGGTACAAGCACATGCCTAGATAGTTGTCAAGTTGCAGAAGGCAGTGACGGATTCAGCCATACAAAAATAGTCAAAGCCCAAGCCTTTAAGTTAGGGGAAAAGTCTAGCCAAATACGGTCAGCAATTAGAATTTTAATTATTAGTGATTAAAGGCTTAGACCCTGGCCTGATCATCTCATCATGCTCACGACCCATCTCCTCTAACAGAAACCTGCTCTAAAATACCCGCCTGCTTCCATTTAACTTGCAAATATACAAAAAGAAGAAAAGTGTGGTAACTCAACATTTGGCATAAATCCACAAACCCACTTAATAATGTCAGCGGTGCATAATAATAATGTAAATAACGAACAACTGGCAATGATATGAAATGATCAAATCGCCGTGGACCGTGTCGCCGACACGCTTCAGTCGCGGCCTTCTCTCTGGGGTTACGAGTCAACGCAAATTATGTAATTCAGATGGTAAACAAACTAAATACTATGCAACATGACTGCTGTTATAAAATTCTGCTAGACTACGGTTGATAAAGTGAATTAATGAATGTAGAACTAGGTAAGTAGGTAGTTTTTAATTATTGACCATTATGTATCGTAGATTGAAGTTGTAAAAAAAATGAGTAGGTAGCTAAACAATCGTTCCGAGCATTCTTGAGTACGAATGCAAATCGGGAAATATGCGTAAATAATCCTCCTTTCGCCAGTCGGGTAAAAATAATAAGTACGCACAGCCGAATTGGGAACCTCTTGCTTTTTGAAGTCGGTAACTTATTACCGTTTACAGATGTAGAGCATAAATATGCTTCTGACCGAGCGCTGCATTGATTGTAAATCGGCATTATTAAGCTTGACGCACGTAGGTACATAGCCCAATCATTTCATTGCAAAGAGCTCTTCATCACGATAACCCCTATAATGATCTAGTTGACAATAAACTAACTTATACTTCTAAAAATTCCACCCGTAGGTATCTAACTCGAGTAGAGCATGCACTTATTTAATTTTCAGATTAGAGTCCGGTTTCCACCAAAACGAAGAAGAGAGAAAATGAGAAGAAAAACCTTTGCGCCATTTTGACAGTCTAGCGCTTAGCTTTCGCACACACTAGGTATATCCTATTGGTTGTTTACGAGACATCTCTCCTCTCCGCTTTAGTGGAAACCGGGTCTTAGCCTCTACAATAAACATTTTGTTTCTTATCACTCGCATGTACGTATCCTGAAAAACAAGTTTTTTACTCGGTGTAAAAACAACTCTTATGATAAACATTAAGTAGGTACCTAACTAATAACTTGGTACTAATTTTAACTTGAAAATTCAATAATAAGAGTGTTGGAAGATGATTCGCTTATTATATTACTTAAGGCGACCTTTACAAAATGTCTCAATAATTCCTCCTTTGTTAAGATAACAGGGATTCAGATAGTAATTACGATTTTTGTTTGTTTCAGCAATGTCGGCCGATGGGTCGACCACGGACATCAATGCCCTGCTCAATGATACAGGTAATTTTTTAACATAATCTTAATTTAATTTTCAGAAAATGTTTTTAGCGCCATCTATTGGTTTATTAACTAACAAATACGAACTGTGCTCGTTCAGTAGTTATCTGATAGATGGCATTGCAAATGACGTGTTCTTTACTAAATACTTATACTCTATTTCACTAGATGGCGCTGTTTTAAATTATTAAAAACTGATACAAGCGCCATCTAACGAACTCTTGTAGAACAATTTTGGACAATAGTTCACAATAATACCACTAGGTAGCACTACCATTCACATTTAGTTTAATATCGTAAAGATCTACTAGATGGCGTAGTAAGACTTAATTTTTTTTATGATAAAATTGGCATAGTTTTAGATTGACATTTTTTTTAATTTAAATAATTAAACTGCAATTTGTGATGTAGATATGTGTATTTGTCGACTGAGCTTTTCTAGAATTTTAAAATTTCTGAAAATTCCAAACTGTTGAACCGGAATGAAATTAAAACAGAGTTGTAAATATATTTTATAAAATTAATGCAATACTTACATAAGTAGATAGACAAGTAGCTAATTATCCACTTTTGGCAGCCAATATTAAAAACTAGCTTTGATGTACCGATAGAAAACATAAATGAAACATTATTAATATAGGTAGGTACCTAAAATATATTTTAGTTTTTTATTGAAAAGTTTCATCTGACAGTAGGTACCTATTGAATGCGTCATTCCCATAAGGTGGAAATTAAGCATTGTTGAGTATTGTGAAACCCATGAATAATATCGACGTTGGTCGACTAAATGGGTCCGTCTGCGTCATAGACCAGTGTCGTCATACACCATAACAGATGGCAATACCTTACAAATCTACGTAGGTATCTTAATTATGTATGTCAAAACCAGTTATTCAAGTGTTAAACTATAGGTGCTTGGGTATTAAATATTTTTATAAACAATTACTACGTCAGTGTTTTGCGTTAGCGGAGATGACAACATTGAGTTTTCCGAATAGTTTTTTTTTTTGTTAATTGTGTCAGGTTTTCGCGGAAGCGTTTTTCCATTTAGATATGCAGCAATGAGCTATTGAAATACCACTCATTGTGTTGCCAGTAGATTGTTTTTCTTATTAGTTTTCAGAGGTTTATTTTTAAAGTAAAACAACAATAATTGAAAATGAGTTATGTATTTCAGGAAACAAAGATCTATGACGTAATGTATAAAATATCTCACATAGTAACGTACATAATTATTTACGTTACTGCACGAGAAGAGACGAAGATAAATGACACATTTTAACCAAAAGTGTTCTTCGAAGGTCTCAATGATGAATGATGATGAATTGGCACTAATATTATTGAACTTTATGTAAGTAGGTAACTACTAAATAGGTAGGTTACTTTCTTACTCAATAATTTTTACAGCATTCATACAGGACTTTTTTTAATCAATGAAAGATTTTTTTTACTGTAATCGAGTAGGTTATATTAAGTTATATAATAACTTAATGCCACTTTATACGATGGTAAAAAGTCATCGTAATCTAGCCTTACTTGAAAAATGAAAATAATGAAACGTAACTTAAAAACCGAAACACATCTAATAATCTTGTTACTAAATATATAATTGTACGGGACTGGACTGTTGTGGAAAAGTCAGATATAAAAAATTCCATAAAATGTTTAAAACGAAAATTCTTTGTGTTGTTAATTCAAATACTGTTTTAAGAACAAATTCCACCATCGGTACCGGTACAGTCGAGTAGGTGTACCTACCACAGCCCAGTTAGTAACAATAAAGAATGTTTTATAAACAAAACGGTTCTCATTTTCGTTTATATCTGTCTGACGTAGGTAACTGTGCATTTCGGATATCATATTCAACAATAACGAGTACTTCTGTACATTGAAAGGTCAGGATTGACGTATGAAGTAATTATTATCATCCACTGATTAAGGAATAATGGGTTGCGCTAAATATACTTCGCGTGACACGATATGATTCATGCGGTTTTTTACTAAAGGTTAAATAAATAGTACTTAAGTGCTGTAGTAGCAAAAAGTATTTACCTAAGTTGTTACGTACTTACCCAGGCAGTTCTGGAGGAGTACCTGTCTGCATTTTTTGTGCTCATTGCAAGCATTTAGGTTTGCAAATAAAATAATAAAACATACTTACTTAATTAATACCTGCTTAATGTTTTTGTGTCTGGTATCTGTACTAATACTGACACGGCAATTAGCTTGGGCTAACTGAGCCATAATTACAACACAATTTGTAAGCCTAATTATTACATCCAGGAACCATAAGTTTTTTTCTGTGTCAGATAAGAGGTGCTGCAGTCAATGACAGTATAAAGGACATTGGGGACACTAACTAACGGCCAATTTAATTACTTATTAATTAAATATGTTTTATTTAAGTGTCTGGGAAACGATAAATTACTTAAGATGTTAAAACTTCTCAGTCAAGGATTTTAATTAGACGATAAGGTTGGCGTGGGAAGGTTAAGTTTTCAAAACTATAAACGTCAATGTTATGATTTTGAAGCAAAGAATTAAATGCATTTTGCGCATTTAGGTTGAAATAAGGTCTGTGAATCATTTTTTTTTAATGTCCAAGCACAAAATATACACTTATACATACAGCCATAAGTAAACAGTTCAATGTACTATTTAAATTGTAAAAATAAAATAGTCAAATACAATTTTAAAATAAAGTTTGTTAACCTTACCGCTGCTTAGATAAGGTTACTTTACAATCGTAGTAAATACCTATCTTTTGGAAAACCCAAGTACCCAAGTAGGTAAGTCTAAAGGTATTTACCCTATAAATATCCTGGAAACGAATACATTGAAATATTTTAACAGTCAATGAAACACCTAAACACGTTAACTCAACTAAAATAAAACAAAATAAATTCGTTTCAAATTTAAAGTAACTCACGCGCATGAGACAATCAAGTCGTCCAATTAGCGACAAAAAATAAACCAATCAACGGAGACTATTCAAGAATGAAGATTGACTTTCAAGTCATCGTACAGTTCAGACTGAGTTTCTAGAACGTAGTAACTTTATACAATTCAGAATTAGGATAGAGTTGATTTCAAACTTCACCTCTAGTCAAGTGGCATTGTAGAATAGACGGATGAATCGCAGTATTATATATGGATTGACACAAGCTTACGTTATCATCTGTTAACTCCAATGCCAAGTGTTTAAAGGTACTTGACAGAGCAGGTACCAATTACAAGCGATTGCTTTTTTAATTCAGCCCTTGTTTTGTCGTGTTACGACTATGGACTTATAAATAAGGATACAAGATTTTCATAACAAGATTTTAGAGTTGGTCCAATAGTACTAAACTAGTTTATAGTGTAGGATGACCCCATTAGGGATTGAAATACTAGTAAGCAAAAACTTAGGTTATATACTAAGTATTTTGATAAATAAGTACATAATGCATATTTTTTAATGAGTAAACGCATAAAAAATATGTTAGAACTGATTAATTTATTTGATCATAATAATAATATCTCATCTTACAATAAAATTCATTTACGAAGAAAACATAGAACAGCAAAATATTTGCTACGAATCGATTAAAAACAGAATCATCCGATTTTATGTGACGCGTATTTAGGAACCAGCAAAAAGTAGGCACTTGGCCTACACTGATAGTGATTTATTATTATTCAATCCGCAGGGGGGCATGATAACAAGCTAATAATAATGCCTGACACACCTTAACCCCTCGACATATTTATCAGACAGTTATCGACCGTGGAATACTCCATGCCCCCGGATCAAGGCGGGCACGATCAGGCCAGATAAATTGAGTTGTTTGAAAATACGCTACCCATTTCATCATTCAGTGTTTGTGACTTATATATCTAAATATTTTTGTTCTAAAGACGTAATTTAGTAAAAAAATATGTAAACAAGTTTTTTGTTGTTCGTTTCTATATTTTGGAGGAGGTCTATATCAAAACAAAACAGGCAGAGTCACAACTAGTAAAAAAACGTAAAAAAAAAGGTTTTCGAACTGTAGATTTTTAAAATGGGAACTGATCTACCGCAATATGTAACCCGTGAACATAGATAACGCTTCTCTAACAGATTCGAACTAATTTGCAAATCGGAGAACGCATAAGTAATTAACACGTTGAAGTCAATAAACTTTTTGTGTATAGTTACCGAAAACTGTTTTCCGAATTTGATAATTATTTTGATTTGAATTAGGCTTGTATATGGACACCAAAATAACTGTACAAGCCGAATTTATGATCTTGAAATTTATCATTTCAAGAAAACTTCAGCTACTTCAGAAAATACTTAATTGTGTTCATTTCTTAAAATTACCAGATTAGGTTAGAACAGATCTCTGTTCGATTTATGCATTTATTTTTCCACCCGGATCTTTTCCAGCTTACAAAGTATTAACTGGAACTGGTAGGTAAGTCTGTACTAGTTAGCAATATGACGGAACGGCGCCATACTAACGTTACTTCGCGACCACAAACAACGTCAAAGGATAACGTACTTAGATATCTACCTGAGATTAGATTACACTGAGTGCTGTTCTATGTATGCCGGCGGTGCAAAATATGGGTGTAGGCCACACACCCACAAGCAATTCAATTAGATATTGTGTTTACATTCGGCAATTAAATGAATTGGCGGAAATTCTGTAAAGGAAGCTCAGCTTTGTGTGGGTAGGTTTTTCCTGGATTTAATTTTCAAAGTGCATTAAGAAGTCTGGTTCCTACTCAGACAGGATTGATTTAAATCCTATCAACAGTTTCCTGTTTATAATAACTATTTTATTTAGTAGTTATCTGCCGGACACCGGAAATAATATTCCTATTCCAAGTATAATCTTACATAAATTTTACGACCGTAATGAATTCTGAACTAACGTGTGCCTAGACTAGCCCTAACCATTATGTGTAATATACTCTAATAGGCATAACATCACCAGCTCGCAAAAGATCTAGACGTCTTTTGTTTTCCTGAAGTACATTCTAGATTGAATCTAATTCTACAGAGGATGTGTTGTTCAAGTCAATCATTATTGTACTTTAAAAATTTTGGAGCTCTTGGGAAATAATTTATTTATTTTAAAATGGTTCTTGGTTTTGGCTCCGCTGGGAGCAACATTTTGGAGCTAGCATAGCAAATAATTAGTAAAACATGTTAGGGTTTCATTTTTGTTTGAGCGTATTTAGGTAAATTTTATGTTTTTATGTGTTTCCGTATCGGGTAATATTACCAGTATGTATAATATTAACCGATCACAAAGATTATTTAATATTAATCAAACAAAAAAATAAGTACCGATATAATTGCGGCAAATATTCGACATCCGTCACCTATTTTTTCCGTATCGACGTAGCTGTAATGCAAGCGAGCTATTAGTTAGTATTCTCCTTCTGGTTCCATTTGAACAAACAATGGAACAAGTAAATAATGACAGCGCATCTCCAGACTTAATTATATGCAGATAACTACGTGATACGGAAGTCTTTGAGTGGCTGTAGATTGCGTCTTTTAGGTCCCGTTGTGCGAAGTGTCATTGTGAACATTCAACTTAGAGTATAGTCTTTCCGCTTATTATTTTTTATTTAGGAATAAAATGTGAGAATTGTATTGTTTTCTGCGGGTTAATCTTTAGAACTACCAAACAGTTGAATTAGAAAAAATATTTTCGTAATTATGACTAGCTTTTGCCGCGGCTTCACCCGCGTGAATGTCGAACTTTTAATCACTATTTTACTCGTTTAGAAGCCGAATTTCTAAAAATACTTTCTCAGTGGCTACTTATTCTTTACAAAGAACACCCCCCCCAAGTTTCATGTCTCTAGGACCAGCGGTTTGGACTGTGCGTTGATATATCACAATCAGTCTGTCAGTCAGTATCCATTATGATGCGGTAATTCTTTGCATCTTTCCCTTGGCGGTCGGTCTGTTTTTCTTCCGGCGATCCCTCGTACTCTGCTGAGGCTGTCGTGGATGTGATTCGGCAGGGAATGGAATATTATATTCCGTTCTCCGACGTCTCGCTCGATCACAGAACTCAAGCATGGTTCAATGCGGATTGTGCTCGAGCTGAAGCCCGTAAACAGTCAGCATACCTGGCTTGGGTGCAAGCCCGCGACACCAAAGCAAGGGCCCGGAGGGTTCGCAGGAAGAAGAAAGCCTATAACGATGCCGCCAAGTCCTGCAAAAGGGTGATTCGGAAGGCTCGATTTGACCATATCAGTCGAATAGGGGCCAGACTCACGTCCTACCCTTCTGGTAGCAAGCAGTTTTGGTCCCTATCCAAAGCGGTCGAATCCAACTTCTGCCGTCCCACATTTCCACCGTTGCAGAAACCTGACGGTACGCTGGCCCACTCCGCGATAGAGAAAGCGAACTTGTTTGCTTCCCTATTTGCGAGCAACTCTCGTCTTGATGCAGGCCTCCATCAACCACCTACTATACCTCATTGCGATTCCTCAATGAAGGATATTTCTGTTCACCAAAAAGAGGTACGGAAGGTTCTGCTGAATTTGGACGTGAATAAAGCCAGTGGACCAGATGGAATACCTGCGCGAGTACTTAAACACTGTGCGCCTGAGTTGTCGCCTGTATTGACACGTCTATACCGGCTCTCTCTCCAAACTAGAACGGTGCCAAAATCCTGGAAGCTTGCTAATGTGCAGCCAGTGCCCAAAAAGGGCAGCCGTGCCGATCCCTGTAACTATCGACCAATCGCCATCACCTCCATGCTCTGTAAAGTTATAGAAAGGGTACTAAATAGCAAATTGTTGGCATACCTAGAAGACAACAATCTACTCAATGACCAGCAATATGGCTTTCGCCGTGGTCGGTCTACTGGGGATCTTCTAGTGTATGTTACACATTGCTGTGGTGAAGCCATTGAGAAACCGTTTCGCTCGACATCTCAAAGGCTTTTGACAGGGTTTGGCACGCAAGTCTCCTTAGCAAGCTTCCTGCTTATGGCATACCGGCTGACTTTTGTAGCTGGGTATCGGACTTCTTGACGGAACGGTCGATCAGAGTGGTCGTCGACGGCTGCTCTTCGGACCTAATGGCCATCGATGCCGGTGTTCCTCAAGGGTCTGTTCTCTCTGCAACCCTATTCCTGCTTCATATAAACGATATGCTAAATCCTAGCATAGTCGGTTACGCAGATGACAGTACTGTTGTAGAGAGATATCTGGCCAGCGCAAAAGACAGTAGGGACGATATTCGTTCACAGAGAGAGACCATGGTCGAGCGAGTGAACTTTGCCTTGAGTCGTGTGTCCCAATGGGGCGATGACAATCTAGTGCAGTTCAATGCCGCCAAAACCCAATCGTGTCTGTTCTCCGCCAAACGGAGCCCATTTGACCTGGCTCCTACTTTCCGAGGTGCATCTGTAAATGTAACCGGCTGCCTTGAACTCCTTGGCATGGAGTTGAGTTCTGACCTCAACTTCGGCACTTTCATCGAGTCCAAAGCACAGACTGCGGCGAAAAAGCTGGGCATCCTTAACAAGGTTAAGCGATACTTCACGCCGGGACAGCTTCTAACACTTTATAAAGCTCAAGTCCGATCGTGTATGGAGTATTGCAGTCACCTATGGGATGGCTCAGCCAAATACCAACTGGCCGCATTGGATTCGGTGGATCGCAGAGCCAGAAGGTTGATTGGCGACAAGAAGCTGGTGGCCCTACTACAACCACTAGCACATCGGCGAAAAGTTGCCTGCCTGGCGGTATTTTACAGATTGCACTTCGGTGAGTGTGCTCATGAGCTACACGAGCTTATTCCCTCATCTCCTTTTTACCACCGGACATCCAGACGTACGGCAGGATACCACCCTTTCTTGGTTGATATTCCTCATATCCGCACGCAGCGCTTCTCAAAATCGTTTATAATGCGCACCGCGAAGGAATGGAATTCCCTGCCGGCGTCTGTGTTTCCAAATTCATATAACCCGGAAGTATTTAAAAAACGAGTGCATAGGCATCTATTGGGTAAGCTCGCTCCATCGTAGGCCCCGTCTATGCCCTCGGGCTAGTCTGGGACCAAGAGCAAGCCCATAATAATTAAAAAAAAAAAAATTATATAGGTAGTATAGATTAGCCAGATTTTCAAGGCTGAATTACTAAACCAAAAACGTGAGTGAAACTGCGGGAGACAGTTAAATAGTATAATTTAAATAGTGTTATGATTTCCCAAAGCATGTTTTTAACAGCACATTGTTTTTGTCGTACAATCTTTCATTGTGACTTCTATGAATCAATATTTTATCATTTTTAGAAGTAATTAATAAAAATGTGAGGATTACATTACATTGTTTTGGAGATAAGATGAAAATATAATCTTCTGTTATTACATATTTCCTGAAAAAAGTTCTAAGTAGTAAACGCTAAACGTGTCGGTAATTTCCCGAAACTTGAGTCAATCAACATATTTTTATTATTTTGTTGATACCTAATGATTCATTATTAAAGAAAAATATAAACACTTAAATATTAAATGCTTATTTCGAAGTCATTAGGTAAAGTATATAATGTTTTGACCGCTTTTCCTACTGTAGCGTGAAATAATATTTTCAATGTCGAGATCATGTACGTCACTGTAATCTAATACATTGGGAACTGTATGTATCTGATCAGAATGTCAGATACTATTGCGTTCTAATCAGTATTTATTATGATACATACATCGATCTCTAATAAAGAACATTATAGTGATCGATGGATACATAGGACAAAAAATTTCTTTTCCAATGAGAGTTTTCATCGTCATTTTGCCAACGAATTAGGTAAGGTTTATAAAATTGACCTGGAGGCTGCTGAATACCAGTATTTTATATGAAGCCACTATCATCTGACCTTCAAAACCCAGTGACTGGGTAACCCAATAGTTTTTGGTACGACTGTTAGTTTTTCGGGTTCTTGGTTTAACTTTGGCTAAGTTCGGCTTTAACGCTTTCAAAGATTTACGTATGAGAGTTGTGACCAATGGCATTTACACAGGCTCTCTGAACCAAGAAGGGTTCTCTATGAAATTGACGGTCACACATCTACGAAGCGACCGCGATAACCATGGCAGAGATGTACAGGTACTTAGCAACGAGGCCCTCGAAATTAATACGATACCTTCCTTCGAAAGTTAACAGGCAATTTCCTTTTTTTGTTATCCTGGTAAGTAGGTACCTATAATATGTTATTGCTGTTTTTATATCTAGTCTGGAAAACCCAGGCTTCTAGCAAACCAGCTGAATGCCAATATATTAAGGCCATAAAATAATTACAATAGATACACAGTTTATTGCCTATTAAACAAAAAAAAAATACGAAACAAAAATGTTAAGTAATGGAAAATACGTTATGTAAGTATATGAAATAATAATTCATAGCAAACGTGATCGCAATAATCACTATTTATCGATATATGTACCTAATAGAATAAAATTATTGCTCGACATAGAAACTAATAATAATTTTATTCCACACCTTCGTAGAGTGACAGAGGCTGGTATATAAGGTGAACAGCATTTTTACCAATTAATTAATATTAATAAAATTCTTCGGTGGGTATGTGTAACGCTAAGATGTATATAATTCCACGTTTTATTTTATGTCACGTTACAGTGTCATGTGCCATTAATTAACCACAAAAGCTTTTATTTATCTCGACTTAGACCGAGACAAACATACATTGTTTTTTCAATTTCTGCTGCAATAGATAAGGGAAAATACGTGCTTGTAACGAATATTTTTTCCTATGTTTTCCTTATTAAATTTATATAAAAAAAATGTCTTATGGTTTATAATTGTAATTGAATAAATTATAAATATTACTTTGATGCAGTAAATGGTTATAGGTGTTTATTTTACTTAAAAAGAAACATTATTAATCTGTCAAAAGAATCCTAAAAAATATGACACTCGATTAACGTAATGCGCCACTCTAAAAACCCTCTTCTTTTGTTTACTAACAACTTGTACGTACGTGTTTCATTATCGTAATCTAATTTGGGAATGACATTAAAACACACTATAGTATCAGTTGTTTTCTAAAGCAAAAGTCGACAAACTATCGACCAAAAATGTAGGTTGAATAGAAACGCACTCGGCGATACTTGTTTATCCACTATAGACAGAACAACACATATCTGGTCAATACCCTGGCATGGTACTAAACCTCATTGTTTGTAGGACAGCGTACAACTTTTGGAGTACCTACGTTGAAATTAAGCTGATTAGCTGAAACTAGAAGGAAAAACATCCATTAATGTCGATAGATAAAATTGAAAATAAGGAAAAAAAAAATTTGGGTTTTACATAAAGAATACTTTAATTGCCATCAATCATTAAAAAACGATAAACATAAACAAAAAACCGGAATCGACAAAAGCTTGAGGAAGATGTCTTTGTATTTATTGTTTTCCTCCTATTTTTCTGGGACATGTAAAAATGTGTGAACGACTTTTGTTTACTATATGCGTCGTTGTAGTTTTCCTTATGTGTGTTTCATTCTGTTTAGCGTGAACGGAAAAGAATATAAATGTACCTATACAATTACGCATATAATTCTAGTGACACGTGCGATTTTTACGTAATATTTTTTTCCAATGTTTAGAACTATATTTTCTTTTGTAAACAAAAACAACTGACACTTGAATGCTTTTGCAAACAAAGGTTCAAAATGTGTGGTGTCCACTGACTTGTTTGGCAATCTCAGTGTTGGCCCAATAATTATATACCAATAAAGTTGTACTGTAAGTTCACTGGTAAACAAAAATTGTAGATATTTACTGTCTGTTAAAATGAATATGACTGATTAAGCAATTATATTTCAACCGTGGTTAACACTCTGGTAATATGTGAATAAGCTCCAGTAGTTATTTGCAATAGTTCAGTACTTACCTACTGCAGATTTAATTGACAATGGGCCTCTCAATTAATTAGAAAATATATTTGTCCTGGTTTGCAGTGAATGACTGGGTACACTGCATTCCTATACTAAGTAAGGATTAATATAAGTTATTTTATTACTGAAATAATATTTCATTTCAAACTACATTGACGCCATAAGCGAGTAAAGGGAAACGAGAAATTCCTAAGAGCAAATAAAGTTTTTGTTTAAAGGACTAAATACCTAACTGTTCTATTAAATAAATACATATTTAGTATCTGTTAAAGTACTTTTTTATAACCAAATGGTTATAAAATTGTATTTTGACTATTTGCCCTTTCTGCTCTAGTACTTATTAGGGACCCATAATAATTGTGTATTTTTTGTTTATATTTGTGTTTTGTTTCAATCGTGTGACGTATTTCATTGTTTTCAAACATTTCAAAATCTCATGATTCCATAGTAACCAATATCAATGTGTTAATGTTTAACGTTTTGTTTATGTGTTGCACGCATTACCATTTTACATTTTTTTTTCACACATTTTTTTTTTGTTCTATTTCAGAATCAGATCTCACGAGTCTATCGCATGTTGGTGAGTACCTACATTTTCTTTATTATTTTTCATCATCATCTTACTGTTTTTTGTTTTTATGTGTGCGATGTTCAAATACCTAGAGGTGATTGGTGATTTTGTGTTTAAAACTACATGTTTATTATTACTTTTTTGTAGTTACTTAGGTTAGCTTCTGCGAAAATTTTGTGTAGTAAAAATACTCTTGATTTACTTAATCGAAAACATTAATTACATAATCAGTTCGAATTTAAATATTTTCATGTTTCTTCTTCTATGTATTTATAAATAATTTCCTTTTGCCCAGTTATTGCGATTTATCAATTTTCGCTGATTGACAGCACGACTTCATAATATAACCCCTCAAATAGGATGTTATGGATAAACCATTGCCACGAGGCGCGAAAACCATAACAAACATCTATTCTTACGTGGCCACATACTCTTACGTGCTGAGAACCGGAATAGTTAGGAATTTACACGTCCATCGCTTGAAACTTGAAGAAACATCGACACCTGAAGATGACTATGCGAGTAATGGATAGAATGGTTCTCTAAATCATCTTAAAAAATTAGTTTAGACAGCTTTATGAATAGGAGAAGGTTACACAATGGCCAATGTTAGGTAACATTGTCACTCAATAGAGCATTGGAGTTGGAGAGTAGAATTTATGACTTCCATATGCAGGTTAACGATGATTTGGGGGCCATTCTTGTTACAATCATTAAAATGGACAATAGTAAGCGGTGAACCAGATACAGCTGATGATTGTATCAGAGCAACGTTTCCTATGCCTTTTAAAAAGCTGTAAATTACACTATACTGAAAGCAACCTATAGCGTAAAACAGTGTAAGAACGGGTTTCAATTATTCATTTGATGATAAATAAGACTAGAAGTGTACTGATGCCTTCCGTCATTCCAAGTCCAAGTGCCAGTTATGTTTGCGATGTTTCAATCATGCTTGAAGACTTCCCACAATTTCAAATTCCTTAATCAACAATTCCTAGTTATAGATGCTGAAGAGAAGACTGCATATTGAAATGCAGAGATTGAAGGGTCGTATTATTTTGTGTGTGAATGGTTTTAGCGATATAATAACTTACCCTAATGGTTGCTGGATAATTTAAATAGGAATTACTATAATATGAAACGGTTTAGTTTATGTCATAGATAAGGTTAAAGCAGAGACTGAATTCAAAGAAGTATTGATAAGACACACAGTTGTAACTAATAGGCTAATTGATTCAATTGAAACGTACGATTTAATAGTCGATTTTAAACCTAAAGACGAACTCATACTGATTGAATCTTCTATAGTAACATTTTTAATGCGCATTCGTCTCAATAACAAATCGATCATCATGAGACGAAGGGCAGTTGCACACGTTACATATACAACAATATTATTGATTAACAGACAAACACAAATTGTTCGATATATGATAAACTGGTGGCCACAGTGGCCTTATTGTACCAACATGCGTTTCAATTAAGGCTCATAACAGTAATTGGTGTCAGCATTCGGTACTAACGTACAGTTCCTCCAATGTTCATATAGTTTATTCTATTAAATGTTCATTTACACAATTTACTTGTGGTGAAATATGAAATTGTCCGCAATTTGTACATTGTAGTGTGTCTTTATTTGTACCTACAAGAAACTCAGAATGATAGATAATTTTCTTAGTAGCAGAATTCGTAGTGTCTTTATTTATAAGTCGTACTAGAACTTTGCGAGAAAATAGTCTTAGTGTTTCCTCAAATGTAATATTTTTTGAGTCATTAAACTTGACACCCACTAGATCCAAGGGCTAATCAGTCACGCTGATTGTAAATGATCAATTTAATATTTTCCTCAAAAAACGTGAAGTGGCTGCAATAACTTTTACATGAAAACTCGTTAAAATTCTCAGACATTTTGGCATTTCACCAATAACTGCCATTAATACGGTTATAAAATGTTCTGTACACGACCACCTTATTACTTCTCAAGCAATAACGTTATTTGCAGCTTCCCCATCCTGCTCGATTTGGCCCTCTGTTAGTAATCTATGAATGTGATTTCCGTAAACAATTGTCGGAGTAAATTATCAAAGATTGAACTTAAGTTTACAGTAAGATTGGGGAAGTGAATACTGGCAATGTTCCAAAGATCTTGACAGTTGAGACAAAGGTTGATTATTGTCCTGTCCATTCAGTGCTCGTACAAAGAACTTTAATATAGGAATAAAGGGTTTCTGGAGTACGCAATTGCATCTGTACTGAGATGCGTGCGTACGACCATTTGCGTACGTTCACTCGCTTTGCGTACGCCCGCTTGTTTCATATTTTACCAAAATTTGTTTATGCCGTTGCAGATCGCATGTCTTGTTTTGAATTGTTACGATTTCTCTTGTGCGTTTTTTTCTTGTGACTGCGTCATTAATCTTTCGAGAAAATTCCTTAAACTTGTCTGCTACGGTTTTATCTGTAAGCACAAGACACTAGACAGCCAGGTTTAGTGATACCAATCCCTGGTTATGTAACCAGGGGATTTGCTTAGTACTTGTTTGTGAGTTATGGCTTCTAAATTTTGTTAATAATATTATTAAATCCAAATTACCCACTATGGCTATTAATGTTAGCTATTATAAGTTGCCTCATTTAATAATTTTTAGCATGCGGCCACCTCGTGGCGGTCATAGTACGTTTACAAAAGGAATTTGCTTCAAGTTCATGAATATGTATTTTATTTGAATATTTCTCATATTTATTTAAATTTTCCTCACGACTCTGGTCGTTACGTGTTCTCCGTATTCTTCGTTTCTCTTGTTATTTTAATTACATACTTGCACTAATTTATGTAGCTTGAAGCGAAAGAACAACAAGTCAGTCACATTGCAAGTCACATTGTGAGTCGCATGCTCTGCTCATTTAAGACAGACTTCAGTTCTCAGATAGTTTTAATTGGCCACTTATTGGTATGATGGACTTACTTATAAATAAAATCATCCTGTGGAAATATTCATTTTGCTCGTAAATCAAATTTATCACCCTTGCATCTTTAACTACTACCTACGTGAAGTTTTAGACATTTTGGGTGCTTTTCATAATTAAGTAAGAGCGTAGACAAATCCAGCTTATGTTGAAATGTATTGTTATTGTTGGTATATACAAAATTGTACTTGTTTTTACTATCATTACGAAAAAATATAAACAGTATGGGCCAATGAACTGATGTAACTTTATGACCAAGTTGCTTGTGAACGTAGCAATTGCTAACAAATGATGGTGATAAAACGGTTATTGATAAATTAGATGTTGAACACACAACCTTTTAGTACTTACAGAACTTATGAAATATTTCTAATGTGTTGCCTCAGTGGAAGCTAATAGCTTTAAAATGTATTAACATAAAGACAATTATACCAAAATGTTTAGAAATTATACACACAGGTAAAAATACATTAAGTTTGTGGTCGGAAATTTAGCTCCTACATTAAAATTAATGCATTTACTTCTATCACCACACTAAAAACTAAAAGAAAATATAAACAAAAAACAGGAAAATTATCAAGAAAACTATGTAAACAAATGGCGTCTTCATGCGGTTTCAGCCACAATTCCCTAGAAAGAACCACATAAATGTGTTTTGAATAACACTATTTGTAATTTTAGAGGCGCAGTATATTGTGGCGTTGAAACTGTCCAGAGCATATCAAGCGAACAATTAAACATGCTTTGATTATTTTTGCAAGACAAAAAAAGATCTGACGGAAAGATCTACGTGGCGATGTTCTAGAGAAAAATTTAGCTAGGGGATTATTTATCACGTTATCTTAGGATTTACAACCGTGAATAATAACAACAACATGTGTAAGAATCAAGTTTTACGGTGCACCTGTATTTTAGTCAAAACATTTCCCACTACTAGATATCATGCATATTACTGATAAACAAGCCTGGGTTTCCCAAACGTAGTTTGTGTATTCGGGGATTTTTAGTAAATAGTTGTTGATATGGAAAAAATATGCCACGGATAAAATGATTCCTTAATTAAGCTTTAGTTGGTAACTAGCTGGTATATGGTATCTTAGTCATAAATAGTTATAAGCCTCAACTGTCAGTTGATAAGCGTCTAATGTATCTTATCTAAAAGGCCAAAGCAGTTTACATAATTTAAAATATCACTCGCTTCATTAGGGGCATTGAATTCCATTACAATTTGCTGTCCGTGATGAATGTTGTCGTTATATAGATTAGTGCGATTATTATAAATTTGACGTTTACATTTAGTCCAACGTTGTACTTACCTATGTTAATTATGTGCTAGATTTGGCCCACTGTTTCTTTTGCGTTTCTATAAAAAGTTCGTTTTATACCTTGGAAAAATGAAAGTGAAAATGGATTAGTCAGGGGCCGATCGATAAGAAACTTTGCAAATACGTTGTCAACAATTTCGATAGTGAACTTTTTTGTAAAATCATTAAAAAAAATAACCTTCTAGTTTATAGAATTTGTCTGATTAATAATTATAAACAGAGCTGCCTAATTTACCCCCGTATTGACAAATTGTCGTTGATTGTCACTGATTGTCGTTGACTAGGTTTATTTTGTTTTTCTCTAACAATCTGCGTCGACTGTAACTGTCAACTAAAATATTATATTATTGTTTGGTTCTAAAAACTAAACAGGACTTTGATAAGAAGAATTGTTAGATTGTTAACTTTAAATACATAAATAGAACAATGCATTAATACTAAATATAAAATCAAAGGTCAGTTTTCTGCCACTTTGACATTCAAACTGTGAGTCAGGATGACCATAGACTTTCAATTATTTTATCTTTGATTTATAATATGGTGATTTAAGTTACTCAAGAATATAATTGTTATTTAGTGTTCTGAAAAGATAACAAAATTATGATAATAATATAAGTGCAATATCATCATTCATTTGTCACTAAGGAAAAACTAAATTAGTGTTACTATACTAAACAACTGTCTTGAAAAGAAACAGTAAAGAAAGTGTAGTTTTATATAAGGTTGATTCTACTTCATCTTCAAACTGTTATACAAAACTACGTCGTTTAGACGCTAATTCCAATGAAACGTATCGTTTTATGTTTTCTAGGGCATCTGTCAATCATTATTGTTCTATTTGATATTCGATTCACAACGTGCAGTGGTATGAAGGTCGAATTTTATTTGTCTAGGCGATATCCCGATATATCTCCAAACAAAATTATTTTCGTATTCATCACAATTATCGTTTTCGGTTTTCACAGATTCTGTTGAACTTTAGAGTTTAAGTTATAAGGCTTAAATTGCGAAAATGTTTATAAATTCATTGATGAACTAAATTTGTTTTAAATGTATGGTGTACAGCCTGTCCTTGCTATGACACAAGCGACCCACTGACCTGAATGTGTGAAATTAAACAATTTTGATACTTTTGTTAAGATATAGGACACGTTACTAATTAATAAGCGTCACGAAATTTGAGAATTCGTTGTACCTAACTACATAATGTTTGTTCCGTTGCGCGTTGACACCTTAATTTTTCTTAGAACTCATGATTTTAGTTGTTAGAGATAAAATTCAGTTCTAGTTACTGTTTAGAAAATTAATGTAAACTGAGAGCTAAAAATACTGCAATGCTCACGTGTTTGGTCTAAAACAGTTGCTTTTACCTATACTAGAGAATTTTCTTGAGAATACTTTGGGAAGAACCAATTATAAATATTATATAGGCCGTAGCTTATTTCTTTATTAATCGTCTTAATACTTTGAGTACATGATAACTCGTCACTTACAATGCTCAAGGTACCAATCTCCTTGATTAAGAACTCGGCACGCGTTTAATCAAGCGCCAACGGACTAGACGCATAAGAGCTCACGTGCACATTAAAATGCTAAGGTGACAGAACACCGTTACATATGATAATTTTCTCGCTTTTCCAATGGAAAATTAGAAATTTCGCAGATGCCACACGTTTATTCAACAGTGTTTGCTTTGTTTCGGTGCAATGACTGCGCGCATGCGTGATTAAAAATACATTATTGCGATTGCTAATCTAGTAACACATGTTATTGTTTATTTATTAAAATTGACAGGATGACGGTTCTTAAATTGTCCTGTTGAGGCAATAGTGTCTGCGATAAGCGAATATACAGGTAATTTAGGGCATATAAATATACTTTTATTATAACGGGACAAAACCATCTATTGTTATAATATCAGACGGTTTCGTAATATATGTTTTAGTACCCACTCATGTAACGAAACAATAAGGAGTATATGTATGTAATACCTACTTATTTTGTGCGTAAAAAAAATTATTTTAAAGAAAAATGGTTTTAAAATACCGAGCGTGAGAACCCACTTATCAACATTTGGGATAGATAACAAAAGGAACTTTTGACGATTTAATCAAAATAAACAATTTGACTTATACTTTTATTTTTACACTTCATCGTATTACAACAGGTATACAGTTGTAAGATAGATGTAACTTTAATGCAATACGAAAGTATGCGATGCCATAATAGTATGTAACTGCAACCGAGACGGTGGTTAAGAATGCACTTAATTTATAGGTTTGCCTACCAATTAAATATTACACAACGATTACATATCCTAGTCCATTAATTAAAATACTGCAGTACAGATTTTCCTGTATTTATGCTTTGATAAACACAAACGATTGTTTGTCGACCAGAAATAACAATTTTATAGTTCCCTCTTAGACTGCCTACGCAAACCGCACTGTTGGACTATTTCAATAATGTTGATGAAAATACTAAAATGCACTATGAACTGCGTTTGTTTACTACTAAATATATCCTTCCCGCATCATTTTGCAGGCCACTTTATAAAGCTGGGATTTGACATTGGGATGTCTGATTGCAATTTGTATTTTACTTGTAAACCCCACTTTTGTGATGCGAATCTAAATATGCATAGGTTTAACCTGACATTGATAGATTTGTGTCCTTTTACGTTATCACTATTTTAACTGAAGGCTTAGATAAGAAAATTAATAGTAGTAGTATAACGTTTAGATAGAAGATACTTGTTTGAAATTAGATAGACCGGTACCTAATAAGGTAACATATCAGAAACAATGATAAATTCAAGTATTTAATACTAAGTGATAGTTTGATTGAAAGCATAAACAAATCAGAGTGGATTCATGACTTCTAAACAATTTTCAGATAGTGTGCCAATATTAACACTTTAGTGCTACAGACTATCCAAACCTCGTTGTGAGCAGACGCATTAAGATTATCAACAAACGGCTATTATGTTCTAGAATAAGACAGCACGAACTAAATTCCTGAGTTGCGCAACGCTATGGTCATAATCCGACCTGAAATTACCCAATAACGTCGTAGTTGTAACATCGCTCGGTACCAAGGCTACTGTGCCAGCTGACCAGGAAGAGTAGCAGCGATGAATAGAGTTGTATTTATAGCTGTCGATATCTCAGGGGGCTTGACTCTTGCGTTGTTTAAATACAGGTGGATCGTTAACGCAATGGAACCTACGATGTCACAAAACCCTATTGAGTTAATCAATAATGTTTCAATTACAATGTTAATCCTTCCATAATAATAGTTTTGATTGAGAATCTAGAAACACAAGGTTTTATAAGATTTTCTTGTTTTTGTTGTGGATCTCAGGCTGCAAGTATCAAGGCCAAACATTGATGTTTATTATTGTGCTTCGATGCGGTGTAATAGCGACCCGATATTATTTACCACCTGCACAATGTGTAAACTTTACGATTCTCATATAAAGGTGAAACGCTAGAATATAATACAAAGAAACAAATGGTTTGAAAGAAAAATATCTTTTCTTTATTCTGGGATCAACAAGCATTGTGTTTTAGCTTATTGTCTTAGATATTCGTTTATATTCTTCACCCATTCGTCGTCATGATGATTCGAGATCTTTAGCGACCACTGAGACTAATTTGCCAATTAACTTTTGTTCTTAGAGCATGTTCGTTCTTAATGTTCTACTAAAGTTTTATGGTCACCGTGGCTAAATAGTTCAAAAGATTGACGTCATAAGAGCTATTATGTCCATTTGTACTAAATCGGTATCAAAGGAGCATGTGATTCCATTTTCATGGAATTTACTGGAACTAATGTGTCGATTGTCTTTATGGAAATCACAAATTCACATAAGTTAAAATCTTGAATGGAAATGCACTTTAAATCTTTACCTTTTAAGAGGAATTTCAAAATTTTATTGCTGTTTTTTCTCTCAAAATTCTTCAGTCTTATAGATTTTTGACCTTAGACTATAAACATTGGTCTTTAAATGTTTTCACTTTTTTATGATAAGTAAAACAGTTACTCCATATGCTGTGGTTTGTGGCTTGTCCAGTGGGTCTTATATTCCATGTCTTTCGTTAATGTGCGTTTCTATAAAAATATAGGATTCAGCTACAATTTCGTTTCGTGCAGACAGGGTTGCAACGTTCAATTTTCTACTTTTGAGGTAGCAACATCTCGATGACTCATTCAATGTCTGTGTGTGTGTAATGTTTCGTCTCTTTGGTAATTTGACCTGAATGTCAAAAGTCCAATGTATTGTAAGAATAATAATGTTATTTATTTAATTTTATTTACTGAATGTGTGTGAACAATGGTACTAAAAGTAATGTTTTAGTGTAGTACTCGTCTTGTCAAGGAAATTGATAAAGCAATGAACTCATTATCAACAATACCGATTAGATAATAAAACAAATCAGTTTCACTGTGATAATGTTTGTTTTTTATGAGTTTCACATTTTTCTGCGATTGTCGCTGATAAGATAATTACACAATGTTGTAATGTTTATTTAAACATTCTTGGAAATTGTAGGAAATTCTTACGTTTTCTCGTAAGTGGAAATGTTTAGTAAATATTATTGTTTTTACTGAAGGTAGGACGTCAGTTCTTTCAACTATTTTCTTGTCTTTATGTACAATTGTTTTATTTACTTTACATTTGAGTTTAATTTCAACCACGTGTGGAGCGTTCATTGGTATCTGTTTTTGTTTGTTTTAATCAATTGGCAGACTGACAATCGGAATCAATCTTAGAGGTCCTAAGTTCAATGCTCGGGTCAAGTAAAAGGTGTACTTTTTAAGTCGTCGTCTTACACTAAAATTTAATTCAGTATCGCGCGACTCTTTTTATAGATACAAAACCACCAGACCTATAAATACTATCTGAAGGCCACACATAAATATTTGCTTCATACGGGTACTGAACACCCGACCCGGCCCGCATCGTAGAAGCTAATTTCCAAACAGTCATAATGTTAAAAATAATTTGCCCAAAAAAGTTTTAGAGCATTAAAATAGATATCTCAATTTGTCTTTATTTACTAACGTATACTAGCCCGTATTATCAAACTAGTGTCATTTACCAAAATATCACAGCCGTAACGCTTATTACGCATATTCTATTGCACAATGTTATTCTTTACGCTTTGTTTTGAAACTGATAAAAAAAATTACAGGTAAGGCCACGTCAGATAATATCAACTTAATAAACATCCTCTGTTGTAATGAGTCTTCTTTAGAATTGGTCAATTTCTACATACCCAAACAAGTATTTGGGTCTAGGTTTACTTACTTCAACATTGTAAATGGAAAAGTGACTGTTACATCTATATGTTACAGCTTAACGGTAACACCACCAATTCGATTACGATGAAATTTGGTACTAAGTAATATTGGACTTCAAGAGAAAGCAAAGGCTTCTTCTTAATTCGACTTTGCCTGTGTCTGTACTCGCACCATCATCGCGCATTTAAAGATTAATGACGCACATTAATTACGCTATACCTATCTCTTTTATACCTTTCATTTATTAGGCTATTTCAGGTAGGTAATGGTTAGAAAACTCAGCCTTCTTTGTCTTGACTCCTCACTATCAATCGCCAGCACTCAGTGTCTTCCTACCTAAGTAGGCACTCCTGTTCTCTCTTGTTTCCACTGTCTCGTCGCGAACATAGAACCTGTGATAGAACCATCTCGTAGATTAAGTAATATAATAGAGAAGTTTCTAGTTCATAACAATAGGATTCCCTTCAGAATGACCATCAACAATTCAATGTAGATACAATACCTATCTGCATTTTAATAAATATGTTCGTATCTTCCGATAACATTACGTGCTTTGTTTAAAGTCACTGTAGGTATGTCTATTGCATAACTAGTTGTAGTATATAAAATAGAGATAAGTAAAAAAATATGCTCACATTATTAAAACGTAGTTCTATTGTCAAAAAGTCATCATTACGTTTAAAAGTCCCGAAATAAAATGGCGTCATTTATAGTCGACATATCAATCGTTATTTTTGTTGTTTTTCTCTTCTCAGAAAACGTAGTTTTGAACGGAAAAGTAATTTAAACCTTGTGTTAAAACAGACTTGTGACGTATGGTCCCAACGGCGTCGGAGGCGTGGGCGCAGCCCGTCCGACAGTGTCACAGCCGGCGGTCACGTGACAAGACGCAATTAGACGAAACGCACCTTCGTCGTGTCATTGAACATATTTTAAAAACAAAACCACACAATTATAACTCTTAACTCACCGCAAATAAAGTTAATAATGGTACCCTTAACACTACTGACGCGACAAGTTTGTCGTAGTAATTCAACTGCGCAATTCGCGTCGTAACATTGGAATTTTGTGTGCCCAAGATTTGTGTAAGATTGAACAATGGGTACCGTGACGTCTTTACACGATCTTGGGGAGCTTCTACAAATGTTGTAAACAGTTTTTGTGGTCGTATAATTAATAACTACATTACTGAAGACATAAAATAGCTTTCGCTGTTTTGCATCTGGAGAAAAACTTTTCAGTGCCGTTGTAATTTTTCAACAGGCCATTTTCCGAAAACATAGCAATCTCCTTTATTAGTTGATATATCGTTGTCCTAGATAGAAGGATGCCAAGAAACATATTTCAGAGAAACTATAATATAATGTATTACCGTGGTCAAGATCAAACATTATATATTAGAATCTGTTTAAATTTTAGTATCAAAGAAATTACTAAAAGAGAAATGTCCTCAAGCATTTTTACTCTTCTTTTACTACATGGGAATTATTATTAGTAATTTGTTTCATACATATGCATAAATTTGGCAGAAATAAATTGGAATTGACAAATAGTTTATATACCGGAATTGACGAAGAGACAATTTACGGGTAGATTGAATGCAAATTCGCTAAAGAATTTGAATGTATTAACTGAATTAATGATTAACTACTTTTACTTTTACAATTATAAATTAGACACAATTCTTTTTTCTAATAGTTGGAGGCGCTGGCTCACACATTATTTTTCATTTTTTGAGGAAGGTAATTTATTTGTAAATTGGTTACACTAAATGTTCGTGAATTAATTTTAATTTTAACTTTAATTATGTTTATATACTCTTCTGACGGAAATGGTTTTGACATTATATACATTCTTCTCTTCACATTTAACAATGTACAATTAATAATATTGTAACAACATTATTTTAAAAGAGTAAGTATGGAGTTTCTTCCCCATTCTTCTCCATACGTAACAACATTTCCGAATGGGCGGTAGATTCACTTTTGTTTTATAAGTAGGTAGTTATGACGTTTCAAAGTGCCTTTTTGGTCTAATGGAAATAAATGATTTGACTTTGAATCATTATAATACTTCTGCTCAGATTAGTAGGTAAATAAATCTATAAACCGCTTTTTATACATTTTTAATGAATAATACTGAGGTTAATATACACTATATTTACTGGGTTATATTACAGTATTGCGTAGTTATCAAAGTCTGCGCTACAAATCATTAAAGTAATTATACAGTACAAATCGTGTATGTAACGAGTCACGTGTTTGGCGTATAAAACATTCATTTGAAGGACCAGACATTGTACAGACGAATTAATTTCATGACGTAGACTCCATAGTCGTTAGGTCACGAGACCTTGGTGACAAACCTTGACCTAGGTGACCTCCGAGGTGCATAGCTAACAAATGTTTTGAAAGCAATTTGTACCTAAACGATACCCATTTTCCATTAAAGGTAATCACAAGTAGTTGTTGACGATTCTTTAGACGAATTTGTTTTTTTTTCTCTAGAAGTAGGAACTACTCTTTGCCCAGTGGTTTGTTGTTGTTTATTTACTAGTGGAAACTTTTGATGTCTGTCAATTCATGGCTAAATTCCACATGTCCTCTATCGTGTTGATAGAGTATTCCACTGTCAAGGTGATCTTGACCTCACACTCCCAAATTGAGAGTTTGTCACAATCTTTACGATATCATTCCAGTCGTCGTAAATGGTTTTCGTTTAACAAAATTGTATGTGACAACGTCAATTTTAGTGTTTAAGGTAAACTGTACAAGGTCTGCCCTTGCAACTTTTTTCGCAAACATGAAATAAAATAATGCTCTCGGAAATATAAGTTAAAGTTTTGCAATGTTATAAAGTTGTATTTGATGATCACGAATCCTCGAGAGGTATCTTAAATTTAAACCAGTAAGGCCTTAATAACAAAACATCTTTGTATCAAAGTTATTTCGTCACTTAATGACGTCAAGATTAACTACGACGTAATAAAATTACTCTAAATAACGTACTTAAAAGCAGGAAGGCCATTTATTTGTATGGCAGGGCAGACAAATACATGTTATAAAACGTACGTCTAACGTCTAATAGACGTATCGCCTACTGGTTTGATTGACAGAGAGACAAGTCATAGGGTTATTTTGATCCCGCGATGGGTGAGGGTTACCCCGCTGTTGGCGGCCACCAATGACGTCAGAAAAAACCTTCATTTTAATATTTTAGTGGTTTGCTTCAAAGTGACCTGCCACTGTAATGTTTTTAATCAATATTTCAAGAAGGCAGAGGCTGATGATTTATTAAATACAAATTTAAGTTTTTTTCTGTTGGTATTTATTAGTATAAAATATTCAAATACCATTACTGAAAAAAAAATGTTTAATAATACAGAAACTAATTAATAAATTATTTTAATGAGAAGTGTAATGATAAAACTATTAGCTTAATTTTGTGAACATAACATTAAATTTTAGGAGGTAAACACTACATACTTTGCTACTTCAGCTTCTTGTTTTTCTTGTCCAATAAAAAACTTAAGAACGTAAGTTACCTATCATAACAAATACTTTAATTGATGTCATAAAAACGTAGGTCATCTACGATATAACCATTAATTAATGCTTTTTTCCCTCAAAAAACCTTTACCACAAATGACGATTTGTTATTCAAACAAATTTTATTGTTTTTTTTAACGTTTGCATCATAAGTACCTATCATAATATTATGAAAAATAATATGAATAAACCTAAGCCATTGAAATATTACCGTTATCAACGACATTGAAACATATTCCATAGGATGTAGGTAGACCTGCCAATGTAAATAAATAAAGGTGATTAGAATTAATCCACATATAAAATTATGATTAGATTAATAATTTCATCACAAGTTAATCATAACATTTACTACTAGAAAACTTCTTTTTCACAAACATTTGAGCTTTATATACCAAATTTTCCTAATAAATAGGAAGTTATAAAATGGACGTGCAATTGATAAGCCACAAGGCCTTCAAAGAATTAAAATAATTATGATATATATTGACAAATATTAGCAAACATTTTCAATGCCTTATTTAATCCTATTCAGATTAAAAATGACATTGGGATAGAAACGGAAATAATTAATTATCGATTTCCAAATCTAAATAGAATGTTAGGACGACAGTTCAGTTTTTTTAATAAAACCATTATCTTATCTGAAATAATAGTAGTTGATCACCTAGTTTCTGACTATAAAAAATAAGTGTATAGATAGTACCTAACAATACTTTGCAAAAATTTTCATTTAAACGAAATTGGTTCAGTTGTGACTCACCTGGCGGTTTAAAGCGCATTTAGGCCCACTTTCGTCTGACGCTCCGATACCGATACGTCATAGAGAAATTAGAACGTATACATAATTTATGAACGTACATGACTCATGCTTATTGATATTGATAATGGTCTGGTGCAGAAGAGGGTGCAATTCACTAAGATTAATGTGGATTTAACTGCTGTAACACAACAATAAGCACGTATTTAGTATTTATGATTCACTAAATTATTTTACCTATAGCTAATAATAGATGTTCCGGGAAAGGCCGAATAAAAGGATTACATCAAGGCCCTATTGATAAGTTAAAGGTTTTATTTTAATCGCATGATTCAATCAGTTATTACATAAATAAGGAAAATATATTTCTCTACTTGCTTTTATCTGTGACTTCTTCCGTGTGTAATTAGTGAAAATATCTTAAAAAAAACTTTTTCCCCAGTACTCCTCCCCATCTTTACTACTTACAACAAACACACATAAACAATAATATTTCCGTCCTTGCAATATTCATATTAGGTATAGAAATACACTATGTTATACTATGATAAAGTAACTAGGTACTCAAACTTTCCGGCATAATAAAATATGATTGCTAGTCGGTATCGTGTCGGTTCTTGAAAAAAGCTTTGCGATTTTGATGGCAGACATTGTCCAGACATCGTACTCTGAACCACGCAACTCTACACGTGATTTGAGATGATGGCTATGAACGTTACTCTGAGAAACATAAAAAGTATCGTCTGCAGTATTAAAGACTTCTCGGTTTTATAATGGCTACTTTTCAGGAGAACTTGAGATGGCTATGGTGACAATGATGTACGATCACTGATAGTACCTTTCAGTGCATTTGAAACCCATTCTTACTGTTTCCTGGTAAGAGCTTGTCTAACAATATGAAGATTAAGAAGATTTGGGGCCTTTTTTTAAATCACAATGACATCCATTGCGTAATTAAAAAATTACGCAGCATTATCATTAGCTCTTGACAAAGTATAATTAAACCTACTTCCAAAAAGCGTGCGTTATTTTCACGTGAACTAACAAACCAAATAACGCAAACAGTGATTAACATTACAAAATATCACTAATGTAAATTTAAACTTTAATGCAAAGAGACACAATCCAAAATAGCTTAAACCAAGTTTATTTTGCAACTTATTGCCAACGATACCACGCACGTAGTGTTCAAGGCGCTTACGTTGAACGTACATAAACGTCGAAAATGTACTTAAACCTTACATTTATACGCTTGTCTGTCTTATTGTTTTCCCCGAAGCCAAATTAAATGAGCGGTGTTCCGGCAGACAGAGGAAAAGCAGCACGAAGACAGTTTTATTATTCGCATGTGGTATGAAACTTGTAAGACGAAAATAGGTGCTCGTATTATAAGTTTGGTTTTTCGGGTGCAAAACTGATGTTACGCCATTAGGAACAAGAAAGCCGTGTGAAAGATAATAAGAAAATCATTTCGTTTACTGTCAGTCCAAACATGGTATCTAAACAAGAAATTGTACTTACTTTGTGAAAAAAAAATGACATAATAGTTAGCAATTAAAACTGCTAATGCAATGTCATGTGCTGTTTAACCATTTAAAAACGTGCGCGTGATCACAAGAAACTACGTGCTTAGTTTCATGCTTTTCCTATTTTCAACTCGAAACATAATAAGAAAACATCATTAGTGGTTATTTATACTGAAGTAAATAAAGCAGCCAAGATACATGACCTATCTATTTTACTAGCCATAAATAGATAATGGTTTACACAAAGGCAGATATAGATGCTTTATAAGACAGAACATGCAGGTTAATATAGATGTTAAATATATTGAAGACCCTAATTCCTTAAAACGGTCTTTTTTTTGAGATGGGAAATCAACTGACTTCTCTCGCCCTTGGTGTTAAACTTTTACTGACTAAACCCCACCCTTATTCCTTCGGTTGACCCTTATATTCCGGTCCCGTCCTTAAAACGGTCTGAAAATTCAAATGATGACTACAAAGCTAGTATTTCGTAACCAGGAAGAATAGTAGTGAATGATGGTGCTATTGAATGATCTCCTTCTAAATATAGCAGATCATATTTGGCAGGGAAAGCGACAATTGTTCATAGCCATCACGAATATTTCTTGTTGTATCTATCATCTACGTCAATCGTACATTGTAGACTACAAGGCAGATGTGTGACAAATTTAAATGCTACTCCAAACAGTTTTATTGCCTTCTAATAATATTTTTACTATCTTCTCTCTGTGGTCTTGTTTGCGTCTGTTTCTAAATCAGTAAAGGTAATAGGGTCCCGAAATAAATCCGTTTATAACCTGTTGAAAATAAATCTTCGATCGAACAGTTTGGTAACGTTTACGTCTAAATTCGTTGTTAAAATTAGCATTAAGATAATAAACTGTACCGAGAAAATCTTAAACCTGCACTGTTGCTAACAGATTTATTAGCTAAATGATAGGGTTTACGCAAAACTCATTGGTTTTACGCACTAACAATTAGCAGATATTTTCTTAATGCTCATGTTTGGGGGAAAGATTTTAGCGTTTATTTTCTGCCACGTTCTTGCTACTAGAGTAATTATTTTTTGTACTAGCTAGTAATTTGTAAACAGTATGAGTCAGGCAAGTATTTTGGTGGTAGAGCTTCTTTGTATCAGAAACAGATAATAGCCATCTCCAAAATTACGTTACTAGAAACTGACGATTAGCCAAGAATTCTGTAGAACTCTGATAGATTTAACTTTAAGTTTCCGGTCGATTCTATTGTTAGAGATCAAACCAGATAATAAAATCGACTGAGATCATTACTGCTGCAACGCACGAGACTGCTCAAACTTTCAACATGCAGATTATCACTTCAAGCGAGGATAACTGGAATTGAGAGACTTAAATTCTCAATCACAATAATCAAACAACCCAAAAATATAACAGTACATTCGTTCATTTAGCAAGTAACATCACAATAAAGAGGAGATTATAAAAATAACAGACACTAAAACTGATATAAAAAAATCTCTCCCATAATTTTAATGATTTAGCCCATCGACGGGTTGATTACGAAAGAAGTAATAAAATTTAATTAGGCCACACGTGTACACCACGTCGGAAGGGACGATGCATTTTGAGACTGGGTTACCAATGACGTCAGAAACGCCCTACATCCACTGCCAGACTATTTTGGTTAGGTTTTTTTTGAACGCATCTCTGAATGCATTTTGGTCTACGCGTGATGAAATTCGATTTATATATGAGAGTTATTTTCAACAACCTCAACACTATTAATCAGTTTTTATTTGTTTATACAAGTAGGTGTTGTAATGCAAAAGGTTGTAATTAATAATAATGTTTATTGAATAGTCCAACTATTTAAAGAATATTGCATTTTCATCATATTACTATGTTTTATTAACCTCTAGAGTCCCAGTGGCACAACGTTTTTACAACAGGTAGTATAAAATATCCAATGTTGATTAATCATGTAATTTATTCGATTTTGAATAAAAAGCCCCGCATTTTTAGTTGTCCTAAAAAAGAGATAAAAAGAAAACACTCCGATGTGTAAATTAAATCCCTTTGTAAAACAAAGAGATTTAGGTACCCACCTAAAGCTTATTTTTCCTTAAACTTTGTATTTAATTTAAAAGGAATATAAGGCGCCATTTGATCAATACTGAAAAAGACACTTTCTGTCATGACGCCCTCGACAAAACCTTCAATAAGGCCTTCAAATGTCCTCCTACTCATCAACATTAGTTCTATTTCAAGCATACTGTAAGTCATTATCCAATTATCTGTCATACATCGTTGAATGACAGGTAAGGTCCTATGAAAAGGTCGAAGTGAAATGACATTTCACGGCACTGTTACCTCATACGCTTCACGCTTCCATCTTTATTAACTGGCTTATATATTTAGTTCGCTAG
The DNA here is from genome assembly GCA_033675125.1 of Athetis lepigone. Lineage (NCBI taxonomy): Eukaryota > Metazoa > Arthropoda > Insecta > Lepidoptera > Noctuidae > Athetis > Athetis lepigone. The sequence goes on along the minus strand of CM066226.1, from coordinate 10,590,226 downwards.
CTACTCCCCCTATGACGTCAATGCTGACATTTGGGTCTGTGTGAGGCAAGCGTTTCTAGTCTAATAGCCATCGCCCAAGAGTTATCGCTAATAAATAAATTGTCACGAAACATAACCGTAGTTATTGTGAACTCTCATACAAACTACTATAACGTGATTTAAACATTTATTTTGCGGAATATGTTTTATATGATGAGTTGTTAAAAGAACGGCTGTAAAATTTTGAAATATAGAGAGCAGGGTTGAAAAAACTTAAAGTATTATAGTTTCTTGTTTTTAACAATGTGTACCGCGACATGGTTTCAATGTTTAATTATGAAAAGGCCAATATTCTGTTATGCGGTTAATATACTGCGCCAATCTTCAGGTTAGAATTAATTCCACTTAACTGCGTAGATCTCTATCTGAAGGTGTCTTTAAACAGCTCTTGCGCAACATTTGCCGTACAAGCCACTTAAAAAAAGATTTCGTCGAATACAAAACCAAATATTAACCTCACATCGAGGTGAAGAGCATGGGATTGACAATCTGACGCTATATCAACACAGTCGTAATCGTACATTGTAACATTAATATTTATTGAACAGTCCAACTGTTTGAATTATTGTCTATTTCGGTACTGATCTTGAAAACGTCCTGGCTGGATATTTACAGCGTTATTGTAAATTAAAAACCGATTTTCATACCGGTAGTTTCACTTCAATCGGTTTTCAACAACATTAATGTAGAATGTGTTTTGAAATGTTGCTAATTGTTGCCGGTTACACAGGCCCTATCTAAACAATTAGTTATGGCGTAAAATATTTGTGCCTATTTGCGCAAACGTGATTGTGGAAGACGTGCGGTAACTGTACAGCTTGATAAAGGGTTAATTGCTCCCGTGTTAGGTTACACAAAGGTGCATTATTATTGTTTGACACAGAAATGGCAGACAGCTATAAAATAAACACGAGATAGGGCACTTTAAGACAGACGACACGATGGACGTTCCAAAAGTGTCTGTGTACAAAATTAACGGGAGGACCGTTTTATTGTGAGTCACTGAACTCCATCGAGACACACAAACAAACAGGTGAACAAACTCGCAAACACACAACATTCGATTTGATGAATCGGTATCGGAAGTAGGTCTGTTGCATTTGATTTGTAATCGATTATTGTAATCGGTTTGAGAGATTTACGAATCAGATTCGAAACGTGCCCGAATTAGCCGCATCTTTGATCGTAACGATTGAACGTTTGATGTGTTCCATATGCACAAATAGCGTTGGATCTATTGGTACTAGATTTTTTTCGATTTTGATTTATGTTTCTCGTGTGCCAACATCGCATTAAACAGGTTATACTCGACTGAATGTAAATTACGAGTATACTAACAAAATGACATGATAACGAACTTAAGCGAAACTATAGTTCATCAACTAAAGTGTTGAGGATATTCATCTTAACCTCTTCTTCAAGTTTTTTCTTCTCTATTTCCTTGTATTAAAGGAAAACATAAACTTTTCCTATGGCCCCATAAATGAAATGTCTGGGAAAATACATACGGCCAGTAACATCAAGGAAAATGACCTCACTCCATGTTTATGTTTTCTGTACATGGCAATCGTACATGCACTTTCGAGCCATATATAGATGACTCAACTCTTTGTCAGAAGATCTTATTTAAAGGAAAAAACAGTCGGTAGGGGAAAAGTATATTTTCCTTTAGATTTAGAAACTGCAGCAATTTATTTTAGCAAAAAAACTAGGTAAACACAACGCCATCAACCATCATAAACTAATCCTACTAATACTATAAATATAAAAGCTTCTATGTATAAAATATCCTTAATAAATATCCTGGGACAACTAACACACGGTCATCTGATCCCAAACTAAGCAGAGCTTGTACTATGGTAACCAGACAACTGATAAACATACTTATATAATTTATAAATACATACATATTCTAGATAAATCACACCCAGACACAGAACAAACCATCGAGCACATCACACAAAGCTTATCCTGGGTGGGAATCGAACCCACGACCTCCGGCTTAGCAGTCAGGGTCACTAACAACTAGACCAACAGGCCCGTCAAATGACGTCGTATGAATTTTGTAATATGGATATTTGTTAGTGTTTTACGCTAAAACGACTGAATAGACTGTATAACCACGAGAGCAAAACAGTAATCAAAAACCTAACAAAACGTGTTTGAAACCGCGGGGGACAGCTAGTAAATAAATCATAAACAAATGTAAACGTAAACAAAAACATCAAATTAAAAGCAGTCGAGCAGTCTGAAATCTGTATACTATTTTATTAATAACTTTTGAATGTAAACATTTTAAGGAAGAAGTTCCCCGACTCCTTTAATTTAGTGCAGTGATCGTAAATTCAATTGTATTTATGCGTGTTTACATTTACATTGCATTTCATTAATGATTTTCGTACTAAAATAAATTAATATTTTCGTTTTTCTATCGGTTATTTTTAGTTTACCTGTATGCACAATTGTGTAACAATAGTTAAAATACCATAAAGTTTACACTTGAATTAAATCCAATGAAGAATATTTAATGTTTTTACTATAAACACTTGCCAAATAAGATGTTATTTGCAACATAATCTGAAAAGGAAATGGTAAAGAAAAATTCTAATATAAGTCCTAGTTGTACAAAACATTTTTTTTAATAATTTTATTTTTTTGCATATTTTTATATCTACTAATCCTTATTGCATAATACTCGATTCATGCAACTGGAAGAAGACTTATGCCAATAAAGCATTATGTATTTGTTTCTTATTATTAATTATTAAAAAAAAACTTTTATAACACATTTGCCGAAAATTCTTTATCTCAACTGGCGGAAGTAAAGTTAATAATTCTATGTGTAATACGCAGGTATTATGGATTCTATTATCGCGTCGTTTCACTCTAAAGATTTCGCAGTAAATGTATCAGATGAGGCTCTAAATTTTATATGTTATTGCCGTCTTCAAGTTTGAAGTACATAACACTCAATAAAATACAAGTGAAATAGTGAGAGCATTGAATGTTAAAACATTTCATATAAGTATCTGTACTGTTAATGCTAGAAAAATTCTGTTTTATGGGAATCTTTCTTAATCTTTTTCTACTTACAAAACAATTACCGTATTATGACTTATTTCTTTTTTGTTATATTTCTTACAACATTAAACAGGAATTTGTAACGGTGAACGACTAATTAGTTGTTATCGTATAAATTAATGACTTTAAATAAACCGAACCATGTCGGATAGGTTAAAAACCTTTCCAGTTTTAAAATATCTTGAAATTAATTAGTTCTTTGTATGTATAGTACTAGTTTGTTAATTGGATTTGTACGACGCAAACGTTACTAAAATACAAGTCTATTTATTTTTAATTATTTCTGGTTACGAGACTAGGAAATTGATTATTTCTAAAACAGAATGAAGTCTGTAAAAAACTACGCTTCTAAATAAAAAATACGCCACTGTGTATTCAAGAGATAAAAATGTATATTTTACATCGTATCACGGTAAAATATTAATTATAAGCCTCTTACATTCCTTTATAATTTAATTGTTATAACGTATAAGATAAGATCTGAAGATAATGTATACATGTAGTGATAGTTATTATAGGATTTAATACCAAACGCGAGAGTTTCACTTCCTTCGCTACTATTTCCGTAAACAAGACTTTCTTTGACTATCATTAGTTGTAGACTAAGGTGTTATTAATATTATTTATGTTAATAATAGTAGAGATAATAACAACTTGCTACTAAAGCTGAACTACTAACAACTACGATATGTTCATTTCAGTGTTAAAAACAAAAATATAAACACAAATTTCTCAAATTTACTGCTTTATCATAAAGTAACCTATATTCAGATGGGAGAATAAAAAATAAAAAAATGGGACCACTGAAGCTTTTCCAAGAAATCAGGGAGTGGAACTTATAAATTAAATTGGGTATATCACGCGTGGCCAAGATTCGGTCTGGCTGGACCCAGCTGCCAGACAGTCTGATACGTTCGTATATTTTAAAATAAATAAGACGTCACACCAATAATTCATTTCAAACAGCTTAAGGCCCGGCGCAGACGGCACACTTTTTGTGCGATCGAGTCTGCGGCGCACAAAAAGTTTGAACTAAGAGAACTAAGACTTTTTGCGCGTCGTGTGCGTTACTGCATATAATTGCATAGGTTCTATTTTCACAGACTAAAAAGTGCGTCACGGATAGTCTGTCGTCTGCGCAGGGCCTAAATAAACGTATATCGGAGATCACGCCACGTTAGCCTAAATAAAAATAAGATAAGTGACAGAAGAGTTTCATCGGCCCCTACATTATACGTTTGATGTGGCGTGTACACCGGTGGCTTCCAGTCTTTTCCATGAGTCTGGCAAAATGTGTGTCGTAAGGAGTTTTGCTGACAGTTTTATCATATTACACATCAGATACTCAGACTATCACTATCAAATAATGTGTTATTAGCATGATTCTGGGAATTGGGCGCTTGTGCAAGTCATTTGGATTTGTTTAAGATAATTGAGTTTGGAAGTGTGAGTCAAGGTCTTCAACTGGCAGAAAGGAGATCAGTCAACGACTTTATTGTTTTGGCATCTGTTTCCGTTCATTAGTAAGGACTTTCCTCGTTTAATAAAATATATTGCGTTTATAACCAGAACTGAATTGGCCTAACATTTTAAATATTCCTAGTTTAATGCGTAGCTGTCGTAGGAAAGGGACGTTTTGAGAAAAGAACATTTTGAGAAAGGGATATTTTGGGAAAGGGGCATTTTGGGAAAGGAGCATTTTGGGAAATGGACGTTTTGGGAAAGGGACATTCTGGGAAATGGACATTATGGGAAAGGACATTTCGGGAAAGGGACCAATTGAAACCGAGGGAAATTTTGGGAAAGGGACATTCTGAGCCTGAACGACATATTTGACATATTCAAATGCTTACGTAAGTAGGTAATTATTTAATCAAATCCGATGTATTGTAAGCTTATCTATTTGCTCAGTTGTATTTATAAACTAATATTAACTTACCCAATATTTACGTTCCTACTCTACTATTAATATCTGTTACTATTAACATTTGTAATCTTTGCATCGAGTTTAGTTCAAGTTCAAGGCGTGATTTAAATTTAATGTCGGTTCACTGCGGAATGGGGACAGTCTGCGGACATCTGACCTCTATAGTCTCCGACGCGTCGACGTCAACCAAAGTACCTACTAATTTAAATTATTTATGAGACAGAAATCAATACTTTTGTTAAATTACTATCTACTACGTATTTACAGGTGCTTCGTGAAATGTATAAAATAAATAGTAGTAAAAGAAAATGGCTGCCTGTATGCTGGTTTAAAATTATAATTTAGAGAAAACGGTACATTTTACCGTTGGAATAAATATAAAACACAATGTGTTATTGTTATTACATGCTTCCTATAGAAATACATCGTGTTGTGCATATTTAGTATTGTTTTAATGTATTGAGGAGGTAGTAAAAAAAGAAGCATAATCTTTGCTGTATTGGTACAATGTTCTAACTATAAATGATATTTGGTAGGTACTTATTTTCTACATTATTATAAAAAAATTAAATTGTAAAAGTCTATAACATTTTTTTATCTATTCTTTGGTGTCTTAATATAGCTGCCAGTTATTAGGTACCGCCCACAATTGTGTAATATATTTGTGGGTTCCAATTCCAACATTTCAGTCTATTAATATTCAATCCAATATTCAATGATACTTAGTCTTCGATTCACAGCTTCAGAAAGTTGACACCCCTCCAACCGAATGAAATAAATTATTCACCACGTAATTTCTGATGGAAATCTTTAATTCAAACAGCACGTGAACCTAAAACGTGATTTTGAATTAATTTAGATTGAATCTTGGTTACAGTCAAAACAAAGTTCGTGCCAATTTGTTAAATACCCCTCTTTAATATATAAAATTAATATGCATTTATAATGGCGATACATATTTTGGAGGCTATCATAATAAATAATTTGAGAACACCCAGAAAACGGTTAAACACTTTTGCAGCCAGAATAAACATACGTTTTGAGTGTTATTGAAAAGAATCAACAATATTTAAATGCGAGAGAACAAAATGTTATATCGAACGGAAATCGTTCCTGTGATGAATAAAACAACTCAGCTGACAGAATGACGTAGAATGATCTAAACAAGGAATCACAACTATGTGTAAATGTTGAGTATTATCATCATCTTAGATAAGCAGAAAAACAAACGATAAACAATACAAATGTCAATAACATACCTTCTAATGAACGAGTCACAAACGATTATCCTATTAATGAAGAAGTCCGATTAATTGAAGGGAATGTCCTTACGTTTCTATATCTGTCTATCTGTCTGATACAATCCAATTTGACAAGGTTTTTGTCATACATACATTTGTCTAGCATCAGTACTCAGTAGTACCTAGCCATTGCTTGCGTGCAACTACAAGGATACAAAGTTCTTAATAACTACTGTTATCATAATTGCCTGGACACGTGCATCTATTACTACAAGTAATATTGAACCTTAATCAGTCTTTATCTCTATTCACAAAGGACTCATAGTTGTTTGACATGAGACTTCAAATAGACTGTTCCAATTACATCTATTTATGATTCTCACCTCAGCAGTATTATTTTAAGCAAAAACTTATATAACTTGAGGAAAATTTTTGTTTTAAACCTAATTATAGTTTTTATTGTTCCTATTTAATGAGATTGAGTTATCTAGAATTGATTGCAAACTTCCATTTAAGATTCGTTAAATTCATGAACTGATACGATTCAAACTCCGTCAGATATTTGTGATAATGAATTCAGATACAAAATTCATGTGCTGGCACTCCCAAAGAAGTTACAAATTTTCATTCCAAGTTTATTGACCCCACAAAAAATAAAGTACATTGTCTTACGATTTTCAAGACATACAGCCAAAATTTAAGAAGCAAATGGAACTACGAGCGATTTGATTACTTATAAAAAGCGAAATCGAACAAACCATATGTGCTCTAGAAATCTGTGATAACAGTCCTAGATTGCACGCGGAAGCGCTTTGTTACATTGATTTTAAAACACAATATACACACACTCGAGTTTTAAAAACCTAGTTTTATAACGTGGTTGTTGTTACACTTTTATAGTTCAGACGTTCATTCGTAATTTATTGCGTATATTCAATAAATGTTCGTTCTCATGAAATATTGAGGCAATACCGATTCTTTTTCAGTGGCAATGAATTTGAGAGATTTAATTGTATTTTACGAATAGCATGGTTTAGAATTAAATTAGTTTACAATGGTGCTGATTCCCAAGCTATAGCTAAACTTAATTTAAGCGATTTTATTAAGAAAAAGACTGTAGATAAATATTAGTTTAGTTCTGTCAAATTACACAGCGCCTGAAGTAAATCGACTTATTATTAGTGGCCATGTTGTTAATCGTGTTTGAATTATCTATGGAGTGTCCTAATTTGACAGGACTTAACTAATATTTTCACTCTGTTCTTTTGCTTTTGTTAAAAAAATGGAAAGAGAAAGACGCACTTAACTTAAATATAGGTTAGTTTATGAATAAGAAAATCGGTGCCAATGTCACAATGATAATCTAAAAACAAAAAAAACAAATAGTGTAAGTAACGATAAAATATAGAGTAATAAAAATAGCAACATTGTTCGAATACCACAATCCTATAAAAGTACCAATTATGTAAATTACAATAACATTAGTTATAACAACAATTCATTGTCTATGCTAGTCCTAGTCACGATGAATTTTGTTCGAAGACAAGTTGTTATGTTACCTATTCATCTTCGTTGTTTACAGTAAAGTGCATTTTGGTTATTTATCCGTTTTAGTAACCACTTTGTTTACAGAACTCCTTACCTTTCCACGCTGTTATTGTTTACAAAAATAGTTTATTAGCGTAGTTACTGTAAACTCTTAGCTAGCTCTTTATTTCTCGTCTAAAAGATGACTTGAATAAACGGATTATGAGTAAGTTTTTTTTTTTCACTTTTAACCTTCAGAGTTTTTACATCTGTACAAACGGGAGTAATTTTGGATGACATGAGAATGGAGAGAGCTCGATAATCGGACCGAGTCGAACGAATATAAATTTTCCATCCTTTGTCTTACGGGATATAAACCGACGCGGCTTCTATAAAAAGATGATACCACTTAATGGCGCCGTAAGATGAACCTCAGAATCCATTAAATAACACCATTGTAAGACGACAACCGTTACAAGCGGTTAGCAACAACGTATGTAGGTACAGACAAGTAAATGACAAGGTCAAAGTTCGTTACGCTTACAACTTGTATAATATCAGTAGGTATGTATGTTTAAATATATGTGCACGTAAATTTAATTTATCACTAGCGTCAAACAGGTGTCGGACATTGAGAAACTCTGGTCGCGTTTAAATAAATATATCATCGAAGTGCCCATAAAATTACAATAGGGCATAAATGCTGTAGAGCACGTGGAAACTTTATGGGGTAATGTTCAGGGCGTTGACAGACCTTGGAGCTACTCTGGGATTGGGATTGGTTTACCCTGTGACGTTGCATCTATAAAACGTGGAAGTATTTCAGCAATTCTGTTTTGAATATAATTATTTATTACTAAATGGCGCCGCCCGCTCATGTCCTGACAATGTATGATCTTAGTTTCAAATGATATTTCTGTAAAAAACAACGGTCAGCTTTTTCTCCACATTGATTTTTATCCGATTAATATTAGTGATGGTCCGAATGTGGTTTGTACCGAATAGGAACTTCGGCCGAACTTCGGTTATTTTTGGTGCGCTTTCTGGGGAGCAATAGGTCTCATAGGACTCAGCTGCAAATTGCAAAAAACTTACGATTTGAATTTCGCGGTCTACTATAGAGTATTTATCTTAAAGTAATACTTACTACGGTTGCTTTTAAAAATATAGTTAGTTAGTAAACCTTAATTATTTCAATGTCCATGTCAAGAGGTTGATAAGAATTGTAATATTTTCGTTAATATTAATTAAAAGGTTTTTGATTTTCTAAAAAAGATTGTGGAGTGGTAACTAATTACAAAGATTAATAAATGACTGATTTGATTAAAAATTTTACTAGTTTTTTTTTTGTAAAATAGATGAGCTAATTAAATCTTATCTTGGACCGAATGTTCGGCATTTGAACCGAAAGTCGGCCGAATGTCGAAGTTCGGTTCAAGCCACCGAAATTCGGTTAAACCGAATGTGAAACGAATTTCGGCCCATCCCTAATTAATATATTACATATTTTTTTCTTCATTGTGTCTTTCTCAGATTTTAACATAATAATATACTTGTATTATTATGTATTTATTAAGTTATTAGGTATTTATTTATCCATACTAATATTATAAATGGGAAAGTGTGTCTGTCTGTCTGTCTGTCTGTCTGTCTGTCTGTCTGTCTGTTTGTCTTTCTTTCACGCCAAAACGGAGCAACGAATTGACGTGATTTTTTGAGTGGAGATATTTGAAGGGATGGAGAGTAACATAGGCTACTTTTTGTCTCTTTCTAACGCGAGCGAAGCCGCGGGCAAAAGCTGGTTATGTATATATTAAGTATGTTTGAATACAAAATTACGCGAATTGGTCCAGCCGTTCTCGAATTTAACTTTAGCAATTCATTTAAATTTATTTAGAAGTAGGTATATTGACAGCACTCTTGATGGTTCGTTTGCTTACCTGTAACTGACTAGGTTGAGGAACGAATATTTTTATTTAAATAAAAAAAAACAAATATGAATATCTAAATCCTCGTGGCTTACGCATACATATTTAATATTTTTTTTGTACAAATAATAATGAGTATCACAAAGACGATGGTAATTTTATCTATGAATTTATAATACAGGGGTAACTGAAATATGTACGTAGAGATAGGGGACAGTTCAGTAGGCATATCTTGCGTAAGTTGTATAAAATGACTTGGCATATCACCAGTTTTATATCGCCCTTGGTAACCGCGGTTCAGTATATACCTACCTACCATTATCTAACTATATCTTGGCTACTAACGTTACGTGATCCGTTACCAACGGAGTGATGCATTGATTATTCAGATTTTTCCACCTATATTTATTTAAATACTAGCTGTGCCCGCGGCTTTGCCCACAGAAATATTTTAAAGCTCACTAAATAAATCAGATTCTGAAAATTAAAATTATCTAATCTTAAAAAATGACATTTTACGTACCTAATTGTTTTATTTATGCTGGACACTTTTTATGTAAGCTTTTCATATTAATTATTGCTCCAGATAAAATCATCAAAGTTTACATGAACCTGTGAATTTGCCAAACCGGATAACTAGTAATTTAAATGTCTTCATTTCCACGTATGTGACGAACTTCAACTGATCATAATTTTAGTTTAATTTTCGCGGTTGTTCACCATGCCAGTTCTATATTTAGTTCATGGTGACAATTTATCACTTTTTTAGTGGGCCACATCTTTATCGCAAATTTTATATACGTGTTGTCATTGCTTCCGATATCATAATTTTAGGTTAGGAGGCGTTGTTGTCTGAAGAATCACGGCACCAAAATTAGTCCAACAGAAACTAAGATTTGAAAAAAAAACGTCTTGGGAATTGGGTACATTAAAAAATAAGCATATAGCTCTTTATGCTCAAATATATTGGTGTTTCATTTGTTTAAACTAGTTCAAAGCGACTTACTGAAAAATCATTTGCCAAACGTTCTCAACCATTAGAACTAGGTTCCAGCTATAGATTTCCCCGTCGATCTTAACTGTTCCACAAATTGACTATTGGCTTTCTTGACGTCCCCTTTGTATTATTACAAATAGTAATATTTAGAATTTTCGCAGAACTTAGTAAACTGACAGTTTTCTTTTTCTTAAAAAATTCTGAGAATACTCGTAAATGAGAGCAGGTACTGACGTGTAGAATATCCAATTACCTTTAATGTAAACTACTACAAAATTGAGGTGACCTCCATTCCAATATTTTTGCATTCAAAAACTAGTCTAGTTTCTAGTACAAGAAACAAACTTAGAATTGCCGTCTAAATGTTTGAAAATTTTCGAATAATTTGTCAAGTGATATAATTTCCTCGACCCGTTTTCAGTGCAATAAAAGTCATAATCTGCTAGACCACTTCTAGTTAACAGAAAATATAAATTTGCCAGTATCAATCACACATCGATGTTTGACGCAGAAGGCGAAAACAGAAATACTGACCCATTTCTTTTGAGGAGAACGTTCTAATATGACGTCAATGTGATGTAACTGGATTATCAGAACGTTAACCTGTTCTAAAAGTGAGATAAAATTGCGTAATAAAAATAATGTATGAGGGTCAGAGTGATCAATGGTTATGGAATGACTATTGAGAGAATGAAAATGGTACTGAACGTTTTACTATCAATACACCATTGACCATGTAACATTTTTGATGTTATTTATTCATCTACTATCTAACTGGTGCTTACAATTGCAACATTGGATATGAATACATACTAAACAACTACAAAACGTAAATTATGAAACATATTTTTCATAGGTTCCGTGACTAATTTCTTCTTCGGCTTGTCTTTCAGCAGCATGCAAAATCAGGGCGACCACATTATAATGCTGTTCTGAATGTGTATTGCTATGCAAATTTGAGTTAAGTGTTGAAGACGTAAGACATACTATTCATTGTTTCTAAAATGCTTCACGCGAAATACTAAGTTAGTAATGGGAGAAATTAGCCCCAGACATCAGACGACATACTGTGAGAAAGGAGTAGAAGTACATAGTTTAGTCTGGGTTGTTATTTCACTTGGCAAAATGTGCATTTGGCGTCTATTCAAACGTTTGTATACTTGAATATTGAAGCCAAAAACAACGTGTTTGTCCAAACCACTGGATACCTACATAAACAAAAATATGAGTAAATAATTTCAGCTGATTTACATAAGACAAGCCATTTTTCATTGTTATTACGTAATTTTTTTGAAACATTGCCGTAGATTTTAGGGATAGAGGAAAGAAAAGAAAGCATTCTCTGATAATAAATTAGAGAGCTTTAAGAAATATTCTAACTATTCAAACTAACATATTTGAGAACGTAAACATTAGTATTTTAGTTTTATTGCCGGCTTTAACAAGATTTATTTATGGTTCTTAAGACTTATGGGCGACAAAAACGAATAACTGTTTTCTGAACTCAAGACTTTTTCAGCATAATTTTCCTCCTTTGGTATAGTACTATCTACAATGTATAATATCTATACTACTTCGTTATGGGAAATTGGTATTAATAGATTACTACTACAAGTACCTGTTGATATTATAGATAGGTACTTAGTAAGTGAAGTGCCACATGTATTTCATTGTATCGATAGTATCTATTCATATCTTGACAATGACTTTAATTATAGCTATAAAAGTTTTTACAGCTAAATCGTTAAAATCACCCATATCCTTTACACGTGGTGGTTGATCTTTTAAAATGCAGTTGCACTTTCAAGGCAGTCTAAAAATGTTTGAAATTGGCATATAGCTGCAATAATAACTAATTAAATTTTGATCTGGTTTTTTTTTTAAATAACCTTTATTGGGTTTGATTAATAAGTATAAACCCATCTTAACTCAGTCACTCAGTACAATAAACAAATATGTGTGCAGTTTTTTCCTTTATGTCGTTCCTTTATTATATTTTGTGACGTACGTCTAAGAAGAGTTATTTCAAACTCTAACGGATTCAAATAGGATTAATAAAATTTATATGAAAATGAGCGGTCGCAGAAGAACAGTAAATCATAGACAAAGAAGAATCTTTGTCGTTTAGAAAATATAACAGATTGGTGATGACTTGCTTTATTATTGAAAATAAAGGCTAGTTCAAATTAATTTGTGATTTGTCGCTAATCAATGTAGATTTTATTCATTAATTGATTTCAGTTAATTACTTTAATCGATCCTTCGTATTTCAACCATAGCTGCTTGTTTTTGTCAAACTATTATCGAGCATTTGATATCTATACTACGTTTAAGATATGTTACAAAGATCTAGGAAACCAGATAACCCCAAAACTACTTTTACATTTAGCCCAGTGAAATACAAAAACGTTGATATCAATTATTTGTGTCCAACCTGGTTAAAATTAAGGTCATATAACACACCCATGCCTGAACTTAAATTCTCCATTTTGGCAATGGTTTTTTGGGAACATAGGTAGGGTAAACGCTCTAGTAATGTAGTGGAAATATTTTGCTATCACGCGACCAGTCACGCACGATTTTGAGGTCAAGAATCTACGGGTCCTCGACTCATACCCTTGAGTTTTTTTTTCAAACCAACGGCAACGGTCGTCTCGCCCGTCTGCGGTGTTGCCAATCGTAAATATGTTAATTTGCTAATAACAAAAATGCGTGGTTATGCGCTGTTCTTTTAGGCACGCAAAGGTTAGTTTTGAGGTTATTTTTCATGAAGGTAGGTTTTTTCAATGTTAACGAAAAGGTTTTATGAGGTTAAAATATTGAAAAAATCGTATCATGAATGAATAACTTCTAGTTATTTCGGTTTAATTTAAACTTATCAATTTCATGATTTGATGACCACGAAGATATAATATTATTAATTCACATGGCATCCTGCGGTTTCGCGTTTTGGTTAAGTCATAAAGTTCACTAATATTATTATTCTGTTAATGTCATATACATATACGAATCTGGTATTCATGTAGGTAAATGGATACCAGAAAAGATATAGATTTATTGTGACTAGGTTATTAGCGCAGTAGACCATAGTCAGCTTTTAAAGATCGCCAATGGGCAAATGGCTATTAATTTAAAATCATCATTCCTAATTTGCATGATGATGAGTCTTGCGTTATTTACATGTTACTAGAAAAATCTGTGGAATATTATTTAAGTGGCTAGATGTGTGAATAAATTAGAAGCCAATTTCTGACCGAGAATTGCCAATTTACTTTATAAAGGTACATTATATTGATGCCAATGTAGCTGTTAATTCAGATATAATTTATAATGACATGCCATATTTAAATCAGAGGTTCCCCTTGAAACTTTTGGTAAAGAATGAAGGACAAAACCATTAAGGATAATTAATAAAAAATTAAAACACTTACAAAAACATCTTTATAAGAACCTGGATCAAAATAATTTCAATTTTGCGTATAGAAAAAACTTGCAAGACCTTCATTATTAACTATTATTTACAAAATAATTATATGAATGGATGTTTTTTGTATTATCGTTAATATTTTTGATCTTTTTTTTTGTAATTTGCTGCAAGATATTACAAACTAGAGTGCGTTTCCAATACTTAACAACAAAACGCAAAATGATTTACTGATAATTAAGAAAACAATAAAAACAAAACAAATATCAAGATTTATAACATAAAAGTTAACAATCATTGACTATGTACCTAATGGCGACATAGTCTTATAGTCTTAGTCGTTTTATTTGTTCATGTGCAGTTTACCTTAAGAGTTCGATGCCCGGTTACGCACCTGCGTTCATAATAATCTTTTTATTTTATTACTATCGCCCTTTAAGATATAGACAGACAGAGATATAATAATATATAATGTGAACTTCATCGTAGCAGAGGAATGTCAGCGGTTCCTGTATAGCCAATGATTCATCAGTTTTAAAAAATAAACTAGCTGTTCAACGGCTTTAGTTGTATCTGTAGGTGTAGTTTTATTTTTTTCTCTTGATTTCACATAAAGTCTTATATTACAAGTAAATAATGTAATTTTGCAGTTTTAAAGCCGATAACTGAAATATCTGCTAGCTCGGTCACAAGTCATGGATGTGAATTATTTAGAAAATTTAATATTCACTCAATCTGCAACGTTCCAGATTTAAGTCTTCGATATATCTTTCCATTGAAAACGTCACTAAAGTTTTGTCTATTGTTTTTTGTTTTCTATACAAATTCAAAGTTAATCGTTCCAGTTTTATCTTAATATAATTATGTAAATAATCCTTCTGTACGCGTTTATCACCTAAATCCTTCTTAACGGCTAACGATATGAATGTTTGTGTGTATTATCATGATCAATGATGGACGAATAATTTGAAAATATGTTTAGATCCGGTAGAGGAGAAATGGTAAGTTTAACAGGACGATATCTATCGGGTCTGATAGTATATTAAACATTATTTAAAACTGAACTGTTTACAAAACAGAGATAACTTGTCAGTTGACAACATGTAATTAACACGTTAAACAAAAATAAATAAAAGAAGGAATTCATTTTAAAAAATCTGCCTGTAAACCCAGTCTAGATCTGACGCCAAAAATAATTACGAAGGTTGAGCGTTTCATAACTAACTGTTTAATATGAACGTGCAGATACACGTGACAGGAAAACGTTATTATTTCACTATTTCACGCCAATTTTGGGCTGAAGTGCCTTTAAATTCTGATACTAAAAATGAAAAAATATTCTGTTAACAATTTTATTTATATTATACAGCCAAAAATAATCCAAAAGCCAGCACGTTTACTGAGATATATCATTTATTATAATATAAGGAAGTTTGTAATCGCCAATCTGCCATAAATAAGTGTGGTGATTAACGCTCGTGCCTCCTCTGAGAAGAGGCTTTTGCTTTTCAGTGCGACAAACTTAATGTTTATAAGACTTTATTTGACTGAATATGGCCTATAGGGAAGGATATAAGGATAAATGCTTTTATATCTATACTAATATTATAAAGAGGTAAAATTTGTAAGTTTGTATGTTTGTAAGTTTGTATGTAGGGGGTAATCTCTGGAACTACTAGTCCGATTTGAAAAATTCTTTCAGTGTTAGATAGCCCATTTATCGAGGAATGCTATAGGCTATATACCATGACGCTACGAACCACAGGAGCGGAGCAGTAACGAAAAATGCGGGTGAAACCGCAGGAGACAGCTAGTGTAATATAAAATGCTATGAAGTTTTTGCTCAGCAGTAGTACAGCACAGGTTGATATAATATTAAAGAATGTTTTTGTTGGCACGTGTTAATATCGTATTTCATATATGATGATTACCATACTTATATGTTATTTATCATGGCTTACGCAATCCTTCAAATGGTTTCACCAGTTGTACCACGCAACTCGATATTGCTATGTGCCTGAAAAAAACTGTTTTTTCTGCAAAAATAAATGCATGAAACTTGTGTTTCAGAAATAACCTTAAACAAATGAGAAGTTTTTAATAACCGTCCAAATAAAGAAAGTAATTAGCAAACGACAGACTTATTAAACGACGATGAAAGACAGAATTAATTAGAATAAATAATTACTTGACTGTCAAAGATTACTCTTGCGCAGTTCATTTAAAAGAAAAAATAAGTTTAAAACACAAAAAAGGCGTTGCGCGCGTATATTCCCATTTACTTCTAAGAAATGTCAGTTCAACAACCGGCTAAGATCCTTGATCTCTGAATGAAATATCTTTTTATTTTTCTTAAGTCTTGTAGTACTTTAGGTTGATTACAGTAAAAATAACCTTGTTTTCGCACCTGTTTCGTGTAAACTTTATGATAAACAATTACAATAGAAAAAGTCTACAAAGACAATAAATAAAGATATGCTGTTTTTCCACTCTTTAAACTGAAACGTAGAAACAAAAGACAATACTAGAAAGGTGAAATACTTTCACTAAAGGGCTTACTACACAGAAGCGTTAACGCATCGTATTGTAGATAAATACAAGAAAGAGTTTAAAAATAATTAAGCATTAACGTTATTGTATAGCAGAGCTTAAAAAAACAACACAACTTAAAATAAATTACATAAAATAAATTTATATAAAATTATATAAAATGCCTTCTCTGTATGAGAAGAGGCCTTTGCCCTGCTGTGGCTGCTGTGGCAGTTATAGGCTGGTATTATTATATAAAATTGTATACTGACTAACTGACTGACGATATATCCACGCACAGCTTAAACCGCTGGTGGTAGAGACATGAAACAAAGAAAGGGTGTGTTCTTTGTAAAGAGCAGAGCAATTATCTGCTAGGAAAATAATTTTATAAAATAGACCCCTGAAGGAGAAAAAAAGGATAAAAATTCGACATCCACGCGCGCGAAAGCGTGGGCTAGAGAGTTTTATGGTCCCAATGAACTGTATACTAAGAAAAAAAAAATCTTTATCTTTTACCTTTAACACTTTCCTAATATCATGAACGTAACATCAATGTGACAAATTGTCAAACACTCGTATGTCTGCGATTGGTTATCGATAATTTCAATCAACCAATTATAGAAGTCTACATGTGCATGATTTTCGGTCAAGAACCCGGGAGTTACCCTGTAATTATAGTTGCTTGTTGTGCTGACTTAATTATAAGGCGGCATCGTTGTAATAAACCAGTTTTTTACCTACTCAATTATTATAAACCTGATGAAAAACATAAGTATATAAGAAATCTGTTATGCAGCAAATGACCGGTTAACTAACTGTGGTAAACTTAGGCAATCAACGCTTTCAGTGTACTGACTACAGAAAGTCATATTTTTTCAATCAACCCTGAACCTATTTTTTGTGTTAAATATGAAAATCTATTAAAGTTTGATAGATTATAATAGCCTGGCGCCATCTATATAGTATCTCTATCTCTCAATTAACATGGAAATGTAGGACAGGGGTCAAATCAACCCACAGATTATCGAACTGAGATTAACTACCGACCTTCTTATCTTATAGAAATTAATTGAGAAATGGTACGATGTGAGATGTAACGTAACGTTTCGTCACTTATGTTATACTTATGGCAAATGATAAATACCTATCACGTTTTTAATGCGTGATGCTTTTTTATGTACTAAAATTTGACACTTAGTTTAATCCGTTATTAAAACAACATTTATTATTCTAAGAATAAGTGACTGATGTTCCAATAGAAAATATTATTTTGACTAAATTGCTGTGGGAATATTTTTACAGTTAGTGTAAATGTTAGTTGGAAATGAAAATGGAACACCACTTCCAATTTAAACTAAAACTACGTATTCATTTGACACAATTAATAAAGAAGAAACATTACTGGCCTGATTTGGTAGCTCAAATAAATTATCTCAAGTTTTTGATAAAATACTGTAGTCGAAGTTAATTTGTTAGTGTAAAATAAAATAAAATCAGACATTTTTACGACGCCTTTACATAGTTTTATTGTTTTCAGATGGAAATGGCAGTTAAAAAAATGATGATTTGTTTAGCCTAGGTTTGGCAAAGATGATTTTTATTATCTCTTATTTAGTGTCTTATGAATTTAGAAGACTCCATGTTTTTGTTATTGACATTATTACGTAATCTCCGCTTTTCAATCAAAAAGACTGCAGTTAAAAAAAAAAGCATCGACGAACCATTCGACCACAGGCACCTGAGGTACTCCTTTTTTGTTGCAAAAGGAAAATAAATTAATATTGCACCATATTTCACCCAACAACCAAATTTACACGGAAACAGAAATACAATGTCAACTTTATCACCGTAAAACTTTATGACATTAACTCCATTGAAAATAATAAAAGTATTACCTTATCTAAAGTATTGTAAGCTTTTAATACAACCATATTTTTCCGAGCACATAACGGATCCGTGATTCTCATTCATTTTTTATCGTAATCTCGTTTCACTAGTTTTTATCTATATTTGATCTTTTGAAAGGAAATTACCTAAATGATGGATTTTCCCGGGTTTCACAATGATAGATTCTTTCTAAGGTTTCGTCTGTTTGATCAATTGGTTCTGTCACGAGGGCATGGAGTGACTTAGGCATGAGACTTTGTCTATGAAAAACCGGCCAAGTGCAAGTCGGACTCGCTTATGAAGGGTTCCGTAGCAGCAAGTAACATAATATAAAGTTCTTGTTATATTTGAGTTGATTGCATGAAAGGTAAATTACGATATACGGTTTATGACGTATTAAAAAAAATCTATTTACTAGATCTCGTTCAAACCAATTTTCGGTGGAAGTTTACATGGTAATGTACATCATATATTTTTTTTGTTTTATAATACTCTTATTTTGGAAGTTACAGCCCCCCCCCCCCTTTTTACCACAACCAACATTTTACCACTTTGAAAGTCTCTCGCGCAAACTATTCAGTTTAGAGAAAAATGATATTAGAAACCTCAATATCATTTTTGAAGACCTATCCATAGATACCTTACACATATGGATATAATGAAAAAAAAAATTTGAGTTTAAGTTCCATGTATGGGGACCCCCAAAATTTTTTATTTATTTTCTATTTTTGTAACAGAATCTTAATGCGGTTTACAGAATACATCCACTCAGCAAGTTTCAACAGTATAGCTCTTATAGTTTCGGAAAAAAAATGGCTGTGACATACGGACGGACAGACAGACGGACTGACAGACAGACATGACGAATCTATAAGGGTTCCGTTTTTGCCATTTGGCTACGGAACCCTAAAAAGGAGAATAAGAAAGGACAAATTGTCACTAAAAACGTGTTTATATTAATACGTAAGAAAGGACTTTGGGCTTCATTTCAAGCATATTGAACGAATGGAAGGAAGATTATGAGATTTGATAGTCAAAGTTTATAGTTTAGCGAATAAATGTTTCAGGACAGAAAGTTTATAGAAAGCAAAAAAAACCTTAAATTTCTTTCAAACTTTGGCCATGAAGAGGTCACTAGCTAGTATGTGTAAAAGAACATCTTAAAGACTTTTTTGATTTGAATTAATTGTAAATTATATTTCCTGTATTTCAGACAGCATAGCGACCGGTAGCAAATAATTTGACATTGTTTGATTTAAACATGTTTAAGTAATTAACAAAAGACGGGGAACAATACATTGGCACCTGTTCCTATAAACACTTTGATGACGTATTCAGAACAAATTGTGGTTCGAAATTTAACACGCTTCAGGAGATCTGAAACAGAAGAACGTTGTACTTTTAACAAAAGACGTCTTACGTGCTAAAGAAATTCGTGACGCTCATTGTTTAGTTTATAATACCAAAAGGTTGTTTTTCCTAGTTTTCTTTCTATAGAAGAGGTAACAACACTGTTTGAGGACAATTAACTGACTTTTCTTTCTCTAAATATGCCAAAATTATAATTTTCTCTTTAATCTTCTTTTTAAAGTTTAACAATAATAGTAGATTATTAAGAGGGATACATAAAAAAAATATCGGAAAAGATAATACCGTCATGGTTCGTTCATCACGAGGTAGGCACATGTAATGGTATCGTGAATGACAAAAATCTGCTACTCATATAGTGACAATATAATTCAAATATATTGTCACTATTTGTCACATATCTAACAAAGATAAATTATCTCAGTAATCTTACCTACATGGACTATGCACCTTTGGTTATGGAAAAATACTGTCAAAAAACTATTTGTCAAAAAAGTTAATATTTATTTTTATTGATATGTATATAAGAACATAAGTTTAATATCAGTAGACAGTGTAGGCTGCATTGAAGTTTGATAAAGCAACTTTGTTGATTAATGTAATGGATTTGACGATAAGTCTTAAACGACAAATCGTATCCTGTCCTTATTGAAAACTAGCTTTTACCTGCAACACTAAATCTTGGTCTGTCAAATAAGAGTGATTTATACATTCTCCTTATGTTTTTGAAAGCTAACGTTTTCCATTGGTTTAATGAAGGCTTGGCCGTACCGAAACAAATTACGAGCGCGGTAGCGGTCATAGGCTGCGGTCAGATTCTGCATTGGCATTTCTGAAATCTGCTGCCAGTATCATGAGACACATCCAGATAATTTCTACTGCAGTATCTGCCCGCTCCAGATTCCACGGCCTTTAATTAAAATAATGACCAATTATTTGGCATTTTAAAAAGATAAACTAAGCTGACATTACGCCATCTTGTTTATACTAGTATTTGCTAGTAAACCAGTATTTTGTTATCAATGTCACTCGTTCAGTTTCTAATCCGGCCTACTTTTTAACTGTGACGGACATACAACTGATGTATTGTTTATTGTGCTTGTATATGAAAGTGTGTGAGAACCGTTACATGTTAATTTATACGTATGAAACGGATTCGGAACAACAATGGTCGGTATTTCCTTAAGATAACATCTTATCCTTATGTTTTTTCCGTTGGAGAATAACGCAGGGATATTTGCTACGATTTGCTTCTGTTATGTTCGATATAATAATGGGTGTTTATTTTTATTATAACACACGATAACATCTTTCTAAGAAATTTTATCCTACATGTGTAATTAAACACTTTTTCCAAAATATGCCAAGTTTATCCAAAAAAAAAAATGTTTTGTATGGGGCAACCTGCCTGTCAGATTTCCACAACTCAGTTATTGAGTAGCACGATACCTTTGGTAAAACTGGTTGACAGATTTCTGACTGGCTTACCCGTAATGAATGTCAAAAAACAACAAATAACAATCGGGACTAACCGGCTTTACATGCTATCTGAGGCACGGATGTGTCACCTCTCAAATTCCTGGCTGCTACTGAGTAATTCTCAAAAAACCCAATTGCAAAGGCTCTCTGCGACCATCAGACCGACTCGGCGACTATGGTAACATTAAACACGCTAATTTGAATTACGAAACCCTTGGTAGACAGTTGTCAATTTCTCCAGTCATTACACTTCATAACTTTCACTTTTCTCCACACTTGCCTGGGCATGTGACAACATACATCAAGTCAGCAAATGACAATTAATTACTCTTGAGATAAAAACAAACTGTAATGTCAATGTCTTGATAAATACAAATGTCTGCATGCGATTAAGATAATCTCAGATGCTTGAATTGTCTGTATTTGTAAATCTACGAAGTTGTTGTATGCGTGTATTTAAAGGAATTATTTATTAACCTATGTGAACATAATCAAGCTGAAGAGTATATAAAATGTATAGGTAACATAGGCAATGTGATTGAATGCGTGTAAAACTTTGGAGCATAACTAGTTTGTATATAAATTCATTTTATGTTATATAATTTTACTGTCGTGAATTATTTCTGAGAAGCAATATATTTATATAAAATTATTCGATTAAAATTGATAGTTTTATTGGCACATTATTTGGTATATTTATGTTATGTATTCGTAATATATTCAACTAGTGTCTGTTTTTAATTAACATTAGTCTTTCTCTATTGAGTTTTTTGCGGTTTTATTAAATTGTTGACTGATTAAGACAAATATTTATAAGAAGATTGCATCGACAAGTTTGTTCGTCATATGAATGATGATGTTATTTAAAATTTCACATAAATAGTGGTATTCAAACAATTTTCCTCTAGAAACAATGTAAGATAAGGCATCAAAACAATTATATCTAATGATTAAAATTATTATGAATTTCGTCATAACATTGTTGTAATGATGTAATAACATTGCAACAGTTTATTATTAGCGCTTACATAAAACATAATTAGTATTATTTTGTAATATTTACGAACACCAATTACATGTATTACTTTTAATTAATAATTGGTTTCGTGATGTTTATCTTTTGTGAAACCTGAAAATGTCTTATTATGTATACTAGCGTGCTAATTTTAGGACTAGACAGACATTAGACAATAAAAAAAAATATTTTTATTCCAAAAGAGATAGTGTATTGAAATTTTGATTGATTTCAAATAGATACTGCTTGCTTTTCGTCTAGGTAGGCAGGGACTACATAGTGTAAGTATTTAATTTAGTATCAATTAAGATTTTGAATTCAAATTTGTCTTTAACTGAGGTATGTACTGCTAATTTGCCTGTAGGAAAAATACGCTACTGACGAGATGTCAGAAAATTTTTAGAAAACAAGATTAGTGCTCACAAAATTTACCATTCACTATCAGTTTAGTCATAAACCAAGCGGTTTTCTTTTATTTGATAATGAATGAAAAATGTCAAGCAGTTGTTAACTGCGTGTCATGTAATGTCAATGGTAGAATACAAGATTACGTTCATTCTCAATCTTTCCATTCACTATCGGATCTACCATAAAGTTGTAATCTTATCTCGTTCATCCGGTAAGGATGTTCCTTTAAATTTTTCAGTGGAATTTCCCAGAAACAGTTAGCGTGTGTTACCATGTAATAAAACATTATTCTTGTGTGCTCAGGTAATAAGTAATTACTCAGTAAGCTCATACTTTTGAGAGAATATAATAAGTATAATAAGTCATATGCACGTGATTTATGTAGTCATTAGCGATGTGAATATTGTTGTTTATAAAGAAACAATTAACTAGCTTGTTCATATAAATAATTATGTGGGAAAATTATTCATCATGTGCATAAACTTGACTGAGTGCAATAAAGACTTTTTGCACTCATAAATAAGGGACAATTTTGTTTGTGTAAGAAGATGGTTTAAGAAACTGAGGGAAAAAATAAAGGGGTCTTAACTTTCTCATCAAAATTGTTCAACTCGCTTTTGTTCAATTGAGATTGCATCTCGATTTTATTTCTGAAGTAATCGATCTACCAAATGATTAAGAATCCCACGCTTTCCGTCGATTTAATTTCCGTTGTTTTAAAACAATCTATACATTAAGGTAACACTAAAAGTTCACGTTTAGTTTCAGATGAAATATACACGCGTAAGACGCACACGTTGTTAGTTAATATACAATTTGTATATGTGTGCGTTACCAGACCACCTACCAATAATGTCACAGAACAATCAAAATACTACATTTAATATTAGAAATATTTATTCACTTTTAATGCCTACACGGACATTAGCATTTCTCTAATTGTTACCGAAATGGAAATTCAAATGATTCATTTCAATATATTATCAATAACAGTAACTTAAGATTAGTATTTATGTTGGGTTTCCAAACAAGGGAATACCCAGTTATTTCAAGATATAAATCTTATTTCTCATGATTTACCTTTATTGTTCCATATTTCAGCGGCTGATAACGCCTTATCGCCTCAGCAAATGCGCTTTACCCATTAAACTATGTTAACGATAGTAATAGTTATCAATGTACCTACCTCTTATATCCGTTTGGCCGGGGTCAGATTGACCTAGTTGTAAAACAATGCACTGCGAATAGGTTTAGCGCAATTCTGAATGCCTGAATACCTTTGTATTGGTCTTGATTGCAAAAGTCGATCATTTAGATTGACATGAAGTATCAATTACGTGACTAGGTGTACGAAAGTAATTGTTATGTCATTAACTTATACTTGTACTGAATGTTATTGAGTTAAAAGTGACAGTCGCATTAAATAATCAATTAACAATATCTATTTAAATCATTGAGATTAGCTTCATTCAAATTTGCTTGCGACGTTTATAAATTTAAATACTAATTACACCCAAACAGTTATTAAATACTGCAACATATTAATGAGACAAAATCAGCAATCTGTTGCTACTAAATTAATTAGAAGACAAATCAATAAGTGTAATAATGTTTTGACTATTATGCGGTGAGCCGTCTGCACAATTACTCTATGGTCGACATTTAGGCATCACGTGTCGGCTCATATCACACTTGAAACGCGTGCGGCTGCGTACGCTCAACCGCGTATACTTGTGCCACGAAAACCTGACTTAGCTACAAAATAGACACTGGTTAATACTGTAACTGTTAACTAAACTGCGTGGGTGATTGTACCAGTGTAGTTGGTTTGATTGCTTCACTGTACGCCGTGTGAGTTGGGTTTCAGTAATTAACTCTTAACTTAACGGTGTAGGTAAATATATTATATGACTGCATCGTCTGGGATTACTGAGCAATTGTTTTAGTTTTATTGGTATGGTCGGACCTTTGATCCCATAGTAACATGTAATGAAGTGATACCCTGTAACAATATCACATGTCATCATACCGAGTCCCTCGTGCGGTCTTAGAAATCCTATCGCCATAAAACGGAATTATCTTTGTTTTTCATTATTGTATTATCTTAGTATCGGTGCTCCGCATAACTTTGTAAATTCTATACGAAATTGAAATGAAAAATTAATAATAAATGTGCGTAGCACCTAATAATGTACGCCAGAGAGCGAATATTGTTTCTTTTAGCGTCATATTAGTCATAAATACAAGTGGTGTACTATACAAAATAGTATACACCCTCTTCAAATATTATTGAATAGACAATTGCGTGAGTTACAATAATATAATAATAATAATATATATTTATTTTTACAATAGCAACTACCTACAGTCTACTACTATACTATACATGGAAAAAGCAACACGTGATTTGTAAATAGTACTCACAAACCTTCGATATCGGTTTATGTCAGTTTCAAGGAAATGAGAAAATAACTAAGAAATAAACTTTTAGATATATAATAATTATGTAGGATCTTGCACACGTATGTACTAAGATGGATGCAATCTTTGGCTAAGACATCTCAATTTTAGTTGGAGTTAAACCTATCGATAGTGATCTATGGTTAAACACAAATAAATGAAACAGAAATAAACCAAAATAAAATAAGTTTATAGTATAAAATAAGTTTCATAATTGACCTTTTCTTTCCTGTATTTTATTTACCCTAATATGCTTAGCCAATCTAAAAACAAAACAGAAAATTTACCTTTTGTTCAAGGATAACATTAAATTGACCATTTATACCCATCGCCCACCTGTACTCATAAAATAATTTTACATGGCAATACTAATTCGTGGTTAAGAAATAAAGCTTTTCGAATTTAATATCATTCTTATATTTTTACATTCTGAGGTAAATACGATCAACCATGGAGGATGTAATTACATTAATATAAAATAATCATTTTAATTAATCTATGATAACCTTAATAAGTATTGTGCAATTAATTTAGAAGTTATTGATTATTAACTGTGCATAATTTTTTCCATACAGAGAGATACACAAGTTTTAAAATTACTAAGCTTTCACAAAAATAAAATTGGAACAGGGTACTTTTAACCTTTCGACGACTAAGCGACAGCCGGTTGTCACTCGGTAATGTCCTCAGATCAAAATAAAAATGAAAATTGCAACCGTTATCGTAGAGACAGTAATCCGATTAAGGTCATAGATCAAAACAAATGATATGCATGGTCTACATAAGAAGTAGGTAACAGATCGTGAGTTGGGCGTAGTAGTTGTTTCTACTAATGTGTTTCGCTCACTCCGGTCAAAACGGATATTTTAATATTATTGATATTATTAAGCGATGTTTCGGATGATAATTTTTAAGCCAATTTTGTGCAGTCACAAGGAAAAATATTTTAATTCTCACGGAACAAAATAAAGTTTAATAAAACCTAATTAATGTACGGTATGTAATAAAATGGTTTTTCATCCTAATCGTAAAAAATGCGTAAAAAAAGGTATGTCCGAAACACCCCTTTAAAATATGAATTATTATAAAATTCCTGTTTTGAACGGAGTGGACGAAACTACTACCAAGCCGTAACTTTGTACTACCGTTACATTTTTCTCGGTAACTTGCAAGTACAACTAGTTTATTATGATAAACAGCCATTTTAAACTCAGGTTTATCCGACTGGTTTCCAGTTTACCAAGGGATTTCTTTTACCGCCCATCTGGTTTGCCCTCCTTAAAAATATCCTTGTATAATCTCCCATGTGGTGCTAATTCTAAGAATAAGTAACCTCATTTTTACTTGTGGGAGTCTTAAGTAGGCGAGGGCCATAGATCTAGTTAAACTCTTTCAATAATAAACTAGACATCAATAAAAATTCTGAGAAAAACGCTAAACATTAAACCGTCTATTTTCTCTACGTAGATAGGTACAGGAAACTATCATAGTAGGTAAGTCGAGTTAATAGATACACATGGCATCGATGCGTGTCAATGACCTTAGATAAAATCTATCCCATACATTATGTTCACTTCTGACAAACGGATAATAGTTCCTTGAAATGACGGTTATTTCCGTCATGGAAAGAGCCTTTAGAAAATTGCAATAGAAAATGTTTAAATTAGAAACATCGTCATACATATAATGAGCATATGCTACATAATGACTTATATGTAAATCAGTGAAGGGGACGTTGATCGTCGTGACTCATAGGTACACGTATTTTCCAGGTAGGTAGGTTCTTACAGGCGATTTCACAATACCTACATTTTGTGTAAAATTATACATGAGGTATCGTTACGTAGATACTCAGTCTATATACTGATGGTGTTCTTATGTAAGCAAAGACGTATCTTTTGAACATAATATTACATTTTAATGTTTAATTGTTACTAGTTTTTCTTTCCATGTACGTCATTACAGCTCCACATAAATAAAGAAACAATAATAAACTACAATATGAACTTAGTGAATCACCGAAATTATTATGCTCTGGAGAATTAAAATTAAAATACAACTAGAGATTAAAATTAAAAAAACAATTAATTAATTGAAAATGCGTAATTGTTAGAACACGTAATTGCGGAATCGAGAAAACTCCAGCCAATTGCGGAAAATTTTGGATTTCAAAGTAATTTAACCACTAGTACGTTTTTCTTACAATTGCTGAGTAATACCGATTCGTTGAGAAAATTTCCCAAACAAAACCTGGTTTATTTTATGTACGAAAACATGGTGGGTGTATCGGTGAATTTGATTCTGTGTTGAATTTGGTAACAATCAATAGGTACTGTATCTATTTCATGTATTGTTTGAAATTATTCTAGAAATAAAGGCTTTCATGAGTAGCGTGTCTATTTTTAAAACTATGTTCCAAAATATAATTTGTCGGAACGGTCACAAGCTAAAGCGTGTCTAGGGGTCAATATTAGGTCAACCCTATCAGATTTATTACGATTAAGAAAATCCAGTAAGTTGGTTAGGCACTACTACTCCATTTAACTATATACTGTTGTTTTTATATGTTTAATATAAGCGTCAAGAGTGGCGGACAATTTGACTTATATAAAGAGTACGTTACTGCCCTCCTAGACAAGTGGCATTGTAGAATACATAGCGAAATAGAATAGATTGTCAAATGTATGGAGATGTCAAATTATGTAGCGAAAGCATATTATGTCGACCCCATACATTTCACAACCTATTCTAATCTACAATCTATTCTACAATGCCACTTGTCTAAGCCCTCTGGTCACAAACCTCTGTACCTATTTAATGCCTACTTTAATTTTATCCATCAATCACCTCCTAAAGTAAATATTAATATTCTGTTATAACTAGGAAACTTCACAGTCTACATCAAAACCACGACTACGTTTTCAGGTTACAAGCAAACGAGGAACACTTTGGAAAGTAAACATCAATATAGGAAACCCGTTCTTCACCTTGATTTAAACGCAAGTAATTCATCCATCAACAGATCACCTAGAAATTCTTAAATTTATGTCTGTTTATATTGCATTTCCATAAAGATTTGCGATTTAGATATCAAAATAAATGGGAAACTGGTACATTTAGGTGAAAAACAAAGTAGGTTTGTGCACAATCACATATGATCTGGTTCTGAATAAATGTAAAGTTTTTTAAAAAACTTGTAGGTAGTGATGTTTGATTATAGCTTATGCAAGGACCTAGTTCTTAATTCTTTTCAACGATAATATAAAACCTTAAAAGTAAAAATAGTAAATTTATAATGTTAGTACATAGCCACTCTTAAGTAAGTAGGTTCAACAGTATTTCCCATCTCGAAGTGGCATTCCTAATAGAATTTAATGAACTATAGACATAGTTTTCCCGAAAGTTCATTTACCTCAAATGGGATTACACCTTTATTTACAAATATTCCTGTATTGTCTATGTATTGTAATCATTGTCTGAATTCGTATCTAATGAGATAATGCTATTACAAATAATAATAAGAAATTATAAATAGACGTGATAGTAATAGATTAAGTGGATGTTGCTGGAAATACAATTTCAATAGTACGAGTAGGAAAAGTGTTTTAAAGATCATTACGATAAGACAGGGTAATTTTATTAAATAATACAAAATGAAGTCACCATTTTGTCACGCGGTTGTAAAAGTATTACTGCATTTCGAGTGCCTAATCTTATTACACTTGTATCATTTATAGCTGTGATAAGCTGTTTATTGTATAACTTCTGATTCACGGAATAATCTCGAGAGATTCTCGATGATTCAGATACCTAGTCTTATATCATTAACGTTGTTGATAATGCTGCCTTGACTTCGATGATCATTATTTTGTTGTATTTTTTAATAAGAACTACTTTCCACTTTTTTTTTGAGGACGGGAAATCATTAAATGACTTCGCCCGCCCTTAGTGTCAGACTTTTACTGACTAAAATCCACCCTTGTCCTTCGGTTGCTTTTATGTTCCGGGGCCGCGGTAACTATTAGAAATATTTCGCAACCCCTGAATTACATTCCACTGTCTACTCATGTTAGCCTTTGCAGAAGTACCAGACTTTTCATTATAAAGTTAAGACGAATCAAACAGTAGGAGAAGAGCGCTTTGTAAACACTTTTTGCGTCTGTGAGGAAGTATTCGCTATGAAATCTACCTTTATGCCCATTTCTGCCCATTTCTGCCGCAAACCAGTGTTGATGTGTACCAGTTTGAAGAGGATAGATTCCAGTATTTACAGGCATAATATGATACATGACATTATAATTATGTATCTGGGATGGCAATTAATCGGCGAGGCCTCTAGTTTGGCCCGGTTTATATATGTATATGTAAAGGCAATATGTTAATAGAAGATTGACTTGTTAGACAAATATAAACAAAAAAACGACTCTGGATTTTGAAGTCACTTTTTTCAGTCATAAATAAAAGCTACTTTTTAATAAAATATTATAAAGTATAAATATTTACAAACACTTGATGATGACGGAATATTTTTCCTTGATTGCAAAAAAACCCAGTTCCTAGTAACAATTCAAAACAAACCTTCGTGTTTTTTATCAAATCGCGATAAAGTTGCGCAGATATTATCGTCAAAATTAATACCTAACAATAACAATAGGGAATAAACAGAATGCAATCAGTTACGGAAGAGCAGTTAGGGAGTTCGTCCTAAATGTACGACGCAAAACGTTTTTAATATATTTTATTCACCCTATGTAGGTAACTGCGTAAGCTAGTTAGTCTGATATTTCTATTACAGTACAAAATTCAGTAGAACTCTACAGGAAAAGGTATTAGTAGTACATCATTATTATTAATTGTTCAATTAATGTTTCGTCAGAATTCGCATGCAAAATTTAATTACATTTTTTTTTTTTTTTTTTTTTTTTTGGTGAGTGGGAAATCATCCAATGACTGCTCCCGTCCTGGGTGCGACGGGAGGGCGTGTCAGACTCTTACTGACTAAAACCCACTCATGTTCCTTCGATTGCCCTTTATGTTCCAGGGTCACGGTAACCACTATAAACATTCCG
This sequence comes from Athetis lepigone, assembly GCA_033675125.1. NCBI lineage: Eukaryota > Metazoa > Arthropoda > Insecta > Lepidoptera > Noctuidae > Athetis > Athetis lepigone. The sequence continues at coordinate 10,559,844 of CM066226.1, read as the reverse complement.
CAACCCCGGCAGGCGTTGGCCCTGTTGGGCCCCTTCCTGTGCTAACTCCTTCTCTTTGAGGCGCGCGTGGAACAAAACGCGCCGTCTACGCGGTCCTGGTCCTAGCCGGGCGGCGAGCTACCCATCGCTCGCCATCCGCAGAACCGCGCCTACGGTGGCCGGTAGTCGTCTTGCGACTCTCGACGTCTTCGCCTGGGTCTTAGTCCGGGGCGAGAGGCTCGTCGTTGCCTCTCGCGCGCCGCCGCTTCCTTCACTAGCATAACTGCTTCGCAGAAGGAGGCGACGGCATCCCATTCCGTCTCGCCCCGAAGCATGGCCTGAACCAGCGCCGGGCGCGAGAGGTCACCGCCGCCGATCGCCTCTACGAGGACACGTCGATGCTCCGCCCATGCGCGGCACACCTCGACTGTGTGCTCGACCGTGTCCTCCAGGCGACCGTTACTGCAGTGGTGACACCCAGGCGTCGCTTCCGCCCGAATCCGACACAGGAACCTCCCGAACTGACCATGTCCGGTGAGGACCTGTGTCAAGCGAAACGTGAGAGTGCCATGACGCCTCTCCAGCCACTCCTCAAAGAGGGGTCTTACCGCCGCTATAACGGCGTGCCCAGCACTAGGTTGCGACAGTCGCTGTCACCATTCCGCCATGAGATCTCGCCGGAGCTCCGTGAGCCGTGCTGCGATAACCCGCGGCATCGGGACTTCACCCCGGCGTTGCACTTCCACGCGCCACTCGTACGTGTGTGCAAGGACTGTTGCCTCCAGATCCCACGGCGGGACGCCGGCAAGGAGGCATGCCGCCTCACAGGAGACCGTGCGGTATCCTCGCACCATGCGAATGGCCATGACCCTCTGGGACGCCCTCAGAAGTCGGGCCGGAGCCGCGGCTAGATTGGGCGCCCACACCGGAGCCCCGTAGAGGGCCATGGACCGCACGATCCCCGTGTAGAGCCTCCGGCAGGAGGCGTTTGGGCCACCGAGATTGGGCAGGAGCCGCTTGAGGGCAGCTCCGGCCTTCGCCAGTTTGGGGCCCAAACGTCGGAAGTGCTCCGTAAAGTTCCATCGGTTGTCGAGGACAAGTCCCAGGTACTTTATCGTCGACTCGACACCGATGTGAACCCCTCCCACCGTTATCTGAGACCCCGGAGGTGGCCGGTGCCGAGGGCCATGAAAACACATGGCCTCGGACTTGTGCAGGGCCACCTCGAGTCCCAGCTGCCGGATCCTGTCCACGACTGTCGCAACTCCACTTGTCATCAAGTCGGCCGCCGCCTGGAACGACCCTCCCTGCGCTAGGACTAGCGTGTCGTCAGCGTAGCACACTACGCTGACACCATCGGGAAGGTCGGCGCGCAGCACCCAGTCGTACCCGATGTCCCACAGGAGCGGCCCCAGGACCGATCCCTGTGGAACACCGCACGACATCCCTCGTCGACTCCACACTCCCTCTTGACCGGGGTAGATGACGGCCCTGTCCGTCAGATAGGCCTCGACCACACGACAGAGGTAGGCAGGCATCCGGTGATACCGGAGTGCCGCCACTATGCACCCCCAAGGCAGGGTGTTAAAGGCGTTGGCGATGTCGAGAGACACCGCCAAGACGACCCTGCCCTGTGCCACCGCATCCCCTGTCGTAAGGGCTCGCACGCGCATGATGGCGTCCACCGTGGAGCGTCCTCTACGGAAGCCAAACTGACCGTCCGCCAGATCCGGCCCCACCCGCACCAGCCGCTCGACGAGGCGGCTCGCAATCACTCTCTCCAAGAGCTTTGCCGCCTCGTCGAGCAAAACGATGGGCCGGTACGCGGACGGAGAGTCCGCAGGACGCCCCGGCTTCGGTATGAGGACCAGCTTCCCTGTCTTCCAACGAAGTGGGAACTGGCCCTCCTCCAAGCATGCGCTAAAGAGCCCCCTTAGTCGAGGCCCGAGAGCCCCTAAGGCCAGGACCCAGGCCTTCCCTGGTAGGCCGTCGGGTCCTGGGGCGGTGTTCTTGGCCCTAAGCCTTAGCACCGCCACTCCCAGTTCTACCTCGGTCACCTCTGGAACGTCTTCGTCGTCGTCGCCGTCGCGGTCCGCATCGGACACCGCCGGTGGCGGAGCCATGAGCGGGGGAGAAAACTCCCCCCGCGAAGGGAACAGAGCGCTCACAACGCCCTCTACGACCTGGGGCCGGAGACTCTGCGTCAGCGGGGGGCCCGCGGTACGGAGCTTGCCCCGCACCGCCAAGTAGGGGCGCCCCCACGGATCTCTGTCCAGAGTCCCCAGCGTCTCTTGGCGGGCCGAAGCTTTGGCCCGCAATATCTCCAGTCGGAGGGCTTCCTTCGCCGCTCTGTACCCCTCGTACAGCTCCGCCTCAATGGCATCCGCATCCACAGGGCGGATACGGAGCCTGCGGTGTCTGGTGTACGGGCGTCGCGCAGCCACGCACGCCTCACGTAGTGACGTGATTTGCGGCGACCACCAGTACACCTGGCGCTGACCCCTTCCAGGCTGAACCCGGGGCATTGCCATGTCACAGATATCGGACATGGCCTCCTGGAACCACCCAGCCTCGGCATTGATGTCGGCAGGCCTGTCCGGTGATGACACCCAGGCCTGCACTATCGAGGCTTCCAGGAGAAGCTCCCGGTCCAGCTGCTTCAGCGCCCAACGCGGACCGCTTGGGGTCCGTCGGACCGGCGCAGCGGAGGTCTGGGCGGAGACGTCAAACCGGATGTACCGGTGGTCGGAGAACGTCTCCACCTCCTCCATTACGCGCCAGTCAACGACACGCGGTGACAGAGCGGGGCTGGCGAACGAGATGTCCACCACCGACTCACCCCGCATCCGCACACACGTGGGGACGGAACCCTGGTTCAGCACGACTAGGCCCGCCTCTAGGGCCCAGTTTTCCACCATTCTGCCCCGTGCATCAGTATATCGGGAGCCCCAAGCCAAGTTCTTGGCATTGAAGTCCCCGAGAACGAGCACGGGGAGGGTTCGGAACCCGGCGACGACGACGCTCAGCCCCATGAGGGAGTTGTGGAGTTCGACGAGGGATCGGCTCGGGGAGAGGTAGACGCCTACAACGGCGATCTCCCCGAACCGTGCCGCAACGCACCCCTGTGCCCTCTTGACGCCCTCGAGGGTCGGGGTACCGGCGGCGGCCGACGAGATGATGGTCACCGAGCCGCTTAGGTCCTCCACCCAAGAATCCCTGGGCGGGACAAAGTACGGCTCGGAGACCACGGCGATATTGATCGACCACTGCGCCATGCTCTGGAGCAACAGATCCTGAGCGGCGACGCAGTGGTTGATATTCGCCTGTAAGAGGCGCAATGGGGCCATTATTGGCACTCCATTGCGGCCTCAGTAGTCGCGGCTGCAGCGACAGACGCGGCAGCGGCGGGGACGACGGGAGCAGCGGCGGCCGTGGGAGCGGCGGCAGAGGGCTTCCTGCCCTTGCCCCTGGTCCTGGCGGGTGGGGCGCAAGCCTTGCCCCCAGCCCGGTGATCGGCCGGCTTGCCAGTCGCCGCACATATGGAACAGTGCGGCGCGGCGGTACACGAGCCGGCCTTGTGACCGGGCTGACCGCAGCGGAAGCAGTCGGCGCTGCGGTCCACCTCCGAGGTGCATCGGACACCAACATGGTGCCCCACCTGGCACCTGTAGCACCTCAGAGGCCTGGGCTCCAACAGCTTGACCTGCGCCGAAACCCAGCCCACCAGTAACCTGCGGCCCTCCTCCGCAATGGCTTTTGCCGCCGCTGCGGGGCAACTCACGGTGACCGCTCCTACCCCGGAGCGGTCAGGGCGAATGGTGCCCACCCGTACGTCTTCGGTGGGGCACCCCCCCGCCTTGGCGACGGCGGCTGCCACCTCCTCCGCCTTGGTGGAGTCGTCCAGGCCCGAGATGCGCACATCTATGCGCATGGTAGGCCTGGACACTCGGACCTCCTCCGCCGGCAACGACGCCCGGAGCTTTTCCGCCAGGGCGTCGGCGATGGGGCCGCTGGTGGCTCCGGGAACCTCCAGCATGCGGGCTCCGGTCGCCGTGACCCGGAGCCGCAGGCCTTCGGCTACGCCGATCACAGCCAGGTCCACCGCCGCTTTCGCCCTCGAAAGGACGGACCCGTAGGTCACGCCCTTCTTCTCCGCCTCCGGCTGCAGGGTGATTACCACCGCTGCAGTCTTTGGAGTGCGGAGCCTGGCCGCAAGGCTATTAGCCTTGCGGCGCTCCCTCTGCCGTTGCCGCTTCCTCGTTGCTCTGGCCGCCTTGGCCGCCTTCTTCTTCTCCCCGGCCACTTGCCAGCGGCCGGCGTCGACCGGAGGCTCGGCAGCCGACGAGGGAGGGGGCGGCGGTGGGGCACGCTGTGCAGCTGCACTCGCTGCGGGTGCCCCCACCGCTTTGGGCTTCGCCGCCTTGCCCTTGCTGGGCGTTGCGGCCTTGCCCTTTGCCTGCTCCGGCGCGGCGGCACGTCTTGACGTGCTCGCCGCAGGAGTCGCGGCCACAGCGGCAAAAGACGCCGCTGGCCTTGCTGCCGACGCCGCCGGGACCGCCCGACTGGCCGCGAGCGGGGGCCGGAGGACTATGCCTTCCAGCACCGAAAACCGGCGCTGGAAGTCCTCCATGCCCTTCAGCACAGCTTGGAGCAGGTCCCGCTCCGACTCCTCCCTGGGCTCCTCCCTGCGGGGCGCGTCCCCCCGGAGCCTGGCCAGCTCCGCGCGCAACTCCGCGTTTTCTTTTTGAAGGGCGTCCATGGCCGCAGTTAGGCGGGCTAAATTCGCCCGCATTGCGGCCATGTCGGCCTCTTCCGCCGCCGCCATTATCGAGGCGGTGGCCTCCGCGATGGCCGCGTCCTTTGACCCCTTTTTACGCTTGAGGGCCACCATCGCCAGCGCCTCCCCCACCACCTTTGCCAGCCCGGCCGCTCGCTCCTCCTTGGAGCTCCTCGCGGCGGCTGGCTCATCCCTCGGAGCCTGCACTGCAGCCGCTCCGGGGTGACGCCCCTCCAAGGCGAGCCTTTCGGCTCGCCGCGCAGCCTCCTGCGCTGGGAGCTTGCGCCCCCCTCCTCCTGCTCGGCCCGCACCCCGCCTGCTGGTGGGGATTTTGGGGGCCGGAGCCGTAACTTCGCTGTCGGAGGACGACGAGGCGCCCTCCGACATCGTCCGCTTGCGGTTGCGGCTCCCTCTGCTACGTTTCGAGCTCCTTGAGCCCGAGCCCTCTGAACTCGAGCTCCCTGAGCTCGAGACCAATGCAGCGTCGGTCCCTGACCGCGCTTCCACCTTCCTCTCCTCACTTTTAAAATTGTTTTTTGTAAATTTGTCCATGTCAAGTCCCACGAGTGTGGGGGATCTACAAGGTACACCCAGGGTAACCCCCTGTCCCTGGGCAAGTGTACATTTGTAACCCAACCAGAGGGTCCACCGGTTCCCTGGCTGGGGGTGCGCTAGAGACTGATGCGCCGTCCACAAACAGACGACACTACTCCTCAGCCATTCGTACCTTCGCCACGCACCAGAACTTGGTATTAGAGGTAATTTTTTATAGAGGTTGTCTACCTCGCGGCCCGGGCGGTTAAGCCAAGGCCCTCGACCCCCGTCGAAAGTCAGAGACATGACCGTAACAGACTACGGGGCTACGAGATCAACAGGGGCAGCTAGGGATGACGACCCCCAGCTGCCTGCTCTGCGGCAGGGTGAGTGCACGCAGAGCCCGTTCCCCGACTCCAACACACACTGCCCTCTGCTACTCAGAGGGACAGGTGGTGGAGTCCTCCGCGACAGAATATTCGAAAGTGTGCAACGAGACCCCACAGGCACAACGTACCGTGGCGAGTCGTTGCACACCTCCCGGGGTGCACCGTCCCTCGGACTGGCCTTCGCCCCGGACGGATCCATAAGCGAACTCCAGCCCTCGGGCACACGAGGAGGTTTTCTGTCCATGCACCCCTAATTACATTTATTACAATAAAGGTCAAATTCATTGCGGTGTTCTACTGTATGCTAATTGCAGTGACGTCTTTCTTCTGGAAGTTATTAACAATATAAATGTTATTTATGGTATTTGTTCAACTGTCATTTGTTCAAATTTTTTAATGTGACAAATCCATACTAATATTATAAACGGGAAAGTGTGTCTGTCTGTCTGTCTGTCTGTATGTTTGTCTTTCTTTCACGGCAAAACGGAGCGACGAATTGACGTGATTTTTTAAGTGGAGATAGTTGAGGGGATGGAGAGTAACATAGGCTACTTTTTGTCTCTTTCTAACGCGAGCGAAGCCGCGGGCAAAAGCTAGTATTATATAATTAAGAAAACATTTTCACGCTCGAAGAAAGTATTTTCTGGTCTGTAGCCCGATTCACGTAATCAAAACCGTAGCGATATCGTAGCGACTAAGTCGTTAAGACCATTTTCGTATTCATATCCGTAAATCGAGTGAGAACGACACTGATTTTAAAGTCGCTCGATCGAAATGTCGTTGATGCGTATTCAGCAAATTAAATCGTCATTCAATCGTTGACGGATGTTTATACGAAAATTGTCTTAACGAAATAGTCACTACGATGTCGCCACGGTTTCGATTACGTGAATTGGGCTACTGGTATTGAAATAAAAATGAAAACTAACCAATTAATAGCCTTTCAATAAAATTCGATGTCGTGTTTGTTTGGAAAAGCAGACAAAAAAAAATAACTTGGGTAACTAAATATTAGTTACAAAATAAGTGAAACTGATAATGTATCCTGTGTACACAACAATAAAAATACATAGAAACATATAGCATAATACGAATAATTTATGTTTGGTGGTGAGCTTAACAAAGAGTTGAGTTTTCTACGAGCAAGCCAATATGCAGTAGTGAGATTTGCAACGAAAGATATGCTTAAGTGCAAAAAAGCATATGTTCGTGTTGTAATAATGTCTTTATCGATTGCGACTTCCATTTGAATGTCAGAATATTATAGAATTTTTCCTTCTGTTTTCGAGTAAAACGGTCGTGCCTAATTACATACATATAAGTTAGTAGGTAGGTACTGTCGAGTAGGCGACAGTGAGGTTTCGCCTTGGCACAGTTAGGCATACTATTTCACAGTTATACCTTCCCGCTCTATGCTGCACTTATAATGATGGGTTTGGAATTCTTAATAAGCGAGAACTGATGGTAGGCCATGGTTATTTAGAACAGGGCTAAGTTTTCTGCTAAACCTATAGTATTCTCTACTAACCAGTTAAATAGAGATCAATGGTTCTAGTTTCAGTACAATTTGCTAAGTAACCGCCTACGAAGAAACCCGTTTGGATATTGCGAATTGCGTGAGATGACAATCTGTTGCATTCAAATAAATGATTTATCAAATGACTAGGAAGTATAACTCGTAGAAAATTATAACTTTAATGTCTTCGGCAATCAGGAAATAATTGTTCGGTTGTTATCAAACATTGCATTGGTGTCTGGTCCTGATATTAACCAACTTCAACTTTTAACAGTTCAAGAACACTCTTTAAATATTTCTAAATGTCACCGACATTCATTTAGGTGTGTTTAGAGGTTGAATACGCTACACATTCAAGTTTTTATCAGACAAAGGCTAGCTAATACGCCACGTGATTTGTTCGTGATCAATCCGACTTGCATAGGCATTGTCTTTATTGATTTGTTACTCATAACGGTTATTAAATAATTTATTTATTACATTCCAGATAGTATAAATTATTTAAGCTGTGTTCCAAACTCGGAACGATTTTGTAAAGCCTTTGTTTTGCAGAGACATTAACGGCTAATATAAAAAAAACAAACTTAACAAATTACGTCAGTAACATTACGTTATATTAAAAAACAAACCATAACATAAAATATTAAGCTGCGTATTTGTATTTTTATAAACTGTATTGCAGAACGAAACAATAATTACAATCTCAAATTATTTCCGCAAACGAAAACGGTTTGTGGCCACAGAAACGGTTTGTGTGGGAGCACCTCAACCCGACCTTTCATAACAGCTGGCCAGCATGACTAAGTCGCGTGATTGCGGCACCGTCTGGCCCCAATACTTCGCTGAACTTGACATCCATCAAGTAGAATTAATTTGGCCCTTAAATTCTGTATGGAAAGATCATAGTAATTAAAAGTCATAAAGTTACCAACTTCCAATATTTCCACATGAATTCCGGCAAAACTTGCAATATCTCAACTTTTTTAACTGACTTCAATTAACTTAGAGGTTATGTTTTTATCAAGTGTTTGGTTAAGTAACATGGTCGCTTTTTCTCAATTTTGCAAACTACTGTTCTCTTGACCCTTTGATCTAGATTTTCAGACAAAAGCTAGGATAATCCAACCAGATGTGATGTGGGAGGTGGACTAAAATAGCTCCTAAATTGGGTGTGTAATGACGCGAGACCCACATATTGAAGTGTGTTTTGAGTGAAATATGCTATTGCGATTATGATAACGAGCGTTTACGGGAGTTTAATGACATACTTTATAATCTAGTCTTAGGTTTTATTTAACCCATTATCCATACTAATATTATAAATGGGAAAGTGTGTCTGTCAGTCTGTCTGTCTGTCTGTATGTTTGTCTTTCTTTCACGGCAAAACGGAGCGACGACGTGATTTTTTAAGTGGAGATAGTTGTAGGGATGGAGAGTAACATAGGCTTCTTTTTCTCTTTTTAACGCGAGCGAAGCCGCGGGCAAAAGCTAGTAATGGTCGTACATAACTTTTGAAATACTATTTAGAATTGCAGACGTAAAAATCCATAAAATTTGCGTCAAGATTCATAAATTTCATTGTTAATGCAGAACCTCCAGGTCCTAAAAATGCTATAAAATCGAGTACGTGTAGGATTTTACGTCAAGACGATGTCAGACAATGGCCTTATAACGTCATTAAGACTTGACTGTCGAATAATTTATGTATATAATAAATTAATCTTCATTTGCACTTTAATTAACTGACTAGTTTTATAGTTGTGAACTTCAAAGGCAAATGTAAAGGATAACCGACTGTGATGAAGTCAGAAGATTGATAGTACATTACGTAGCTGTAGATTCAGTTCAGTCTCTTATGGTGACAAGGAACTGACGTACTAGCCTTCAGATCATTTACTTAGCATTATCTATTATAGTAATTAGGTTATATTTTTCGCTCATAACATTTTATTTTTAGCCATTGCCACATGCGTTAAGATTGTGAAAGTTATGTAGGCTTCTTTATGCATTCAATTATTTATTTATAAACAGGTAAATATAAAGTATTATACGAAGTCAATATAAAGACACGAACAGATGGTGCCCCCTCTTCTTAAACTTATTTATTCAATTCCGTGACCTGTTTCGCTGCCTGAAGTAAATATTAGCCAGTTACACTTAGTAATAGAAAGGTTACTGAAAACCTAGTATCCACTGCCAAAGAATCCGGTTAGTCTAACGTCTTATAAGAATGTTTATTAAATGACTTAATATTTCGCAATTTGTGCCAAACACTTATCTTGATAGGCAAACGTAATCTAGTTTATCGTTTGATGAAGAGTGATGGGTTAAAATCATTGCGTCTATAAAAAGATGCTCTCGTAAGATGTACTAAGTACATCGTATGTATCAATATTTCGTAAAACTCTACTGCCAAATGTGCTCTTCTGTTTAAAAGTTGATTCAAAGAATCAGAGAAGGTATTGCCTTTACAGAGAAAAAAAGAAAACTAGAGATCATGAATTTCAACTATCTGTAACAAATAAATCCATTAACTGCAACCACTAGGGAAGAGGCTCTCAGTACCTTCACATTCGAAGAAACGCACACATAAACGTATTATTACTCAATTACTCTTTGTACTAAGAATATAATATTTCAAAGAACAAGTGCATGTATTGCAATATCTGTAAAAGAAAAAGGCACAACCCAACAGACAGAATTGTCCGGAGTCACGCGCCGATTATGAAGAACAAAAAGCATTAATTGCAACGTGACATCGTTAAGAACAATAGTAATTCGACGCCGTCTGTGCATGCATTTAAAAGAATACATAAAATTAATGAAAGAAATAAAATTGTCGCAAACTCTGCTATTAAATTGCGCCTTTAAGTTAATTTGAGCTCAATTGAAAGTTGAAATGTGCAACTTACTTTCAGAACGATAAATGAATGAACCTCAATATGCTTATAATACCGATTCAAAAAATCTCTCAAATCATTACGAACTTTCCAAAAGCAATAAAAAGTTGATTCACAAAGATGAATCTTTTCTGAGGAACTGTTAATATTTATTTTATTCTATGTCATTAAATTCACATATTATTATACCTACCTAATTAATGTCTATGTGAGAACTTATTCTGACATTTTTTTTGTACATTCAGACTACATTATTGTCTAATTAGTGTGTCTGTGTTAACCCAAGCGTATTAATGAAACAAGGTTTTTCTCAAAACTTATGGTGAAAACGTAAGATGTCTGACTCAACCCTGCAATGCGTCATGTATTAATCAAAACTGAAACTTAAAGCAAGCGTAATTCGATATAATTTTCTGAAAAATCAGCGTATATTTTTAGTAGAACAACTCATTACCCCCATGTGGTAAACTGGGTCGCCTGAGGTGAATCACTCTGTAAGGCTAACCAATCTTGTTTACATTGCCGGATTACTTCAAAATCATTCGCGTTTGTTAGATACAAGGTGTGAATTGTACTCGTTCTAATTGTTTGGAAAGTTAAACATGTACTGTACAGATGAAAGAGAATTTGAATTCATTTTTCTATTCTTCTTCTTAGATTTGTTTTGATATGAAATAAAAACTTACTTGGTAAGTCAGAAAAAAATACTTATAAATTCGGTCAGATTCAATCTAAATGGGTGTAAACTTTCTACTTCCTCGAGGTTTTTCAACAAATATTATTTTAACAGTTGTCTGTAGAACAAATTAAGTGACCTCATTTCTTGAGAACATCTTGCACATCACAGTTGCAGGCGGAAGCTTCACACAATGGACAAAGAGGATATTGTAATTTGAATCTTACGGCGATCACTTTACAGATGGGAGTTTCTTGTTTATGCAAAGTGAAAAAAAAAAGACGATGTAAACTTTAGTCACGAGTCACGACTTCAGTACCTGGTAATTGCTTTAAAAAAATGTAAGCTTAATTACCAGATAACGTTTTGTGTAATATTACGCAAAAATATGATTAAAATAATGTTACCATGTTATTCAATAATTAAATTGAAATAAAAATCAGGAAAAATTTAATGGAAATTAAAACATTTAGTGACGTAAGTAGGTAAGTGGTTTCCTTCGTGTACTTACATAACCACAATGTCTCGAGAGTGCCGCAACTGTTGCGCAACTTAAAATAATTGTAGGTTGCACAAAAACCCAAAAAAAAAAACGATAGAAAATAAAACATTCAAAAGCAAGGTGGAAGCGTGGATACAAAAAAAGTAGTTTTCTAATTAAACAAGTTTTGTTTGTCAATTGTCTATTTGCTATCGTCAATATCAATATGTCAATCATTCTTTTTTTATTGATCAGTCTCTTCATACAACGTCGACACTAAACCATTATTGATTGATTGAGATTGAAAGTAGCATCAAACTTTCTTTAGTTGATTCCTGGGTCAATATACCATTATGATTGATGGTGTCATGGAATTTATTTGTAGTGCCTGCGTGCATGGCAACATGTTAGGGATAACAAATAAAGGGTTTCAGAGAAAGATTGTAAAATTTTTGCAAAAAATTTTTTTTTGTGTTAAATTGCTTTGATGAAGTTGATAACCATTGCCACTCTTTTTGGCTTGACTCCTTCCCAAGTGGGATATTTTGCGCTCCTGGAGGATTTTCTCCTCGCGAATGCTTAAGTTGTGTTATGAACTATGGTTTTTTCAAGGACCCGACACGGTCTATTCCAAAAAAGTGGACAGCTATTTAGAGAGTCGGCGAGCGTCCCATTGAACTCACCTTAGACTAACTTCACCTGAATTAAACTAGGATCAACTGTTATTGAGTTATATTTTTACCCGAAATCTAGTCTCAATTTCCAACTATTTAAGTAGACTATACAGGATATAGTAGGATTTACCAGATAATTAACCTACAACAATTTTAACCATTTTTACGGATTTGCAGGTAATGTAAAAAAATTGGATTAAAAATAGAGAAGAATTGCTTTTTCTCTGAATGTACTTAAAAACACATTTATTCACGATAGCTCTAGTATTCAGCAGTTATAAGCAGAATTCAGAAGAACAACCAAAATTATAACAATATACTGAATTTTTATTAAAAAAAAATATTCGGAACCCCTGGGTAAAAATGGTTAAAAATGTAGTAGGTTATAAAACGGTGGACCACTATTTACGCCACACCCTGTATAATTAAGCTTCATAAACCTACGGCTTTTGTTCCCAGTGCTGACGAACACACATTACATTTTAATACAATTTGTGTTGAAAGAACCTCATTAACACTCATGACTTCTAACCCTTGAGGTGAACGATAAAAATCTCAAAGTGTCTGGATATTACCGGTTTGTTCTTTTATATTATTCATGACTATTATAATTTTAAGGAAGTCACGTTTGTAAGCTTACTGATATTATTGGAACGCCTAAATTTTTTTATAACTATGATACCACGTCAAAGATATCAGAAATATAAGTGCTGATGTCTCGATCTAACGCCGATTGCATCTTGCATTTATTGCTTGATAATAATTTCATACCTAATTACTTACACGCGATTTCTATACTGTAAAACCGATAGCTGTTTATTGCAGTATTCCCGAGTACACGAAAACAAAGGCAAAATTATATGCTATCGATACACTTGTTGTAATTCGTTTCCTCACTTTTAGCTGTAAATGAGACTATTTTTGTACTTGTTTCCGCTACACAACCAGCATATAATGCTAATTTCCTTAAAATAGTTTAATCTTGTGGTTTCGATAAACTTTTAATTGAGGATGTTAAAATATAAAGTTACTAAATCCATGTGATGCAGGTAAAAAAGATTTTTAGGTACACAGCCCTGAAAATTCACACAATGGGATCAATGTGAATGTGCATGCATTGGTATCGTGCAAATCAAACGAGGCACCTATCGAAATATCTCCTTGAACTTTAAGGCTGGTTTTATAGTCACGCCGCTGGACGCGCCGCTGGGCAGTGCGCTGTTAAAAACGGCGCGTCTCAACGGCGTCACACTAAAACGCACACTGACTGGCCCATATTATATTGTAGCCTTTGGACTGGCCGTAGAACCGCAAACCGGCCCGCGCCTGGCAGCGCCGGCGGCCATTGCGCGTTTTCTGAACGGCGCTGCAAAAGCGCGGGACTTTGAAACGCAACTACTACTCTCATATATCTACGAACGCGCGCGCTCCAACGGCGCTGCCGAAACGCTTGACAATAAAACCAGCCTTAGACTGCGTTACGACTTTCAACTCATACAATGACATGTCATACTAAAGAGTAAAGACAGTGTTTACTGTGCAGCTTTAAAGTATATTACTATTAATGAAACAAGACCCCTTATTGATAATGAAATCAAAATAAGTAAAGTTTAATGTACCCTTAACCTAGCTTCCATTTAATCCAACCAATTTAAGTACCTAAGTAAAAAATCAAGTGAAGCTGAAGAGGCTTGTTCTGGCGAATTTTTTTCAAAAATAACTGAATTCTCTAATAACTGAAGTTATAGAAAAAGAAACTTATGAAAACAGGAGAAAATCGGAGAAATTTGAAAGAAAGCCCTATTCGCAGTTAATACAAGTAAAACTTGAAATGATAAAACCTCACTTTTATCAAACATTATGATGCTGTTAATTGGTGTGCTAATTAATGTTACTGATGCTGATTATTAGCACCTGGAAGCAGACCTTCCAACCTTTGATAAAAGTGAATGACGAACGATGACTACTATGAATCAATGTTTTGAGTTCAGGTTCAGAGTCGTTTTTATGCAATCAACACAATCAGCCTATGTGGGTTTTGTATACCCTGCATAAGTGCCTTAACCCACTTTAAACAACTTACTTTCGCTTTATTTAAACAAGTAAATACTTTCATTATTTAAAACTCTTTGACTACCAATACGTTTACTTTTGACAACTTATAAACAACTTTATGAAATAACTGTTAAAGCATGATTTTATTTGGCTTGATGATTGTCACACGATTATAATTCGCTTTCTCGTAGCTGACAGTAGAAACGTCAACAATAGTTCTGTTACCATCAAGAACCGTAATACCATGGCAACTCGATTGAATGTTAAACAGTGAAATTAACCTTCTAACCTCGACCTTTGGCTAGCAACATATCACATTACATTTTTATGACATAAAAATGACCGAACTTTTGATTTTGTCACGCAAAACTGACATTAGTTCTCGTAGAATATTTATGTGACAAACGACAGACTGCCTAATATTCTGGTATTTTTAGAGTTTCATTTCAATTAAATAGCAAGGTGAAAGCTCGTGTGGATTTTTGATTTGGTTGTGATTTATTTTTTATTGTGATTACCTTAGATTGGCAGTGTTGTTATGTCACATTGCGATTCGATAAACGTAAAATGATTGATTATCATTTGTTTTTCGTTTCACGTAATGCAATTGGTCAGTTTCTTGCCAGTTCTTCTCCATTTGACTTTGCCTTTTAGAATGAACCTCTGATTATTTTTACATTCAAAAGTTAATCATCCAATTAAAATACATAGTTTGCCTTTGTTGCTTTGTTCGCAAATGAAGTTTCGTTCACCTCTACTCCTTTTTCAAACGGCATAGGTAATACGAACCTCAGGCATAAGCATTCAAATATGTAAATTATTACATCAAATAAACCCACCGAAGGATTTACAAGAAAATCTATTCGACTTATTAACACCAATCGCGCTTATTCACTCAAGTTCTTAGACCAACATTATGCAATGATACTATGTAATAGATCAATCGGTATCGTTAGTAAACAGAACTAGCGGTAGTATTGGTGAATCAGAGCCAATCGTATACAGTCAGTTTATTAGTCATTGTGTAAGCATATATTACTCGTATAATGGAATTGTACGACTAATAATGTGCAGCTCTTCCTGTGGGTTTGAGTTGTTTTGTTGTGGGTTGAGGCACAATAATAGTAGAGTCGTCATCATCGTCCTCCTGTTTCATTATTAATTTTCTTTATGGCTACTCATATAATTATTTTATAAGTACTGAAATTCTTACAAAATACACCAAAGTCACAACATAATAAAAAAATACAATACAAAGTTAAATCAATAAAAAAATGTCACACTAATAAAATAAATATGATATATTTTTTTTAATTAAACCATCTTTAGTTTCGCCCTATTTATCTGCGTCCATTTTTGTCGTTCATGTCTTTTGCAAAGACAACCGGCACATCAAAAGGGGGCTGGCTCTAATGTCATTGTACCAGGAAAACATAAGTAAAACAGAGATTAGGTTCTGCATACCACTCGACAGCATGCAGGCGTCAGTCGCGTGATTCTCGTATAGACTACTCATGTGACTGACAGCCTAGTAGCTGGGAACACTTGACTAGTCATGGTCCTTTTAATAAATTAATGAGTAAACTGTGTACTTGACTACTAGTTGAATGATGTACTCGTAGTTCAAAAATCTTCCTAACCCACATGCAGTAGTTTTACAATGTTGTGCTAATGTTTTTGATAATGTTTTTTTATTGTATCGTATTCGTGTTGTGGTAGTTTGCTTATTTCCCTGTTAGCGTCGTATCGAACAGTGTTGATGAGGATGAATAGAAATAGTCAATAAACACTTGTCCTCGTGCTTAGTTCGTGTTAACACGCGCGGCTGTTCAACTGTTTATTTATTTGATTTTTACCCTGAGTTGCATATTGTTGCTAAGCTGGTTGTAACCCTCTCGAAACAATTGTCAAAACGATAATTTATAGGTTCACTAGATCACTGATCAATGGTTCACTAGCAAGATGTTTAGTTACTGTTATTACTACAAATAGTACTTTACAAATAGTACTTTAGTACTTTAAAAATAGTACTTCAGTTGGGAGGATTTATTCGTAATGGAAGCTTTTCATACAAGTACATTACACACAGCATTACGCCACAAAGGAACGCTAACCACTACAGTGCAATGCGGTAATCACGTAAATGCGGAGTTGCGTGTCTTGTCTATGTACAGTTGGGCAAAGAATAAAGGCAGAGAGGATACAGTTTGTCCTCATACTTAATGTCCCCTTCACAAATGCCAGTTGTAAGTTTAACAAAACGCGAATAAAAATATACGAGTAATTGTACCTAACAGATGTTCCCTATATACAAGCTCTATAATTTCACTACCTACTGTTGTCCCCTTGAATCAATGAAGTCATACTTGAATCATTTTCAGTAAACAGGGAAAAGAAAACATACTTAGCTTATGACATACATGTTGACATCTCTAATACTATAGGTACAAGGTGTAAGGCACGTGATTGCTTTTAGTAGCATTTTCCTTTACTGTGGTAACTATTTTTTACCCTATTCTAGGAATTGAGTCACTTAAAAATTTTCATAATTTGACTGACAGTGTTTTGTTTTAAATTATTTTGCATGACTTAACGTTTATAATCTCTCAAGATCTGAAAATATATTGCAGTTTAATAAATTATTAAGTAAAAAGAAGATGACTAACTTTTGAAAATGAATCAATGTGTTCAGCCGATATGCTTTATATCTTATTAATAGAAATCCTTAGTCAAGCCTGACTACTGGATGAATCAATGGCGTCTCGGGCGTAGTCTGGAGTCTTGATTTATTGCATGAGACGATACCGGTCATTGCTTTGCTATAACCCAGGTTTTATTCAAGGCTATGTGAAACTTTTTCAATACTTTTAATAACGTTTTTGTTGTGAGATTTGACATAAGGATGTAATTAAGTTGGAAATGAGCTGAAAAACCTTAATTGACTTCCAAACGATGTCTACTTTGTTTGAAAAAGAAAAGATCCTCTTCATTATTTTCATGTATTTCAATTTCTTATATTACATTATGTCACTATTAAGAGAAAAACACTCTTGCTTACATTTCACTTTTAATTATTTTATTTAATTACCAAAGCAATCTGGCCACTTACCCACACACCAATGGCCGATGACAAAGCTTCATGAGTAAGAAACGATTCTATTTAAAGCAAAAAGGGCCCACATTCCCCGCCGTGGATCCAGGCGTAAGCACTTGTTTTTGTTGTGTTCCTTCTTTAGACATAAACCTAAACAGACGGACTGGTATCTCGAAATGGATATTTCATCCTCAACGTTCCCACAATATTTTTTTACGTCTAACTTTACGGTTGGTTGGTTATGGTATCGGGTTTGCCGTAAAACCCTATTGGAATTCTATATTCTAGCAACAAAAAAAGATTGAGAGAGGCTTTTATACACCTGAACAAATTTTAAAACAGCTAGTGGTTTTTATTGCGGTGTGTGAACGACTAATTTGACCTCAACCAGCTTTTGAATAAACCCTGAACTTTGATAATATTTAAATTTTGACCAACAGAAAAACTGTTACAAAAAGAGCAAAGTTATAAAACACAGTCCAGAATTAAATACAGCCGGGTTTTACGTAACTTGGTATTGAATCACAATAAGTCATAGCAGAGCTAGATTACCTAAGATTGGGGACAATTCCAAGATATTTTTAACCGATCAACAAACGCAATACCTGGTTCCTGGCGCTGGCTTTCTCTATAACTGGATCGTACTTCCGCAGAACAAGACCATAATAACTTTGGTCTTTACCAGTGAAAGTTGGTCTCGAATGTATTGCTCAACCATAGTTACCGAACCGGACAGAATTATCACAACTTACTGTTATTGATTTGGTCTGACCAACTTGTCATAATTTATGAAGATTAGAATGAATAACAGATGTTCAAAGGAAGCTCTTGACGAGACGAGGAACGACTTTCTCAGATTAAATTAATTATTTTTTAATTATGAGAGAAAAAATGGCAAGGTTCATCATTTATAAAAGACGGTTTTATTTTCATGTTAAATTGGTGAATTATTATACAGAAACTGTGCTTACCATTATTTTTAAAATTTATGATTCGAAACTCAGATTAGATTTTCAGACATACTTGCTTGTGATCACAAAATAAGTACCTAGTTAGATGCGCATGAGTGGCGATTAATCTAGTGTAGTCTCTCCTTTCTAAACGCGTCTGATTTCACTGTTTCGTAAAAGTTTGGCCCATTACATGCTCAGTCTTCTTCAACGTTTTTTTAGAAAACTCTGCTCTCACAACAATGTAACATTATGTTATTCTTTAAAATCG
Source organism: Athetis lepigone (assembly GCA_033675125.1). Classification (NCBI taxonomy): domain Eukaryota; kingdom Metazoa; phylum Arthropoda; class Insecta; order Lepidoptera; family Noctuidae; genus Athetis; species Athetis lepigone. The sequence goes on along the minus strand of CM066226.1, from coordinate 10,541,548 downwards.
TTTTGTTGATAATCTTAAGATACCGATGTATTATAACTACGTACAATTTCAATCAAATAAAATTCAATATTTCTGTTGATTTAAGTTCAATTTTGTTGTATCTATTTACGTGCTAAATGCCAAAGTAGCTGCTTCTTTGCAATACAAATATTTCTTTGTAGATAATGATAAATTAGCGTGAAAAAATAACATTGACTTACTCAAGCCAAAACACTACAACTGACAATATTTCGAAATACGTCACAGACTAATAATGTCTGTGTTGTATCACATCGATGGTCTATCATAAAAATGTCACATTCTCGGTTATGAGTGATCGCAATATATTCTATCTCGTAACGATAGGTCATATATTACAAAGTTCGTAAGCATTGACGCAATATTTAGAAAAGATTTCTGTCCAACGTTGTATTCGTACGTGTTTTAACTGTGTTTTTGATTAATGTTATACAAACGTGCCGTTAAAAATCACGTGTAGTAAAAAATCATGTTTCCTTCAGTCACATTCAGTAGTCGTGATCACCGAATTAAATTTTATGGAGCTCTAAGTCACGTGGTCTATATAGTTGATTCTTTTAACAATTGCCATTGTTTGGAAACATTACTCTAGATTGTTTCTCAATACATGGGCTAATGTTGTATTCATCGAACGTAGATGTAATAATCGTAACGTTGTATAGAGTTGTCTGTCTTGCTTGACGTATTTTAATAAGGCCGAAAATGGAAAAGAAGCGAGGTTCAGAACGGAACATCTGTTCGTAATGTCATACAGTCTTCCAGCGGATATGTCGCGTTATTTGAATGGAGGAAACAGATGTGCAGACGCGACCATCTTTGCTTAGACCCAACCATACAGCATTATATACAAGAGAAAGTTTTCTCAACCTAAAATGTAGAAATTCAGTCTAGACAAAGTATAAATTAAACCTAGTGTTAATGTTAGTCTACACCCGTATGGAAGTACATAAATCAATTGCTATCAAAGTCCTTACGGATTTCCCTTCCCCCTTACAGTGACAAGGTCTTCCGACATGGCTTTTAAAGGACATCCATATTTTATTCATTTATTGGCATACCGACACTGCTTGTCGACCTTTTGTTTACTCCAAGATCAGAAGGTACAGGTCACATTAAATTGGGTAAGGATATCATGAAACCGTATACTTTAAGTACTTTGAACTTTGCTTCCAACCTGCCTTGTACTTTATACCGTCATAAAAGATACCACTATCTTCTGTAAGCCGGTTATCTTTCGACACCTAAGATTTGTTAAGAAAATACAGAGACTTCTCCGTTTAGGCGCTGAAAAGCCCAATCATCCTGAATACACATATTCGGTATACCAAGTATCAATTATTAAACTTCAATTTTAGGAGCAGGTACAGTCTTTTTACGTTCAGAAGTGAGCGATTCCAATCTCATACGTAAATAAAAACGGGACTCGGTTACCTGTTACTAAGCCATTAAAAAATCTGCTGATTCGAATTTCGAGACCCTCGACAACAGGTTGCGCGAAATATAAGAACCAAGTGCAATAAAAAAGAGTAATAAGTGCAGAACTGCAGTTACGCCGCATAAGCGTTCTTGGTACAATATCGATCAAGCCGTATGAGGAACAAGGTCACACGTGTCACGGTAAAAATGATGGGTTTGCATGTTCGGAGGCTAAAGAGTTGATTGCGAGGACAGTGGTGTATTCAGGGAGTAATTGGTATTGCTTAGAATTTTGTTAAGTGTGTTTAAGTCACTCAGCGTAGACCTCCACAGTCGTGTACGGAAATGGTATCTCTGTCAAATACTAGCTACTTAACGTAACTGCGTAATGCACTTGCATTTTTGCTGGTCGTAAGATGTTTACTATAAGCTGTTCTTTCAGATCGTATGATGTCCATCTTTGGTGTCTATTTATTTTATTAGCTGTATCTCGCATGCTGACTACTTACTTTTTAACTTCTAATTTGATCTATATCTTCTAGTTTTTGAAATTCTTGATTTTTTTAAACTAATCAATTATTATCAGCATTGCGAAATCATAGCCTTGCGTTAGGAGTATGTCGCTTGGTAGAATGTAAAAGGCAAACATAATATGAAATATTACAATGATTATGGCCGCACTGGTGCACACACTAGGAAATGTTTGTAATAAGCAATTAAGTTTATTCAATCACGTCTAAGTGACAAGCCTTTGATTTCCTGATATTCTGAAACGTATAAAAATACATCGTTTAATAAAATAATTGCTGTTTGCATTAAGAAATACGTTTCTTTGTTTGCAAGATTTGACGTTTGATCATGAAGCAGTTTTACCTGTTGTAATCTCTTTATCTGGAACTGATTGCGTCAAAGGGCCAGGTATATTACGTCAGTTTTAGGGTTTCGTCACAATGGCTTACACACAGAATCCTTATAAAATCTTAGCTCACTAACGTCATACCGCTACTATAAATACTTCATTAAAGTCGACTAATTGGACCAAGAATTTTCTACATTTTTCCTCGATGGATATTTTTTTACCGATTTCGCCTTTATTCTTGCTTCGACTACATCTGTGCAAATAAATTGTGAACTTCCCAAAATAAATGTTTTGGTTGATATTGAAGAAAACGGAGTTGGGCCATCAGCGTTGGTTTTAATTTCTCGTTTAATATTATTTTTCACACAGAATGATCTTCAAAATCATACCGCAACTATCAAGATCTATGTAAAATAATCAAGACAATATTACAAATGCCTCCCAGGATACCCGAAACGCTATAGGAGAATACCAGTCGGGGAGTGCATTAACCCGGCGAGTGCGATGCACTTGTTACACCTGATTCCATCGTTAGGTCTACATATGGAACATTAAACCTTATTATACTATGTATTGTCAGCTTTTTCATATAAAAAGGGTTAATGACTCCGTAGAGAAGTAGCGTTCGTTTTACATTTTTTGGTTGAACCCTTTTTTATAGAAACAGTCAGGTTGAATTTCCTGTCTTTCCCCGTAAAAAGAAAGGTTTCTCCTAACGACACAGTGATAATAGAGGCAGTTGCTGTTATTTGGGGCTTCTGTAGCACCTATTTTACTGGGTATTGGGATTTTTTAGTACAAATTACTTCTCTGAATTAACATAATCTATAGCAAAACAACTTTTATCGTTCGGGGAAATCTCTCATTTAGCGAATCACTAAGTAGTGCAATGGTATTGATTACCCCATTAGCATATCCTTCAAACCGGGGAAAAACACAATGAAGTTGCGTCTTAAAATGTTATTTCAAATCAACTTCTGTACCCTTTTCGATTGTGACATCTCATTTACAACTCATCAGAGAACCCTAAAAGTTATGACTAAAATTATTAGCAGTAGAAATGCAGTTAGTTGATAAAAACGAATCTCATTCAAGCACGACGAGAGAAATAAAACTGAGGGTCCCAAGAAGGGATGATTATATAAATAGATATCTGCATTATTGCAACATTTTATTGTTCTCATCATTGTTATGATTTCATGGTGAGTTGATACCTTTGATCCAATGTAGTAACAAACAGTCAGACTCATGAATTCAATCGATTGACACAACGTATTATCTCAGTGTTTCTCTTTCGCAGAATCAATATTCCACAAAACATCTTTTCGTTTTCCAACTACAGAAGTGTTGTGAGATATAATCGACACGCGTTTCTTTAGCTTCGTCACAGTGTTTTCTGTGTCTTTTATCATAACATCAATCTTGACACCGTATTTCGAGTTTCACAAGAGTATACCGTTACCAGAAACGTTGATTCCTGATTCAGCCTTGGTCAGTACATCTATTGATGTCGCAGCGTTGTTGCTGGTTATTTTATAATAAATTATGAGGAAAACAATTTTAAAAGGATAATTGCGTCATCTGCAGCCGACATTTAGTTAAATTAACCACAAGGGGAATTTCTGAATTAAATCGTTGTTCAAAAGTATCTTTTTATGTTTACCGAAGACCACATACTTAAACACTAACATCGTTGTTTCTTTTAAACACTTTGTGAGGTTCTTTACCTATTTGCTTAGGCTCTTACTGAAACAAGAGATTTTGGTTGATAACAAAACATGCATTTGTCGGCAATAATAACTTCAAAATCCGGTTACTAGTTTTTAACATTAGACAATAAATCATACTAATTTGGCAATTAGTTTTTAACATAAGTCATATTATTTATCTAACTTTACTGTAACTTAATATCCATAGACTTAGCAGCCTCTGCTCAAGGCAAGGCTAGCCCACTTAGTTACTACTCAAGGTAGGCTGTCGGCATTCAAAACTAATGGCTCAATGGCTCCTGTATACAGTGGTCCAGCATGGCCATGTGTTTAATGGCATAGCACTTTGGGCCTCATCACTCAAGTGATGATATAGCAGCCAGGTGCTCACATAGTTTAACGATCAGTGTGGAAAAGAAACCGCTAATAGCTGGTATATTCTGCAAAAACACACTGTGAATGATCTCGCAATCCTGCTGATGGTAATGGTTACAGGCTTATTCACCTCAGTCAAATTCCAAATATATTCTGACAGTTTTTTACAGAATACACCGAAAGCAAGATGGCGTGACGGCGTAATTCATTTGGTAGTTCATGCTTAGCTGTGTGAATTTAGGTTCTTGGTGCATGGACCTTAAAGAGTGTTCGACTTTAACGGTTTTTCATTGGAAGTTGTACCGTTTTAAACCTTGTTTATTAAGTAATAGATATTTTGAATACACAGCCATTAGTAACCTAATAGCTTTGCCCAGCCCTGCAGTTGATCTACGTAAATAGCAAGGAAGGAATCTATAGGAATATTATGTACCTAACAATATTTACTTGGAACATTGGCTATGTGCCTGCAATATTATTTACACTTCACCCAAATTAAAAAATAACTCTTAACATCAAATAAAAGCGAAAGTTCAGCATGAAACGACTGTATCCATAAGAATCACATGTAAAAAATGCTATACCTATCTCCCTTGTTTTTAGGTGTGTGTATATGGTTACATGGTTGGTTAAATTTTCCTGGTATTGCGGAATATTGCAAAGATATAAAGAGAAACTGCGTTTTCCTTTAACGGGTTTGCGTTAAAACCCACGTTTAATTTAATGTTTTAAAACTGATTAGGTGGTTTTGTGTTTTGTGTCTGGTGTCTGATTTGAAGCTAGACCTATAGCATTTTCCTGTGTTATATGGACCGAATGAATAGTGCAGAATTTAGTACATACCTAGGTCTTAGCCGTCATACATAATCAAGTCGTAAAAAATGGGGTATATTCAGATTTCAAGACAGTGCACTGTACCTTGACGTTGATAAAAATTGATTGTTGTCTGTGAACCCAAGGTAACAATGACGACAACCAAATTGATATAGATTTTTGAGTAATGTGATTTGACACTGTTTCGACTATCACAGAAATGTAAAATATCATTGTACCTAAAGAAAGAATCTAATTGATACCGGGATTTCTCGTTTTAATCAATCTTTTCCTTATGCGGTATATCGATTCATATACAGTTAAAGTTAAGGATGCGGCACCGTTCAATTAGCAAAGTAGTACACGCGCCCGTTAACCGGTACGATGTAGTTCGATGGTTTTAATAACTAACTGGCTGTGTGTAGACGGGATCAGTAATGAACTCAAGGTACTTACCAGACAGTGGACTTGTAAAATGGAATACAAATGACGTTCGTCTGTAACATAAATTATAAGACTAAGAAATGCCATAATATTTACTGAAAGGTGTGCTGTTTATCGCATACTTAAGAGACAGATGGCATGGGCTATTGCAAGGAACGTTTACATAATAACTCGTGACTTCTACTAACAATTGAACGCTGGTTTTCAAACACGTCTCTTGCTTCTTGAGCACCCCTTAAGTTTGTGTCCAGACATCTGTCCCATTTTTTTCTAATGTTCATTACACTGTCGTGACACTCAAGATTTTTTTAAGAGGTATCTACTATGCTTGTCTGAGCAAACCACTAATATACAAACAACGTAGGCTACCTCGCAACTGGTTCCATTTACTAGTGAGTGACATAACGATTTGATCTGCATTTTATAAGATTTTTTTAAGAATACGTTATTAATGCCATTATGATCTCGTGTGGTTTTGAGTCACGTTCTCAATGCGTGCATTTTGTTTTTTTTTCTGTAGCTAAGTTGCCTTTCCTGCTAAGTTGCTAATGTTTTTTTTTCTGTGACTCCGTGTATGCTATCATGGGTAATATTGTGAAGGCTACGCGTTCTTAATGACGTATTTCAGTTCGTTGGGCACCTATAAGAAAATTATAGACGGTTCTAATGTAGTATTAAGTATGATGATTGATGATTTATTTTCATGGTTTTTGTTCTTGTAGTCAACTAGCCATATCTGGGTTTAGGTACAATCCCACGCGTCTTGTGACATTAATATCTATCGAAAACTAATAATTGCTTTAAGTTTCACCAAATATATATGTGATCAGTATTAGGTGTTTGGATATTGACGTGACAACGTCTTAAATTAGGTTGCGGCTGGGAGTCACTTATGAAAAAGTGTAACGCTCGGTAACGTTACGATGAGTCACCGAACGAGAGAGAGGCCCGCCGAATGCCTTGCGTCTCTCTCCCACTCAACTATGATCGGTAAAAGACGTTGTCACGTAAAATCTTCGCCCGTAAAACCGACTTTACAGGCAACCATTTTTTTTAAATAATAAATAAGCAAGGACCATTAAAATATATCTGTGTTCTACTCAGGTATATTTTAAATTGATTACTTATTAAAAGTATTGCTAATAGGTATACCTAAGTAATCATAATATTTCATGAAACAGGTCTTCAACTATTAGATCACCATTAGGTTTTGAGAAATACCCGCAAAAACGGCCTTTTTGCATACTATTATCACGTAATAATTACGATCATTATTCACAAAAAAACCTAACATTAACTATGCATCTTATGTCTCTTATATTAAAGTTTTGTTTTCTTTGTTTCAGATGCCCCGAATGATGCGAATTACATGATATGTGGCGTCGTGATCGCGATGGCCCTCGTTGGGCTCATTATAGTGCTTCTGGCACTCACAATAAAGTAAGTAGAAATACTGCATTAAAATTGTATATTAAAAATATAAAAGCATCGTGTCAAAAAAAATTCATTTATCGTATGAAAAAAATACTTTCAGTAGGAAACACAAAGAGTTAGTAATGTTTCAATATTATTTTAACTACTATCAAAGTCCACAATATACATAGGTCTAATTTTGATAAATAGGTACAGGCAAAGCATTACATAACTACATAAGTACAAAGGATAATCATGCTTTCCTCATTTTAATTACAATTACGAGGTCGAATTTTAAAATGTACCTATCTAAACAAATAGGCAAGTAAAGGTCATTTCCTCTTCCAAATGCATGCCTTTTTTATGTTATGAATCAGAATAGTAGTATTTTCTATTGCGCAGCATAAGCAAACTCATTTGCAAGCTCAAAACTTTAACATACTTGTATTTTTTTTAAAGAGAAATTAAAATATTTCTCTAAATCAACGAATAATCAAAATCAAAAAGTCATAAAAAGAAGCATTCTCAAAGCTCTTACGTTTACGATAACTTTGCAGTCGTTAAATTAAAGGGGATCCCTTCTTTTCGCATAATATTCTTTGTCCTAATATACTTCGGCATAACGATTTTGGCACAATTTGTTTTGGCATAATAATACTTCGGCATATTTTTTTTAGGCATACATTTTATGTTGGCATAATCATGTTAAAGACTAATTTGTTTTGGCATAAATTTGATTCGCATAACTTTAGTAGGCCTAATGACTATTAGCATAACGTTAGTAGGCCTAAAGACTATTTAGCATAACGTTAGTAGGCCTAATGACTATTAGCATAATAATGTTTAGGCATACAATTAATATAAATAACAAAAACAATTTTCATGCAAATGATATATAAATATAAATATACATGACATTATGTAAAGCAAACCAATTTGCTGTAGTTTCTGTAACAATCAAATAAATTGTTGGTTAAAAAGTTAATATGCTGTGCAACAAAAATTAGTCACAGAACCGAATTGCTGCAAAACCGACTCCACGTAGTCTTGTTTGCCCTACCCCTAGAGTGTTATTTAAAATCGCGTAGGCGCGTAGGGGCGAGGCGGCCCGCGGGCTGAGGAGCAGGCGGCTGGGAGCAAGCCGCCGCGGCTGAGGCTGGCCGGCGAAGCCGGCCAACAAGCCGAAGCTGCGGTGGTGAGCGAAAGCCGTCTGCGACGATTAGCACGCGTGGAGCCGCCGGAGGCCCGCAGCGCCGGAGCCGTCACAGAACCCTGCCTGCTGCATGTTGCATGCTTGCTTTAATGCTGCATACTTGCTTGCATGCTGCATGTTTGCTTGCATGCTGCATGCTTGCCTGCATGCTGCATGCTTGCTTGCATGCTGCATGCTTGCTTGCATGCTGCATGCTTGCTTGCATGCTGCATACTGCATGCTTGCTTGCATGCTGCATACTGCATGCTTGCTTGCATGCTGCATACTGCATGCTTGCTTGCATGCGGGTATAGTGTCTAAATATTCTAGGTGTTAATAAATTTTCCATTGTTATACCTATAAAAATATGTTTTAATATTTTTATGCGAAATTTATGCTTTAAATTTTATGCTTTAGGACATTATGTTTACAAATGTTATGCTTTAGAACTTTATGCTTAAAAAAGTTATGCTTTAGAACTTTATGCTTAATAAGTTTATGCTTTAGAATATTATGCCTAATCATTATTATGGTTAGAGACATTATGCTTAAAAAAGTTATGCATGGGCAGTTATGCGTAATTATGTTATGCGAAAATATAATTATGCCAAACAACATTATGCGAAGTTATATTAGGTCTTAAAATTTTATGCAAATGGATAGGGAACCAAATTAAAGATATAACGTATGAAAAATTATTTATTTTCTTCAGTAACGGTCCCTGTTGATTGATATGAGTAGTAAATCAAAGAGTATTGACTATAAAATCAATATGGAAGTCAAATTATGGGTTATTATTGAATAATATTACTTCGGTAAATATTCTATAGATACCTCTATGATGAATAGATAAAAATAATAAAGGAGTGTTGAACTTGGCGGTTTTCACCGTTTTATATAAATTCGAGAGTTCTAGAATACGGGTTGTCTCGCCATTTTATTTAAAAATATAGCAGACGATTGCGTGGGTAAGTAAAGTTTCAATAACGTCTGTCAGTTTGTCTTGAAATAGTTATATTAGTAATTTATGGGAGAGTCTTCAATCAGAAGTGACGTCAGTCAATAACCTTGTGGTTTTATTGAGCTATTGCATATCTTTCAGGAATCATTTGACAAGTTAAATCACATTAGCTACAACTTTCGAAAAAAAAAATTTGGGTGAATCACAAAAGATCGTACTGCCAACGTCCTAGGTAAATCATGCGAACATTTGAAGCTGTCACAAATGATGTATTCTACAGTTACAGCATAACTGTTTTAACGGAGATCTTTCCTTGTTTTGACATAATACTCATATCTTACTCCAGGAGTATAATAATAATAAGCCTAATTTCTTGTTTTACAATAGTTAGTATTAATGTTACAGTAAACACAGTTTATATTTCTATGTAATAGTAAGTTATCCTAAGTAATGTTAGTAATATATGTTTATATTATGTTAGAAGTATGTTTTTTTTTTCCAGGAGTATCTTCCATAAAAAAAACATTGGAAGTTCACTGGTTGAGAATAATAGTATATATCTAGGCCTGTTCGTGCCAGTCAGGGCTATTTTATATTTCCGAGTTAGTTGCTAATACGGGTTTCTTATGCGTGAAGTATTTGTAATATTTTACTGACTGAGTAAAGTATTTGGCGCAAGTGGAACAGAACGTATTTAAAATATTAAGCTTATAGTCAGGCAGAGGCTTACACAGTTCAATAACACTATAAAATAATTCCCCTTCGAGACTACTACATTCTTGCATTCTTTAGGACTACGTTCACAACAATGGTTAACGGGGTTGGGTTTGAACTCATGACCTTATGATCGAAAGCAAAATATTGAAGATGTTTAACAAAATAATTTATATAGAACATTTTTGACAGTAAAGTTAACTGGTGTTATTTAAGTGTGTTTTTCAGTGGAGTACACGATTAGGCAATATAGTGTGGGACGCCTCCCCGCCACATGTACTAAATTATAATAAGAATTTCACTATCATTGAGAAAGTTTCTTTCGAAAAACTACCTACCGTGGTTGGAACTCTGGATTATTTTGAATTTTTGATCTCAAACTCAAATCATTAATATCACCAACAAAGTCTAAAACAAAGCCATTCCTAAATAATGTTTCGTTTGGAGAAAAATGAAAAAGAAACACCATACTAGCAAAGTTAGGTGTTAATGTAAAGGACAAATTTTATTAATAACAACACCATCATATTTATTGTTGATCCCGTTTTAACTTGATCTTAATCTCTTCTATATTGTCAAACGAGGGCACAACCGTGGGCGATGATAATACCGTTAACAGAGTTTCTTAAATTGAAAATTTTTAATACGCCATATTTGTTGGTTTTATCGTTGAAAGAAATCTCGTTGTTGTTGTGGTTCTCTTTAGTCAGTCAGAAATATAAAAATCTGACATACACCTCTTATCTATCGTGTCACCTAGTAACTAAGCTGTAGGGGTCTGATAAGCGATTGCAGCACATTACATATTGGTTTTTATCTAGGTTACTCTATGTCAAACACTGTTACTCCACTGAATCAGGTTAGACTGTAAACCACCCCTAGGTAAGACACAATCTTGAATAAGTTGTTACACACATGAAAAAATTCAAGCATAAAAACTATAAGTTTGTGTTAGTGACAGGAAGTACCTTTGCACACGTACTGGTTACCAGGAAGCCGGCGCCGAGTACCTGGTAATAGGCACGTTTGAAATCATGATAGCCTAGTAAGGCCATAGGACATTTGAGTCAAAGGTCTCGCTCAAGACATATCCCGCTGAAAGTGTTTCAGGAAATAAATATCACTTACTTCTGTGCTTCGAAAGACACCATGTTTGGTAAAAACTGAGGGTGAGGAGACAGGGGTTGTGGAATGTTTATAATAGTTACTGTGACCCCGGAACATAAAGGGCAACCGAAGGAACATGAGCGGGTTTTAGTCAGTAAAAGTCTGACACCCGGCCTTCTCCCGCCCCGCCTAGGCCATATTTGATGATTACCCACACCCCTAAAAAAAAAGAGTGAGGAGACAGCACTACGTCCTTTGCAAAAGGCTAATCCTTGTTGAGATTGCAGCCGTAATTAGAGTTAGTCGGGAGGACATTTTTTTATTATTAATAGGCATGCGAACAGTTACTAAAGTGGGTGTGGCTAAGAGGACGATGGCATATAATTGATATGGCCATATGTTCGTTATTCTTATTACAAGGGAAGTGTTCCAGATGTTAACATCCTGTCGCAATAAATATTCTTTTTTATCAGACAGTTAATGCTAATCTGAACCCAATGAGGAGCCAGTTTGTCGGTTCATTAAGAAGCTTTTTACTCATCTTGTTTGAGAAAACATTAAATACAGTCTAACCACTGAGCTGACCTTGTATCCGGAACTCATTAAAGTGAGATCAATCGTTTCGTGAATGCTGTGTGAAGATCTTGATTAAACCCATTAACAGGTTGAAATATTATTACAGTAACACATTTGATGACAATACATTTAAAACTAGGTGAAGTACGCAAACGCAAGACACCTGTAGATTGATTGATTCAATTTCAAAATACGCAACCAAGCAAAGGTTTATGCATATCTGAGCATCTTTAATAACACTTAGTATGTCGATCAGATGATGTAACAGCTATTATATATTATATGCATAAAAAACAATTGACTAACTTAATGTCGACACGTGTGATGTTTATAGGAAGTACGCAATATGGTATATACGCATATGTAGCTATACCTACACATCACATGCATCCTTGGCAAATTGACAGGGTTCTGTGATTCTTAGGATTCCCAGTCAGATGTGTCATTTAGTACTGACGTTAAACGATTACACTGCAATTCAAAAATTATTTATTATTACATAAAAATGACATTCACACTCGTTTACTGTTAGGCTCTTTAATTTTTTTGTGAATTTGAGGAAACAAATGCATCCGGCACGTAACATCGCTTTGCTTTAAAATTTGAGGGTCATATTTTCCAGAAATTTACAGGAAATGAAATAATTGGCGCAAATGCCTTGTATTTGGGAGTCGTCAAGTAAAAATCATCAACCAATGAACCGTAAAAATGATGACAAAGCAATTATTTTAACTTTTTATTTTAATTTTGTATTTAATTATTTTGTTGCATACTTACATTGTTTTCACATGTAGAAGCAACAAAAAGAAAATGTAACCAAGATTTTGTAAAACATGATTTTTTTTTAAAAGAGTGTCCGTGGAGTTTCTTGCCTGTTCTTCTCCATAGAGATCTACGTTTTGGAACAGGCAATTAGCGTCACTTTTCTTTTCTGACTAACCAACCGACTCTTTTGACAATTCATAAGTACCTGTAAATGGTCTAAGTGAAATAAATGCTTTGAATTTTGAATTGAATTTGAATTAAAAACTGTACAAGTTACGAGTAAACTTTTTCAGATTGATTCTCTTTATCAGTAGTGACGTTATTTTTCCAACTATACAACTCAAATACCCTGAAATGTAATCGGTTACTGTTATAAGCACTTTGAAATGTTTCTCTAGAACATTACACAATACTGCGATGACGTGATTGACGTATGAATTTATTATACTATAGGCTTGTAGCGTTCACAATTGACGAATAAGGCCATGTTCAAATCAAATGTATAGTCAGCGATAATTGTAAGGTCTAGATAAGTAAAAGATATTTAGCACATGCTTAGCTAGCTGACTAAGCATTATTGTGGTACTATCAACTGTCAAACTACAAGTGTAAAGTCGAAATTAATAATTGTAATTTAGTACCTAACTAAGCCTAAGTAGGCTATTCTATTATCTGTTTAGTTTTCCAAAGCACTTGCTTAAGATTTATTTGAGTTAGTTATTTAGGTCTAAGTTTGAAACGGGAACATAGCTTAGTCAAAGTAATGTTTAATATTACGACCTAAGGAATATTTAATGTTATTTTAACTAAACCAATGTCGCCAGAAGCTATGTTAGTTTACGCATTAGTAAGTTTGTAATTGTGACCTAAATGTATAAGGTTACGATGGAACTGGTGTAACATTTTGTTAAAATTCCTTAAATAAATAAATTTAGAAAAAAATCTCGACAATATTAATTAACCACGAGTATGCCAGTTAACCGCCGACTGGGCTCTGGCAGCAGACATTACGATTAGTGTGAATGCAGCCTTATCATATCGTCAAGGCAATAGAATGGCAGAACATCTGTACCGGGTTACTTCAAGGATTTTGCGAAATAAACCTCGTTTTATTCGACTACTTGCATCTACTTTTATCATGAGTTGTTTGTGTGAATCATCCTGTGCTGTGTTTAGACTGTTCATAAATCTTTCACTGTGTACAAAATCTACTACAAGCTGGTTTGAAAAAAGTACAGAAAGTAATTAATTGTTGGTCCAGATGGTTTACTTTATAATTCTTTATTAGTCACTCATGCAGCCACTATTCATTATATTAAACCAACAAACACACGTGATTCGAGACACAATAGAAAAACAATAGCAGCGCGACAGCCAGCTGTCGCTTGGTCGTTGAAAGGATAAATACCCATAGTATTTTTCCACACAATTTGAACTGATGAAACCTTAAATATTACGTAACGCAAAACTGGTGTTAACAATAAAAAATAATGATTTCTTCTTCTCATACTATACCTACGTAAGTCGAAAACCAGTTCGTGTCTAGAAAATCGAATCACCTACGCAGGCTAGTATTCTGTTAGTTTTTATAATCATTAATGTATCATTAAAAAAAAAATAAGATCTTATCCTCAAACAAAACTTGAATTTTGAATAAATGCTTACGTAGGTAAATAAAACTTTTATTTTTTTTTTCTCTGAGGAAAACCGTAGGTTTTACCAGCTTTATGATGTATTGCCAAGATTATGTAAGACTAGTTTGGCAGGGTTGCCTACTACAGCTTTGAATTAATATAAATCACTGCACTGACCATAAACAACGTTGTCCAGTGAGTAATACAATAGACAGAATGTCTGTGGGTATCGAGATCCGGGTCTTAATTTAATTGTGTTAACATCCGATCTAAGTGTCCTAAGTCCTGTATTTTTTAAAGCAGCCGTTTTTTTTGTGGGTCAAATCATTAAATAACTTCAGGAGGGCAGTGTCAGACTTTCACTGATTAAAACCCACCCATTTTCCTTCAGTTGCCTTTTATGTTCCGGGGCCATAACTATTAGAACTATTCCGCAACCTCTTCCGAGGTTGCGGAATGAGCAGCCGTTAAAGAGATACTTTGGTACGCTTAAATTATTATTAAATTAAAAAGAGTTTGCTCGCGGTTTTTTCTCTGGCCCGTAGACCAGAAAAAAAAAACAAAAATGAGTTTAAAATTATATTTCATCCTCCGTCTGTATTCATCAAGCCCTTTAGGCGAAATCGACTATTATCCATAATCATACAGTATTTCTGATATTTGTACTCAGGTATAAGCTGAACAGTATTCAGAAGGTGTTGAATATAATGTAAGGTTGAGATAAACTTACAAAGTAAAGCTAATGCAGTTTTAATGTGTACTTGGAACACATTTAATTTTGTTGTAGCACTGACTGCTTTAATAGCCCAAGAGCTGGTGAACCCTCCTACTAACGGTCGTCCTGTAAGGCTAGAAATTTGTGGAGTGATGAGTCATAGTACACCAAGGCCAACAACAATGACCTGGCAGGCAACAACCCTGCACGTCATCAGTCTTTTTATTTTTTTTAATGTAAAATAAATAATAAAAAAAAACGTTCTTCTGTAAGCTTCAAAATTTAATATAATTTAGTTTATTGATTAATAATTATGGAAAAAAATTGACAGGCGATTTGGGTAAGCAGAAGTATCTGCCAGGCGAATCGAAAGGTGCATAGTTTAGGGGGAAAAATAAACTTTCTCCTGTAAAGTTGAAATTTAAGTATGTGTTTGAACAAATCATTAAAAAGAAATGTGTACAATGACAGGCGGTTCTGAGCAGCATAAGACCTTGACAGGCGAGGGGAAAGATGCTAAGAGCGTGCGAGTAAGAGGTGTAAAGTGAATGCGTATAGTGTGAATGACATTAAATAAAATTAAAAATTATAGATGCAATATTTTTTATTAATTGTAGTGTAATCTACATTATTTTTTACATTAATTATCATCATCATGTACGGGTCAAAATGTCAAAGATTGGATAACGCACGCTATGAGAAGTTTCTTGCCACATATGACACGAAAATTATTAACTTATACATATTATACTATTTTGTATACAAATATATGTATAATATAGATTTCAGTGTGTTTAAAATTGATTTACTTTTCAAAAAGTCAAATCTACATTTCATTCACGTACAAATATAAAAAATATATTTCAAATCTATTTATCACCAGGGTGGAACGTTTTAATGGGCCCTGGAAGAAAACTACCTTAAATCGTTGAGAGAGGTTATTTTACTTAAAGAAATCATTCCTTTATTTTTAAAAAGAAACAAAACTGCATTCAAAGTTTTTCGAAATTTTGCTTACCACTCCCGGGAATCGAACCGATTAAAATCCAAAAAAGTCATCATCTCCCTAGCCTTTTCCCAACCGTGTTGGGGTCGGCTGCCAGCCTAAGCGGATCCAGCTGGATACCGGTGTTTTATGTGGAGCGACTGCCTATCTGACCCCAAAAAATCCAAAAAAATCCAAAAAAGTAACACAGTCTATTTTTATGATGTCAAACGTTAGGGTCATTCATAAGGACAAAATCTCTTTAATAAACATGGTTATTTAAATTAAAGGAAAACCATACATTTTAAGAATTTTACTAAATAGTTGAACGAAAATTTCGATAGCTAAAGTCGTCCTTTGATTTGACAAGTTAAAATTTCATGGTTTTCCCTTTAATTTTATTTACCATGTTTGTTAGAAAGATTTGATCCTTATAAATGACCTATCGATTAACGTCATAAAAGTACAGGCTGTTGTTTTTTTCCATTTTAAGCCAGTTCAATTCCCGAGTGTGACAAGCAAATTTTCGAAATTTTTTAATGTAGTTTTATTTCTTTAAAAAAATAAGGGAATGTTTCCTTTAAGTAAAATAATCTATCTTAATGATTTAAGGTAGTTTTCTTTCAGGGCCCATTGAAATATTCCATCCTGTATATATATAAAAGAAAGTCGTGTTAGTTACACATTTTATAACTCAACAACAGCAGAACCGATTTGATTGAAATTTGGTGGGGAGGTAGCTTAGGACCAGGGGACGGACATAGAATACTTTTTATATTCTTTTTTTGTTTTTATCCTATTTCCTTAGGACAATCTGATGTAAAGCTTTTTAAACTATGTTTTGACGCCTGGGCCTGTTGGTCTAGTGGTGAGTGACCCTGACTGCTAAGCCGGAGGTCTTGGGTTCGATTCCTACCCAGGACAAACTTTGTGTGATGAACATGATTGTTTTTTCTGTGTCTGGGTGTAATTTATCTATAATATGTATATATTTATAAACTATATAAATATGTATATCAGTTGTCTGGTTACCATAACACAAGCTCTGCTTAGCTTGGGATCAGATGACCGTGTGTGAATTGTCCTAAGATATTATACTATTATTATTTTTCCATTTATTCAGTATACATAATTACATACATATAAATTACATTTTTAAATAGGTATTAATATAAAAAATAACATTTAAAAATATAAAAAATAGTAGCCCACTGGCATCGGAACAGGGTCCAAGCTACCGATGGTCAAGGCACCAGAGAGAGGAACCTCCGGACAATGCGCGCCGTGCCCAGGAGTACCGCCTTCTGCATCAGGCCCTTGATCCAGCTGCCTAGCGAGAGCCTCCTTAGGTGTTGGTCGAGGCTCTTAGCTATTATGCCATTGGCCGTCACCACTATCGGTACAATGACTGCTGAATCTACGTCTCACATTTCGACAACCCCGCGAGCCAAGTCAAGGTATTTAGACTGCTTATCCTTCTTGGCTTTCACGAGGTTCTCATCATGTGGAACGGCTATGTCAACAATCATTGCCCGACGCTCTAATCGATCTATTACCACAATGTCAGGCTTATTGGCAACAATAGTTTTGTCTGTGATAATAGATCGATCCCAGTATAATGTGATATGGCTATTCTCAAGAACTGGGTCGAGCACATACCTGTAATACGGTACTCCTGATTCCACAATATTGTATTTCAGAGCAAGTTGCTGATGAATAATCCTTTTTTTTTTTTTTTTGGTGAGTGGGAAATCATCCAATGACTGCTCCCGTCCTGGGTGCGGCGGGAGGGTGTGTCAGACTCTTACTGACTAAAACCCACTCATGTTCCTTCGATTGCCTTTTATGTTCCAGGGTCACGGTAACTGTTATAAACATAACATTCCGCAGCCCCGGCAGGCGTTGGCCCTGTTGGGCCCCTTCCTGTGCTGACTCCTTCTCTTTGAGGCGCGCGTGGAACAAAACGCGCCGTCTACGCGGTCCTGGTCCTAGCCGGGCGGCGAGCTACCCATCGCTCGCCATCCGCAGAACCGCGCCTACGGTGGCCGGTAGTCGTCTTGCGACTCTCGACGTCTTTGATGAATAATCCTGGCTATTATTATTATTTAATTCCTATAACAGCTTTTGTCGTCTTTTTATCCACTTTTTATTGTTTGTAATGTTTTAACTTATGTTAATAGGTACAAGTGATGTGCACTCCTATACGTGACCACTATCATAAAAAAAATATGTCATAAAACCTATTATTGTAACTAAGTGTATTAGTGAGTAAGTCGTTAGAGAGCCATAAAATAAATAAATAAAGCTGCGATGCGATAATCACTACGATTTCAATTGGTTTGATTATGACGAAAGAAGTAGTAGTGAAGAAGTGTCGGATGATAATGATAATTAATGTAAAAAATAATGTAGATTACACTACAATTAATAAAAAATATTGCATCTATAATTTTTAATTTTATTTAATGTCATTCACACTATACGCATTCACGTTACGCCTCTTACTCGCCCGCTCTTAGCATCTTTCCCCTCGCCTGTCAAGGTCTTATGCTGCTCAGAACCGCCTGTCATTGTAAACATTTCTTTTTAATGATTTGCTCAAACACATACTTAAATTTCAACTTTACAGGAGAAAGTTTATTTTTCCCCCTAAACTATGCACCTTTCGATTCGCCTGGCAGATACTTCTGCTTACCCAAATCGCCTGTCAATTTTTTTCCATAATTATTAATCAATAAACTAAATTATATTAAATTTTGAAGCTTACAGAAGAACGTTTTTTTTTATTATTTATTTTACATTAAAAAAAATAAAAAGACTGATGACGTGCAGGGTTGTTGCCTGCCAGGTCATTGTTGTTGGCCTTGGTGTACTATGACTCATCACTCCACAAATTTCTAGCCTTACAGGACGACCGTTAGTAGGAGGGTTCACCAGCTCTCCGGCTATAAGACTTTTTTATAACCTTCCTCACACGTGACTTTTTCTTAGTAAAGTAGAAGAAAATGACATCTCTCTACTCGTAATATAATTTATTGTCTTCGGATAAAGATTTTTATTTCTGAACGCACCAAATACCACATTTTATAAAAAAATTAAGGTATTTCTAAAAATTCTTTTGTTTACTACCCTCATTATTCGATGACATTTTAAGACCTTCAATTTTACGTTCTTGTGAATTAGAATTTAGAGCTTGCAGGTTCTAAGCGGTAAAATTCCGTGTAATTTTGACGTATTTATTGTTTTGCGACTGGCATTCTACTTGCCGTACTTTTCTTTCTTTACAAAGTGTTCTTTGTACTTTTTCTAACATTTCTCTTATAATAAAACTAACAATGATAGTCTTAAGTGTAATAAAGTGTGCCTTCAGAAGAATATTGAATAAAATGTAAGTAGTTTCAAC
The DNA here is from genome assembly GCA_033675125.1 of Athetis lepigone. NCBI lineage: Eukaryota > Metazoa > Arthropoda > Insecta > Lepidoptera > Noctuidae > Athetis > Athetis lepigone. The sequence goes on along the minus strand of CM066226.1, from coordinate 10,522,449 downwards.
GTTTCAAATTATCTTCGGTCGATGCCTTGTACTTCTTGACTTTTAAATACCATTTAAAATGAGCTTGTCGTGTTTGATTTAAAAAGCCTAAATACTTATGTACCTATACAATACCTACTCAATAAGTGTTGCTAAGCAAAATTACAACAGTAATAGATGTGAACATTTTATTACTATAATTTCTCTAGTATATTAAAAACAATTCCTTACAAAGCGGAAGAACGTAATACCATTAATGAAGGTACTATTAACGCCTTTGCTTATAATTATTAAGTACATGGCCAGTTGGTTCAACTACTAGGCTATTTAAAGAGGATATGAAGCTATTTTTAAAATCAAATTAAGTAAACTGGCTGTTCTTTGAAATAGGTACAGGTAAATCGATGGCACTAATGACAAGAGCCTTATAGCGTTTATTTTCTCTCCTGCTTTAGTACGTTATTATCATATTATGCTTTCTCACTCTAGCCCTGCAAATAGCTTTCAATCGCCTTTGCCACATAATGCATTGTAGTTTCAATGTATACCTTTGCTTAAAGTAACATACAGATGTTAAAGCCAGCAAATAGGTAAGTGATAATCTAACATTTTATTCAAAAAATTTGAGCACTTATATCCTTTAAAGGATATCCTTTGTCGTGAGGAGTCCCTTATTTTATACACAGGTGTAAGAATTTTCCCATTACACTAGTTTAGCGAGCCATCAAATCGTGAGCGCAGAGCTAGTATTTCAAATAACACTTGTATGTTAATCTAGTACATAAGTAGGTGATAACATTTTACCTATAAAATTCACGCATATGCGTCGAGCGTGATCGGGCCCTGATTTTTCAAGCAGGTGTAAGAATTTTCCAACTTTACCTAGTTTAGAGGCCTATCCAATTTTGAACCCGGAAAATAAGTTCCAAACAAGGAAATAATTATCATTTGTTAGACTGTCCAACCCGTGCAAAGTCAATGTCACGTTTTGCGAGTATGTATGTATATAGGTATCAGGTACCTACTGTACATATAGGGCGAACTGAACTAAACCAGAATAATGTGAAACTGGTTTTATCCAGTTATGGCATTTCAGACTTTGTCCACTTCAACACTCGACGTGTGAACCAGGATCAATAGTGGATATCGAGAATATATCGACCAGTTGCGGCCTTTAGAGAGCCTTGACAAGATATTTATTGCAGTAAAATGTGACTACTTAATTTTTTAACCTCTAAACAGTATAAGGGACAGGGATTATTATCTACTTATGTTAATTATTAGTTAAACATTCAATCGTAGACGATAGCATTTGTTTGAAAAGCACGGTTTTATTATGATGCTTATGAACCAACTAACTAAATAGTTCTCGCCAATACTGCTAAAGCCTTCCATCATTCAGTACATACCATCGATTCAGCGGATTGGTTTATACCAGATGTTCCTGGTAAACGGCAGTTTTTTAATAGGCCACGTCCTTTACAAATTGCTATTTCCGCATTGGGATCTCTATACGACTAATTAATCCCACAGCCTGCTCGGTAATTGCAGACTTTATTAATTGTTTTGCACATGTTTTTGATTGTACCACTTTAGCTCTTGTTGTTTTCGTCGAAAACTGTGACCATTTCAATTATTACGTTAATCCACCATCATGTAAAAATAGCTCTGACTGCAAACTTCTTTATCTTTTCATGGTCTTGTCTAGTAACCATCGAGGGAACATACAGTTAAAACATCAAAATACTTGAGGCGTCGTAACGTCTGCATGATTACAAAATTGTGCGTACCTCTGAAGAGTATAATAATATTCATATTAGACAAAAATATTATGAAGGCAATATAAACACTGAAAGAATTCCCGCAGACACAGAACAAGTCGTTTCTTTGAATAGTTCAAATAATATGAAAAGCATAACAGAAATACTTCGAGGCGTTACTCAACTGAACTATGATAATATTTGTATAATACATACATAATGGCGTTTATTATTAGAAATTTTGCAATTTAACGCATAAAGAACCCCAAGGTTTTGGTATCAACGTTAGACTGGACTCGTGCCAAATTTCACCAACTCGTCTGGACATTACAATAATCTCTGTTTATTTTTGTTAACTGTGCTGTTTTAAAATCGCAAACCACGGCGATCAAATCGCAATTACAGTTAAAAAAAACTTCTTGTCTCATCACTATCACTCCAAACGGGAGATCGCTTTTATGTCCGCCATATATCTGCAAAATTTATTTCTGCCAAATAGTTTTAAACCCATCTTTTTTTACAAATTGCTAACTATCTCTAACAGTTTGGCTTTCGATATTAAAATAGAACGAAGATCACAGCTCTGCTGGAGATTTTAGACGAAGTTGGTAACGATAATAAATCCGCGATAATTGTTATGGTGTAGCGTGCATTTAACCTCTTCAACCTTATATTAGTCAGCCATTATAAACGTTTAGTAAACGTCTGCAGTTTATCTTTAATAATGTTCAATAATCTTAGCTGGCATAGCACTATTTTACTTTAAATTATTTTTGACCACTAGTTTTTTCTTTTATTTTAGTTCTAACGTTGGGAAAAATACAGTATGGACCCACCATACAGAACAACGTTTTGGTATTTTGTTAAATTGCATCTAACATATATGCAGGGTTGCCATCTGTTGAAACCTCAACACCATTGAACACAACAATTCTGATGTTAACCACGGTAGTCAGAACGAGGTCAGCTATTGTGACCATCCACCATGGCTAACTTGTCAGGGCATGGCGTTCCCACGAGAGGACATGAATGCATGGATTGATGATTAGCATTTGAAATATACTGCCTTACCAAATAATGCGATATATGACCTTACGCTACCTTAATTGCCATTATTGTGTGGTGGCTAATGTTGTAATGATCGAAAATAAATTGATTTGTTCTGTATCCTTTTATTATTATATATTTATTTGCAAATATTTTTCAAACCTTCCCGTCAATGCCATTCTTTGTCCTACTTGACACAAAGATCTCGAATTTTTTCGGTTAATTTTCAAAACAGATTTAGACAACAACGATGTTGGTAAATTGTGTACATTTTGTCCTTTCTGTCCATATAGGTTATTTACTTTAGCGTTGTCACAAATAATCGGTACATAACATTACTATTAGTGTAGCAATACCATTATCAACTTGCTTTGCATAACAGAAAGCTGTGTAAGCTCTGACGTCAATGTTTGATCGAACGCTCTCTAATGCTTCAACGGGTTTATTTGTATCTTCATTTCTTCTTGGTTCTGTTGTTTGTAACTAAACTCACTTAGTGCGAATTGAATTTCACTTAGTATCAAGTAGATGCTTGCGTTGAAGTGTTCAAATTGTTTAATAGTACGAAAATAATCACAAACGGTTTCAATGTAAAGGCAATCTAAAATATTCTGTCATGTTACAAATACAATTCTCGTTTGATTGTCTTGTCTCATACAGGCCACGCTATTTGTTATGTATGAATGCGGCATACTGGGCCGACATCCGTTGACGTCCAACTGTTTTCAGTTAAGCCACGACGGGCATGTAACAAAGCCGTCTTCGAGATCATTTAAATTTGAAAGACGCGTTAGACTGGAGAATACAATGTGTTAATTTATCATACTTATCAAATTCTTATTTGCCAATGTGTGTCTAATGTTATTGGTGTCTGCAAATGACAAGATGATGGATCGGTCACGTCTGGGACTCGGCCGTCGATCGCATTGCAAATGTGGAGTTTCCTGAATATGGAAATAGGTGGAAATGAATGCAAATTACAGTAACGCGACGGACTATTACGAAGGGCTTTCGCAGTGCGGGGTCGGTCCCCATAACATCGCAATAAGGTAACGGGAGAGGTGCGTGTTCAGTCGCCACCCACCGCTGCGCGAGGCGTGGTGGCCGGCGCCACGACCGCCGCTCAGCCAGTCAAATAGTCACCGTCGGCACGGCCGTGTGTATTGAAAACTCGCACTGGCGCTGGCAGCCAGTGTGCGCCAAAACACTCGTTTCGCGCGGCTCACGTTGGCGATTTGCCTCAGCTGTCCTTACTCACATGTCTCTTAACCTGTGTCTGTAAAGTGTCTGTGCACGCGTTTCGATGCTCTTCTCTCCTATCGCCGTCGAGGCGATGAAGTGCAAAGAGGAAAACTGCGAAGTCGGCGTGGTGCTAGAACACAACTCCCTGATCGTGTTGTCTGTTGACAAGACCATCGTCTGCCTATGCGGAAGGGATAGGAATAATCCCTTCGAGCGCGGGTAATTCTCATCGTTCTCAATTCTGGTACGACGCTAACTGACTACCACGACTTTCCTCCTGTACTAACAACTGGCGCAAACAATGGTTGCCTTCTGTGGTCACATCTGATGTTCGCATAGGTAACAGAGAACTGGACAAAAACCTTCTCACACTTCGACAAAACAGACTTTTTCATATAAAATAAGGTATAGTTTTATGTTTTGCAACAAAAACCACAGTTTTCTCAAATAAGAAACCTGTTTGCTATCATTTCAGTATGCTCGAAGGTTGTCTTCGATATGGTCAAGGCGAATTCCTTGCAATTGGCCATATTCCAGTCTATATCAAAACGAACTTACTTGGTAAAAAGAACGGATATTAAAATAACTGGATTTTTTAATTTTGTGCCATTCTGAGGTTTCCGCGTTCAGTGATTGGGTATTTTATTCAACGAGCACCGTTCTATTTAGAAACGAACAATTCTTTTGAATGAGTCACAATATTGTTACCGGTGACTGACAAAAACCTGATAGTGAAGCTATACCTACTGACTAAGTAATGCTATGTTTGGTAAGAATAGTATGATGACCGAAAGAAACATACAAGGTCGTGGCCAACCGTACAATGGCTTCTGTCGATTTGTGTTCAAAAGAACCTAATTATAACTTATTAATATTCATGCGAAATAATTAAATTGTTCAGTAGAGGTGTTGAAAAATATGAATGTAGATGTAAAAATAATTTACGACTCGTATGAGGGGAAGTAGTTGCCGGGGCATGCGGAAGTGAATGACAAGTAGATAAAACGGAACGCATAAATAGTGTACGTAGAAAACTAATTAGTATACATAGTACGTCGTAACAAAAAAGGTTATACAGAGCGGAGGTTGAGCATGATAGCCTTCTATCTATATCGGTAACATGTTAACCTACACTGAGTGGGCAGGTGTTAGTGTGCAGGTGTTACGACTTTCTTCAAACATCAGAATAACCTGTGTGTGGACCGATCCGTAAACACGGATGTGCCAGCCATAAACAAAACCCTGCCAAGAAATAAATCCAAGATCGAAGATAAATTATCTGAAGCAAGGTTAAGTTTGGCTACTAGCTTATATCATACGCTCATTAAAAAATATAAATTGTTTTAATTTTGCAAAAGCCAAATGAAATAAAGAAAGTTTTGAAAGTTGACAACGATCAATTAGTGACAGTCAAAATGATGCGGACTTTGCTGTGACCTCAATAAAGTTTGAATAACATAACATTGAAACTTTCGATTTTTTATTATTCTTTTATATCACAATGAAAACAAAAACAATCTGTCCTTAAATTATTTCGTTGTTTGTTAGTTTAAGACTTATAATTTAAAAATGTTCCCCTGTTGACTTCCATCATACGATTTGACGTCAATGCTAACAATCGAACGCTAGTAATAACCATTTTATCAATTATGGTACCTATATTGAAAGACTTCCATTGTTTGACAATTTAGTACCTTCGCCGAGATAAATGAAATGGGCTAAAAACACCATCAAAATTTAACCTTTGCAATCAACAGATAAAAAGTTGTAAGAAAACACGGATTTTACAATATAATCACCAGGTGCAGAGGTTATGACGTATGTTCGCCCCCAAATTAAATAATTGCTTAAATAATTGATAGCCTCTGATTGACGTAATTAAAGGTCAGAAAAAAATGTGACCAAGTAATAATTGTCGCTGTGACTCCATAGTAAGCCACTTATAAACATCGTGGTATGATACGATTTTGATAATACATCTACGTAAGTGAAGCGATCATTGAAAAAGCAGTTGTCAACTGGAAGATTCCAGCCAAACAGAATCCGTTTAATGATTACATAAAATAAATGCCTTTACATTTCCAATTAGTTACTGCCATTGTACCAATGTTTTAAATCACGTATCGGTCATTTGAATATGCAACCGTTTCTCAAATTGAAGACGAAGGTTTGCTTATATTCTCACTACGGTGTCAACATCCGCCCGTTATTTCTGAAGCAGCAATATTTAAAGAACCACTTGAATAAGCAGCCACACAAGTTCTGTCAGTAATAACTGATAATGGAACAAATGACATGGCATATTGAGTAGACGAACAGAAGAACATCGCGCAAGTTATTATTTACGCTTTAATGTCAAACAATTATGCACCTTACGTACTACCATATAAACGTCTAGTTTAAATATGCAAAATGATAGTCTTTGTCAGAAACAGAAAGCTTTGGTTCATTCATACAAGTGATTATTTTCAGACTAAATAATATCATTGATATTTATAACGACAAATATACAGGATAATTGATAAAAGAGAAACAAACGCACAGAAATTTTGCAGGATATTTGTATCACGTTAGATACTCATTGAGTACAACGTGATTGTACAGACGCATTTGAATTTGTAATCCAATCTGACTATTCTATCAAAATGACTCGATTGTATCGCAAAATAATAGTCTTCTTTTGTTCTGTGTAGAAACTACCAAGATTTTTTTTGTTTTATTACAATATCCTCTAGACGTATCTCAAGGGTAACGACTTATAATGGCTTACTACCTGTGTTTTTATCCCGCCAGGCACTATTCGAGTCAAAGGCCCGAAGCTTTGCTCAAGTTAGTCGTTGCTAAGGGCAATGCACCTTTGCGCTCTCCCTTGCCCTGCAGCCCTACTTTAACTTTTGGAGTCGAAAGCTCTCAAAGCGAGCCTCCCTTACCGCCGTGTGAACACAAGTGTGGGTCGGAAAGAGATGCAATGTCAGCGTTTTGTGCGTTTACTTTATCCATAAGCCCAGCTGTGCGTAAAGTATTAGCTATACTGTACTATGCTTATTTAGGTATATTGTGGACTTTGAACTCGTTTAATGCAGAACTCCCTCTGATTTATTATTATCTCTGGGATCGATACGAGCACGTTTGATTACTTTTATATCTAAAGCAGTTTTAATGAGGGCGTGTTCAGTGTTTACTTACTTCTTGTATTATCAGTAACTAGCTAGAACAGTAATTACTAGTACTGCGTTTTATACTGTTCAGTGCTTCTCTTGTTTTTTTTTAAAGACTGGAAACCTCCATGTGAAACAACTTAATTATGTTAAATGATGCTTTTATGTATTTTGAAACAGGTCCAGAAACACGCAAGAATAACTAATCGCCACGGAATAAATTAAAATAACCAGTTTTCACTCACAGCCGTCGTAAATTTTAATATGGTTTTACCATTAATTTTATAAAGCAGATAAAAAATAAAAATAATGTATTAAAGTGCCGGTTTAATCGGGACAAACCAACGGTCGGGCCTTCTGGTGCGTCATAACCACTACGATACGATAGCGTCGGGCGACGCCGCCACGCCAACATTTGTAGTTTTTCGCGGAAAACGGTCATACCGTCGACCGTCCCCCACGTCCCCCCCTCAGCCCGCGCTGGCGCCGCGTCATACGCGCGTCTATAAAAGCCATGCGCGCCCCTCCACTTCAACTCAGACGCATGGAGTACTCCGTAGAGGTCGTTTGGCACGAGCGAGCGCTTTGCTAGGCACCTGCCGGCCACACTTTACGATATAATTCTAGTCACCAACCGCGCAGCTGAAGCTCGCGTAACGCGGTCTACCGCGCGTTCCTACGAACAGTGATATAGTGCAATAGCCTAACTACAACAAAATAATTGTGATAATTTATTTAAATTAGTTTTTAGTTACACGCGTCAATTAGACCGCGATACGGCTGTGAGTTGAGTGAAAACTGTGAAATTGAAATGTTGTGACTGCCCGACTGGAACTTGTTACCTGTGATCCAGCCCAGTGTGATCAGTTATTCTTGTGTCGAAGGACCGTTTGCAACAATGGTTGGAAATAACGGTACTATGATGGCGATTCGCATCGTCCACAGCAAGCTACGCAAGCGGGAGGAGCATTCGGCTTCGGTGCATCCAGCTGAAGTACTTCAAGCTGCACCTGCAACGCAGCCGGAGCCGCTCGCCTTCCGTCAGCAGCCTCTGTGGCAGTTCCCGCCGCCGCTGCCCCCGCCTTACGTCTATCCTCACGATCAGGTGTGTACACAACTTCATCACAAACCAAAACAATTCCAATAGTTAATGCCAACTAACTATTTCAAGAATCGAAACCAGTTCCAGCCGTTATACTTGACCCCAATACTGTTTAACGAGCTTCAATGTCCAGCTGCAACACATTCCAATTTATTCGCAAATCTCCGCTCGCCTCAATAACAAACAAACAATATTGAAAGTTGCACGTTGGGAAAGAAACGTTACATTATGATACGAAAGAAATCGTGACTGGTTGGACCCTCCCCGCCACTGAGAGAGAGAGTTGGTGGAACACGTAGACACGATATCTAAGTGCAAAATAAATTTAAATGTCGGGACACGCTTGTTGAATAGAAAGCTGCACAAGGCGAGCATGTCGTAACGCTCCGACCTTCTTTCTTGCTGTCTGACGAACAAAAGAGGCTAATGCAAACGTCTGTATAAAATTTTTAACTTGTTAAAACACTGACCCCAATATCACGCTCTGATAATCGCTTCCCGAGGTGAGGCTTACCTGCGAAACGGCCCATTGATTTGTTATATCGAATCGAACACTGTTTGTACAGTGGTTGCATGAGCACATATCAAGACGGCACACCAGGAAGTAGATAATGCTAATGTGTCTTTGAATAGCATATTCAAGGCTTGCCTCAGTCTTACTTGGCCTCAACATAACTTGTCTTGTCTTCTACTTTGCAATATTAGCTTCCTAGTCATGTTGCAAAGATTATTTTCAATTCAAACTAACTTGAACTTAACTTATTTGGTTTCTACTTTCAATCATAGCAAAAAGGATCCTTTATGTTAATCTAAACAAAAGCGTTTCCTCCAAAACATAATAGCACTAGCGTCTTTTATTTTCTCGCCTGGCAACAGTTTAAAAATACCAGCAGAATGGTATTGTGTAACGTCTGAAGTCGCTTTACGCGGGGCGAAATAAATGTGTTGCATTGGGGTCGATAACGGAACTGAAATCTGGCATCCATTTGTTGGGTCAAAAACCTTTGTGAAGTCCCAAACACGTCTTGACTTTGGTATTAATGTTATTTTTCTATTGTTTATAGGACAACCTAATGCAGCCGCACGGCAACGAGCGTGCGAGTTTCCGCAGTCTTCGCAAGAACATCGGTGGTCGTTGGAAGCGACTAGTGAAAAAGAAGCCTGAACAGGAAGTTTACACGATCCCGCCTGAGCTCAAGCCACAGCTCAAACAAATATACGTGTACTAAACACGGACTAGTAATTATAGCTGAAGCAGGATACTTCGCTGCGTTGATCTAAAGGCGATGACATCAACCTCAAGTCGACGGTTGTAAAACATCAACTTATATCATTACTCGAATGTCAAAATTGTAAACCTGCACGGCTCGACAGCCACTATTTCTGAACATATCCCTTTCGACCAATTAATTCTAATGACCAATGTTACTAAACATTTTTCTTTTCATTCACCACTTCATTGTGATTTTAAAACCTAGAAATTGTATTATTAAGTATTAGAATTTGATGTTTGTGACTTGTGAGTGTTGTTCCGTTGCAGATAGTATGAGAGTGATAGTCAAATGAATTTAGTTTAATTAATTTAAAGCTATGAATGTGAATTAGGAAGATGCGGTCGCGCATACTAGTGACGAAAATCCAATAATTATGAATAAACAATTATGATGCCTTGTTAAATGTAATTTTTGACTAATTAGGGCATTTCGTAGTTCATTAACTTATTGTAGACATGATCGTATTCGTAAGTGAACTCCGATCAAAATAGTTTATGAACTTATGCATACTGTATGTATAGTGCGTGAGAGCTGAGGTTTGAAACATCTTATTGTTTGATGCAGTATTTTTAGATCATTCATTTTGTGTTGCGAGTGAGACTGAATAATGGTACAATTTTAAGTGTAACGTGACATTGAAATTATCGAATAAAATACAATATTTTCTGATATTATTGACTATAAGTATCAAATATCAAACAATATCACGATGGAATATCAAATGACCTAGTTGTTGAATGTTGAGTTGCTCGAATTGCTTTTGTAGTATAATTATTCAGATTTTCGCCCGGTCCTTACTGTGATATAATTAAAATGAAATGAAGGAATAAAGAAATATTTGAAGGAAAGATGTAGTTTTAACTTGATTGCCTTAATACCTTGTCAATTAAAGTCTAGCAAGGACCGACGGTCGAGAATTTTGATAGCTCATATTGAGCCTGATATTTTGATGAAGTAAGCTGATAGATAATAGGTAGAATTGAGCCATGAATATATTTTCTTTCATTAAATTAACTGTTGCTGTAGAAAAAACCATGTTATAACTGTAATTTTAACATCGTGAGAAGTTTTTGTTTAGAAAAAAATGTAATCTTTCGTTGAAATATTGGAAAATAAATTCCATCATTATACAGAACTTTTGTTTTCTTATTACCCACCTTGTTATTTACAAAAGCTGCTGCAAGAAAACTTTGTCTCTTTCGAAACACGCCTTTTGAGATAAATTGAGGTTATGTTCATTCAAAATAGTGACATTTTCCTTGGTCTACTAAATAAAAACAAACATTATGCAACCGAATGAATAATTTACACTTAATTATTCACTTTTTGTTATTGTTTGTTATTGTTTTTATTATGATAGTATTAGTGTAGTACGAATTGAAATCTCAGTTTCACACGAGAAACGTCAAGTTTGAGGTTAGGTTTTTGGCGCCATCTAAGGCTGAACCGGTAAATGGAATAATTATAGAAAAGCGCCCTCTATCTTAAATCAGGACTTCGTGCGACTTGAGCAGCGCCATCTATTAAAATGTCGTAGAACTAGATAGTGAGTAAATGCTGAAGAAGTAGTTTCCATCTTACATAATATATTTTCAGTAGAAGCAGTTTGATAACTGGTTTACGGCAGTGATGATAGATGTCGCTTATATAAATTGACTGTAGTACCGTTACCAATTTATGTTCATAAACATAAAGTCATAATAAGAAACAAATAAAATATCCACAAGTAATTCAACGAAAAACTCATTTTCATGTTTCTTTATGCAAAATTATTATTAGGTACGTAATAGTGTACAGTATACACTTACACCTAATTACAATTTCGGAACAGCCAAATGTGGCCTACATAAATAAATGAGTGAGTAGGTGCACCTTTCCTTTTCGACACTAAAAGGCTTTGTAAATAATTAACCCGTTTGGTTAAAATGGAGCCGAGACCAACGCCCGCATGATGTCGGTCTCGACCCTAAACCACTAACCTTTGAGAGATTAGTTTGTATTAGGAAATTATCTTCTTTGTGTCATTCATTATGGAGAGATAAAGGCATTTGCTGTGAATATTTCAACTATTGAAGCACTAATTGTTGATAACATGCGCCTATCTCTGTGTATTCTGTTGTTTCCTATTGTCCCGGTTGTTATTTAGCACAATAGCGAACTAAATTAGACATAGAATGTGGATTTGTGTACCTATAAGGTAAGTTTAAAATGACCGAAATGTATATTTTTGTAAAGTTTTCTGAATATTAATTGTTAATTGTTGATCTAGAAAGCTAATAACAAAAAATGCGATTTTTAAATCCAGAACAAAGTGAAGGTCTCTAAAGTGGAAACCTGAAGGTAGCGAGGGATTCATTGTACCTCACTCGTGTTAAAAAAGCATTACACCTATTGTGCGTATTGTGTACATTGGTTTTTATCAACATCTTTGATGTAATAAGCAAAGTGATGAATAGGAATAGTGGTTTATTATCTTATATAATAGCCATTTTATTCCACAAGAAAGGCGCAATTATCTATGTATATAAATTGGTAAACTGACTGAATGTTGATATGTCAACTCACAGCCCAAACCGCTGGTCTTAGGGACATTAAACTTGCAAGGTGTGTTCTTTTTAAAGTGTAGGTAGGTAATCATTAAATAAGAATTAAGAATTCTATTTTTCCAATAAAATCTTCAATATCTCCGTAGCAGTAAGGTTTCGGACAGCCAATTGACAATTGAAATGACCTAAATAATAACTACTTTTAATATTCAACACGATTTCACTGTAACTTTGCATAAAAAGCAAAATTCCTTAACGTGAAATCCTCACAAAGTCACGTGTGAAATTAAAACTAAATAAAAGAAATCAATCACCAACAAAATACAACACACAAAAAAATCTAAAAAAAACCATACGACAGATCATACGTGATTTATAAAACCAATCTAATCCGACCCAGCTGAGCAAGTGATCATCAAACGGTCCAAGTCCAACAAAGCAGATACCGATAATAGTTGCGTACGTAATAGACCGGAATAAAACGCTAAGATAAAAAGAATGTCTACCTATAAAACTGACCCTCCTCATCCGAAATTAAATTCCGCATCCTCGAAACACGAAATCTTAAAACTCCATCACTAACGATCTATCGGCAGTAGATGCGATTAGGAGCGTCTAGCGGAGCTCTCTGCGATGGTTGCCGCAGGGCATCACGTGACGCCGTCCTTTGTTGTTACATAAATAAGCCTCATTGTGTGTAAGGGCCGCACGCCCTCATTATAACGAGAGAGAGAGACGTGCCAATCTATCGGACTAGATTTTGAAAGCTTGAGCGTGATTTGGTATCTGTGGTTGAACGGAAGCTTTTGCTTAGGGGGCGCTTTTTTGTTCGTAGTTGTAAAAAAATTTTGGTCGTTTTCTTTTTTGGTGGTGTATTGAAATAGTGCGGACATTTTTTTGTTAATAATTTTGTTAATTTGGTTCACTCCACTACTTATCGGGATTAAACGCGCACATATCTTTTATTTGTTTTTGGCTTGACGTTTCGGCAGGGTTACACCTGCCATGGTCACAAGCAGACTGAGAGAAGAGAAAGGCGTTTAAAGTATAATAATTTGGTTCACTTTTGTCTTGAAAGTAAATGAATGGAAAAATAGTTTTATTGAGGTTCTATTAATAGGAATGATCGCAATAAAATGTTTCTTATTTAGCACAAAACAGAAAATTAAAATTGAAAACATTTGTTATTAGAAAGCATCAAATACTGACATTTTATAAAACAAAAGGTAAACGCTGTAACCCGATTTTATTGTCAAATTAACAGCCTGAAAGTTTCCAACCACCAACCGTTATTTTACATACTACAATGTAGTCTCATTATCATACAATTCTTTGTCACAAATATATCCAAGAAGTCATAAAAGTATTGCCGAATGATAGTCGGTTTCATAGCAGTTTTACAACCACTATCTAAACCGGTCTTCTGTGAAATATGCCAGTCGATACTACCGCTGAAAATGATGCGTGAAATCGCATTGGATTCACACTTTCCTCATCCTAATACAATGTTCTTTTCTCGAACTTATTTTATTTACTTCGTACTTATGTCTGACGGTTGTAAAAGAAGATAAAGTTTTATTCTTACGCCAAATATATTTATCGTACAATATTATATACCTAAAATATAATTTAAGAAATTTTCGTGCACAAATACGGGAATCCGTGCTAATATTATAAATGCGATAGTAACTCTGTCTTTCTGTCTGTCTCTTCTTCACACCTAAACCACTGAACCGATTTGAATGAAATTTGGTACAGATATTATAGTCTAGGACCCGAGAAAGGACATAGGATAGTTTTCATCCCGAAAATCCCCCGGGAACAGGAGCTATTAATACACGCGGACGAAGTCGCGGGCAAAAACTTGTAGGAAATAATTTAAAGCTACCTGTAATACAACTTCTTCTTCCTGCCCTTTTCCCATTTTACTTGGGGTCGGCGCAACATGTCTTTTTCTTCCATACTAACCTGTCACTCGTCATGCTATCACTTACCCCTTTCTCCTTCATATCATTCTTCACACATTCCATCCATTTTTTCTTCGGTCTTCCTAACTATATTAAATCATAATTCGCGGCAAATCAAAACAGGAAAACCGTTGTTATTTCCCTTAACAAAAAGTCAAATCAATAAAACCATTGACTTGAAGTCCAGCATTTAATTCGGATTTGATTAGTTCCCGCCCCAGCAAAAACGGTGGATTCATGAATAAATATGAACGACCGTTATCACAAGTAAACAACGGTTCGGCCGGAAGCCTTAACAAAAGCGAATTTCTTTGAGAGCCGCTACTAAAACGACGCGACCTAATTTCTCTTAACAAGTTTGTTTTAATCCATTTACTTGAGTAGTAAATTGTGGGGACAAACGAACGTAAAAGTTGACTAACGTATGGTTTGGCAAAGTCAAATTGATTTGGTGTAAGTGATGAAAGTTTATTGATTTTCCCACAGTAAAAGTATTTTCTTTGGTAAAGAAAATACTTTTGTTAACCTCACAATTCTAACTATACTAACAACATGTGGAAGGACACGTGGACCCATTTTGTGTGGTACAAAACATAATAAGACACAAAAGGGATCCCCGTTTCTGTGCACATTTGAATGTCTTTGACATTGCGTGTAATTGAAATGAAATTTAAGTAAATGTTCAAACAAACCGCAATGTCTTACTATCCGCATAATCTAACAGCATTGTCGGATGCTATTTAAGTGTTAAAATTAAAAGCATAAATCCCCGTGAAGCGTTGAAGTACAGTATATTACTGTAGCTATTTGTAATTCATGGGCAGGCTGGCCTCCTGAGCCATTACGTGAGTCCTCTCCACCGCACAATGAGCACAAGTATGCGGTAACATATTATGTTGATGTAAGTGTTAGATGCTGGATATGTCAAGGAACTCAGTCAAGTATATTTCGTTCACCTAAATTAAAAAAAAAATTGATAGTAGGAGGAAAAGCTTTGAACATTTAACATGTAAGAACAGCATGGCGGAACATCAAGGAAATAGAAAATCAGCCAGTCCTGGAGTTACTGAAAAGTTAAAAATATTTTACTTAATTATTCATTGTATAAAAAAATATTAAGATTCAAATATTATTATGTTACTTACCAGCATACTATAAATCGTAAAAATAAAATGAATATATTTCTTGTATATTATGCAAGGATTGATTTGTTACACATTTTTTCAGATGTGCTATTAAAAACCTTTAATCGATTTTGGCACATTTGAGATTGACAGGAGGTGGTGGCAGAATTGGAAGAAATTAAGAGGCTATCATTTTAACCTGTAATTTTTTCAACAATATCACATTCAGTACTTCCTCATCCGTATATCTACGTTGAAAAGTGCGCATGGCTAACAATCGTCGTATAAATGAACAGGGGAATTTCAGAAGCCTCTTTAGTACAAATTAAGTAGGTTTAAGTGTAGGGGATAGTGCAAATTGAACGTGACTACAGGACGACGGAAGGTATTTTCACTTATATTTTATATCTAGTTAGTGTTACTTTGTTTATGTAGTTTGCAGGTAAAGCTTTGTTAGTTTAAGCTTGGTTTTATGTTTATTGTGTGGGAGATTTGAAGTAGGTTAAGGAGTATAATGAAAGCCAGCGACTTCGCTACAAAGACTATTGTGTTAGTGGGATTATAGAGTATAATCGTTATGATTTAGTGTCTTAATTAGGTAGTACAGTATCCATATAGAAATATTCTTTGTAGTTTGCTACTTATTTTATAATAGATCTGAAAAAAATAATCCTTAGGTGTAAAATCAGTTGTGTCAGTGTACTTGTCTATCTGTTCAATGTCTACCTTCCCTTTATCTGAAGAACTACTAAGTATAACTTTTTTTAAGTAAAATCTACCAATGTTTTGTTCTTTACTTAATGATTACAAAAAAAAGCTGAAAGAGTGGAACCATTTGTGTGCGAATTCATTGGTTGTATATTTTAACATTTCTTTTGTGGTTCTATTCGACGACAATACTGTGTCCGACAACATCCTTCTTGTTTTTCCAGAAAAAGTAGATAGAAAATGTATTCCAAGAAATGCAATGTGATACAATTTTTTGTTAAAAGTAAACTTAGAAGCACTCTTTTGTAATTCATTTGCAATCGATAAATCTAAGTACACCCAGGTTTCCATGTAGTTTACAAACTTCGCCTGTTATAACATTATAAACTGTTTTCATTTCCACTTTCCCGAACTAGGTAGATCAATTTCCCTCACAAGATAGATTTAAGTTCACCTTGTTGTTTATTAAACTTGCAGAGTAAGATTCAACTTTCATATTTTTATTCTAGAAAAAATATGTAGACAAGGTTTCTGATATCAGTATTACCTTAAGCTTGAACTTGGTTGGAATATTGAAATTTTGACTATCTGGAAACATTTTTCAAGAGTACACACATTCTCAATACGCATTTTATGGGATCTTATCGGCTTTCGTACAGTATTGAAGTTGTAAAAAGTTTAGCCCCTTTTCATGTAACATTTGCTTGTGTAACCAAATTATTTATACACGTGAAAACTTTCTCTCCAACCTTAAGATTGGAGTGATAAGATTAAATTTCCTTCGGCTGCTTTTTATGAAGGGTAAAACGTAGAAGTAAGTGGAAGTTCGTCTCATATCTCGTCATAACATTTTACTGTCACAATACGTATAAGTATAGAATGTCTAAGTATGGCAATGTACTACGGAAATTGGCTGCGTTGTAATCTGTACTAAACTTTGTATCTTCTGACATAGAGATATTAGTTGGTAGACGTTTCGTTAGTTAACTTTGTTATTAAATTCGATTTTAGGAGAGCTTTGATGTCAAAGAATATGTGTAGGTTTTTGTTACTTTGAATGTATAATTTGTATTCTGTAATTTTCCTTAGTCATTAGGTAAGAAGGTACAATTAACATTTAATGCATGTAGATAGTGCAGGCATTTAGTATGCAAATTAATTAGAATATAATTAAGCCACACGGTCCCTTACTAAATAGGTCACAGCATCTGATCCCGCGGGCGCCGTTGGTACCGATTAAGTGATTGTGATATAGCAGGTAAGGCATCGCAGGTAGAAGACAATTAATTAGACTATAATTAACGAAAGATCTTGGCATTTTGGAATTTAAATGTATTGTGTACAAACCACAACAAAAGCCGATTAACACTGTTTACCTTTAGTTATTACTTACATTGAAAAGAAATTACATTAGTTCGAGGTAATAACTAAGAGTTTGATGTATGTTTGTTGGGTTGATTTTTTTATTACGTACTTATTTTAATACTGCATTCGACAACTATAATAAAAAAATCGTTAATTTTTGTTTCTGACCATAGCTGTTAACTATGATGATTAATAAAAAACTAATATGTTTGATATTGTGGACAATGACAACCTCAAATTATCACAATAACATATACAAGTGAAGAAAATTCAAAATTCATCAATGCTTATATTATAAATGGGAAAGTGTGTCTGTCTGGCTGTCTGTTTGTCTTTCTTTCACGGCAAAACGGAGCGACGAATTGACGTGATTTTTTAAGTGGAGATAGTTGAAGAGATGAAGAGTAACATAGGCTACTTTTTGTCTCTTTTTAACGCGAGCGAAGCCGTGGGCAAAAGCTAGTTTAAATATAAATACTGTGCAATACGAATACTTAGATATATGTCAGTCATCTTATAACGTTAACTAAAAGAGAATTTCAATAATAATGTCAATTGAAAAACAAAGACCAAGTTTTTTCCTTTTTTACCAAGAAGTCAAAGGGATCATAATTCCTTCCGCTCCAGTTTCCAAATGTCATGAAACTGAAATTAGTAATAAAGTAGTAAAACAGGAGAAAAGTTTTATATACTCCGAGAAAGCTCAATATTTTGTCAAAAGAACAAAGTCCCATTCTAACTGTAATAATAAAGTGAGTAGATTTTTAAGGTGCTTTTATCTTTCACGCCAAAATATTGAAAACTATGATGACTTTTCACGACGCATTCAAATGGAATAACAGTCGATTGAAGTGTATACCGACTTGTTATATTTTATTTTTATTTAAGTTTCAAAATCAAAATATAATATATAACTACTACGAAATTAAAATATATAACTATTTATTATGTACACAAACCTTTCAGGATTAAAATAATTAAACTTACAGGTTTGGTCGCGATTTTTTCCCGCAGCAATATCAGCAAAATTCAACTCCATTCATTAACTTTGAAAGTATTTATACATAAATAGAAAAAGTCACATTGCGTTGGTAGTATACTCACCACCACGATATGCTTGCGAGGCGTATTGTATAACCAATGAGTAAATTTATACCAGTATATATTACCACTCAGTCATTTTCATGATTCGTAGAACTCCTTGAAATACAGTTGAGTTCATGACGGCGAATGCTTTCTTGCATTTACTTCAGAAGGTTGATCCAGGTGCTGTTCTGCATAGTTCGTTTTCATTACATTTTTAATATCTGGACAGCAGTTTCTTCTGAGTACAACATTTATTCTCCGAGATAGTCAGTTGTCAGGAAATGGAGTCGGAAATTTCGCAAATTAAAATAAATACGTAAATATGCTTTAATATCCTACTTTTATTAACAATTTCATCTCATTTAATAAAAACTCGCTCAATATGGAACGCAAACTTTGTATGTCACAACATTTGAATTTTAAAACCAAACCTTGCTCTCTCTGCAAAAGAATAATATGCTAACTTTCTTTCATCTAAATAACAATTTCCGACCCTAACCCGACGTCATACGAGGAATCCAATTAATAATGTACCATTTCTAAAACACTGTTGGTACTCGCAAAGCAGATGCCTCTCAATTTTCTTAACAAACCAAGCGAAAAATAATATTCCGCACATAGAGTTATCTGCGTATTACAAAAGGATAAGTTTCCGATTGACTAGACAATATCAAAGGGCGAAGCATTAACGCAATGAGGGCTTGCTGTATTTATACGTAGGGGTACAAGTGCGGGTAAAATAAAGTATACAGAAACATTTTTACACTTGACTTGTTTCACGTAGTGCAATACAGATCGAGAACTAGTTGGAAGCTATCAAGTATTAAAGAAAATGTTTACTGAGATATCAACAGATTATTTTGATAGTATTAAGAAATAATGTATGTGGTACCTTTTTTTTTGTTGAGTGGGATATAAACAAGCATTTATTCTACTACGTCGAGCTTATATTATTAATAAGCTAATTATAAAATCCATATAATACCTACTTTAAATTGGTAACAAGTGTAATGGTTTACACGCAAAATGATTGAACGTAATTGTATTGCTTGCAACCATGTTTTTATTGATAACATCTCGGTAATATTCACAACAATTCATTTTTAAGCGCTAAATATTAAATGATGTTAAATAAAATACAGTAGGGATAGGAATACAATAGGAAATAAATGAGGTTCAAATGACTTTTTAATAAATTTTATTGCTTTCGATATATTTACATCAACACTAGATTTTTTTTTCACAAAGCGCAAATACAAAGTTAGAAATTCTAATATTTCAAAGCGCCTGTATTTATTATAACGAATGTGGTGTAAAATATATATCACAAATAATATCATGTTACCTGTTCATAGTGGTTTGATAATTTTTTCACATATTTTATGACGTAACACCGCACTAAAAAGAATATACACACCTTCTAAAAAACATTTACAACAATAGTTCCGCGAATATAAAACTGAATACTTTTGGACCGTCATTTAAAATTCAAAAAGGAGTCAAGCAAGGTGACCCGCTCTCTCCCAAATTATTTACAAGCACGCTCGAAGAGATTTTTAAATCACTGGCAGCCTCATGGAAGACCAAAGGAATTGAAGTCGGCACAAAGAGGCTAACAAACCTCCGGTTTGCCGACGACATAGTCCTTTTTGCCCCCACAGCTCTGGAACTCCAAACTATGCTCCAAGAACTGAGCACGGCTAGCCTCAGGGTGGGACTTGCGATGAATCGGTCTAAGACCCAAATAATGACCAACAGCACAAAGCGTAAGGTCGAGGTAGACGGGCAAGAAATAATTTATGTCGATGAGTATATATATTTGGGCCAGTTAGTATCTTTCGAAAGCAGGCAAGAGAGGGAAATCGATCGCAGAATCGAAAACGCCTGGAAAAGCTACTGGTCCATGAAGACGCTAATGAAGGGTGATCTACCGATCTCCCTGAAGCGAAAACTCATCGACATGTGTATTTTGCCCGTCCTAACTTACGGAGCTCAAACCTGGTCTCTCACCGAATCGCAAAAGTCTCGCCTTGGAGTCTGCCAAAGAGCTATGGAGCGCAGCATTCTTGGTGTAAAACGCCAGGATAGAATCCGAAACACCACGCTGCGTTCCAAAACGGGGATAACAGACGTTGGCAAAAAGGCTGCCAGGCTCAAATGGGACTGGGCGGGTCATGTAAGCCGCATGCATAGCGACCGTTGGGCAAAAATATCAACCCAGTGGGTGCCAAAACATGGACGTCGTCGCCGAGGCCGGCCCAGGAAAAGGTGGCGCGATGACCTTGACTCATACCACGAGGGTTGGTTTGAGGCCGCTAGCGATAAAGATGTCTGGAAGGAGTTGGGGGAGGCCTTTGCCCAGCAGTGGGACAGCACAGGCTAGGAAAAAAAAAAAAAAAAAAAAAAAAAAAAACACCGCACTAAAATGGCGAGCGTTTGAAGTGCCCGTGGCGTGGTGTAAACTATCAAACAAAAAAATAAAATCTACGAGCTTATTCCGTATCGCACAATTTATTGTAAATACAGATTTACAGTATTCACAAGTAAACGAAATTCTAGAATGCAAAACAATAAAAATCGAAACATTAAAAAAGCAAATCGAAGGGACCAATCAATTAATTTATAAGATTGTAAGTAAACCCCAGACGGCATAAATTGTAACCCCAAATAAAATCCCAATTTCTCCCTTTGTTCGTTCATTGGAAATCTTGAAAACACTTTTAATTTCTTCCATTACTTAAAACATTCCCTATTGGAGATTTTTCATTTGTGATGTTTAACCAACGGATTGACTTTTCGATTGACTTGAGCAGTTCAAAAGGGCGGAGGGCTCGAAATTAACGCAATGTAGGGTGTGCAATGAAGGAGCGATCGCTTCAAAGGGAAACTGATTTCCTTATTTTCTTTGTAAAATATATGTATTTTTTGGCTGTAAATTGGCGTCTGTGTGATAGAATAATTATGGTTGAATGTGTGTTTGTGAAGGTCTTTTGTATCTGATAAAATATTTTCAATATACATTAAGTTTATCTTGGATATGATAAAATAATAAAGAAAAAGACTAAAAGAAAACTTGGAATAATACAAAGTTTAATTTGACGAAATCCCTAGAGCAAACGTGGTACTGGTGATCAATAGCTATGTCATATGTGTATGAAAAATAGTCTTTTCCTTGTACTGGGATAATAAATGGATGGCATTATTATTCAATTTCTTACCTATTCTAACATAAAAAGGAATGTTTTTTTAAATATTCAATTTTAATCATTTACACAAATAGTTGTGCACCTCCCGGCAAGTGTAGAACTATTACAGAATAGTTACCTAAAACTACGGAAGGACTACCTGACCAAAAACCCTGCCTGACCAAAATTAGTACATTAGTAAAGTTACAAGGATTGCCTTACATACTCTAAAAATGTTTCCTCGAAAACTGTTGCTAGCTAAGTAACCACAAAAACAAGCTTAAAATTTTTTCAGTCCTTACAGGCGCACGTCTAACGAGACAAATTTAAATTAAAGCTCATATTTCACACTACGCTACACTCGATGATTCCTAGCAATTAGTCATGTCGTCAGAGCCCTTAACATTTAGCAGTTGCTAATTGAGCGCATCACAATGCAGTCGATGAAATAGCACCGTTCCACTTGAACGCGCATCGTTCTCGATCCAATGAATAAATAAATAGCTTTTGGTTCCAGACGACTTTTAAGTGTTCCAGTGATTTTTGTTAATGCTGTTTTTTGTTTTTTAATCCTGCGAGGTTAAGCGTCTGGGATTCGTTTTAGGCAGAGTGATTGGGGCTCGTGGTAGACATAAGTAAGCCGCGATTTTGCTTTTTATTTTGTGGTTCTGCTTGACATTTTTTTTTTTGTTAAAAGCTAATGCGAGGTATTCTAAATACTGATAGCTACGCTACATCAACGAGGGAAGAGAAAAGAAAGAATTTATTTCTGTTAAGTAATAGCCAGATATGTAAAAGTGAAGTTCTTCAGGGATTCAATTTTCCTCTTTAAAGAGAAACTTAAAAAAAAACTACTATAGAATAAATAAATTGTTGATATTTTTTGACCAACTAATTTGTATCGAACAAAAAAAAACTATTCTAAAAACAGACAACTTTTTAATCCATTTTCTGTGCTTCAAAATTGGTACAAAACTGTTGACTAAAATATGAAAAAATATCACAGTTATGTATTTAACTATAAAGAATGGATGATCATTTTCAAAATTAAACTACTTACAGTGTCTTAACTACGAAATCTAAAAATAATATATACAAAATGTAATATATATAAAGAATTACTTGAGATTAGAACAAACATACTGGTTTATTCGTACACCCTAAAATTTGGGTGGAAATAGAACCAGAGGCAACTTCACAAGATTAGTAAGTAGCACACAGATCTCTAGCGGTAGACACATTAAGCCTGAACGTCTCGGAAAAAAGCGTTGAAGGCGCAATCCTACGCTAAGTCAGGCTACTTAGCAACTTGCCAAATGGAATCCATTACAACAGTTTGGGTTATCGACGTTAGGAAAGAGCGTAAAGGAGTTAGCTTTTTTCATGTTTTTCCTTAGCTTTTCAAAAGATTTTTTTCCTAAAGAAGAAAGATTACAAAATGTTACTTAACTAATAACCTTCCATTTTATAAGAATATCAAAATTAGGCGAGCCAAAATATGTAAAGTAATTTTCCGTCTATTTGGCAGTGTATATGTAAAAAATGTTGCACCCCTTACAAAATTGTAAATTGGTTAACTACGTACATGAACATAAAATAACAATTTTTAAGCCCATAAACCGTCCCGCTGTACAATTTTCAGCCGTAACCCATTGAAATAAGCGCCAAAAACATATCAATAATTGTATTATATAATAAGATACTAAAACGAAGATTTACACGAATGTCAGTACACTAAAACCCGTTTTATAGGTTGTTTCGTACTATAAAAATGTTATGGCAGCGTTTTGTTGCAAAAAACAAGGTAGAATAATATAAAATTGACAGGCCATGTTTTATGTTGTCGTCAATAGTAAGCCGCTTGGAAACGATTCATTAGGTATTTATGTAAATGTTGGGTTTATTACAGAAAGTATAGATTTTGCTCTAGTACCGAGTACGAGGCGAGGGTTATAAATTGACTAACCGTTTCGAATTTACTGGTAACATGAACGAATAAAAATGGAGTATTAATGAGGACAAAGATCCCTGAGAATTTGTTTATTGTATACAAAAATAGTCTAGGCTTTAAATAAACGATTACTGTATTGATGATTGAGCTATTTAAAATAAAGTGACCATATTATTAACCTTTCGACGACCAAGCGACAGCCGGCTGTCTCGCTGCTATTGTCTCTTGAACCACGTGTGTTCGAAGGTTTAAACATTAAAGTTACCGAGAGACGTAGCGAAGTGATTAGTAATCACTAAATATTAAATATTAAATTAATTATTAATTAGCCATACTCAGCTGACAGTGAGCTTAGTATAATGCCCTTAAAGACGACTTATAAGTCTTAGAATGGCGGCTTTTCACTGGAAACCTAATCATGGTTGACCAGTAACTGGCGACCGTAATTATTAGTCCGTGACTCATTACACTTATAATTTCACTAGCTGTCCCCGTGATTTTACCAGCGTTATGTGGAAAACATATAACATAACGTGTTCTACTTCCCTTTTCTCGTGATGTTTTGTAGTCTAAATGTTATTAAATAAGCTACATTAATGTAATATTTTATCATAATCTGTTCAGTACTTAGTTTTTGTGGAAAGATTGAAACTCAACTCCTTATATTATGGTGAACCACTTTTCGCAAGAGAGTCTGATCTATCGAGTCTTGTTTATCTACTTTATCGATCATTTTACTAAATGTTATCTCCATTTTTTCTTCATAATTCATGTTCGTACCTGGAAAAACATATAATTAGTTAAATTAAATTTGAACTTCCTAATTTAGTATCGGGTTTCAGTTAGAATAAAATAAAATGAGATCAAACGCGGCACCTTTGTTTAAAAATATTTACTGCATAGTTAAACAATAAGCGCCTTACTAATAAACGCTGCATAAAGTTATGACAGGTTTATACGTCAAAAAATGTATAGTTACACAGGCTTTATTCATTGCATAACTTTACACAATGATTATAAGTAAGGGCATTAGTGTTCAGTAAAGTTTAGCTGCTATTATTATAATTAATTAATTCGAGAATTTTAGCTATATTTTAGAGACAAGAGGAAATATTCACAGGTTGGTTAGCACAGTATTTGAGCGATCAGTTCTTGTGCTGTGTGAGTCGCAGGATCGATTCCCGAATGGGGCAAATATTTGTATGAGCTAAAGGTCCTGATTGTTTGAGGAAAAAATAATATATAGTGTGATGCATTTTTTTAACAAAACATAAATATAAAAATTACTATGTCGTTATACTGTCGTGTTGATCCAATTGCTGTCATATCAAATATCTACGGGAGTCGTTATGGGTATGTAAAACGATTAAAAACACTTGTATCGAAACAACGAAGATTACATTCTAAAATTATATTTTACCAACTAAATATTTTGTTGTAAAATACCGGACATATTGAAACGAATGCACTGTAAACACTAAAACTGAGAACTAAAACCATTTTTGTTAAGACCATCCCACATTTTCATAAAACTACAGATCTTATCAAGTAAAATGTTAGCCAGTGGATTTTCAATACTTGCTAAGAAATAGTTCTCATGTCGCATAGTCGTAGAACCAATGTTGAACGCTACGAGCGTAGCAGCGTAGCACCGTAGCTGTTGCTACGTACGGTCGCGGTATAAATATTTCAGCACAGGAAATTATGCTTTTACTGATACTGTAGCCGTGCAAGGTTTTGAATGGGAAAGCGAGACTTCGACTGCTAAACTGGAATGGAACTTGAATTATGTATTTCGGATCTGTTTTATTGATAATTCAGAGGAAGTTCTTCCTTTAAACGCGGAGAAAATGCTTTCTTCGCGATTTTATCAGGTTTTGGTAATGTATGATTATATCTAAAAGATGTACGTAATTATATAATTCTTGCTGGCGTTCTCAGTTCTATTTATATTTAAAAGACGATGTCGTTACCAGACTAAAATAAACTATTTTTAACAGCTTCATTACCAGACCATTTATTATTTATCAAGTACGCACTAATACTATCCACGTATATATGGACTGATGTATTATTTATTTACCCCTCGTTTGATACGGAAATTGCAGTTTTGTAATATTCACGAGAACCGACGCTGGATTAAATTCTAAGTTATAATTTATAAGCGTATAGCGTGATGCGGTAAAGATTTTATTACTAACTTTTGCCCTTGACTTTATCTGCGTAAATGTCGGCAAGATATCGATATCGAAATTCCAAAATACTCCACAATAAATTTCATTAGGTTTAGTGGTTTAGTTGTGAATGCATAACAGACATATAGATAAACAGACAAACGAGCAGGGTTTTAGAGGTTCCTCCAATCAGACGAGATGTTATGCCTGATGGGCTGTATATTGTGGGATTTTATGTATATGTCTTGTCTTGTCTTTCACTACAGAGCCACATTCATATTAAAAATATTAGTTTGAACGTACGTAACTCTTTTAAATAAAATCAACAAGTTTATTTCAGTAGACTTTTAAATTACTCATGTCCTAACCTACAAAGCACTAATTTTACAAATGATGTTGAAAATATGGAACTTTTTCAACACATTCCGCTCAAAGAGATAAATAATGTAAAAAGGTTTTATCCGTTGTGCGTTCAAAGCTAGTGAAATAATAATTACATGAAATGTATGTTTTTTTAAATGTGTTGTTAATTAGGGACATTTGTCAAGATATAGTATGTATTTCTGCCTCATTATTGGTATGATAATTTTGACATACCTGCATTTTGATGGTAGGCATCGATCGCTAAATCGCCTTTCAGAGAGATTTACAAGATGGACTAGTGACGATAAGCGATAATGATATGCAGTCTCCAAACGCTCCTTCATACGATACAGCGCATAGCTAGTCTGTTTTTGTCCGACCATCAAAGGAAATACGGATTCGATCTTGACATTTCTTGAACATATAATAAAATTATAGAAACACAAATAACATCTATATAAACTAAACCATTGAAGTGAGAGTTTTGAAATTAATAACGGTTTCATGTTTATAGAAAATTCTATCAAGCACCTTTCAGCTACAGTTTGTTATATAATCCTTACTTCCTTATAACTAATATTATAAATGAGAAAGTAACTCTGTCTGTCTGTCTTTCTGTCTGTCTGTCTCTTCTTCACGCCTAAACCACTGAACCGATTTGAATGAAATTTGGTACAGATATAGTCTGGGACCCGAGAAAGGAGAGATAGTTTTCATCCCGGAAATCCCCCGGGAACGGGAACTATTATTCCACGCGGACGAAGTCGCGGGCAAAAGCTAGTATTATTATATTTCTTTCTCTACTCCTTTTTATTTTAAAAATATTACGAAGTACTTTAAAAGTGATTGCAATTCTACGAATGTTGTGCAAAGTTTTGAAGGCCAGTGTCAGGTTTGATGCCGTACAGCGAATGATACGGATACAGTAATCGGGTCGGGTAAATGACACATAATCTGGCCCCGGCTTAATGTGTTATGTAGGTATCACATCCATACGCAAAAGTTCATACCCAAAGTTTCGGAGTACCTACTCAAATTTTCACCTAGATTATACACAAGACAAACGTAAATTCCAAAGTTTAAATGGATAAGACGGTAGATTTAAGGAACGTGACTTAAATATTTTAAGCGAAGAAATAGTGATTTATTTTGTAATTAAAAAGCGAAAATGAAAGATTTTTATCGCTTGGCATACAAATTGTCACCTAGGGCATTAACTTTCTGTTCAAACATTCATCACGCCAACTAAACGTAATTAGTACCTAGAAGCTTTAAATAAAGTCTAGATAAAATAAAATCAATACTAACGTTGACAGCTGTATACATTATTAACATAATAATTATAACTGTCACGTACTAGCTTTTACCCGCGAATACGTCCACGTAATTTTTAATAGCGTAACTAGCGACCCGTCACAATCTTTGGAAATCCAGTTCTCCGTTATAAACAATATGCTTGTATTATACATATGTATAACCGTTAAATCGATTTGATCTATTAAAAGAGCCGCATCAAATCTGTTGCGCAGTTTTAAAGATATTAGCATACATAGAGACAAACAGACAGCGGAAAGTGACTTTGTTTTATACTATGTAGTGAAGCACTCTAAAAAAAATGTAGCTTTGGGTCAGTGAAAAAAGTTGAAATAGATCATTAGTTGTAATTCCGTAAAGTTTCTTTTTGTTTTTATTGTAAGAATTATTGCTACAAACAAAAAATAAACTTTACATCTTTTTGTAGATAATAAGTACTTGAAGTTACTTGTATACGTAAGTTAAATAATTATACTTATCTATTTGTAAACGCTGTCTCATGGAGTCATACAGGAGAAGTTCTGAGTATGGGAGCAACGCTTCATACTGTCTGCGGAAACCTGAACTTATAGTTAATATAAATCTGATAAAAAATGACATTCAAATATTTTGATTTTCTTATTTTAAGCAAACGTTGAGGCCGGTATGTAACTTAACTCGCTTTGAGCAAGTATTGTGATCAAGGCTTGTATCTTCTTTGTATGAGAAGAGGCCTTTATAGAGTAGAAGAGACCTTAACCCTGAAGAGTAATAGGCATAGAGTGGCAACAGTACTTCAATGCACCTTTACCAACAATTATTATACAAACACGTATTGTAGCACGCTATAAGTTTATAATTTACACCACACATCACCGGGGTGCATCACACCCAGGGGAGGGCGTTAGTGAGTTCATTTGAATGATTCGACACCTCCCTAGAGTATCAACCCTTTCATCAACCTGGGGTGCAATTTTACATAATAATAAGCTGTTTTTTCTTCATACGGGTGTTAAGACGGTTTTGGAAGAAAACTTTTGTTACTGCTACAGCAATTTGTTTCATTTGTGAAGGGTGGTTGAATTAAGCACGGTTATAGATACATTTTGTTTAAAATGATAGAGCTTTTAACTATTATATTGTATCTAGATTTCATATCATACTTATTTTGCTGTTTTAAAACTTATCGTTTCGTATATTTTTGTACTGTTGTTGATTTCTGCTTTTAGGTGTTAAACAAACACCTGAAAGCCTCATTAAATATTTATTCTGTAAGGAAACAGACCCAGCCACACTCAGCGTAGTAGGTAATTGCTCAGCTACTGCACACTTCCTAGCAAAGAAAACTACTACTGCACAACCTAACCCTGTAACTAACCCAGAGGTTAGTTCATACGGAATATCAGAATATTCCGTTTCATATACAAATACATAGTTACTTGACACCTAAATAACTACACCGAAAATCCACATCAAAGTTTAAGAAGGTGTCAAAAAACCCAAGTGGTACTTTTCATACGTTGAAAACTAAAATACGTGTCGTGGATTCAAAGCCACGGCCCTCAAGCAAAGTCTGACACTTTGAAGCCATTCCAATCAAAGCCGGCCCTTAAATATTAAAAGGTCGTTACACTAATGAATCGTATCTGATTTTGCCGCCGTCTGAAACGCCTTCAATGTCTTTTGGCGTTCTTTACAGCAGTTTCTTAAGAAATCTTTTGTTTGTTCACGGTTTTTTTTGCTTGTTTTAGTTTTTATTATTTTTTAATATGGAGCTAGACCTACTTAGGCTTTTTGTCGTGTATACTGTGGAGATAAAAGTTTATTTAATGAAAATAAAAGGGTGCCCTCTATCTGGCAGAAACTTGTTTCTCCGAAACCTATTTGGCATAACTCACTTGGCAGAAACTTTTTTAAACGAACATACTACGAAGATCACAGAATTTCAATAGAAATAATTATTAGTCATATTGAAAAAAATATATATATTGTTTTAAAAAATCACTATGGTGTGCTACAAAAGTGAGTGACAGAAATGAATCGCTGCAAAACCGACTTCACGTAGTCTTGTCTGCCCTACCCCTAGAGTGTAATTTAACTCGCGAAGGCGCGGAGGGGCGAGGCGGCCCGCGAGCTGAGGAGCAGGTGGTTTTAACGCACACCGCCGCGGCTGAGGGTGGCCGGCAAAGCCGGCCAGCAAGCCGAAGCTGCGGTGGTGGACGTAAAACCATCTGCGACGATTAGCTCGCGTGGGACCGCCGGAGCCCCGCAGCGCCGGAGCCGTGACAGAAGCCATGCCTGCTGCATGTTGCATGCTTGCTGCATGTTGCATGCCTGCTGCATGTTGCAGGCTTGCATGCTGCATGCCTGCTGCATGCTTGCTGCATGCTTGCTGCATGCTTGCATGCTTGCTGCATGCTTGCTGCATGCCAAAATAAGATATGAAATGCATGCCAAAAGATGATTCTGGCTGTGAATTTTCTGCGATATGATGGTTCTACTTTTGATTATTATGGATATAAAATATATGCCAAAAGATGATTCTGGTTGTGAACTTTCTACGATATGATGGTTATACTTATTGATTATTATGGATATGAAATTTATGCCTAAAGATGATTCTGACTTACAAAATTATGGGTTTCGGTGTATGGTAAATGAGTGTATGCCAAACGATTTTCTGCGAAAAGAGGTTTATGCTATCCGTTGCTATGCAAAATAAAATTATGACGTAAAAAGTTCTGCTATAAAGAGTGGACCCAAAATAAAATCCGACAGTGAGGTGATGGCTCCGGCTCCCAAAATCTCCACCAGCAGGCGGGGTGCGGGCCGGATTGGAGGAGGGGGGCGTAAGCTCCCCGCGCAGGAGGCTGCGCAGCGAGCCGAAAGGCTCGCCCTGGAGGGGCGTCACCCCGGAGCGGCTTCTGCGCCAGCTCCGCGGGATGAGCCAGCCGCCGCAAGGAGCTCGAGGGGGGAGCAAGCGGTCGACCTGGCGAAGTTGGTGGGTGAAGCACTGACGACGGTGGCCTTGAAGAAGAGCAAAAGCTCCAAGGACAAGGCCATGGCCGAGGCCTATGATGTGATCATGGCAGCGGCGAAGGAGGCCAGCAGGCCCCAGGAGCCCACACAGGCCAAAAGGGAGCTGGCCGCAATGCGGGCGGAGGCCAACAGTCCCCAGGAGCCCACACAGGTCGAAAGGGAGCTGGCCGCAATGCGGGCGGACATGAAGGCGCTCCGAGAGGAGAACGTTCAGTTACGCGCGGACCTGGCCAAGCTCCAGGGGGACGCGCGTCTCTCGGCTGAGCCCAAGGAGACGGAGCTCAAGGACGTGCTCCAAGCCTTGGCGGATCTCCAGCGCCGGTTCTCGGTGCTGGAAGGCATTGCCCTCCGGCCCCCGCTCGCGGCTAGTCGAGCGGCCCCGGTGGCGCCGGCGGCAGGGCCAACGGCAACCTTTGCCGCGGTGGCCGCGGCTCCAGTGGCGGGGACGACAATGCGTGCCGCTGCGCCGGAGCCGGCGAAGGAGAAGGCCACGCCAACCAAGAAGGGCAAGGCGGCAAAGCCCAAAGTGGTGGGGGCACCCGCAGCGAGTGCGGCTGCACAGTGTCCCACGTCGCCTCCTCCTCCTCCCCCGATTGCCGAAGCTCCGGCTGAGCCCGGTTGGCAAGTCGTCGGGGAGGGGAAAAAGGCGGCTAAGGTGGCCAGGGCCGCCAAACATCGGCAGCGGCGGCAAAAGCGCCGCAAGGCCAAGAGCCTCGCGGCCAGGCTCCGCGCCCCTAAGTCTGCAGCGGTAGTATTAACCCTGCAGCCGGACGCGGTGAAAAAGGGCGTCACATACGCGGCAGTCCTTTCGAAGGCTAAGGCAGCGGTCAACCTCGCTGAGGTCGGCGTGACCGAAGGTCTGCGGCTCCGAGTCACGGCGACCGGAGCCCGCATGCTGGAGGTCCCGGGGGCGACCAGCGGCCCCGTCGCCGATGCCTTGGCCGAAAGGCTGCGGGAGTCCCTCCAGGCGGAAGAGGTACGAGTGTCCAGGCCCACCATGCGCATTGATATGCGCGTCACCGGCCTGGACGACTCCGTCACAGAGGAGGAACTGGTGGCCGCCGTCGCCAAAGTGGGGGGCTGTCCCGCTAGCGATGTGCGGGTGGGCGCCATCCGCTTTGACCGCTCCGGGCTGGGTGCGGTCATCGTGAGCAGCCCCGTACCGGCGGCAAAAGCGATCGCGGGAAAAGGCAGCCGACTACTGGTCGGAGACTGGACTTCGGCGCAGGTCAAGCTGCTGGAGCCCAGGCCTCTGAGGTGTTTCAGGTGCCAGGTGGGACACCATGTCGGTGTCCGTTGCACTTCGGAGGTAGACCGCAGCGGCGACTGCTTCCGCTGCGGTCAGCCCGGTCACAAGGCCGGCTCGTGCACCGCCGCGCCGCACTGCTTCGTATGTGCGGCAGCCGGCAAGCCGGCCGATCACCGGGCTGGGGGCAAGGCTTGCGCCCCACCCACCAGGACCAGAGGAAAGGGCCGGAAGCCCTCTGCCGCCGCCCCCGCCGCTCCCGCTGCTGCCGCCGATCGTTTCGCCGATCCCGCTGCCGCCACGGCTCCCGACGTCCCCGCTGCTGCCGCGTCCGCCGCTGCCGCCGCGACTACCGAGGCCGCAATGGAATGCCAGTAATGGCCCCATTGCGGCGGCGCGTTAGTGTTCGCGCCCCTCAGGGAGAGTCAGCGTAGGAAGGGGCCCAACAGGGCCAATGCCTGCCGGGGTTGCAGACTGTTTATAATGGTTACTGTGACTCCGGAACATAAAGAGCAACCGAAGGAACATGAGTGGGTTTTAGTCAGTAAAAGTCTGACACGCCCTCCCGCCCCATGGCGGGAGAAGTCATTTGATGATTTCCCACTCCCCAAAAAAAAAAAAATATCTTCTACAACTCGGATAAACTTAACTTTTCTTAAAACAACTTAAAAAAACTGTTAAAAAAGAAAAATCTGTATCTATTTCGGCATAAACTAAGAAATGTCTGTCATTTCGTCACAAATTAATGTCACATTCCAAAGAAAAACAAGAACAACACGCCAACAACAAAGGAACGAAGAAATGCACCTTACGATCGTCATTTATCACAACAGAATCACATTTAAAGTCCGTCCTAAAGAATCAATGTTTTGTACGAAACATTTCTATCCGTATTCTGTTTTAAGGAAAATCCGTTGGAATTGTAACTGTTACAATACATTTTACTTATAGTGCAGAGCTGCACACCTCGGTGTTTCACGTCGATTGATCGGGAATAGGGATGCTGATCGAGTAGGCGACACGAAGCGTAAAATGAGTTGTTCGCATCGCCGCTTCGGCCGTCTGCCAACACCGTTCGCCAGTAAACATCTATTGTCTTGCTCGTAAAACGTACAAAGATTTTGTTCGGAAATTGCAAACGTCTTAGATACCCTTCCCCCGAACCATGGCAGTAAAGTTGCTTTCATTACATCAAGTTATTGGATGGATTCCAATATTTTTCGTACGACTGCATTCGATTGCATATTGCGTAAGGTATGATTATCGACAATTTATTTCGTATGTCGACTCTGCATATATTAGTATTCGTTTCGATTTTCGTGATAGCAAAACGTCTGATAGGATTTTCAGGTACATATGGTTTTTATTCCGAGAACGACAGACACGTCGGTCGTCTTGAATTCGAAATTCATCGTAAATTTTAAATTCAAGGCGACATCTCAATAAAAATAATAATATGAATGATTATATTTTACACAGATGGAAATTTTTAAAACAGTATTTTTTAAACAAATATCGTTCTAATTGTATTAATTTCCTTTATATCTTTCAATCTCGCGGAAGGTAAACAATTCACTGAAATTTGTTTTGCTATTTTTTAACAGTTCAATTCAGTTATTTCCTACTTAATGCATCAATAATTTCTACAGGAATAGTTCCAGTAAGATTAAACAATACAGTCATAAAATGTATAGACAAGTTAATATCCCATGTAGATCGTAAAACCTCTGAGGGAAAGGGCTGACTCACGGGGAATATAGTACTAGGAAAGTAAAACTTACCTATAGGGGGAATTTATTATTGACTTCTTACTATACTACAATTTATTTACAACTAGCGTGTTCCTGGAACGTCATCGGCATAGAAGTCAAATGTACATAATATATCTATTGTATTGTATAGCAAAGCTCAAGAGATTCTTTCTCTATCCGATTAAGGGTTAGGTTTATCTTTAGAACTACCAGCTAGATTTTACTAATTGTATTTGTATGTGGTAGTCATCAAATTATAATACGGACCAGCCAAACAGTTTAAAATAAACAAACTTGGCAGAGCATGTACTATGGTAGCCAGACAGCAGATACGTTGAAACGTACTTATGTAATTTATAAATACATAATATAGACAAATTAAACCCAAAAACAGAACAAACCATCATGCTTACTACGCAATGTTTGTCCTGGGTCTAGCCACTAGTAGTGGCTAGACCAAGAGGACCGTTCCAAATTCAAACAAATACTGTTTTCTTTTGTATTTATTTATGTTATGTAGAGATATCTTCGTAGTAGTTTTCTTTTTTAAACAAAATCCCGAACTGTTTATTGCTCGATGTTCACACTTCACCGACTAATAGAGTTGTTTACAGAACTTCATTGATTTACGTTCTGTAATTGCCAATCAGACGTGCAGATTGCTTTTTCATCTTTTTAAGTTTTAGAGAAAATATTGTAGAGAATTCAATTTGCATTCAAGAGATTTTTGTAACTGTGATGACACTTTCTTACATGTTATAAAACAAATTCCCATACCGCGTCTGTGTGTATACGTATTCGCGGTGTACTCTGAAACTACTGACTGCATACGCGCTAAGTTGGGTAGGTTCCAAGTTATAAACCCTTTTTTGTGTATCAGTGACATCATTTATGATTTATTTACAAGGTGTGTGTGACCCAAACCGCTGCGCTTACATACTATCACACATATTATTGAGGTTGATATTGACATACAACATTAATATAATGGGGAATTTATGTTTTACATCTAATAAACGGTATCGTCAAATGACATATATACTATTTGCACTATTAATACGTCATTAATTTATTTGTGAACTAAAATTTTAATTTTCATGTTTTACATCATTCACCAATGTTATTAAATGTAAGACATAATTTCCATAAGATCTCTCTTAATTTTAGATAAAATCATCGTAGAAATGGATTTTAGTAGCACTGGATTTGTTAGTCAATTCAGTTGCTAACCTAATGACGTCATAAGGTGACATTGCACACAAACCCTAATGCCCATTTCATACGAGGGCAGAACAGTGAGGCAGAACAGTACTGCTACTGTTTGAACGCACAGAACTGTACTTTCCTGTGCATTCAAACAGTAGCAGTACTGCCCTGTTCGTTCAAACAGTGGCAGTACTGTACTGCCCACTTTTCTGCCTCACTGTTCTGCCCTCGTGTGAAATGAGCATAAAGAAAAGTCGCAATTTGACAGCTCATAAAAAGTTCATCAATTGATAATGATAATCGTATTATACAATTTAAAAGAAATATAAACAGGTTTTAGTAAGAAATTGAATTTTCTTTTGTTGTGTCTTAAAACTATTGTTCAATTAAAGCAAACAAACGCAGCACCCATTATTGCAACATGCAACCCAAAACTACACTTCACAAAGATTCTCTTTCAACTAAAACGTTCTCATTACAAACATTCTATTCTTACTAAAACAATATGTTCGTACGTTCAAAAATTAAACTTTCGCAATGTTCGGGCCTTGCCGTAACTTGGTTGCTTTAGTTTCCAACTTATGTGCGCGGCATTATCTTAATACCACAGGCAGCATAAGAACGGGCACATTGTTATACTGTTTGTCTACTTAATAGTTTTTATTTATAAGTTTCCCGAAAAGCTTATCGAATTCGCACTAATGCTGCATGCATGTTTATGTTTTGTTTATAGCGGCAATAGAAATAAAACTCTGTTAAAATTTTCGCTCTTCACCTCATGAAATACAACCAGTCCCATTGACATTCTTTTAGTACGAAACCCCAAAACTGGTAGAAAATTCCGAGGACATTAAGTTCGCCTTTGTACCTTTTGTGCCTAAAGTGTAAATAAATAAATATATAAATAAAACGGTCTCGTATTCCTCACTAAGCTGGTGGGAGCGTGCTTTTACCACTGAAATCAATCATTCTATATAAAACTCTTCTAGTCAAAAGGAAAATCTCACAAAATATAGCCACGAGGGACCCAGTTTCATTTCATCCATGTCGCTACGAAATGAATTATAAGTAGCAACTTGATACACTCCCGCTGGCCGTATCGGGTCATCGTCTAGAGGATTATATCCATTACTGGTCTTGTACAGACATGCTCTATCATAGTATTTACTAATCCAGCAATGGATGGGATTTGTTCGTGTTAGCCAGCCAACTTGTAGATGCAGGGATATATTTCATAACTGCAACGGACGCTATCTATGCATGCAAATTGCGTTTTACCTTGGGCAAGAATGAAAATATTTCCTGAGGAGTTTTTAAAATATTTTTCTAACTTACCTGCAGGTGTTATCGTATCTTATAAATTGTTTTACTTTGTCTAGTTTATTGAGTAGACGGTGTTCTATGAATCAGTAAATGGTCGTTTGTGATTGTTTTTCTTAAGAACTATTAGAAATTAAAGTAAGCCGTGTTTTTTACAGTAAAAGTCTTTTTTTTTCTTCTTTTATAAAGAGTTGCTCTACGAATTAACTTCTTTTGCCGTGAATGTGTCACAACTAAACTCGGAAAAATTACATGTACACCATACAAATATTTGTCCCGCATGAGAATCGTATCCCTGACACTTAGCAATAAATCGTAAGCCACTGCCTTGACCGTGTCGTCTAAGTAATCTTCATCGCTCTAGCCTTACAAGTGTGGTTTCAAGTGTAACCGAATCCAGTTGCATAACAGTGTTCAACATGGAGTGACTACTTAACAAACCACTACATAGCCGCTCTATTGCTAAGTAACTAGACTCTCTTTGGTTAGACTGATCTTCTGAACTTTTTCTGAATCTCGTAACGACTGTAAAAGGTGTGTGTGTGACAGCCGGGACCAACAGCTCGACGTGCCTTTTATTTCTATGGTAATAAAAGGCCATAAAATTTTAATCACATGTTTAAGATGCGGGCGTCTTAACCCCCGCATCAATTGACATTAAACTGTCTGATATAATAAATACATAAATTATTTAACCGCAGTGTCACAATTTTCTCGGAAAAACATAAAGAAAAATATAAGTACTGGTAATTATTCCAAGACAGTCCACAGAAGTATAAACTGACAGAGCCCACGTTCCTTTTGACACGCCATTTAACCCTTAAACAAACGCGAGCCGGTATGCATTTTTTTTTTAAAGTTGGATTGTATTTTAGGTAATTGAGGGTCACTGATTTCATATTTTAAATCAAAATTTAAAAAAGAATAGGGGATGGGGTAGTTTTTCTGGTGGTAAATAATTTACCATTATCCGTTCATGACTACAAAATTTTTGATGTTGGTGGTAAAATTGTTACCATTGTCCGTTACGGTTTAATTTTCGTTTCTTGACTAGTGATTTCCTCTTGGTTTTACTTATAATATTTATTTTATATTTTGGAAATGAAACATTTAATTTTTTAAATATTTTTTTATTAGTATTGCATATTACCTATCTTAATTACTTTTTTTTATTTAAATTTATTTTCTTTGACATATTGAATATCTGAAATAAACAAAGTAATAATTGACACGTTACGTAAGAACTTTATATAACTTCTCAAAATATTTATTTAGCTTTTTGCAGTCCACAAAAAATATACAAAAAGACAACCGATTTTTATATAGATAATCTGATATTTTTCAAAGTGGGATCGGACAAGGGTAAGATATTTACCACATATTTGAAACATCTAAATTATATAAATAAGTCAATTGCAAATGTTGCTAATACGTGAGATTGGTCAAAATATGTTATAGTTTTGGAATTTGCGTCGAAAAAGTACTTGAAAGATTTTTTCTTGAACAAACTTTTAAAATTTCTGCAAACACCCGCCAAAAACTCGACTTTTTTCACAACAAAACCGTTGAGTCAACTTTGACATTACCTTACAGTGACAAAATGACGTTGACAGGTTATCAAATGAAATAAAATAGATAAACAAATTATTATAGATTATAAATATGTGATATTTATAGCTTTAGTGTTACCGTATTAAAAGTTAGAGTGCATTATTTAAAAAAACACGATGTGGTAATATATATACCTTTATTTGAATAAGGGTTAATTATAAACTAAAGAACACAATTGTCCTTTTCAAGGGAAGTTAATTTTTCCCTCAACGGGGTCTGAATAAGGAGATTAATTAGTGACAACAAGGCGACTTTATATGCTCCCAGTCTCCATTGTGATGTTGTGAAAACTGAGGACACCTTATTGTTATACGATCATTGTGGAGCTCGACTCGTGAATAGAGGCACATGTGAAGGATTTTCTTGTAGAAAGACGTTATAGTTTTCTAGGATGAATAATGAAATAACCACTAATCTGCTCCTATAGTATGTTTAGTGCTTTGTTGGTTGTTTTATGTCTATTTCGTATGATATAGAAGGATACAAGCACTTTAGTTTTATTTCAATTAACAATAGGTTTTTGGTCGACCAAAAACCGTCGTAGAATCAAAAGCTCTTTATAGATGTAATTGGTACACCCATGAAAGCAAATAAACTATCCTAAGAAAAACACTAAGTTGGTTTCCCGCTCAGTTGTTTAAGCAGAGGTCTATGCCACTTGCATACTGTAGGTAGCGGGCGGTGTCTTGTTAAAGAGCGAAAATGTTTTTGGTTCCTACACATCGCGGTCAAAAAAGTGACAGCTGATAAATAAAGATGATCATCACAGGTGCAAAGAATGGTCTTTGCACCTGTGATGATCATCACAGATCATCATCTTTATTACGCTTTCTCGTGATGGCACGAGAAAGCGTAGTCACCTTCACAAGGCACGTTAAATTACCTATGAAAAAAAAAACAATTTCCTAGTGAAAGCCATTTTTTGTAATGAGTAGAAACACGTGTTAAAGTATCGGTTAAGCACAAACTCATAAACCCAATGCTCAATTTTACACCTTCATTCAACTTTTATGACTTTGTTGTCTTAAGGAAAACGGCTTTAGTGTATTATCAGATAGTAACTCCGATACAGCAGTCGAGATAACGATGCTCTTTTGTTTTCCGATGTTGAAGTGTGAATTTATTGATGTTAACAAAAGATAACAAAATGCAGCATCGATACCTGCATTGCATATACCGAGATTGAATAAAGGGAAATGAAAAAAGTTCTTCGGGGATGTACTTTGAAAATGAACAAAGAATCTAAAACGGTACTTTAATTCTATGTAAAATTTATTCTTCTACAAAGAATAAATTTAAGAAAAATTGATATTACAGTGACTTATTAAACAACAATAGAAAGCAGTATTTTTGTGAGTCATTATTTTAATAGTTAGCAGAAGTCTATTCATTTGTTAAAGTGGTAATCTATATTAAGTGTTTTTTTTTCTTCAAGGATTATCTAAAAAATCATTTTTAAAAGTGTTGATAGAATTACGTACTTACAAAAATCAGCTAAAAGCGAGCCGGACTCGTCAATAAAGGATTCCGCGATTTGTTTTTGCAGCGAAGAATGTAGATAAAAAAACTGTAGTAATTATGGTTCAACAATGGTCTTAAAAATAGACAGTAAGGGATTCGGTTATAAAAAAATGTGACAGTCAGCAAGGTTACTGTCGAATTCCAAATGAAAGGAATATTGTCGACTCGATGTCCATGCAGACTTTGGGAAGAAATAATGGACAATAAACTCTTCAAAATACTGTTTTAACTGTCTTCCTCGGTTTAACCTTTAGAGGTTGTAGCGTGATGTTATAAAGCTTATACACGTCCTCAATGATTGGACTATCCAACAGTTTAACACATTTAATTTGGACCAGCATGTTCAACCAAACAAGCAAACTCTGCAGCTTAATAATTATTAGTACTGATATAAATTCTCTTATAAATCCAAATTAATAAAACCACAACCTCAATATCAAAGTTAAAAACAATGACAAAGAAATAACAATGTAGTAACTAGTAGACCGATATCCCGACCGGCGACTCGGAACAAACTCGCTAAGAAAATGTATTTTTAAATCGTCGCCGTCGCGTCTTCTCACTGGATCCACTCAATTAGTAACAGGCTAGGAGTCATTAATTATAGCGTTCCAGACACCGTTGTATATACTTCTTTTATGGTATGAATCAGTAGTTTTCTTGTGTTAGTGTGGGGTGCATAATTGGCGATAGCGAAAGGTCAGCTCGCTCTTTGTAACGATACTTGTTAAAAGAATATTAAAATATTAGTTGCAACCTCAGCTTTCAAAGAAGAAAATGTATGAAAACTGGTTGCCTGTTTTGCTTTTTGAGACTAAAGTAATTTCTTCTGCTTTATGGGTGCCTAGACATAAACATTACATTAACAGTAACAAGCCAGTAACGCTTTGGTTAGACTGGCGATCAGACTTTTCTTACTGTCCGTGTCAGATGTCAAAGATCAACGGGTAACAACCGGAACCATTAGTGTCAGTGAATGTTAGGCATGTCCAAGAAAAAGTCATATTGGTAATTGCTTAGTTTCAAAACCATAACCTCATGCTTAAGTAGTGATGTTGGTGGTGAGTGGTTCGTGGTTGGAATTCCCGACCAAAACCATCAATAAATTAGTATAACGTAAAAAAGGTGTCCTTTTCAATTACACTACGTCCTAAACTGTGCCCTGTTTGTTTAGTTGTTTAACTAAATGTAAACAATCTTAAAATGTCTTATTATGTAAAGACAATTAAAAAAAAATCGTACCAAGATAATCTAAATCGAGTTATTTATCTAAAGAAAATCGAACAAAATTAATTAAGTCTTACCAGGATTATTTAAATTGAGTTGATTGCCTGACATCGGTTTAGGGAATTAACTAATTGTAAACATTTACAGATAACTTATTTTATCATTTTTTAGATAAAAAGACATATCAAGGTTGTTTGCCTTTACTTAAATACCTAGGTAGGCTAGGTACCTAGGTGCTAGGCATAAAAGTATTCTTTTACGTAAGAAAATACCTGTTTTAAACCACAGTGTGTCAAGATTACATTAACACTTTGCTCTCTATGTAGAATTTCAGATTAGTACAACAAAGAAAACTCTCAAACTTAATTTTGTTTCAGCCTAAAGTTGAGTTCAGTAAGAAGTTTGACAATCTAAAACATTAATGGTAAGT
This sequence comes from Athetis lepigone, assembly GCA_033675125.1. Taxonomy (NCBI): domain Eukaryota; kingdom Metazoa; phylum Arthropoda; class Insecta; order Lepidoptera; family Noctuidae; genus Athetis; species Athetis lepigone. The sequence continues at coordinate 10,481,774 of CM066226.1, read as the reverse complement.
AAATATTTTTGGAGCATTTTACCCTTGATTACTTTTAAACTTCAATCAATAGGTTTTGGCTAATGCTTGTTATAACTTGTTGTAGAACTTAGAAAAGACTTAGTACTTAGTTTTATACTAGCTGCCCTCCGCTTTGGTCGCATTCAGTGACGTCATTACTGCGTCGCTCCCGTGGGTAGAACGTTATGCTTTATGTTGAATGCCTCTCTGTCACTCAGATATATTGTTGCTTTCTAACAATAAAAACCTCTGTGGTAAAAATGTGCCCTATTTAATTTTTTCATTGTTATCTTTTACTTACTATCAAAAAATATAACTGTAATGAAGTGCGGTGAAACCTCTGTTAATATTCTTTTCCAATTTATTCTAGACCGTATAATGCGTACTGAAAGCAACGTTTAATGAACAGATTCATGGACCGTAATAAACGTCATTTATTGGGTAAAAATAACATTGAATTGGCTCAATTCACTTCGAATTCTCGCAAGTTTTCTCAACCTCCAGTGAGCCTCTAAATACGAACCGATGCGCTTTAGTCGATGTAACTAGCTCTCTTCATTTATTTTATTACCTACTTCCCTTCAGCAGAACTAGGTTAAAACAAAGTTATTGCGCTTGAACTGGTAAAAGTAGCTTTATCCGTTTGTAAGAAAAGTGTCTGTAACGACGTAGTAAACGCATGACTCACTCCAGAAACTTAAGCCGTCGGAGTCGGGGTAATCTTTATTTATTTTACGATAGAATACATTTATCATGCGCCTTTTACTTGGGTATATTTTTTATGGAACTGTTTATTCTCGATTGGCGTTTAGCAACTTTCTTTCTTTGTAAAGGCGTAAGTCCGGGCAAAATACTACCACTGCTACTACTGCCGTAAAGCAACGGTAACTAGGTACCTAATTACTAAACACTAGCTTTAGATTGAGACTTCATTGTGGTGGAAGAAAAAACCACCATAATTCTGATCTTTTGCAAAAGTCTTTTCTTAGTTGACGCCTCCTACCTAATTTGCCTGTCTTCATAAATCAAGAAATTACGTTATTCACCACAAAATCAGTGATCTAGCCTTAAATCATTTCTCATTGACCAGTATCGCGGCTGTCTTTTTCTCAAAAGCTCACGCTTCCTATGATCAGGCAGAGATTAGCTTACTTAATTTGTTAGGTACGGTCTGTAGTACGGATTGATTGCGTCAGAATAATCCATGCGGTTAATAATAAACCAGCAGCAGTATTTACCATTGAATCACTATTAGTCGACTATAATCACACCTCAAATCTACTCAATCGTCTTAGATTAAGATAAAATTACAACACAATAAGCTATATCACGGAGTATCTCAGTCAAGACAAACGGCTCGGAACTAAACACCGACATACGATGTAAAGTACGAGAGTTAATTAAGTCTGAAGCAAATAGAGTCAATCAAATGGCAAACAGATTTAATTAATAGCACGACTGTCTGGAGTTAACGCGATCCTGTTGTTAGCAAATAATGAAATGCGGTTCGCATACCCGGGTATTATTGACATATCTGTTTCTGTTTGTAGCCGGTCCGGTACAAATCGGACTCGGTCAATATGAAGTACATATCCCAATTTTTTTTTATTTACTCTAATAACAGGCATGGTCGCACATGTGGAATTTTGAACTGTCTAGTTCAACTTTGGTTATAAAATACAGCGCTGTAATAGAAAACTGACAGATGGCTTTAATTGATTTACATTGAAAGCGCTTAGGACGGAACCTTAAAAATACAACTCGCAAACTTATTACATCTCAATTGAGAGCTAAGCATTCAACAAGATTTTTCTAAGAGCTTTAGTAAGTAGATAAATCAAAGTAAACGGAATCCAGGACTTAGCACTCAGTCTGCGACTTGTATCAATCAAGCAAAGTGACTTTAAAATAGTTATAAAGTTTCCCCTTCAAACATTTGAGTACTCCCTTATATCAACAATCGTTCAAGTGTGAAATAACAAAAACTAATATCAAAGTTTTACTGCTGGTAGTTTTCTCAAAGAAAATCCGTTCATTACCTCACACGTAGTGAATTTCCCGGGTTTCTTGATGCCTTTTCCTTCCCAAATCCCCATTTTGTTTTATCTCACTCTTCAGTATGTGCTCACATACTGATGAGTCAAGCTAGAAAAACAACGAGTTTCTTCAGGGTAAATAAATCTTATCACAAAAGAGGTGACGTTCCAGTAACTATGTAGTTTCTCGAAAGTGCTCTGAAATTACATAGTTTTTCAAGCGTCACTTCTTTCGTCAAATTATGTTGTTATTCTGTTCTGTTCTAAAAACTGCATCATTTACTTTTTATTAAAAATAAATATAAATCTTAAGTTTTCTTGCTAGACAGTCACAATTTTAGCTATTTTGAAATGTCTAATCTTCAGTTTTTAAACAAACTTCTTCTAATAATTAACTTCTAAGAAACATACTGAAGTTTCTTTCAATAATGATTAATTTTCCAAATATTATTACTCTTCATTAATCTTTTAAACATTTCAAATAAAATAAGAACAAAACTACGAAACTTAAAATTTAATTTTATATCTTTGCTTCAGGCATCCATTTTAGTCGAAAACCATTTTAGACTCTTTATTCTTTACTCCAAAAGCATAGCTCCAAAAGAAAGTTTCGTTGCCAAGTATCGAGCAGACAGGTGGCAGACGTTTTCTGCCGAGCCAATAAATCACTGAGCTACTTGGTATTGCCCAGGATGCCCCGATACGCCGCGCAACTCCTGATTAATGTGCCTGATTTGACCGCTACTGCCCAAATTTATACAAAAAAATATATTGTTTATATGTATTTTTGGGGACTTTGGCTGCGCTTTGTGTTAAAGCGGTAAGCTAGTTGCATGGTAAGATAAAATAAAAGAGGCAAGTTGGAATGAAGTTAAATCAGATAAAATATTTTTTTTATATTTATTTTAAAAGACGAAATATATAATTTTATATTGCTTTTTATGTAAACTGGTTAACTAATATGACATCTATCTGTTTAAGACACTAAACTATATTATTCAAATATATTATAATTATTTGTTTGTTAGACGGACCAAAATTTTGACCTACTAGCCAGATTGGCATAGTCTTGTCACACGAAATCAAAAAAGTAACCATAAGCACGAGTAAAATCGCTGGGAACAACTAGTTAAATATTAATGTGAATTATTATTTTCTTGATTCTATCGTTAAAACTACTACATTTCTAAAACCTTTTGATCATAAATATTTTACAACCCTCATAAAAATACGGATAGGGGTACCAAAAGTAAGGCGACTTAACAATATCTACATAATAAAAGTACGTACACATGTACAAGCACACTACTCTTCGACAAAGGAAAAGTTTTCAGCTCAAGCGTCTGAAAAATATTACCCAACTTAAGTTTAATCTCTTGAAAACGCTCTAGGAAACAATTGTAAATAGGAACTCTTTGTTTAAACAACGTGGATGTTTGTCGAGACGGTATGGAGTTGTACCGACATGAATAAAAATATTGTCAAATATATGAAACTAGGGATGTTCTGTACAGCATGTTTCATTCTTCATATGTACCGTTTAAATAGTGTTGTTACTTTGCTCAGAAAAGGTCGCACTTTGTAACGTTAAGATAAAAAGACGATTTAAATTAAAGCTTAGATACGTATAATGACTTCATTTCAATATTATTAAAAAAAACCACAAGAAAAAAAAACGTTTGTAATTTTTTGGCTCATTTGTGTCAAAATCTTAGTTCAAAGTGTTGGCTACTAATACAAGGTTTAATTACAAAATGAATAATATAAACAGGACCCATGTAAGCAAAATATTTCAGCTAAAATACAATCTTAAATAGCACAAGCGGGTCTTATCTGTTTCCAAAAGTAAGATTAATTTCTTCCAAGCATTATTACGCAAGATGACTTTAATGCTAAATCTTGTGTTTCTAAGGGAATTCTTAGCGTTTTGCAAATAAAAATGAAATATTGTTTACTATTTCATAAACAAAACATCTAACTCTGATACAAGAGCTACCCCAAAAATAATATGAAAATAAACTACGGAAAACTTTTTATTGTTATAACTGTACTCACGAATGAATTGCTCCGACAGTCAGATAGCCCCATTTATTGGATGTAGACGTTATAATTTCCCAGGCAAGTTGGGGAAAAACAAATAATTCATAAACACACAGTGGCGTAGGTGTACACAAAGTGGATCGCGTTTACACAGAAGTGTAAGCAGCAAAATATAATAGTATGTTTTTTTTTTTGTTATTTTTTTATTTAATCAATATAAGCGAAGTTATTTGTAGACATTTATTCGTACAAAATGCAATAGAAAACACACGAAAAGCTAAGCTATCAGTTGCTATCTTTACAATACAATTTGTCAGATTCAAAGACATCACTAAAATGTTTAAAATGTTCATTCGAGTGAATATTCGTATTGCAGTGAGTTATTTTTAATCATTGAATACTTTGGACATAGTTAACACCGCATTTAATGTAATAATAAAAGATAGCGAAAACTCACCCATTCTTTTGCTCAACATTTTTTTATTTACAAAGAATATAGACATCGTTTTCACAAATTGCCGCCAGTCTGCCCACCTACTTTGGACATAGTTAACACCGCATTTAATGTAATAATAAAAGATAGCGAAAACTCAGCCATTCTTTTGTTCAACTCTTTTTTATTTACAAAGAATATAGACATCGATTTCACAAATTGCTGCCAGTCTGCCCACCTAAAACTATTTAAGGAGGGTTTAACATCGAATACCAGTCGCCAGTATATCGACTAGTTATTAGTTCTTGATGTGGCGGCCCAATGAGCTAGACATGGTGACTTGAAACTGTTCCAAAACTGATTAAGTTTGTCGCATATCTGTACTACATTGTTCATTGTGTGTAGTGGCTTTGCTACAAGAGTTAATATTGGTGTAGATTCTAGAAGCATCTAAATGTTAGCTACATTTAGTTCTTAGGTACTTGTGTTTATTTAACACTTTTCCTCAAACAAGAATCTCAAATGCTCACAAAAAGAAGGACTTTAAACTTTCAAACTTAGATTGACTTCGAAAAAAATCGGAGTCAACGATCACCATAAATGTAATCAATATGCAATATTTTCAGATTTGTTGAATAAAACTACCAGTATGTATACATCTCCCAATATTTGCAACATATTGGGAGATGTATAAATACTGGCAGTTTTATACGATGTCACACGACGGTGTGAGCGCCGGCATTTTTAATAAGTTTATTACCGGACGGCCACTAACGAACGGTCGCAGGCCGGGACACAAATTGACAATAAATAACAAATGGCTAGGTGGAGCTACCCTTTGTCTGTAAATTTACTCTCTATATCTTTGTGGGTGTTCATATTTTACCGTACCATGTACCAATTAAGATTGTCAGTATCAATCGAAGCTAAAATGGAATAGAATATAGCTATTAAATTCGGTATAAGATGGTAACGGGAACAATTTAAATGTAATTGTTATATTTATTCATTGTATATTTTCTGCGGTTGTACGATTGTTAGCAGTGATCGGAATAGGATGGTTGAGGGTCATTAGCATAAAACATACATCGATGTATACTAGGTGAATTTTCGAAACTGCAAATCTTTTCAAGAGGTTGTTATAAAAATCGTAAATAATCGTATGTAAATACGTAACCTGGTGAACATTTTTTTTTTATTTTAATTATTACGGGTTTTCAAAATACCTGTCAAAATAAACCACATATGCTTTGGATCTATGAAATTATCGTTTGCAAACGCAAAGCATATGTTATGTTTAAATAATAATATTTGTGTGTATGACCGCGTGGTATTAGGATGGTTAAATTTTAGCCGTGTTTTAAAACCGGTAGTTCCATACTTACCAATATGCGTAAATACGAATTAAAAAACCTATCCATTTTATTGTTGATTCAAGTCGAGAAACACTACCATAATAGCCTCCTGAAAGGTTTTGCAGATTCAAAAATACTCCGTATATTGATAGTGCCTCTGAGTTCCCGAAATTTAAAAACGAATTTGATTTTTTCTGAGAACTTTAATTACTCGATGAAGTACATTTTAAATTCCTAAAACTGGTAAGGTAACGTTAATTTTTTTATTAATACTTACTATCAACGCTATGCATCTAGATGTTTTTTTTTCGACAAGGCATCTTGAAGTTAAGCTTGCTTAGTCTGTTTAGTGCTTAACCGGTCTATCTCGTAGGTGCCAAGAGTGACTCTAGGTCTCCAGCCAGGGCGAAAAACTTAAAACTACACAACTGCTCTAAGGGCACCCCCTGTGGGGTACGGACCTTGGCTTGGGCGTATTGACATTATCAACCCATTTTGTCAACTATACCATTTATCATTGTAGTTTACACCAGGGACATAGAGAGTCAGTGTATATGACATAGCAACATACAATATCCACAACAAACTGATAATATTATTTAATAATACAAATAATTATTACAATCCGCAGTTTCATTTAGGGATTTGTGGTGAGTGTTTACTAAAGTTGAATGTAAATAAATCCAAAGCAAATATTTTAATAACCGCTTTCATGGTAAAATTAACTATGTGAACGTTTTAAGTTTTTGAGGATTTTAAAACACAAAATAGTTCCTAATTATATATATTACTAGTTTGCGCTTGCGGCGTTACATACGTAGGTGTTTAAAAATATCTACCATCCCCATTTTACTTATTTAGGGGTGTAATTCCAAAAACATATATCTTAGTGGATACTTAATGTTTACAAAGAAGACACCCTGCAAGCTTTATGACTTAAGAACCAGCAGTGTGGGCTGTACGTTGATATATTAACAATCAGTCAAACAGTTAACTAATATAATAATATATAACCAATATATAAAGCAAGTTGTCTCGTACTGTTTAATCAACGTCAAATTAAGTTACTGCACCGCCCCCCTTGTCATTTTGAAGAACAAATCTATAAATTTCATAAAAAGGTTAATTACTTTTGGCATAAATAAGCAACAATCATTCATACTCCTAAACTTTATTTATATTAAGTAAATTTTAATTAACTAGGTTCTTTAAAATTTGTAGTAATGTTTTATTCAAATGAAAACGTGCAACTACATAAAGAGCTTATTGATCAAAAGTTAACTTTGAATAGTTTGAATTTGTAAAATACAAAAGTATAATATAACTATCGAATATTCAAGAAGAATACAATACCTATTCACAAAATTCAAGAATAACGTTTCTTCAATTGTAAACTTTAGGAGCTGTGCCAATTTACTAACCGAAGCACGATGCTATTATAAACGAAATAACAATGGCCACAAATTCTAATTTAGGTATCATTTATGCAATATAAAACAACCGCAAAGCTACTGATATCAATTAAAACGGTTTAACTATGTAATTTTGTCGACTACTTGCTTTATCTGTTGATATTCCTGGCTAGATTTATTTATATAATTTAGGTGGACATTAACAAATTTGGGCTTACCTGACGCTAGTGATTTACCGCTTACATTAAGCCAAGCTCACTTCACCAAAATATTATGTGGGAGTTTGTTGATATTTTTATTTAACACCCATCTTTTCTCGTTGGAATAAAAAAAATCATTTAAAGTTGTTTTGCATCGTATTCTAATCCTTAGAATATTAAATAAATAATAAATAAATAAATATAAATACATACTGGGACACCTCACACACGGTTATCTGATCCCAAGTTAAGCTCTGCTTAGAGCTTGTGTTATGGTAACCAGACAACTGATATACATACTTATATAATTTATAAATACATACATATTATATTATTAAGTATAATTGAAAACGAAAAATACAAATAGCAAATATTATTATATTAACGGAATTAAATCATTATGGCAGTTGGTCGATTTAGTAAAAATGATTTATGTAATTTTACAATTATGGCAACTAATTTCTAATTAAAATTATACCAAAAATTAGTAAACCATTATTAATACTTATACTATTAATACCAGTCTATACAGAGAAGGCATAAACATTGATCGCCTCGCTGACAGTATCTTGGTTTACCAGTAGTGTATTAGCTTGATCTGTGGGGAATGGTACAGGTGTATAAAATCGCTCTTGTATCCACGAAATGGATCGATATTCATCATAACACTCAAGCTGATAAAAAAATAATAAAAATCAACAAAAGGCGATGATATGTAACTTTCTTAAGAACAAAGTTATATATCTTGTAGTATCTAGAACTAAAAAACACAAACACAACGAAAAAATTACTACAACCACTGTTAACGACGCAGTGGACTGCAAATTGCTGCTGTTCCTGCGCGTGGCGCTAGGGTGAAGTCTAAAGACCTTTTCTTTAGTGGGACGGTCGAATTGGGTTCGCTCGGTCGAGTAAAACGCATACGAATAAGCACTATCTTCACTTATTTCCACTTCTTGCTCTTGAGGCCGCCGCCGACTGACTGAACGGTTTGCTCGCGACACAGGCGGCTTTTATTAAAGCCCGGTTTCCACCGCGAGCGGAACTGACCCATTAATGACTTTGTTCGCAAGCGCAAACTGCAAATAACAAATAGAAAAACAAATAAACAACAAATGGTCGAATAATAATAAATAATAAATGCATTAATAAACAATTATGTATTAAAAATCATAATTTTGTTGGTGGAAATACAAGTATGCAGTTTGCGCTTGCAAACGAAGTCATTAATGGGGCCGTTCCGCTCGCGGTGGAAACCGGGCTTTACTCGGCAACAACAGACTCTGACCCGTCAGCCAATCAGCGGCCGCGCTTCTTACAAAATTTGAGAATCTTTTTTCATCCACCTACATTTTCACAATATCGATATAACTTCTCTGACTACCTGGCACCTTTCCATGTATTAATCTGAACTCTTTGAGGGTTTTTAGGCACTGCGCGCGTAAAATCTAGGTATCCAGGCACGAAAACAACACATATCAACTTCAGTGTGCCTGGATACGTTACCTAAGACACTACTATGAATTTACGCGTGCTTCGTACCCAGAACCTCCAATTATTTAGGTGTTTTGTGCAGTTAATAGCGAAATCTAAGGCTTTAGGCTCTGTCTAAGCCCTAGGTTATCTAGTATTACGTCAAACCAACTAATTATTTACTAGATTTCGCTACCACCACACAAAACGACCACTCAATTGTATGTGCCAGGTAGCAAGCATTACAACCAGTACGTACTTTCGTACGTACACCTGTTCTAGCTAGGTACTTTATTTTAGACCATTTCCTAAGCCCTACGCTCAGGGAAATAAAACAATATTTCAGCGCCTGACCACCCTAACTAATAGTTTTAATATAAATAAATGCTATGTACTTACATAGCATTTATTTATATTAAAACTATATGTCAGGCGCTGCCTACATTAGACCTCATTGTTTTATTAAACAAACTAAATAACATTTACTTAACCATGTACGTCTTACTTCATAACAATATAACTAAAATAAATGCAACATTAAACATCATAAATACATTATAAACTACTAAATTCTCCCGGCTCCCGGCGCCATCCCTGCAGCAGGCTCGTCATCCGTAACAACCACCTAAGCTTTAATCACACACCATACAAATCGCTCTCAGTACTACATCAATAAATTCAACAAACAGAAAACACTCTACCCATTAAACCACCAACTGAATACGGATCCCACACGAATTAATTAAAAACCGCCGCGATAACCGTACCGTGTGTCAACTCACAATTAAGATCTATTAAACATTATATCGCTTGTTTCACACTTACTGGGCCGAGGCAGTACATAAAGCATTTGTTAAGGACTTTCTCGACGCCCCGAGTCAATCAAGGAACACCAATGTGTAATGCCTAGATGAGACTTATAATGTATTTTTTTTTGGTGAGTGGGAAATCATCCAATGACTGCTCTCGTCCTGGGTGCGGCGGGAGGGCGTGTCAGACTCTTACTGACTAAAACCCACTCATGTTCCTTCGATTGCCCTTTATGTTCCAGGGTCACGGTAACTATTAAAAACATTCCGCAACCCCGGCAAAACTTATAATGTATTAGCTTTGCTGCTTTATTTTTAAGTGTAAATAAGTACATAGTTTACGCTATCACGGCTAAACTACTGAATCTATTTAGATAAAGGACGTCTGGTAATTTTCAGGGTAGTCAGAAGCTAAAAAGTCTGACCAGTCTAACTAAGGGGTATCGTTTCGCCCAGTAAGTGGGTTGTGGAGGTCATATAGGCAGTCGCTTCACGTAAAACTCTCTCGGTCCAGCTATCCGGTTAGGCTGGAAACCGGCCCCAATATAGTTAGGAAAAGGCTGTTGATGTTCGTCCAAAAAAAAACTTGTTCGGCTAAGTCTAGAAATATTCCCAACTGCAAGGTCACCCATACCCTAAACTATTACCAATGGCCGTACCCCTTTAACTGCATTTTCTTAGCGCTTTGTAAGGTGCAAACCAGGCACCAATAAGAAAATGCAGTTACGTGGTTTAATCCAATTTTGTTGTAGTTGAAAAGTTGATTTTTTGTTTAAAATGCCTGATTTATTTGATGATACGTAGTATGAATTTGTTGAAATCTAATAAAAACGGAGTTAGGTTGAAATGAATAATCTGCATTAAATCAAACAATCCGCAAATGATATTACAGATTTTGAATGGCGATGTTGCGGGTAAAGGCTAGATTTTTTATGGCTTTTTAGATGAGTAAATATGATTTATTTGTTTTTTATTATGTTATAATTCTCCCCAAATGGCTGAACGTAAGTACCCAACGTCATTAAAAAATTTTAGTGCAGATAGTTCATGTTGAGAACATACGAGCGCTAATGTTGCAGACCAAAAGAGAAAAAGTTCTATCGCCCCGGTAATACTATTTGTTACTCGTGTGTATGCCTTGTACATTTCAGAAGGCCATCAAATTGCCTTATGACTATAGTACATACTTTACTGTTTATTGCAGTACTTCAAAGCCTAATGTTATCTAGATAACATTTACTACGATGCCATTACTTACACGATTTCCTAAAACCTTAGCTCGAACAATCAAAGTAATGTTAATGGCGCTTCTAGTACGCAATAAAAGGCCTGTAACTATGTCTTTAAGATGTACTTATTGAGACTTATATCACCAAGAAAGGGTACTCGTCTTTCGATTACCGGATTATTATTTCATTAGAACAACCGCCTTTTAATTGGCTTGCGTTTGTTTTCTTAGTCTAATTTACAAATATTGGCTTTGAAACGTTATTAAGGAAAGTAAAGATGTTTTGTGCAAAATGCTGGTGAGTTAATGTAAAATTAAGTGCTGATGGTTAATTAAATTATGGTGGAGTTCCATTCCAGTAATAAAAGCACTTTTGTGTCTACATTACATTCATTTATTATATTAATTCGTTATATATTCGTAGTCAACAACCATTATCTACCATTATTTACTGTGGAATTACTTTTGTAATTACGTAGATAATAAATAATTTTTACTATAGTAAAAACGGTTTGCGTTGAATTTAATTACGACATTTTAAAATACCTCAAAATTAATACGCCTAAAATAAATAACTCAAAACGAATCGCAATCACATAAAGTAATCACGCTAAGTTGAAATTAAAAGAGCATCCTACGAGACGTCGCGACGTCTTAAGATTAAAGTTTACACAACAGAAATATTTCTGAAACGTCGACTTGGAAAAGTTTCGTCTTTGTCATGTAAGAAAATACGGAGGAGGAGGGATCGTTTGTCTTCGGCGAGTGAAGCACTAAAGTCGAGAGTTTGCATCCCTGGCAATAAATATTCGTGAGAATGTAAAAGCAGATACGAAGAGGAATTAAAACGATGGATCTAGGTTTGTGAAGCCTTTTTCATTCGATAGATGTTTTTGTAATGGTTTTGTGGCTGTTTATCTTCTGAGAAATGATTTAAGTCATGCAATCGTCTTAGAATCTGTAGTTATTAATGTTTCGTTCAGCACTAAACACTGTATTTGGTGAACAGACTGATTTGAGTCAAAAAAGTTAAGCCTGATTTCTGAAAGACTGATCAATAAACTCAGAACAAACATTGTTAACTTTTTCAAGATTGGGGAAAGAGATTTAACAACACACACAATTCGGCAGTTGAACGCATCTTGTAGGAAAAATTGGACTGTCAAACTTTAAAGTATCAATAAAATATAGCTTTATAAAGTTTGGAAAAAAGAAGAAGCCCATTACTGTCTCACTGCAGAGCAAATGTTTCTGTTGATACTGACAATTCGTGATTTAAATTATATTAACTAGACTGCCTAACATAGAATTATTGGGTCAGAGCCCGTACGTCCCCTAAGATTTGTCCCCCAGCATAAAAGTTGTGGATTCGGCCCCTATATAGGTGCCCGTTGGTCTCCTGGTAGGGGACCAATTAATATTTTAATAAAAATATTATTTTTAAGGTACCCATTCGTCTCCTCTAATATATACACAATATAAGTTAAAGATTCGGCACCTATTCAGGTGCCTATTGGTCCCCTGAGATAAAATCACCTATATTTTACCTAAAAACGGTTAACATAATACACTTGTGAACAGTTTATTAACGCAATTAATTTAATAAATCATAACAGATCATTGAAAAAAGAGCTACGATGAATGATAATCCGTCATGATAATAATGTAACCTGTCGATAGGCTTACGATGTAATATTGTCTCTTTACGAATGGCTTGTTAAAAAACGGGTATTAATGATTGAAAACTTAAGAGAACAAAAGTACTAGGCGCGCAGTAACGTGAAGTAGTCATGGACGAAAATCTAAAATTCACTGTGTTTTTAATTTTCTCACAAGATCACCTTAATCAATTCAAAGTACTAGGCGCGCAGTAACGTGAAGTAGTCATGTACGAAAATTTAAAATTCACTGTATTCCTTAATTTTCTCACAAGATCACCTTAATCAATGCAAAGTACTAGGCGCGCAGTAACGTGAAGTGGTAAATAGAAAACGATCGATCGACGAATCGATTAATTATTTTGAAGACTGACTTTATGCCTAGAGCCTAGAGGCATTTTATTAAACTTAATCTTATTTGAAATACTTAAACATGATATTTAAGGAATTATTATATTTTTATTTTACCCTTTTCTGCGCGACTGTACCAGGACTATATACATGTACTTATATTAGAAGAATGAATTAAAATAAATATTCTTCAGGGGGCGAATAGGCACCTCAAAAGTTCCAGGGGACGAATGGGCACAGGGTGCAAATCTTAGGGGACGTACGGGCTCTGACCCGAATTATTAATCCCGCTGTTACAGCTTTATAGCCTCCCAATAAAATTGAGCGACTACAAATAAACCGAATAAAATAGAGACTGCTGAACTGTCTGCCTAGGCTAGCAATAAAATAGTGCTATAAATAAAAATTACGCAATCATTCGTAGCAATTAGTAAAATTGCTTCAATCACTAATTGAATGCGTCACAATGCACTTCATAACATACGTTTCCTCTTGAACGCGTTCAATTTAATGAATGAAGGTAGCTTTTGGCTTCAGTCAACTGTTAATATTATAGTATTTTTTTCTCTCGTCCGCTTAGCCTTAGAATGTAAAGAAACAGTTGCAATTACTTTGCTGGAGGAAGATAGAGATACGATAAGTCACTTCTTCTTAAGCTTGACGTTCTAAATCTTTTCCGTAGTATCTTACTTCTGTTTTGTTTGCAACATCTATTCACAATCGTTGGTATGAAGGTAAAAATTACGAGTATATTTTCAACTTTATCCAGTTAGACTGAAAGCCGACCCTAACATAGTCATGCGAAGAATCGGGAGATTATACTCGTATCGATACGAAATAAGTATTGTGTAGATTGTTACGAAGTATAATACTAGCTAGACCATGAGAGAGAGAGAGATCTACATATTGAATAAAACGCACACAGTTACTTTACGTCTTACGTGAATTGGGTAATCCTTACTAGATCCTGGTATCATCGCCCCAGGGACTCAATAAAATAGTACAGGTTCTATGTTTATTATCACATTTTGATCACTTAATTTTCTTCTGTTTATCACATTTTCATGAAAAGAAACCCGAACGTAGAACAAATAGCATGCAAACAATAGTTTTTGTTGCACGATTTCACGCCTCGTGTATTCGCTTTGAGTTTGAATAGCGTTAAAGAAATTATGCGGAGCGCAACAGGCTTATATTGTGAAAATACTGTCTTTTCAGAGATGGCCAAGCGAAACGAAATATTTATTTGAGAACAGTTTGGCTCGATGCACCCCTCACGGCATGGGAACGGGGACGGTTCTTCTCACTTCCTTTTGGGTTCTTGCAATTTATGATTTTTAGCGAAGGACTGGTGAACAAACTGGAGCAAACTGGTACTACAGTCAAGACCACAGTTTATGCATAGTGTATCCTGGAAGTATCCCGGGAGCTATTGGAGTGGTGTGGAGTGCGTGTGGTTGAAGATCGAGCCAACTAGTGCGCTTGGGTTAGGTATTCACTTGACAATAAACTGTCGCGGGCTGATAATTATGATAACGAACTGGAGCGATGATGTGCTGAAATGTTAACCGCGAGTTTGGCCCAAAACTCTTCAGTTAAGAGCCTAAATTAATGGTATATATCCCAAAGTACCTCTGTTTTTTTATATTCTTTCACGACAAAACCACTAAACCAATTATGTGACCGCCTAACTATAAGCCACTGCTTATACCAGGAAATACACAACCTCCTTTCTACAATAATCAATAATCACCAGGACGAAGTCACAAGTAAAAGCAATAACTTTAATATGATTACATCATTGTGGTTGTCCAACTTGTGTTGACACGACATCCGATAGCATTTATTTTTGTGGGCCCCACAACCATCATCATTAAAATCCATCAGATAAAGAACACAAACAACAAATCGGATAGTGACAGATTCGTATGTAGATTATGTAGATATTTTTGTCTCTCACGAATAAATAAAAACAGAAATCATTTTTATAGTAAATACAACTTTTATTATTATATAAGGTCCTTGTCACAAATGATTTGGGTTTGATTGGGTCGAGAGCCCATATCACATTTCAATCCTTCTCAACATAAATGTTATTAGCCTTTTCTTTGCTACCTGTTTGAAGGACAAAGTAGAAACTACATACCTTAGACAGATTTAACGACATCGTTGTTTCTTATCAAATGTTCTGTTTTAAAAAATGAAAATCAACAGTAACCCATTTCATTTTACTTACTTATGTTATTTATTAATTAACTGACTGTCACATTTTTTCGACTAAACGTTTTTTATAAAAATTAATACGGAAAATGCTGATCTTAAGGTTACTCCATACTTACCTTTTAAATTTTAGCTAGTTTTAATTGCATACACTGTAATGTTTGCTACAATATTATTCCCGAAAAATTATTAAATAATAGGAACCTTACAGTATAAGGCCACGACAATCGTATAGAGGTCTTAACTAAGGTGCCAGAATAGCTTTCGGTTCACTCCGGACGTACACAGCTTATTGGCGATGACATATCTACTAGCCGTAATAGAAATGTGTTTGATACGCGATGATAATGAAGATCCTAGGTATTGTTTGTTGTAGCACAAAGGAAAATGTTTCAGAGATTTTTCGTCCAGGGTATATTATTAAATGAAAATGTAGGTGTAACTTTAAATGTACGGTATGGTAATTCCCATACTTTTTCGTTTCTCAATGATTAAAATATATTTTTCATCCCACCTATTCGAAAAAGACGACTTTGTTCCCCTTTAAGTACGCCCAAAGTTGGTGTTTTCTATAAGAAACTTTCAGCGGGCAATAATGACGCTCCAAATTCAAAAAGTGCGCCTAAAAGTAACTTTTAATCGCACTTTTTGAATTTGGAGCGTCTTTGCATGTTTTACGCCCTGTTGATAAGTGCGCCTAAAAATTGGAACGTCTTAATGCTCAGCAGGTCCAAAGAATTGAACGCAAATAATGAATGGCTGGTACGACGGCCAATACCATAGTCACGCCGCGGCTGAATAAAAAAAAACTTAAATAGAAATAAAACGCGCAAACTACAGCCAGCGAGTTCTCGTAATAATTTTCACGGATTGTTTTGCAGCAAATTATTAATGTAGCTGCTATTATTATCAAGCGATAATAATAGCAGCTACAATAATAATTTAACAATAAAGTATGAAGCGCCTTTTATTTTCTCATAGGGGGTGATGAAAAGTAGAGTGTATCACTCGGGCGCAAAATATATTTTTGGCTCGGGCGACGTACTTTGAATCCCTCGCTACGTTCGGGATTCTATTTAAGAATCCCTCGCAAAGCTCGGGATTCTACTCTAGAATCCCTCACTTCGCTCTGGATTCAAAAAACGCCCTCGCCGTAAAAATATTACTTTGCGCCCTTGTAATACAATCTACTATTTTTTACTTCTTCGCTGTTCTTTAATGATTATTTTGTTGCGGGATCCAAGACAGTTGAATCGTTTCTCCGGAACTCGTCGAGCTTCATCGCTCGGTGCTTTTCTAGCGGACAACACTGTTGATTCTGGCCTTCAGGAGTTGCAGTGGTTGGGAATAGTGTGCTTGGATTG
The DNA here is from genome assembly GCA_033675125.1 of Athetis lepigone. Classification (NCBI taxonomy): domain Eukaryota; kingdom Metazoa; phylum Arthropoda; class Insecta; order Lepidoptera; family Noctuidae; genus Athetis; species Athetis lepigone. The sequence goes on along the minus strand of CM066226.1, from coordinate 10,465,195 downwards.
TCCCAATTTCTCAATTATAAGATGAACTAGTGATAATGATAGTGTAAAATAAACTTAAAAATAATATTATTAGTTTATCAAAAAACAAAAAATCCAGGAATAGTAATAATATATCGATATATCGATACTGCACGCCCTAGTAATCGTCTTATTCATGGTCATATGACTCATTCATTTATGGCTTTTTTGCGAGTGAACCAAATGATCAAATTCTCATTGCATTAGTTTGACAGAACCTTTACCCGTATAATAATAATGTCGTACGTGCAAGCGTGCTCTAAATTGCTCGTAATAATTAAGATCCACTAGGATCTTGGAAGTGTTCCTAATCTTTGCAGGTAAGTTGGTATTTGTCGACAGATAATTATAGTGAAGTCAAGATGTGCATTGGAAATATAGTGAACTTGCTTTCTATTGCGGCTTTGCCTTCGTGAATGTCGAAACTTCCAACCGTTATTTTACAGCTTTTGGAATTTTCAGAAATTCGTTCTTATTGGACACTTACTCTTCAGAGAAACATATCCTCCAAGTTTCATGTCCTTAAGACCAGCGGTTTGGGCTCTGCCTTGGAATATCAACTATCAGTCAGTTTATCATTTTATTTATTTAGATTAGTTTTAGAGCAGTTTATTCGTCGCTTCGTTAGTACCATGTACCATGACCATGGCTTTCAGGAGTTGCAGTGGTTGGGATTGTGTGGTGGGATTGTCGCAAAAAAAAAATACCATGACCTAAGACATTTTAATATCGTGATTTTCTTTTAGTGAAATATAGTTTGAAATTCGATCAGTATTTCTACGAATTGCCTCTTACAAAATATAAAAAATATAAAAAAAATCATCTCTATGTAATTCTTTAGTAGGCAATAAATATTTATTGTCAATTCTAGTAACTAGAAACTTGTTTTGATGATCTAATAATTCTATTGTCACGGGTAAGCCTGCAAGCTTCTACATTCTTTCAAAGTTAAACATAATTTTCAACTTTCAACCTTAATTATAAGGTTCAAGGTTGGTTGGGATAATTTGACAGTTTTGAGTGGCTTGATAAGGTGGCGTTTGTAAAATGAACATCAAAAGACATTACTGTTGCGGAATGTTTATAATAGTTACCGTGACCCCGGAACATAAAGAGTAATCGAAGGAACATGAGTCCCTTTCGCGCCCAGGACGGGAGACGTCATTTGATGATTACCCACTCCCCAAAAAAGAAAGTTATTACTACTACGCACATTTGTTCAGCTCCATAGAAAACAACGATTTTCTATGAAGACGTACGCGTCCTTTCAGCTATCCATATCAGATTTTCAGCTTGCTTTCGTATAAAACCATAAGCTGAATTGCATAGAGTTTATAAGTGATACTTTACTACGATGCAAAACTTTATGTTATTCTGATTGTGCCTCTGCATTTGCTTTAATATTGTACTCAATAATAGTAATGAAAAAATCTTAATACCCTGCAGTAGAACCCTACATTATCCTGCAGGATTGGTCAAAAATATTAATTTAAACAGGACTTTCAAAACTTTGATTACAGTACATCAAAAATATGTGACGACTGCACGCATAGGTTTGTCAAAAGCTTTATGAAGCGAATTTCGTGCATATTTGCTACCCCTAAAAGTATTGTGATAATTTCGCCCCAAAACTGGGGAGGTTGGTATGCTTTGACAAGGTTCATAAGTTGCAGATGTAGGTACTTTGCCTTGTATTATTATGAAGCATTGTTTGTTTTTGTTTAGACAATACTTTGATAATTTGGGATTATATATTTGTATGATCCTACAAAAAAATGTGCGCTATCTTAGGTTCTATGACAAGTAATGATACGTAAATTATAATTTAACTAAAATAGACATAGGAATAAAGTAATATTTTGTGAAAATTCTTAATCGCACACACCAACATACATAAAGCAGGCTACAAAAAATTAGAATGACTTGAAAATAAAAAATAACTGTCAATAATCGTTGAACTGTTAACCAACACAACATTGAATTATAACAACATCAAGTTATTAGTTTAGAACCAGGTAATAACCCAAGTAAAATTAAATATACTCGTCATAAAAACATTTAATTGTCAGAAGTCATCGGAAGGAAAATACAAAAACAAACCAGTAATTTAAATATATAAAACTGTACCTAATATAAATATTTATAAATAGCGATGTATTTAGTATTATCGTAAACACATTCAAAGAGGTATGAGGTCACTGAAGTCAGTGGTCAGATGACCGCAATGTTAGTTCTTTTGTTAATATACAGGATGCGCTTTGTATGAGTAAGTAGAATGTTATTTTGTGAAGCCCTAGTTTTTAACACTTATTTCATTACATGGATGTCAAACTTCCAACCCCTATTTTATCCCGTTAATTGTAACATTTGGGTTACATGTTTGTTACTTTAGTTTAAGGATGATTGTACGCTCTAATATGTAACTATTTTTTGTCCTTGGCAAAAAAAATATAATAAAAATCACATTTTCGTGATCTCTTCTTACTCTTTACAAATAACACACCCTCCAAGTTTTTTGCCTCTGGATCCAATACTAGGCTTGTGCGTTGATATATTACTCAGTCAGTAGGTCAGATAAATAGGTAACATACATGTTGATGTGTCGTCTAAAAATCAGAGAAGACTGTTTCAAAATCCGTTGCTTGGTCTAGAAGAAGAATCAAGAAACTATATAAATAAAACATAATTAGTTTTAAATTAAACTAAAAATAGTTATTGCTGCAATGTAAAATAAAAAAGAGTTCATAATGCTCCAAATATTACACACATCAAACAAACTTTATACAACCGTATATTTACTTACATTATAACAATTATGACTACTTTTATGTAATAATAAGTAATCTATTGTGTGCTTGCGTACACCTGTAGTTATCTATAGGGTTACTGTCCGGGTCACTAGGTTAGGCAAAACAGCTGCTTGTTCTTTTGTTTGTGATATAAACACTAAACTTTTGTCACGGATTTTTTTAGAATTATATTATTTTTAACATCTAGGAATTAAATTACCTCATATATTTAGGGATATTTTATTTGAATTTTAGGTGGTATTGTAAGTATTTATTTGTATTGAGATAATAGTAAACTGTTTGTATAGGGAGTCAAAAACTTATAAGGGTCAGAATGATGTTTGAATCGAGAGCAGATCGAAGGATTCGAAGTATCTCACTAGAGTTTTAAATAGTATTGCTTCTGTGTTGTATACTCTGTTAATTATCACCCTTTATGAGAAAATAAGTGTAAGCTTGTGTACTTTTTGGTAAGATAGTAGGTACGTTTATATTCAGTCATTAACACTACTTGAGAAATAATAAATCAGAATTTGTGTAAACAATTACGAAGGTGCGATGCAATTTGCGCGCGTTGTGTTTATTGTCACCTTTGTTTTTTTTTATTTGATCCGTTTTGTTTCCATTTCTTACAATGTTAGTATAATAAAAAATAAAATTAACTATGTTATTTTTTAGACCTACGATCATATTTTTATTACGGCTTTTATCACCCACTTTTGACTAAAAGCTTTAGATAAACAGAAGGCAGGACATTGTAGTAGTAGTCTATTATTAAATACCTTAGTTAAATTGTGACTAATAGTAGAAATACCAACCCAATTTATTTAAAAAAAAATGCATTTCCAAACAGTTACAACAAAGGGACAATTGTGCCGCGTCTCTTTATGACTCATTGAGAATTTTCCATAAAAGGCAACTCGCTTGGTACCTGAAACTATTTTGTGAGCATACAACCTTTTTGGAACACACTGTATGTATACGTGTTATAAATATTATGTGCGAATATTTTGTAAAGTTTTCAATTATATTGGTTTAAAAGGCGTAATAGTGCGACGTGTTCAAATTTTTTGTCCCCAATAAGGAAGTATGGGACCTAGAATATTATTTTTAATTTGTGTGTTCACTGTATTATGGGGAGTTGATTCTGTGGCCTTAAAAGGGCCTGTGCTAACGAGATATGATCCCTGTGGATTAGGTTTGTTACATTTCGATAGATTTAGTGAGAATTACTGGAGGGGTATAGTGCATTTTGGACTTTATACGAATTTAATTGAAGCTGAGCTGGTGATAGCGTTTCAAAAAGAAGTTACTGTAGCAGCTGTGAGTACTTAAATTTATTGTTTTTGTTATCTGTGCAACCATGCGTTTAGGTGGTAATATATTTCGACAGTTAAAATAAAAAAAAATTGAATGTCGTAATGATCTAGTCATTAAAGCGACGGCTTCTCTTCGAGGTCATGTGGGTTTGAATATGAGCAAATGGATAATAGAACTTTCTCAATTCATATTATGGTGTCTAAAGTTTATCGTGGACACCATGAATATCAAGCAAAGGAAATCATTTTAAAATATTCTGGATTTAACAATAACACAAGTCCAAAATCGTCAATCCACCTTGAATAAGCGTGGTGACCAACGGTCGTGCTTTCTCTGAATGAGAAGAGGCCTTTGCCATGCAGTGAAATATTAATATTCTGGAATTATATTAATAGATTTATGATATAAACTGTTGATGTAGCTTCAACCTCATTATTGATTTATTAGCACGTTATCCCACTATTTGGCTTAATTCAGGTAGCTAATCGATTCATAGACTATGTACATTTCGATGGCAATTATTATTACGCAAATGATTAATAATCAATCTGCAAATATGGATTCGCTGGTAGAATACGCAGTTCTCTTGGATCAATTTCCGTGCGGGACAACATTAAATTCAACACCACATTTTATTCAACAAACCTATAGTAGATTACATAAACACACATAAAAATGCAAACCCGTATACTAAAGCTGATTTTATTTTCAGCATCCGAATACGTACAACTTCACGCCACGGAGAACGAACAAACATGACCTGGTAGTGCATGCAGTGCGACCGATTCCGAAACGCTACGTATTTTACGTGTCGACTGACAATTTGAAAACAAATGAAAGTGATGTACCCACCGTTAATGTATTGACGTTGAACAATGTTACTCTTTGTAATGATAGGATTAAGGTATGTATTCCAGTGTCTTTATTATTGTGTATTGCGAATTTTCTAGTTAAATTATGGGACTACGCACCCTTATTCAGCTTCAATGGGGTATTTTACATTATTAACAAATTAATGTAAGACATAATATCTATAAAAAAAAACTCCCGAATTCAGCCCAACAAATCTGGTTCATATTTAATTTAGGTACAGTAAAAAAACATTTTTAGACGCTTTGTAATCAATAAATAGTTAGACAATTGAGTTGTTTACTTAGTGACGTCATAAGGTGTTTTGCCATACAAAATCTATGGGAGAATATCGTTTTGACAGTTCATAACAAGTACGTCAATTGATGATGGTGTAAAATACCGTATTGCGTTCCATTGAATGATTTTGGTCACACTTATAAAGTTCTACTTCTATCAGCCGCGTTTGTAGTCGTAAGTATGAGAAAACCGCCATCCTTAAGGGACTACACCCATTAATTCAGCTCTATCAAGCTTATGTTCATAGTTATCAATTTTTTTTTCTGGTTTTTAATAGAATCAATTTCATATAATGTTTGTTTTAAGATAGTTGATAGCTTTTCTATCAAATAATGAAAAATGCCATCAAGCCCATACTAAAACGACTTGGCAGGTCTTAAGAAATTTTCTGACCGTGACCACAACCTTTGCGAAAAACAGCTATTATAGTTAATGATCGATATTACTCACTTTTGTGAAGCTAAAAGGTCAAGCGCCTGGTATATTGAGGCGGCAAAAAAGCCGCAGGATGTTATTTATTCAATCGCACAAGCTTCTACAATAATACGAGCAAAAAGACGTAAATTGGTTATAAAGCCCTCCACCAGCGACAAAATTTAAAAAACTTTACCATGTGGTAAACTTTGTATTATGACACATTATTATTTTAAAGTAAAGTAAAGTAAAGTAAAAATTCATTTATTGCGAATATAGGTATAAACAGATGATATAAATACACTTTAAGTAGCAGCTATATTCAGCCTTTCAGCATGCAATAGTCATTGTAATTTTATTACTAAGTTTACAATATTGAAATTAATATAATTTTTATTTATTTATGTCTTACTTCATAGTTATTCAAATACTAATGTCAAAATAAAAACAGGAATGTCAGGAAATATTTAAATTTTGTAGTCAAGATACTCATTTACACTATAATAAGCCTTTTCAACGAGAAATTGCTTTAAAAGAAATTTAAATTTGTCAGAATTAATGCAGCTTAGTATCATTTTTGGTAAATGGTTGTAAATACGAGGAGCCATACAAAAAACACTTTTACTAAATTGTGAAGTTCTGCTCGACGATGGACAACACACTTTTTGGTTATAACGTTGGCTCGTAAACGATTGAAATAAGTTTCTATTCGAGGCAACAAACACTGCTATCTCATAAAAAAAAATTCTGATTGTGTCTTTCTGAGTGCGTCATTACAATATTATATTCTATTATATATTATGTGTGCCATTTTTTGTACTTTAAATTTTGTGTGGGAATGTAACTGAAGTTTCTAATACTACACTTATACATATTTAAATCATTTCAAAAAAGTGTTTACGTTTCTTGTCCATTCTTCTCCATAGTACCAGGTTACAAGATATTGCTTAGAAAGAGCAACCGGGCTTAATTTTATGACATTCTATTGAGAACAAAGAAAGAAATATTTTTATTGACTAATTGACAGTTAATGAGCAATAGTGGCAGTAAATAATTTATTTGTAGTGAAATATTCTTATTTCTGATTTCTAAAATTTCAGGCAGCACAAACTATAACAAGGCTGAACGTCACTCAGAGGTACCCAAGCAACCACTACTCACACATCTGCGGCAGAAGGTCTATAAACCATACAGAATTGGTGTCAGTCAGGACTGAAGCGAAGGCTGGAGACTGGCCCTGGCACGTCGCTATTCTTATCAAAGATAGGTACAATGTGCCGAAATATCACTGTGGCGGGAACATTGTATCCAAGACGGCGATTCTGACTGGTGAGGAATCTATTATTGTTAATATTTTGCATAAATCACACAAACAAACACATTTAAACCAGACCGCTTACTAGCGCAACATTTCGCCACAATTGTTGGGCCGCAGTTGTTTTTTTGCTTATACTCTAGCAAAAAATGTGTCTTCAGTGTGGGTGCACGCGAACAAGTATATGATGGCGATAAATATGTCCCGTTGCAAATGTGGCGCCACATTTATTGAGATGCAAATGTGTGCCCGATTTGCGACCTGTTTTATACACCTTTACAACCCAACGGTGTTGTAATGTGGCGTAAGGGTGTATAGTATGTAATTGTTTTTTTACCATTCACTTAAAACACCGTATATTATGTTGTACCCTCAAAAGTAGTCTACAGATGGAATCGTTTCATTTGTCTAGTAGAAGATAAAATTTTACTTATTATTTTTTTTTATTAATTTTAATTTATTTTTAATTTTAATTTACTTTTAATTTTTAATTTTAATTTATTAAATGTCAAAATATCAAAGTATGTAGCTAGAAAGTCTAGTCAGTCTAACCAAGGGATATCGAATCACCCAGACCCACAGGGTCGTGGAAGTCTGATAGGCAGTCGCTTTACGTAATACACTAGTATCTAGCTGAAGCCCCGACCCCCAACATAATTGGGAAAAAGGCAAGTGAGATGATGATAAATAACCAAAGCGTGTCTTAACAACCTATGTCTTAAACTCCTAAAACTTGAACCTTCTAATCACAACTTTTTATTCAGAAGAATGTTCACAAATTATAAAGACCATTTCACCTCAGGCGAACTTTATTAGCGATCTAATAAAGTTCTATTCATTGACGACATACGAAATAACTCTGCGGGCCTGTTGGTCTAGCGGTTAGTGACCCTTACTGCTAAGCCGGATGTCGTGGGTTCGATTCCCACCCAGGACAAACTTTGTGTGATGAGCATGATTGTTTGTTCTGTGTCTGGATGTAATTTATCTATAATATGTATTTATTTATTAAGTATATAACTATGTATATCAGTTGTCTGATTACCATATCACAAGCTCTGCTTAGCTTGGGATCAGATGACCGTGTGTGAGTTGTCCTAAGATAACTCCACTGGGACTAGTACTAAAATTTATTTGTCTTTCACGTTTACTATTGTTTTAGCTGGCCACTGCGTTTTTAAGAATGGTGTAACAACAGCAGCAAATAGAGTAGTCATCATTGCCGGAATTAACAATCATAAAGATGTCAATCAGCCTGGCAGACAAACATTCACCGTAAGTATAATGCACACGCTTCCACTCGCATTGCCTATCACGAGTCGTGTGCGAGTAGCTCTTGTACCTTATGGTGTACCGTGTACCGTATTAGCACAGATTAATAAATAGTTACTACGTAACAGATACTTCACTCCAATACAAAAACCAAAATACCTACGCTATAATAGCCTACAAAATCATAATAATAATACCAGTTGTTTGCAGCAAGGAGAAATGTACCATAAGTACGCACTAAGAGAGTTGAGATTCTTTTGCCCGCCGCGCAACTAACGTGTGTGCGTGTCGTCAAGCAAATCTGCTAGGGTTATACGTATGATGACAATGGTAATAAAACGAATGTTTTAGAAAAACAATTATTATTTTATTTGTTGATCGAATATTTTTTAGTTTGATAAATTGACTGATGCATATTTTTCGTTCCTTGAATTCCCGACTAATATATTTTAGTGTCAAAAATATCCAAAACCGCGTGAATAATTTTAATAAATAATCAAAAGGGAAACAAGAGAATTGGGAAACAAGGGAATTGCACAATAATCAGGCAATAATTACGTGGTTTCGGCATTTTGATAGTCAGCGCTGTACCCGTGACGCGCGAGCACTGAGCCGGGCGCGCGACAGCCCGGTGTTCGTTGTATCGTCGACGATACGCGAAGCGGTAGGCATAAAACGCGTGGCCTTGAGCGAGTGACGGACGCCTGGTATTAGTTCTCACTCATCGACACAAGCTTGTGTCACAATTACCTGTTTTAGCTTTTTTTTATTCCGGGGTGGAAAATCCTCATGGATGTCCTCCGTCCATGAGTGAAAGGGACCGTCAGAATCTTACTAACTAAAAACCACCCCGGTGTTCCTTCTCCCACCTACGCCAAAGATTGCGGGAACTAATTATACTTCCGCAATCCCCGGTTGTTGCCACAAATTCACAATTACCTGACTTACCTCACCAAACCTAGAACATAGTACTGTGTAAGGTCAGTCAGATAATTGTGGCAACATACTATACAACATGTATTAGCGACTTTCTGGACACATTTTCGTAAACGAGTGAGAGTGGGACCATGTGTGAGCTTATGGAATTGTAATTAATATAAGAATTACTCTGTGTACACAAATTCAAGGAAATCTGTGTTTCGTGTCATTATTACACTTATTTTGTATATTATTATTATTATTATTATCAGCCGTCTGTGTCCCACTGCAGGGCAAAGGCCTCCCCTCCCTCCTTCCACATATCCCTGTCTAGTGCGGTTTCAGGCCAATCCTTGTCATATTTATCGAGTTCGTCCCGCCATCTCCGCCTGGGCCTGCCACGTTGCCGTTTGCTGCTGTTTGGGATCCACAATGTGGTTACTTTTGCCCAGAGCTTTTCCGGCATGCGACAGATATGACCAGCCCAATTCCACTTAAGTTTGGCAGCCGTGTGCCCTACATCCGCAATTTTAGTTTTGGAACGCAGTATCGAGTTTCTTATGCGATCTGCGAGTTTTACTCCTAAGATACTGCGTTCCATTGCTCTCTGGCAAACCCCGAGTGCGGACTTTTGACGCTTGGTTAATGACCACGTTTGCGCTCCGTAAGTGAGGGTGGGCAGAATGCACATGTCCATTAGCTTCCTTTTTAGGGAAAGAGGGAGTGTTCCCTTCATTATTTGTTTCATCGACCAATAGCTCTTCCAGGCGTTTTCGGTGCGTCGAGCAACTTCTCTATCTTGTCGCGCCTGGAAGGAGACTATTTGACCGAGGTATATGTACTCATGGACATATTCAATCCGCACCCCCTCAATTGCTATATTTTGTATATTATTATTATATATTATTTTGTTTATTATTATATTGTTAATTTTGTATTTAAGGTAAGTAATCTCCAATCCCCTTTAAGCGAGCGTGATGATCAGAATCCCTTTTAGCCCTTTAGTTTGTTAAGGTAGATAGAAAGGTGTAGATTAAAAAACAATAAATGAAAGGCAAAACTTCTTTCTGTACTGAAGACCTTCTAGGAAAACCCATGTTTCATAAAGTCAATGATTCAGTGTATTAATTAGTAACCATTAGAGAATTTTCACAAAAGTACACTCTGTGTCCAATTAAACCTAAAGGTAACGTGTTTAGCTCAGAGTTTTTCGCAGTTCTAAATAACATAATTTTTATTTAAATCTAGAATTATCATTTCTGTAATGTCCACTCTAGAATAGGAATATAAGTACGTTAAAACTGATGTTAGGTTACAAAACTTGACTTTAGTTAGCCTAATCAATGTTAGAAAGTTTTATTATTAGTTTAATTTGACCCGCCTCTAATTAGTTTAACTTAGCGTTTAACCTAAATCGACCTTCTAACATTTTAATTTTCATGGTACATTTATTTTCTGGGTTTATGATTACATTAGGTTTATACAAACACTTCGCGAATGATTACATAATTCGTTATTCAAACTGTGAAGGTTTCAATTGATTTTAAATGTTTTATTCTCATCCTGCTGCAACTTTATCCCCATTACAAGCTGAATAAACTAATACTGTACTATACTCCCCTAATTCCTAATCCTGCCCTCAATCCTAGCATTATCTTTTCGCCTTAATAACAACGCACACTAAACGGTTGCATATTAACCATTCACATCGATCAATGTGTCAACAATCTTCCGAATTTTTAGGCGCAAGAAATAATACTCCATCCAGCATACAATGATGATCTGTCTACGTCAGACCTGGCTATCATCAAGGTCAATGGCCTCGTATTTACGGAGTATGTTCAGCCTATTTGTATTTGGGGTCCCGTGTACGAAAAAGCTAATCTTTTTGGAAAGGAAGCTACGGTAAGTTTGAACAAATGTTTTTACGTAGGTACCTAATATTCGACGGGAATATCGTAACAAACCCTTGACTTACAATTCATGTACCAATATTATTGAGCAAGTATGGTGATCAATGACAGATGCATTGATCACCCTTCTCTATATGGGAAAAAACCCTTAAAAAAGAAAGAAAGTCCTGCAGTAGGACAGCCTGGCTGCAATATGGTGGTGTTATATTATTATTTTTTCTGTCTCATGTTGTAGTTCAGTTTCAACCATCATTGAATCCTAAAAGCCTGGATTGTCTGAAAATACAGTTTTTACACAGATAAAATCTTTCTTAATGCGTTAAATTTTTCAAATATATTTAAACTACACCTCATTTGTATTTTCAGGTCGTAGGCTTCGGTTCAACGGAATACAACAAGCCGTCCGATGTTTTAAGGTCCACATACACTACGATACAGAACGATACGACGTGCATTAACTTTTCTCGCAAGCTTTACTCATCATTACTGGATGAGTTCACTTTTTGCGCTGGATATGGTCCTGCTTCGAGTAAGAAAGAATTTTATTCTACTTTTTATTTGTTGTGTGTTCTTCTTCTTCTTCTCAGCATGTTTCGGTCCACTACAGAACATATGGCTCTTGCATGGCTCTCTACGTTATCTTAGTTCACAAGCATGCTACATTTGTTTTAAATCCGCCTTAAAATCCATTAACCAGTTTAAATATATCGGTTAAGGTGGCTGAGGTTAAGAAACTAACCGAATACCGAATATAGCATCCCTAAAACCAGGAAAACTACACCCATAACTCATTTTACGAAAAAGTCTTGATCATCAACTTAAGATTTCCAAATCAAACTACTTTTTGAGTTCTGCACCGCTAAAACCAAGAAAACGATTCCCATGACGAATAATGTGAAAAAGAGTTTTTTGCTCAAAGGGGTTCACTCAAGTAACATTGCGCGGAAATATCTTTTCGCGTAAAGGCGCATTCGCGCATCTCGTCGTATCCTACAAATAGTGCCCTAACGAACATAGGGGCTTTTTTCTTTTATTGCATAATTCAATTCTGCTCATCATACCACATCATACCAGTTTGACAAAACAATTAAAAACAGTCCAGGTTATCAATTAATTAGGTTTTCTAAAAAGCCACAATTTGAAGCACTAGGTTTTCAACGAAGAATAAAGTCACAACCGCCGACGCGCCTTCGTTTTTCGCTAGTAATGGAGGTGTGCGGGCGCGGGGAGTGGGTACTAGCGCCGTTCGGCTATTATTCGGTGGAACGCGGAGAGTGTTTGTTACGGCGAGCGTAATCTGATTTTTGAATAAATAACCTATTAGCTTGTATTTTAATTACTTGTTCGTTTTCAATATAAGGTACATAGAAAAACACCCTCATGGTGATTGTGACCGTTTTCTATGGAATGACTAAATTGCGTATGTATGGAAGAGACGAAGCCCTAATTACGTTTGTGTCTTTCTTCTAAGTTCAAATTATGTTTTTGTCTTTTATTATTTCTTTGGTGCATTTGAAATGTTCACATTGCTATTAAACTACAATATATTTTACGCTGACATGATTTTAACCCTTTTTTATAAATTCAAACACTGAGTTCACAATTACATGTTTTTTCTGATTTGGGACTTAAGTACACTTGGGTCTTTATTCTATTGCTTGAAAATTGATATAAAAGCGTTTGTGGCCGCATTTATAGCATTCCGCAAGAAAATTACAATTACGCTTTTTTAGTTATTTTACGTTTTTTCGCAAAATTTTAGAAAAAAATATTTTATTTGTTACGGTTAACGGTTATTGATGTTATTTGTTCGATCTAATTCATATTATACACACATCGATGATTGAGTTGAGTTGAGTTGGAATATTTTTAAAACTACAGTTTTTAAAAGAATGTTTCTTATGCATCATTTCTTTTAATAAAAAGATTCCTACTAAAACTAAAAATATAACTTACTTTTATTAACAAAAACCAAGTCCTAGTCTAATTTCGACTAACAAATTGAAAGCAAAAGAGGATTACCTAAATATAGTCAGCATTTATTATGAAATTGTTATTATTTAATATAAGATAATTCCTCTCCTTTTTTATTCATGGAAAATCATCAAATGAGTTCTCCCGCCTTTAGAGTCAGAAATTTACTGACTAAAACCCACCCTTGTTCCTTTGGTGGCTCTTTATGTTCTGGGGTTGAGGTAACTACACGCATCAACAGGGTCTAGAGATATTTCAATTAAACCTAAATAACTAATATTCTATTAACTTTTTGTTAAGACACCAACAGATTAAAATAAACATTGCTTAATAGCCTACCTAATCTGACAAAGATAAAGTTAAACAAAAAAAAAACTTAGCAGAAGAGGAAAAACTCAAACAAAATTTTAATCACTTTTTGGTGGAATTATTGTAGAGCCTCGGGCAGTCAGCAATCTGATGTTGCTCTTCTGAACAACAGTTGGCCGACCACTGCAAGGTTGATCAGCAAAGTTATCCACGCCGTGATACCTCCGTAACCTATACACGACACAGGATATGGATACAGCCATTCTGTGTGATATTCCTCTCGTAGAATGTCCATCTTCCTTAAAAGTAACAATTCTTGCTCGCAAAACTTCTAATAATCCCCTCGGTATTTTTGTGAATGAACTCCTTCTTCAAAAATTCAGATAAAACGCTTCAAGTTGGTTCAAACTCAAACTCAAATCATTTATTCCTAATAGACCATTTAAAAGGCACTTTAGAACGTCAAAAAATAAGAAAAATTAATCTAGTTCGATTTTTGAATAAATTTAAACAAGGATTTCATCTCTTTTTATAGAGAAAAGCAATTGATACTTCAAATTCTTTTGTTATTAAAACATTGGAGATTTAAATGGGAAATTTTTGAAAAAAACGTTTTATTCTAACTTAACGAAAAAAACCGTAGTATCAGAGTGATTTCAAACTATTTTGAAGTGTGTAGGTGCTTACGGGATTCTGGCAGTTTTCTTTGACAACAATTTTAAATTAAATTTTGTTTTTAGCCAAAACTACACATTCTTTAGTACATTGCCTCATGAGCTGGTAATGCCAATATTTCTGGCAGTTTCCACGAAGAAGACAACTGAATTCGAATTTCCCTGATTTCGGTTACGTTTTATTTGATTAAGTTACGATTTTGATAACGTGCAATTTGATTTCAAACACTGATTTTCATACTACATTATTGGGTTTTCCAATGTGCAATTTGATTTTAGGAACTGATTTTGATTATTTACAGTACCTATTAATTTAAAGAGGGTCCGATTATGATTCTATACTATTTAACATATAAAATCACATAAATAAATTAAATTACACATTACGATTATTACAATAACCGAGTTATTTAAAAAAAAATTTTACCAAAGCAAATAATTATGTTAACAAAATTCATATTTTATTTCGAATTATTTTTTATGATTCTATTATTTTCTTTTATTACATTCACGTGTTCCTATTTATGGTAAAATAGTTATTATACACAAATTTCTATGAAAACCAAAGAAAACCCGCATCAGATTAATATAAATAGGATATAAATAGGGCATAAAGGCAATTGTGGCCTCGACATTTCCACAGATAAAAGGCATAATGTAACTTATTGCTCAAATTTAGTCAACCTTAGCCGTAACACAACGGAGAATAAGGAATTAAGGGACAAAATACGTATAAAATGTAAAGATAATTTATTGGAAATAATGCTAACACAACCATAAAATATTAATACACATTATATAAAACCACTAATACATATTTGTTCACATTTAATTTAATTAAACACAAAAAAGTGTCTCCTGAAAAGTAGCTGTTTTGCAGTTACGCCCTTATTCGTAGGATACGACGATCTGTACATTCACGTAAAGGGACTCGCTCATGTGTCTTTCCGGAAAATATCCATTTTCACCTCAAACTAAAAATGTACCGTCTAGTCCCTTAACTGTTATTTTTTTTAATGCCAGATCTGCCTACTTTATAGCACGTTCTATTTTTCGTTGTAGTATTTTAGAATTAAGCCCATTGCAGACAGCAGTTAAACCTGCCTCCAGTAAGTTGCACTACTAACCTAGATTCTACCTAGGTAACAAACCAAAAGGTAAGCTAGCTGTGACAAGCCAAAGTACTGTCGGAATCGCAGGTGCTGGCCATCCTAAAGACGGAGTTGTAAAAAATTTATATGTCTGCAATTACCTCGGCACTCATAGTAGTAATCTTGCCACAACCGTCTATCCAACTAGCTGGGAGACATGGTACGATAAAATATTTATAGGTACTTACTTGTTTGGTTACGCCTCTGGACATGTAACTAAAGGTTATACTAATAGTCATTTGAAATGTTATTTTTTGGGCGTAGCGAGCATTAGTTGGGGCGATATAGAGTATCTTAAGATTGCTAACGTTTACTTTTAAACGATACCTGAAACATTTAATTGCGTCCACCATTAGAACCTCTATCACCTCTAAAGGTACTATGTCTTAGAGCGTAATACTAACAAATGTTATATTGATCAATGGTCCGTTACCGCTGGAGGGTATTTGTTCAGACAGCACCAGTGCACTGAATGGATTACTACCGTGATCGGAAAAGCTGACGAGTACATTATTTTTTTAATTATCTTTTTACTATTTTTATTAGGTACTTAAGAAACTTTGCCTGGTTCAGCGTTATTTACCGTAATTTGGCATTTTATAATTTGAAATAAGTAGGTACCAATAAAAACATGGGTTCCTAATGGAACAAAAACACTAAGGTCAAAATAAATAAATGTTGATTAGAAAGGGTGTCGGTTTAAATTTAAATCAAGGCCTGACTTTCGGTTGTCTATTGTTTGCCCGAAGATTATATGCCATAATCATCATTTTCCCGAATTTCATTTACCCGAATTTCATTTGCCCGAATGTTTCATTTGCCCTAAAAGACATATATATATGACATACTTTTAATTGCCCGAATTTTAGATACCATAAGATACGAATGCCATAAGTATTGTTTGCCATATTTTTATGTGCCATAATAATTATTGGACATAATATTTAAATGGCATAACAAGTATTAGACAAATATTTAAGTCCCGTAATGGTTTTTTTTTCTGTGCATGTTTGATGGTGGGCTAGGTCGACGGAGCCCCGCTTCGCGGGGCTCCTGTGAACTTGACTTCTGTGTGGTTTATAAAAAAATAACCACGAAGGGGATGGCGGGGTCTATTCGCTCGCTTCGCTCGCTCACACGACCCCGCCATCCCCTTCTAACCTAACCTGTCCGAGTCGGGGTGCCCTAAAGTCCCAATTGCATCCAATTTCTCTTGATATAAACAACCGTTATACACCCGATGTCGATGGCAAATTATGTTATGGCATATCATAATTATGGCATGTGATAATTAGGGCTTACAATGATTATGGCAAATGATGTTATGGTAAGTGACTTTATGGGAAACAATGATTCTGGCACATGACTAATATGGCAAATGAGAGTAGGGCAAATGAGTATTATGTCGTATGATATTATGGCTGTTGACTATTATGGCAAATGATATTAGGGCAAATAAAATTCGGGTAAACGGCGGTATACCCTGACTTTCCGCCTCGAGGTCTAATAGTCGGTTACTACTTGCGTTCCAATTATCCTCTCAATTGTTATCAGCTTTTTATGGTAACAGGTAGATAAAAACAAAAAAAAACAATTAATCAAATGCCTAGAATGCAACGTAGGTACAAATATTTAGGTTTTTGGAAAGGCAATTGTTTATTTCATTTTTAAACACTAAATAACCGATAACAATTTTTGTCAATCATTTATTGACGCAAATATGATTAAAATGTTGCATTATCATATCTTTCTTTGTTGAATGAAGCATCATTAACATTATAATACTTTTATCTTTACAGCTATCAACCCTCGCAACGGAGACAGTGGAGGAGGCCTAGTAATGAGTACTATCCAACCTGATCATATGATCAGCTGGTTCCTCAGAGGTGTTCTTTCAAAATGTGGGGTATCGCCGGGACAGAAGGAATGTGACCCGAAGTACTATGTGGTATATACTGATGTAGCACCCCATTATGGCTGGATCTATCACCACGCTGGGTTGGAGTTCAGAAATAACATCATGGTCTCCTAATGTTAGTCTTTTGTTTTTAGACTGATTGTAGTACTCAAATAAGGGCATGATTTCACCTAAGCAAAGATGTGCGGAGATGTCTCGTAAATAACCAATAAGGTTTTTGGTTATTTGTATTGCTCTAAAGCGGCAGAATGTGAAAATAATGCAAGCTGATTGGCTGCTCGAGACATCTCCTCTCCTTTTTGATTTGATGGAGTCCAGCACTTAAAAATTTTATAACCCAATAAGAATTAAATTTTTTTTAGGCTAATCTGTATTTAATGTCACAAGGTTTTTTTTATTCCAATGAATCTTACTTCCATTAGATTGTAGCCCGATCTCTTTTGAAAATATAATTTTAGTCATAAGTTACGTATCAGTATAATTTAGTTACCAAATTTAATTATGTAGTCATAGAAATAAAAAAGTTTTTTTATTATTGGTACTTACAAATTTCTTTATTAATAAAACGTACGGGAATAATTATTATCTTTTATGCCATTCCTTATTTTTCATAGAATTTTGTTTCTTATTTTAAATTATCTAAATAACATGATAAATATATTAAAACATTTTCTCTGTCTGATATGCAACTTATCAACCCAGTAGCTAAACATAACATCCCTTTAAGATCAAAAATGCAAATTCATAGCAAACTTCTTTATCTACTAAAGTGCAAGGTCTCATCTTAAAAATTGGAAATATATTAATATTTTCTTTAAGCAACATCACCGAGCGTCGCTCTTGCATAATTTATTAGAACCTTATTAAAAAGTGTCAGCGAAAGAAAAAGGAGGGCTTCATATTATAAAAGTCTCTATTATGTCGTTGAACTAAGTTGTTGTACGAAAAAATTAATTATGCTTCTTTTGTTTCCGTAGTTCATTGTTCAATTTTATCTTTTTAAATAAATAAGTTTCTTAATGATCTTTCAGTGGATTGTGCCGAAGTCACCCCTTTCTTTTAGGTCGAAAACAGTGTGATTATATGTGTATCTCAGGTTTTTTACATTAAAAGAAATTTAAAGTTACTATCATGAGTAATTTGAGTTATGTAGCATACAAAATGAAAAACTGGGAGAGAAAAGTAAAACTTACGAGCTAGATAAAAGGAACAAAATTATACAAAAACAATTTGCAAGGTTTTAGCCGCACAATATCACCCAAGTCGTAAAATTCGCACGAACAAAAATAACATAACAATGAGCAAAGAATAAAAGGATACACAAGTACTGTGGCAGGCTGTGAACTAACGAAGCTTTGCGACTAGACCGCCGGTGCATGACTGTGCATTAAATTAGTCGCCAAACATACGCTAACCAGGGCTTACTACCATGATATGTACTTACCTAGTGGATGATGCGGCCCAGTGCTCACCGAAATGTGATATTGGACGTTGGTGACAGAGGAACAGGAACTGGGACAATTAATCTTCGTTTTGGAAATAGGGGAGGTAAGATAAATGTTCGTCATAGTATGCTGGCTACATTCAGTGATATGCTTGGGTATGCTAAATGCAAAAGTCGAATCAGTGTGCAGAAGAATATTTGGTCACTTCATCTCTGGTTGTTGTTAGCAAATAGATAGACGTTTTTGCCGACAGTATGAACGAGGATCTGTGATTTGGATTTTATGTTCTGTGATTGATACTGCACTATATTATTATGTCATAGGTGTCCCTTCCTATTTTACTTTTTTGAAAACAAGTCGTAGTGTGTCCTAAATTATAAACACGAATGTTTGTGTTGATGTTATGTCTTGTTGAAACATTAGAAAAATGAGGTAACACATTATTAATCATATTAGTCTATTGCCGTGCAATGCTGAACGTAGGTCTTTCATTTAGATCACCAGCCATCTCGGTCTTGAGTTTTCATAGGTCTTGGCAGGGCGCCTCACACTACGTTTGCCTGTCTTGTTCACGGAGCGTAGCTGCCTGCCGCGACACATTTGTATGTAAGCTGCAAGCAAGCGGCATGCAGCTACGCTTGTGGACAATGACACTAAATGTAATTTCCTCCGTCGTTCAAATTACCCACTAAAAATTTTAAATAAATCTTCAAAGTGCTATTAAAATAAACTTCTCAGTTTCCTATCCGGAAGGACTTAAGTTATTCTTTCAACCATTAAAAGACACCTGCCCCCAAATTCTGCATGCCTTTGACTCACTTACCCAACGGCCAGTTAGGGAAGTAAGGAAGTAATTTAATTAAGTAATTAAGTCCAGAAACGTGGTAATCGCATGTAACACCGCCGTTTCACTGACTGCGTTTATAAAAATAGAGGTAGAGTTGTTACCACTAAAAACAACACGATTCGTGCAAAAATTTTCTTACACCCTTATTTTAATAGGAACAAGGCCTAAATTCAGTGTGCCCCCTCCTGAAACACGCAAAACGATTATGGTCGTTTAGTAATGTTTCCTTTTTTGTAGGTATTAAACTTAGCGTCAAGTAATCCTCTGCTTTCCATGTAAAAGCATTCCGCACCTGGGATCCTTACGTGACACTACGCAATAAAGGCTTTTGTGACACCAAGTTACAATTGCAGCCAAACACGACTTTGTTCTTAAAGTTATAAGGTTGAATTTCTGCAGGTTTTGTAAATTGCTGAAAGGAGGTCAATGGAGCAAGAAGCTGAATGCGTTTGATAACTTAGAATAGGTAAAAGACTAGAATGCAAGTAGAGACCCAACTGTTACTAGAATGCAGACGTAGTTGGGTATAAAACAGCAAGTGTATTATCAGAATTAAACTCGAACAGTGATATAAAAGGAATACCAAAAGTCACAGGAAGACGGAGTTGTATTTGTTTGATGACAGTTAGAAAGCAGATTGTACAATTATGAACCTACACTAGATTTATTAATACATGAAATATACCGACATTATAGAAAAATATTAAAGATTACTTATATCATTTTAATTACAAATTAGTTGTGTGTAGCGGTTTCACCAGCATCCTTCTATTGTGTCTCAAATCACGTGTGTTAGAAGGATTAAAGCCTATAGCTTTCCTCGATAAAAGGGCAATTCAACACAAAATCGAAAATAATTTTACAAATCCGACCAGTAGTTCCTGAGATTATCACGTTAAACCAAACAAACTCTTCAGCTTTACAATAGGATATTACACTCTTTTTTTTAAGTATTTCAAATAGCTCCTACAGTACTAAGAAACCACTAAAAAAAATCCTAAATTATTATTTCAACGCTAAGTACCCTAAAAACGCATTTAAAAATTTTATTTTCAAATTTCGCGCGGAAATATCCAAAAACGGAAGACGCCGTGGGCGTGGTTTTGCTCTGCGGTTATGACGTCCTTACGTCGTGTAAAATGCGCTGTGACAATTTACATCATTATTATTGTTTTTATCTCAAAAATTAGTTACTGTTCGACTTACCGTTGGTGTGCGTTTCGGAATGCAAGAACACAAGTGTGAAAACATCGGAATAATTGTGAATTCTTGTGTTAACTGATTCAAATTAAGGAAAAACTTAGTTATAAGTTGTGGGAAGAGTATTCCAACTATTACACCATAAAAACCGTACTTTAGTAAATATCACTTTGATGTAAGTACCTATGTGCATTAGCCATCTAAAATATCTTTCACAATAACTTCCATGAAAAAGTATATTTTTATAATAAAGATCGTATTTGGAGGTTATAAACGAAACAAATAGTGACGTCTAGCTGACACTGTTGACAGTCGACGGCTGTCACTGTCTGTGGCTCCGGGGTTGCGGAATGTGTATCCGGGGTTGCGGAATGTGTACCCGGGATTGCGGAATGTGTATAGTAGTCACCGTGACCCTGGAACATAAAGGGCAATCGAAGGAACATGAGTGGGTTTTAGTCAGTAAGAGTCTGACACGCCCTCCCGCCGCACCCAGGACGGGAGCAGTCATTGGATGATTTCCCACTCACAAAAAAAAAAAAAAAACTGTCTGTGGCTGCTATTTCGTTGTGTTCAAGAACGGACAAAAAAACTGAAAACTTTGAATTGAATTTAAAAAAATATTTTCTAGTTTTATGAACTAAAACTAACACTGTTCGGGTGTTTTTTGCATAAGCTACCTCAATAATATATTTTAAGATTTATTCTCTTAAACAGTGTAATACCCTATTATATAGATCAGAAGAATATAGATCAGAAGAAAATATTTCTTTGACATTATAAAAATGATTGTACTAATTTGACACCTTTTAAATATGTCAAAATTAAGACGATACTTTTCTATTCTGCCTACTCCAAACATTGGCTTAATCTACGATCCACAACGTTGCCGTTACAAAAACTTGGTAGCACGCATTGCGTGTTCAGAACGTGTAGGCTGGTTGTGGTACCAACTGGGTGTTACATTTGTAATTTTTTATATCGTTTAGAAAATTAGACGATTGATTATGATATAAAAACATATATTAGAAATCTAATAAGAGACAGAAGAACACGTTTGTATTGCAATTTAATCCTTCAAACACGCGTGATTTGAGGCACAATAGAAAGACAATAGCAGCCCAACAGCCGGCTGTCGGTTGGTCGAAGAAAGGTTAAAATAAAAAAAAGTTTAAAGTCAGGAAAAAAAATTGTTTTGTACACAGTTATTTTTCTATTGTATAATCCTTTTTCGACATTCACATTCGAAATCTAGTAAAATAATTATATGTAAATCAGCTGATTTCTTCTTCACGATTTTAGTGGTGCTTTAAGTTAAAATATAAATACCATTGTGCCATAAAGAGTAAAACCACATACCGCTCTTGCTTTGTATTGGGTCAATTGATGTCATATAAAATAAATGGTAACAATAAATTGTTTAGAGTAACTGTCTAAACAAGCCTTTACCAAGTCGTCTTTAGGACTACGTTGGTGGCAATGTTTACAAACTTTTGAACCACTGAATTGAAGTGGATGCTATTCAATGCAAACTTACTCCATTGATTGGTTCTTTGATACTTCATTTCATCGTAAAGACTGTTTGTACAGTTTGTATTACTAAAAACATAATTGCATTCGATAATTGCGGACACAGGAATTTGGGCATTATTTTTGTATATCTGTCTCTGGCGGAAGACGACCGTAGTCACCGAGGGAGGCTTGGGATTGCATATAGAGCAATGGAAGGCTATGAAAGAGACATTTACCCAGCTGGTAGGATAGTATAGGTTGAATAAAAAATAACTGTTTTTTCTACAGGTATAACAGTCAAGCTACATTTTAACTTTAATTTTACGAAATTTTAACCACAACGCTTCCTCAAATATAATCGCATTCGACAGACAACAATTTAGTTTATCTATCTAATACAATCTATTCAAATAACCGCAAAATAATTGGAAGGAAAAACAAGGGAAGAAGAACTACGTAAGGAAAGTAAAGCTTTAAATTCTCTGATAACTTAATGATGTAAAATTTATCTAACGTTCCCGCCTATCTCTTAAGAAAGTGGTATAATGATACTGACAAAGGGGGAATTTATTCTGTAGCGATAACAAGAACACTTTTTTATATCAAAATCAAAGCGTTGTTCGAGTTTCTTTGATGTGCCACAATTCCTTTTCAACTGGGAATCGAATGCGGAGCACGTAAAGTTATAATCATGTTGGAGTCCTCCAATGTTTGATAAAGTCTTGTGTGTACGAGAAATGGCGTGCAATTTGTGCGCTTAAAATATAGCAAAGTTTGATATTTTTTTCATTTTTCAATGTCCCATGTAAATGTTTGTTATTTGTGTTTCTTTTGTCGAAATATTTATACTTAGGTTTATACCTTTTTACTTGCTTGTCATCTCTCAGGAAAATATTGCATTATGCAATTCTGTTTTCATTATTCTCTTGTTTGACCGTGTTTGTTCCAAAAATATTTTTTTTGCACATCATATTAAAAAAAAACATTGTGCAATTATCATGTCAGCTTAAATAGTTGACTGTGCGTTGATTACTGCCAATTCTCTTTGTATAATTAAGAAGACTAAAATGTAGACAACAAAAAAAAAAATTAACTCCAAAAAAATATATTTTTTCGGAAATAAAGCAAAAACAACACTGATGTTTTTAGCTTTTAAGTTTCATTGACGTTTGCGTAATTAAAACCTTAGTACCAAGAGTATTCCAAAGGCCTGTATTTATTCTGGCAACTGTTCCAGTTGAGTCGGGCGGTCCTTGTGTCCGATTGGCCGGGATTTAGTCGAAAATTGCCCAAATGAAAGCTCAATGAACGTGTCACGGCGAGTCGCCGGGCACATTTGTCCACGTCCCGAATTGTCCGCATTGCCGTACACTAGGGCTGGCGCGTGTCGATAAATGAAATGTAACTTGATTCAGAAAATTACTGATTAGATACAAATTGTAAATTGAATTCAAATATTCAAAAAAACAATATTTAAATGACCAAAATAGTAGACCAATATTTTATAAATAATATTCATAAACAATTAAATTGTTAACGTCTAAATAGACGCACGAACGCGGGACGTCAAAGTTGAAGTTCTTTTCTATGAGTTATATACAGCGTTTTCTACTTCTGCCGTTTAAAAAAAGTCATTATTATTAACCTCATTCTTCTTTGTAAAAAAAAAACTGTTTCTGCTACGCAGACGTTAAAAAAAAATGTAAAAAAACCAGGCTCCTCCCGTCTGCAGTGTTCAAATTAAAATATTTGTTTATTATCATCGGTGAACAAAGTCTCAGTAAGAGCTTTTGTTTATCGTAGTTTAAATAAGAAAATCAGGTCTCTCATATTCTCGGGTCTGTTCATATTTAAATAATGTTTTTTTTTAAGCAAAAATGTAAACAAAGTTTTAGTAAGAGTTTACGTTTACCCCAGTTTCAATAAGTTGAGCTAGTACAGCACGATTATCTGACCTACCTTACCAGTTATTTCCTAGAGTGGATCAGAAAATCGTGTCAACAGAATCGTACCAATACTTTTATCGATACTGCCTCCATTGACTGTCACAACACTAGTTGACACAAGCTGCCCTAGGGGTCGGACGTCGGGTCATCACAGGGAGCGATCCGCCTCCCGTGTCTATGACACAACTCGCTGTCATTTATCCGCATGCAAAAATAGCCTGCATAGGAATGAATGACAAAATACTGTGATCGCTTCATTAGTTGTGTCTGTGAGTAAAGGGTTTAGGGTTTGATTCGTACGGCGAGTCAAAACAAGTAATTTTATGCTTCGGTAGATTTGAAGCGTGTGTGTAAATAGTGTTCATGATAGAATTAGAAAATTGAAATACGTCGTCGTTACTGCTTCACTCTCGTGGGTCAAAGCGTGATACGCGAAAGCCCATACGATTCTCATTGATCTGGCTAAAGAGTTTTCCAACTGTGCTGAAAGTCAAGAAACTACTGCTTATAAATTAACATAACCAAACTCTTCTAATAAGTGTGTCTTATTCATAATTAATGATAATTTATAATATTACTAGCTTTTGCTCGCGGCTTCGCTCGCGTTAGAAAGAGACAAAAAGTAGCCTATGTTACTCTCCAGCCCTTCAACTATCTCCACTTAAAGAATCACGTCAATTCGTCGCTCCGTTTTGCCGTGAAAGAAAGACAAACATACAGACAGACAGACAGACAGACACACTTTCCCATTTATAATATTAGTATGGATATAAATAAAAAAGTACATTGTGTATCTTAACAATTTTTATTATAGCTAGCGATTATCCTTAAAACAAAATCATAATTATGAATTTGTGGCTTGAAAGCCTTTTATACAGTTTGAAACAATTAAAGAGTTATTTGAGATCTACAAAGTAGCAATAATTTGAGTTGGCCGAAGTTAACTGACGCGAAGCATTCTAATTTTGTACTGTAACAGTAATTTTGTAACGAATAACTTTTCAAAGAAACTCCAAATGGTGCTAAGAACTTAGTTGACTACGATTTCCGGAATGAGTCAATGTTACCTTTAAGTTAAGTATTTTTTAAGAATAATTCTGTAACAGATGCTGCTAAAGACAATATCATTATCTTTACTGAGGAAATCATTGTATAAGCACCATTTTTTTATTTATTTTGAAAAAAGGACAAAAAATTACTTGAATCGTAAATGTGTCATTAAAGATCTATTGTATGTAACACTAACAACTCAAAGTTCAACATTACTAACATAACTTGAAGAAATTAACACATTTACACTCAACAGACTAGATATGTATCTCAGTGACTACATAGCACGCACGAAACTTTAGGCAAATCTAAAAATAATTCCAACAGAGCCTTTGCCTTATTTTTTGTTTACCCGTTTAAAAAGGGGTCACTGAACTCATGATAACTTTTATCGTGGAGCCAACCCTAAAATCGTGAAATAAAAACCAGCTGAACCATACATTCATTCATGTTCGCATAACTTCGACAAAATGTATGGATCAGTGGATTCTGATTCTGTTTTTGCGGAACACAAAAGGCTGTATTAGAAACGAAGTGCCGCACAGCACTAGAAATTACGCCAATATTGGGTACACTTTTATCAACAAAGGAACATAGCATGCACAAGCAACTTCATGCATCATCAGAGGTTTAGTATCTCTTTTACCAACAGGACAACTTAATAGGTAACCGGGGTTGCGGAATGTTTATAATAGTTACCGTGGCCCCGGAACATAAAGGGCAACCGAAGGAACATGAGTGGGTTTTAGTCAGTAAAAGTCTGACACGCCCTCCCGCCGCACCCAGGACGGGAGAAATCATTTGATGATTTTCCACTCGCCAAAAAAAACTTAATAGGTAAAGGGTTTAATTTTCAGCACTAATACTCAGTCAGTTGAGCTACCAACTAAAAATAACTTTGGAAATCTTGTTTGTTCTTATGATTGTAACTAGCTTTGCCCACAGCTTCGCCCGCCTGGATTTTGAACTTTTATTCTTATTTTACCACTTGAGAGTTGGCATTTCCAAAAATCTTTTCTTAGTGGATACTTACTCTTTACATAGAACATACCCTCCGAGTTTCATGTCTCTAGGACTAGCGGTTTAGTTTAGTAAGTCAAATAGTAAGTCTTAACCTTTTTAGTTATACAGATTACTAGCTTTTGCCCGCGGCTTCGCTCGCGTTAGAAAGAGACAAAAGTAGCCTATGGTACTCTCCATCCCTTCAACTATCTCCACTTAAAAAATCACGTCAATCAGTCGCTCCGTTTTGCCGTGAAAGAAAGACAAACATACAGACAGACAGACACACTTTCCCATTTATAATATTAAATATAAAATATGGATATTAGTATGGATGTGATTAAGTACCGGTCACTGACTTCTAGCCACCAATATACAGGTCACAGAACGGAACTTTTCAGTGCGATGCTTCTGACCTTCGTCAGTTGGATTAACTCCTATAACTATGATTAAACTCCTTTTATGGTATCAATAGTAGCAATAATTGCTATTATTATGTTCCATGTACAATACCATTTATAATTACAAACTATACGCTTGGTAATTAATGGATCATTGATCACCGCCCCACTAATTGCCAAGCGCTTCTGATTATGATACTATCCTATTGAGAATTCCAACTGTATTGCCATTCAAAGCTGATGAAGGTTTCCAGTAGTCAATTAGATTCAAGTAAGACTACGTCAGAGCTATATGCTGTTGTATGTATTTGTTAAAAGTGTAAAAAAACCTTTTTGACAGTATATAATACAATAATTGCATATGGCCGAATACTCAAACGTCACTTAATTTTAAGACGCTCTCAAATATGTTGCCGTCTATACTTTATGCCTTAAGAGTGACAAAGACAGCAACAAATTTGAAAGCGTCTGAAAATTAAGTAACGTTTAAATATTCCCATTTGTCATGCTAAAATGAACCCAATCACAATTGAAATGGGAAATTTTGATCTTTGGTTCGTCTGTTTTGTTTGAATAAAATTAATTCAGTAATAATAGAACTTAGACGGGATGCCTAAGTCTAATCAGCATGCTGCCAGCTGTCCTTCGCATATCATCGCTGCACCTGACATTGGGGCGTCCCGCACTACACATTACTCTTTGACAATTCATAAACGCCTGTATTGGTCTAAGCGCAATAAATGCCAGGTCTCCACTGCAGTACACGCTCACGCCAACAATTGACAGTTCTACGGCACCGAAATGCCTCCTCACTTTGCTGATTCATCAAAACCAACACAAAATTAATAAATTGGCTCACTGCTGATAATAAGCTCCTGACTCCTAGACCTGGTCCTAGAGAGACGAACTCTGAGTCCCGTCTGCTGTTCTTAGAGCTGTTCATAGAGACGAACTGAATTCTAAATGAACTCAAACTCAAACTCAAAACTTTTTATTCAAATAAACCATTTACAGGTACTTTTGAATCGTCAAGGTGTCAGTCTGTCAGAAAAATGAAGCTAGTTGCTCGTTCCAAGGAGTAGGTCTCATGGAGAACTCATGAGCTCTCTCATGAGGTCTCATGAGCTTAACACAAAACCAAAAAGTTGTAATTTTTCTTTCATATCTTTAATCAGTCGAATATTAATGGTCTCCAAGTCTTGCTCTGTCTGAAACCAGGATCATCTCTAGCTAACTCCATCTAGATCACACTAAAGAAAGTTTTGATAATTAAGGATTTCGGCCAGGATGATAGTTTGTGATACTTTGCACGGAAATCAGAACAGAATAAAAAATTAATTATTTAAAAAAATACTGATCCCATTGAGTGTCAAACACGGTGGATTAGACCGGAATACCTCACTAAACTTACATCAAAACACAGAGGCAACTTTTATCTATCTACCTCCTCGTACATACCCCTAAGTTTCAAGATTCCTCATAATATCCGGTGTAAAACTAAACCCCTCGGACTACGCTGCCTGGCCCATTAAATTAAATGTGCAGGCTTTAAGGTAACGGCTACTTATGCTTCCACGTAGCTTGGATATTATTTTGATCCAACCTCTTTTACTTCAAGATTTTAGTCCCGGAAAACGTTGGGATTTTTTACCGTCTTTTGTGTTGGTATTTCAGTGTTATTTGAGAGGTGAGAAGATGCGGGTGTTAAGTCCGAACCATGCATTTACTTAAGTTAATTACAGATTTTAAATATAAAAGTTGGACATAACTAACATCTCGAGCCTCGGAAAGCTCGTAAGGCCCGGTTGTTTTGTAGAACTTTGACAGTAGTTACGGGTAGTCAAAAGTCAGAAAGTCTGTCTAGTCTAACTGGGGGGTACTCAGTGCTGAGGGGATTTAGCTTACACAACCTAGCGACCTGTGTAAGCTAAATCTGGTTAGGCTGAAAGCCGACTTCAAGAAATCGGAAAAAAGGCTGTGGAGATAAAAATAAAAGTACGATATACCAGCCTATTACTGTCTCACTACATGGAAATGCCTCTTTTCTGATAAAATTTTCTTGAACTTTGACGACCTCGCTTACTTAAGGCGGATTGCCAATTTTAGAATTACATTAACTGTCAAAGTTACTCCCGATGCTTTTCCTGCACTGATGTTAGTGATGTGAAAGAAAATTAAACTTAAAGATCAAGAAGACAAGGTAATCAAAAATATCAAGTCACTTTGGTAACAAATGACGTAATTCAGGTAAGGATATACATACACATCTATATATAAAACAGGAATTTCCGATAAATAAAATATGACTACTGCTATAATTCAGGAATCACACGTTGGAATCCGATGCCAGAAGTATGCTCTTCATACAAGCCAAAAAGCCGAAATTGCACTATTAAGATCATATTTTTCCCTTTTTACTGATAAAGTCGAAATCTCTGTATATGTTAAAATTGAAACATGCAGTGAACTGAGTTGTATGTGTTCCAGTTTATGTTAATAACAAATAACCATGTACTGATTTGACTGTGGTCTGATTGGTCAACATTGTTCCGTTGATGTTTGATCAATAACATCAGTCAGGTCTGTTTACTGGGTGCCATGTTTGTTATTTCATGTGTTTGCATGAAATAAAGGTTTAAAAATAAACTTTAAATTGATGGTCCACTTGGTCCCCCAACATACATACATTCAAAGGAATTTAACAGCGTTTAATAATCTATTAGGTATGCTCATAAATGCAACAACTAATTTAAATTAGCGATAAAATTTAAAAGATTCGCATAAAAACCTCATCACGAGCACATAAAATAGGCCATTCCCGTACTACAAACTCAATGAATGACGTAATACATCTGACTCAAAGCAGAAAAGCTTTCAAACGTGTGCTAGAACTGAGAAATATGCACAAAGCCGTCGAAGCCCAATTGACCTAAATGGACACACAAATAGTAAAGGGAAAGGCCCGTACGAGGTCATTATTCGCTCCGAAGTCCAGCAAAAGTGTCAGGTCGAAGGAAGACGGACATTTATCTACATCCTAAGGGCACCAGTGATTTTGGGAAGGATGTATTAGTGCGTAATAGGGTTTTACGTGAAATCAACGCGGCTTTGAATTATTTAGCTGTTATATTGGTTGAGGTTCTGAGTTTTTGAGGCGAATGATTTTATTTGCGTTTTGATTTGGGAATCGTGATATCAAATGATATTTCTATTTTACAAAAACTAATTCAGCATCTGATAAGACAGAATTAATAATAATAATAATAATAATATATGGTTTAATAGCCAAGAGCCTCGACCAACACCTAAGGAGGCTCTCGTTGAATGGCTGGATCAAGGGCTTGATTCAGAAGGCAGTACTTCTGGACACGGCTCGCATCGTTAGGAGGTTCCTCTCTCTGGAGTCCTGACCACCGGTAGCTTGGACCCTGTTCCCGATGCCGGTGGGTTACTGTTTTTTATATTTTTAAATGTTTTTGTTTTTTATAATAATATTTAAAAATGTAAATTATGTGTATTAAAATAAATAAATGAGAATAATAAATGAGAAATAAATAAATGAGAAAGTGTGTGAGTTGTCCGAGGATATTATATCCTCGGACAACTCACACACGGTCATCTGATCCCAAACTAAGCAGAGCTTGTACTATGGTAACCAGACAACTGATAAACATACTTAAATATATATATTTTTTTAAAATACATACATAATATAGATAAATCACACCCAGACACAGAACAAACATTCATGCTCATCACACAAAGTTTGTCCTGGGTGGGAATCGAACCCACGACCTGCGGCTTAGCAGTCAGGGTCACTAACCACTAGACCAACAGGCCCGCCAAACTGAAACCTTTGCATAAGCCGTGGAATCTTTAGTTTGACAATCTTCTTCAATAAATAAACTATTTAATCAATCACACTGATCAAGACCACACTGTCTTGTCTTCCTTTTATCTACTTCCCCACACAAAAATAATAACTAGATACACAGTCAAAGACATTACAGTAAACAACAAATAATAACAGTATTCAGAGCCATCAGAAAAAATATTCTATTAAAGCTAAAGAAGCGATGCTCGAAGAGAAACTAGTTATACTTACTTTAAAAAACCTTTTCGTAGGCCGGACAGGAGCAATCTTTTGGTCCATTAAATTGTTCACGCTCACCAACTATGGAAATTGGACGTAAAACGAAATAATGTATAGTAAGGAAATAGTTCACAGAGATTTGTAGCGTCGTTAGACAACTAGTTGGGACATCTGCGTTTAGCTTATGTTGTTTGTGTTGCGTTTTATTGTTATAGGTTAGGAGTTGGGTTCGGAAATAAGATAAAAGGCAGTTAATGCGTGACGGACTCGCGTATGAAGGATTCCGTAGCATTATCGAAAAAAAAAACAGAATGGGGGCCCCCATTTTATAATCATGATTTTTATTTTATTCTGTGATAATGTCAACTATTTAACTAGCAGGATTCATGAGGTACAGCCTGGTGACAGACGAACTGCAAGGATAGTGGAGTCTTGGTAATAGGTTTTACTCTTTGGGTGCAGAACCCTAAAAAGGCAATGCGTGTCGCTCGCATAAATATGGTTCCGTTCTTATAGGTTTTCTTAAAAGAAAATGACTATTAGGATTGTATTTTAAGTTTTTGAACTTGGCTATCAGACACGCAGGCAGGCGCGAATGATCTTAAGAGAGTTACGATTTTCATTTAGAGGTACGGACCCAATATAAAAATTATGGATACTGTAATACTTCAATCATAGCCTTGTGAATAAATCAATATATATAAAAGAAAGTCGTGTTAGTTACACATTTTATATAATTTAAGAACGGCAGAACCGATTTGTCTGAAAATTGGTAGGGAGGTAGCTAACCAGGGGACGGACATAGAAATCTTTTTATCTTCTATTTTTGTTTCCGTTGGACGTGACATAAAACGTGGTTTTGAGTAAAATTCGAGCGGGATAGTAACCAAAAATCTGATATAACGCGGGTGAAACCGTGGGGGATAGCTAGTGTTAATATAAATTATTGCACTACAATAAAACGTATATTCATTATTACCTTTCTAGATCTTTACATATTACGCAATAATATCTGTTTTCACAATCAGACAGAGTGAATCATGAGGAAAGGAAAGGCATATTATAATTGAGAAAGCACGGGAATGAAATCCTCACAACTGAAACAAAATAATGAGCGGAACAGAGGCAGGTCGCAAAATTTTTGTAACTATAGGACCTGTTACTTGTAAAGAAGGAAAATACGTTTATCACGATAGTTTGTATTTCTTTCCCTAGAAGATTCTCAATGATTTATTCATTTGTTTACTTTTATCTTAATATGAAATGTTTAAAACACACTAACAACTGCAAAACTGATAAAACCTATTAAAGCTACCGAACACAATATTCCATTGAAATACATGTTGAAAATAATTACTGTTTCCATTTTCGGGAAATTTTCATCTAGAAATAAGTAGCTAATGAGTGTAATTTACCAGTAACATATTCAGATGGAAATATACGAAACATTCATGTAATTATTAGTTCGTTAATACAAAATACATTATGCAGGTATTTCGCAATTATGACCGACATTTAACGAATGGCCTTACAATGCAATATCGAAGTGCAGATTCTAACATAATTTCATGGACCACTTCATTCCTGTTAAACTATAACAGGAATTAAGCTGCTAGAAGTGCCAACAGACTAATTTTGTACGGATTTTGAATTTATGATTGTGCATTTTGCGTACGTGCCGAAATAGAGTCTGAAACGTTTCATCTGCTTGAGTAATTTGGTGTTAAATGAAAAATTACGTTGCTGTTAACCACGAAAACTGATTATCAAAGAAATAACACATACCTAATTATTTTTTTAGATATAAACGTTACCCAACCGATGGTAATATGTAGAACAGGCTTTAAACGCTACAATTATGCAGAACAAACAGACAACTAAATGTCAAGCAAAGAATTAATAAATTCATTCAGAGGTATACATAAATAAAAGAAAAACAAATTAAAATAAAATGTTATAAACAAAAATCTTACGTAAGTAAGAGTTGCCTACCAGACTCATGGATGACATTTCGGAAATGTACCTACCAACTTACTCAAAAGCCTTGATCAATTTCATTCTTCTGTAAATTTCATTTACCATTTCTTAGTGTAGCGATACTGCTGACGCATTTATTTAATCAACTCGGGCGCACGATCGTTGCTTTAACTTTAAATAAACCGAAAGCTCCGAGCTTTATTGCGCGTACTCCGACTTAATTCACTAGATGGCGTTAGTAGTACTACAAATACTACTCTACGTGCCAAGCAACATTCATTTTAATGATTTGCAAGAGGATTTACGATTTAAAAGCTATGGTTTAAGTGTTGTAAGTGATTAAATGAGTTTTTAAAGACTTGATGAATAAATAATTGGCTATTTTATAAGGTATAAGTAAATAAATATTTTTATTTGTTTACACTGTTAACAGTCTTCATCCGCATTTAAGACTCTGTGTAACTTATCCGAACGGAAAATACGCGCAAAAAAGCTTACATTTATGTATTAAAAGGTACTAAGATTTCGTAGATCCTCTTTTTCTTCCTCAAGTTCTATTTTTATAACAGAACTTTTCCTTGTCTCATACAAAATTGTATTGAAATTAACAACGTTACAAATTAGAACAACAAATAAGAAAATTGATTTCTCCTTGAGGTATCATTGGTTCTTCTAAAATTTCAATATCTGTAAGGGCGCGCGGAAAACTAGGTTGGAATAATCTAGTTTATCTGCAGAGCTAGCGAATATCATGATAAGCCAGTTAAGTTATTAATTTTCATTTTACCTGAATAAAAATCTGTTCGTTTTGAATGTAATTGTACAATACGTATATTCTGCTAGGCTATATCCTGTGATATTTTTAAACGTAAAGTTCTCTAGTATGCTTATAAATTTAATATAACAAACAAACAATATCGCAAATCTTAATCATTTTAGGGGCACTTGTGAACTAAACAAGTTGCACCATAGAAGCAGTTTTTGTCCACAATTAATTACCGACTATAATCAAACTTGTGAGACTTGCAAAGGCCATATTTCCCTAAATGTTCGTTGGAAACTTAGTTGTAAATTACTACGGTCACGTCTCGTCAGCCGTGGTAAATCTTGACGTTCTGCGAAACCGCACTGTTGAGTTAGTTTAGACTATGAAACTGTGACAAGTATTATTGTTTTGAACAAATTACTTGTGAACCTTTAATTTATCATTTGATCCAAGTAAGGCGGAGATTGTTTGGAATAGTTTTGATTAAAATGTTCTGGGTTACAAAAGCGTTGACAGAGATTGAATAATCTTAACTTTTCACTGTAGGGGTATCAATTCCAGGAAAACTTGCTACTCTAAAGACGAGTGATTTGTATTTGTGCAAACATAACTTGGCAAAGCAGAGGATTCTAATTCTCTCTCACACCTTAGTATATTAAGGTGTGACTCCAACGAAGGAAATATTAGGCCTGAATGAAGCATTTAAAAACCGGCCAAGAGCGTGTCGGGCCACGCTCAATGTAGGGTTCCGTAGTTTCCCGTCCGTCACAATAAGTGTACCTACTTATAAGTTAAAAAAAAGGCTATTTGTTACGTTGACATACTAAGTACGCAAAAAATATTTTGTACAACCTTTTTGTCTTTTTTGTACAAAAACTGTTCGTTCTATCAAGTTCAAAATACTCTCCTATCTACCTACCCTAATAAAACGTTTTTTTCCAATTTTTATTTTCGCACTTTGTCGGCGTGATTGATATACATATAGGTACCAAATTTCAGCTTTCTAGTGCTAACGGTTACAGAGATTAAGCGAGGACGGACGGACAGACAGACAGACATGGCGAAACTATAAGGGTTCCTAGTTGACTACGGAACCCTAAAAAGGCATTCGAAATACTGTGTTCAGTATTGTATTATAACATTTTCCAGAAAAGTGTAGTGATATTGAAGGGCGATGTCAGTTGTAATTCAAAGTTAAGCGAAAGACGTTTAACACCTAAATAATGCAATGACATTGATATAAAACATTGTGTACGATATAATGGCTTTGCAAAAATATAATACCGTCTGACGCGGCATTTGCCCTGTATTCAAAATCCCGACAACAACTGTCGGGCAATAGTAGGAAAATCCTCTGTTTTCAAAGAAGGATCCAGAGTTTAGACTCTGTTCTCTTCTCTCTCGTCTTTTTCAGCTACAGTGCCCTTTTAAATAATACCAGCTTATTAGTGTCCCATTGCAGGACAAAGGCCTCTTCTCAAACAGAGAAGGCACAAACATTTTTCACCACGCTTGTTCAAGGCGGATTGGCCATTTCGGACTCATATTTCCTACAAGTCCATGTTTCCTCTCGATGTTTTCCTTCACCGATGTATGTGATGTCCAACATAAACTTTAGAAAGTACATATGAATTGAAAAAGTCACATTGGTACTTGCCCGGTGGTCATCAAGACACTTCTGAAATTGAACCCAATATAATTAGCCATTTGTGCACCTGTTCGCTAATCAGTAGATGACTAAGAATCAATTGAACGGATTACTACCAGCATCCTGTAAGTTAACAACATCAAAGTGTGTAAATAAAATGGATCCCTCTAATTACTGGGCATATCCGGTAGCTAAACTACTGTCTCTATGCGTATGTATTGTAACCAGAATGCTGTGGGTTATTAATTAATTAAACTCGAATAATTGAAGTTTTATGAGCAACTACGTCATGAAGGTCTGTATTCGAAGTGAAGTTTTTACTTCAATTTACCAAGTTTTTGTCGACAATCATTTATCTAATTCCTTTGGTTGCTCTCTGTGGGCCAAATCTTGCGACAGATTTTTCAATGAAGTAACTAGGTACTTTTACTAAATAGATTATTGGGTAACTTTGAGTACAACTTGGATAGTGTTCATTTTAATTTGGACTGATGGTTGAGCTAGAGATGTACAAAAGAACTCTTCGACGGTCAGGTTAGTAAATTCTTCGAGTTTGACGAGTTCGACGACGTGCTAAAAAATTCAAATATATGTTAAACAGCTTGAATCAAAAAGAGATTTTTTTCGCCCACCCTACCTAACTATATAATAATATCAGCCTATAACTGTCCCACTTCAGGGCAAAGGCCTCTTCCCTTACAGAGAAGGTACCCTACCTAACTAAATAACGATAATGTTTCAAAGAAATTAGACCACTAGCTTATAAGGCCAAAATATGAATAGAAAGGTGCCGCGGTGTCCCAAAAATCTCTAATAGGGATCGTTTCGATAATTAAATATTTATGTGTGACTGACATCACCTACTATACCACCTTAGACCTTTATTACTTACTAGATGTACCAATACCATTTCATTTAAGGTAAGTAAGAATATAGCCAACGAAGGCAGTTGAACCATTTTCTCCAGGATTCGTTCAGCGTTATTTCTTGGGCGCTTTTCTGTTGGACTCCACTGTTGAGTCAGGCTTTCAGGAGTTGTATTTTGGTTTAAATTAAAGTTGCATTTTCGGTAACGGCCTCGCTCTCGTGGCTTGAAGTATTTTATAGGTAATGCTATTATATCAACAAGAAAATATTTTGGCAACCAAAAAAAATATCTTTCCTCCATAATTTTACGAGGTGATTGTCATATTCAACACCAGGTGCGTATAATGAGGTAGTTTAGAATAGACAATTGCTGCGATTATTCGAATAGCGAAGTGATTCTTATGGCGACCTTACACGCTATGTTACTTCGAAGAGGTCTACCTATGTACAATTACGGAGATGGACTGGAACGAGAATACAAGTTGTATTTTTGGATCTGCAAACCTCTCAGAAGGCAATTATGATAGTGATTTTTAACCAAAATGAACAATAAAATGGTCAAATAAAATTAAACTTCTTGTGAAAATACCATTCTTAAAAGGCGGCTATTCTCTAACCATCCTACTCGTATAACCGCGCCGTCACACACACAAACAGACAAACGGAAATGATAATATCATAGATCCAAAGCATACGAGGCTTATTATGAGTTATTCCAAAAGCAGTGAATTTTAAATATATATTGATTGTTGATTTACGAGTTTTACAACATACTCCTAAAATTTTTTGCAGTTTCCAAATTGCACCATGTTTAATTGGAACCTTGCGAAAGTCAAACCAATTCACTTGAGTAGCTAGACACGGTAACTTGTGTATAATGATCACGAGATCACGCTACCGATATGACAAATATCCTGGAAAGTCAAACTAGTGATCTCTCCGGTCGACCGTAGTGTGTATGGCATACCTAGGACTACGGACTACTATGTTGACTTATATGGCTAGTATAGGGAAGAACTTTCATTACAAATACTTTTATTACGATATACCTATTTTGTACCTATAAAAATAAACAAAACAGAGAACAATCTTCAGCTCGCCGGTTTATGCAAACTGATATTTATAAAGCGAAGTTCGTTCATTTAGTTGCAGCTTCCGAAATAAGATAAAACAGGTCAAGTAGTTTAATGAATAACAGCTTTGGTAAAAGTAAACTTTGTCCGTCTTCCCCGTTTGTGGTTAATTAGCTTTATTGAGTAAACAGAAACTTAGCGCACGTCTTTCAAACAGTTATGTATGATAACATGTAGGTATGGGTTTAATCATCTTTGATTAAGAAGTTATGAAAACAAATATGGTAATGATATTTTGAAACAATAATCATTAGTCACGGATATAAATAAATGTACTTACCTAATTGATGAGTAAGTTGATTACGCTAATAAGTATAAAGTTTTTGATAATCTTAATGACAAATCCGCGTGGGCAGTCTATAATCATAAAACAATGAAGTAGAAGTTTTAAACTAAAATAAGAAGTAGACGCAATCGTATAATGTTATAAATAGTCATACCTAGTTAATTTTGAATACAAAATGAGGGCAGAATCAAATTAAATCTAGTTCGATTCACAAAATAGAGGCGCCTCAGAGATTAATAAATAAAACTACGCATAATTATATCATTCGACATAGCGACCACCCGCTGTTCCATATTATATTGACTCTGTGACCCTCTTTTTTCCCATTAATCCGACGTTTAGCTACATAAACAAATATTAGATACCTCTAAAAAATGCTACGAGTTTATAAGACAACGACTAACGACAAATGTCATATCGGATATCATAACGGCATTCGAAAAATTAATTCGGAATGTCACGTGGTGCGACGCGCACCTCTCTATGAAACGAAACGATTAAGCTACAAAATGTCAAAAAGCAAAAGCACCAAGTACTAGGGGCGGCGACCGCGGCTTATAGAGGGGAGAGGGGGGTAAAGGGGAGCATGGTCGCCAGTTTCTCGCCGACCACCGCGCCGCGAGCACGCCTTGTAATGCTCACAGTATTTTGACGCGACATGGCCTCGTCTGCGAGCGGCAACATCGTCGTCGAGTGGTTGCGATCGCTCCACTTGGGCCAATACGCGGAAAGTTTTATTGATAACGGATATGACGACTTAGAAATATGCAAACAAGTAGGAGAACCAGACTTGGATGCTATTGGCGTCCTAAACCCTGCTCATCGTCAGCGATTGCTTCATTCAGTCAGATCATTGAGAGAGGAAGGAGCGGCGGCTGTTTATTTTACTTTAGAAGAGGCTGCCGCCGCTCGGGACTCTTGTAGATGTGAAGAAGAAGCAAGGAAAGAGCAGGCGACAGCAGCAGTGGAACCTGCAAAATATGTTGACGAGTATGAGGAAGGGAAAGCAGAGTTAGTGAAGATTCCTCGGATGCAACTGAAGCGTTTGCTTCGCGAACGCCTCGCTCAGGATGGAATCCGCCTGAGCCTGCAGCCATATTCTACCACGGTCAGTGATTACTAGCCCAAAATCGTGGGCAGTGCTTCTCGCGGTTATGACCCGTGATTTGTGAAAGTGAGAGGATAGCTCTGAATATATGTTTATTGTGTCTGGAATGGGACGTGAATATAGTTGGCACTCTGTACACCGCGAGACGACCGCGTAGAGACACTGCCTGCGTCTTGTTTTTTCTTTTGAATTAGTCTGTGTGTGGTGCGGCCCGTCTTCGACCGCCCCGAGCGAATCGCTCCTCGGGACGTGTTGCCATAAAGTTTGTTGCGTGCGTGATTTCCCTCGAGATGAGGAGTTTGCGCGCCTTCCTGTCGTGAGAAGATTGTAATCGCGTGCCTGCCGGCTCTAAATTGGGTTTTACGATAAATCGCGAAACCTGTTTTAGCTCCCTAAGGCGTTAATTAGTAATACGGCTTGTTCTGACATGAAACAAAGATCTTATTCCCATATAAATAATCTGATAGAACTTTAAGTTGGTGTATTGCATTTCGTGACTTGGATAAAGTTACATTTAAGGCTGGGTTTCCTATCGATTGTGTAGAATGTGTAGGAGTAATTGCCGATAATAATTAATTGATAATGAAAAATGAAAATTACGACACAATGAACGAGTTTTAACTTTTATTCTACTTCAATAATGAAGCTATAAAAAAACTTAATATAAGCAAAAGACATTTAGATAAAAGACTAAGCAAAAGACTATAAACACGTGAACTCTTAGGCCAGTAATAAACCAACGACAAACAAGAGAGAATCATAAAAGTAAACGATTAAAATAAAGTAACGTTAAAGGGTCATTATAAGAAGGTAATAACATGTTATTGTACAGAAGTTTATAAATTCACGAGTAAACGTTATCTTTATCACATGGGCGGAAGCGCTTAGTTGATATTTTAATTGAGGTGTTATTAATTATTACAGTGGGTAGTGATTAAGAGGGTGGAATATTGTTTGGAGGGTCTACGCCTCCACTGCGTATAACATACCTATCCAACATTTGTCAGTCACTTGACATGCACGTCGTGTTCTTATCGTTCATTGATTTTTCCGTATCAACATAAATATGCTCCGATTTGATAACGTTGATTACTTTGGGCTTATTTTTATAATTCAGCTAATACAGGAGCAAATATTTAAAGCAATGTTTTGTTTGATTAAAATGTGAACGAACGTAATTATCATTATATACATAATTATAAGAAACCACAAAATGTGCACTTGTTTGAGTTACTACTAAAACCAATTTTTGATATTACTTCCCAGTTCCCAGGTATAAAACTCAACACAAAATCCATAAAGCTTTCCACGTATTCCTTACTTTTTAGTGCTTGCAGTATTTCTTTGTTTCCAACCTGGCTTACAATGCATTGTTTCTAATAATTTCGCTAACAAGTGGTTGGAAAATAGCACGCCACAATGGACAGTGCCTTACCATAAAACCATTTGAAAACAGAATAAATTCCTTTCTTGCAAGAGTAATGTTAAATTGTTTGGACAATATTTATGCACAGTGTCTTGCTTAAACTCCATTATGAATTCCGATTCTGATTTTGTATTATATTAGAAATTTTATTCGATATGTTCTAAATGTATAGAATTGTGAAGCGACGAGCCTACCGTAATTACCTGTGATGATTTTTTTACCGGTTTTCGGTCTCCATGTTGAAACCTGTTCGGTCTCAAGTGCGCCAAGACGTGGGTACGAACAGGCGCGCATTGGATCGCAGGCAAAAAATAATCTAAGAAAGCCACTGGCATTACAATCTTTGGAGTTAAGGCTATGTATAACTCTTTTCTTGCATTAACGCTGTTAATAAGTATTTACTTTGAAATAAGATATTTTATTCATTGAAGTATCTTGATCGAGATCAACAGAACATTATTATTTTTACTCCACTATGGATAGAAATGTGGTAACGCCAATTTCATTAATGACATGATTTGTATAAGTGTGGTTATTACCGAAATGTGCTGTCACATTAACACGCTTCAGATTAATTATCACCGTGGTGCATTGTGATCGATCCACCCCCATGTCTACCTGGGAACATTCCTTTTCAACTTTGCCCAGTAACAATAGAATCGGCTAGGATTTTTTGTCTACAGCCGCTTTGTAAAGCGATTACCGCCGGAACTGTACACAAAAGCGCAGACGAAATTTGTTGGGTATCAGTATCGTAGTTCCGATTAATGGCTAATATTTGTGTGCTGTTGTCGTGCATTGTGTCTGCTACATCCGCTGTGAGATCACCGTTATTGTCAAAGTTAGGGTTGGTTCATGTAACAGCTTGCAGTGGATTGTGCTCTGTAATTGTTAGGATCACTTACAACTTGGTGTGATTAAAAGTTACTATTAATGGTTTTGAATGAAAAGTAGCAGTTATTATCGACTTACAAAGATATCGCAAAATTCAAACTAGCAAAATTATCTTCTAAGCTTTTTCCCGTTGAAATCGAATTTCATCTACTTTTCTCCAGGAAATGTAAAGGCGGAGTAAGAATCTAATAAACTGGCAATTTGTTTCCACTAATCGTTCACGATCTTGTGCCAGAGTTAATCCTCTGTTAACCGTATCTATTACAAATACCGATCTTTTGTAGTATCTTTGTGAGCCCATTATGATCCACATCTTCCTTTACGTCGCTAATTTTAATCGAGGGGTACCGAGGTGCGGATGTAACGGATTATATCGACATTAACGCCTCTTAATGGATTCGATTTCATTCTCAAATGATTCATGACGGTATTTTATTAGTCTGGAATTTAAACCTATCTCGATAATTACAATAAAAATATTTTATTCACAAGTTTACTGCAAAAGTGCTCATGTTTCCCATATTTATGGCCTATAAATTAATGATTATAATATTCAAACAGTTTAACATAATAATATCATTAAAAAAATAGTTGAAGCTACAATCAATGTGACTAAAAAAGCAATTAAAGGTGTAATATATTATTCAACAATTGAAATGTCCAAATTGACAGCTTTATTTCTGATAGCGTCAACATTAAAATCGGTCCCTTTTATGTTTGTCTACTTGTGAGTCACAGATACAAAACGGTTTAAAATACCACACGGATTTTAATGGTCGTAAAAAATAATGTCCCACGATTAGAGTTTACTTTACTACGAAGAGAAATAGCTACTATCTATTCAATACGCTAAAATGGTTCAGTAAACAGGTAGAGTAGATAGACAAAAAGTAAATTAATGAACGCTTGGATGGTTCTCATAAGAATTAGTTTATGTATGTTAATGGAAAGAAGACCATAAAGGTCAATAGATGTTTATAAACGAATTGAATCGAACACGACGTTAGTCACATTTCTATCTGCCCATTTAAAGTGCGTGGGCAAGTCCATAATGTTTACACAAGGTTGTAAATGAAAGCATTTGGCTCCATTCTTCAAACTTTTATTTGTAAAGCTTTTGTAATCTTATGGGATTTGTAAGTCGTCGTTTGTCGAAATAATTAGATGTTCTTTAGATTCCATGTATGATTTCCGTTATTTATCGGGTTGTGTAATTTGTATTCATTTAGACGCACGTTTTATTTTTTGTCTAAGTGATATTTGTTTTAATTAAAATTGTTCTCCTGTACAAAGAGTTGTTTGCTTTTGAGACGAGGTTTAAAATTAGCTCAAGCGGGTTTTTCTACCTGTGTCGTCGCTTTGTTACAATGAATGTGTGCGGAGTCACGCGGTGTCCCGGCTCCTTGATATTCCTTCACCGCTTTGGGCTTATGTATGCCTTGGTAATTTTAATCACATGCAGTGAAATAACTTTGTACACGTATTTAATAATAACACTTCGTTTAATTTATTGCAATTCTTGCGTGTAGTAAATTGTCGGTATCTTTAAGTTAAAAATTTTCTTCCACTCTATCTATGATTTTTTATTTCTGTGAAATGGTATAGAATAAGTACTAAAAAGACTCTTTTTCCGTGTTTCCTTAAAACCTTGTAATATTTTATGAATGAAACCCGAATCCAAATTCCCAAGGTCGGAAACATCAACAGTTAAAGTTCGGCAGGTGTAAGGCGATCTGAGCGGGTTTGCTCGGCGCTTTCAGATGTTTACTATGCCCACAGAGTGCAAGCCCAAAGTCGGCAAACTTAGAGATTTGCTCTTCAGCTCACCAGGGAGATTAGCATCGGTAATTGTAAGGCCAAGGAAGTTTGCGGAATCTATAGTTGTTAGAATTAGATTTGTATTTTGTCAAGTCTGGCTTTGTTAGCCGTTCATTATGCGCTGCCTGATAACTTAGGAGCCAAGGAATTGTTCCATCTTGATTAAATTTATGTGCGGTATTGTCTGTATTTGTGTTCACCTATGTTCGTAGAAATTATTTAGTTACTACATCTAGACTCTCGCCTTTCATGTTTTCGTTATCAGAGTACATATATCGTACATATAATTTATTTACGACGGTACGTACGGAGCTGAAAGCAGCAAGAATAAAGTTTATGGGATGTAGCGCTTGGTGAATAAAAGTATAATGCATGAACTTTTTTGAGGAAAAACTTTTTGTGAGTCAAAGAATTAAAACTTTCCTTTCTGACTGAAAATTTTTAATGAAGCTGAATTAATTACAGATTATGCAAATGTACCTTTTTGCCTTACCTAAATTATATCTTCTGCATGATATGAAAGGTCCTGAAAACCATATTTTTTCTTACTGCT
The DNA here is from genome assembly GCA_033675125.1 of Athetis lepigone. Lineage (NCBI taxonomy): Eukaryota > Metazoa > Arthropoda > Insecta > Lepidoptera > Noctuidae > Athetis > Athetis lepigone. The sequence continues at coordinate 10,422,089 of CM066226.1, read as the reverse complement.
CCGCTTACTCTCTGATTATATTCTTTGAGGGACTCAAAACAGTTGAAATGTTTCTCCAAGACTTGTCGAAGTTGTCTCAGCACTTTTTAGTAGACGCCGCTATCGATTCTGGCTTTCAGGGGTTGCAGGGGTTAGAAATATTATAGTTGATTGCAAAATGGTCTTTATAAGCAAATAGGGATGTAGATGGAGTCTTATTTTCGATCATGTTTTCTTTTCTGTCGTCATTGAAATTAAACAACACAAATATTCACTTTCTACTTTCTTCCTCATACCTTTGTAGTGGTTTGTATTTCTCTACAAAGGTACACGGTCAAGTATCAAGATTTATTATTGTAAAACGATAGCGTAGGCAGTAGCTATTACTGTTGTCAACTTGACATCAAAATATTTGGTAGCATTATTTACATTATTTTTACAAGTACTGGTGATCCGCTGTATTGATTGTATTCGTAATACTGTCAAGGAAAAAGATTCGTTATATAAATATAACCGAAAAGTTATCTAGCAAAGTGGTTTGCTTGTGACTAATATTGACATTTATTGATTGCATTCTGGTAACCAGTATGACTAAGCTTACATTTTCGAACACATTAGCATAAGTCAAAAAAAAACCTCAAATCAAGCTGTTGAGTACATATAAGAATTTATACGCACAACGATTTTAACGAAGTAACTTTTAGACTTATATAATTTGTGTAATATTTCATACAAATTATATAAGAATCGATGCGGTTAATAATCAGGATTGATTATTAACCGCATCGATTTCTGGCTTTGTGCATATGCTTCTATATAAAAAGTAGCAAAACTAAATTATATTTTTTTAACTTTAATATTAGTTTGTTACTCTAAGTAATCGAACCGGCTGGTATCCGTTAAATTATTTTCCCACCAATTACCTACGGTAAAAAATTCCTGCTAGCTATTGTAGTTCCAGATTATATATTCATAAGAAAATACGCCGGGTAAAAACTTGTACCAATTTGTAAGACTTTCGCATCAGAACGTATGATCAATACTGCCGTGAGTATCTCCAATTCATCAGTAATAATAAAAGACAGCCGATTTTCGAAGGTTGTCATCGACTAAGTCTTTATACCTAATATGTCAACAATTATTACTTTATGTATAAAGAGAAATACATTTTGGTGGTAATGAACGCATAGCTTAAACTACTGAAGCTATTTATGACATAAAGGCGCACTAGAAACTCATTTTTGGAAATTGAACCTTAACGAGGTAACAGGAGGTGAAAATTTGTATGAAAATAGGCGAGCCTAGCCTCAGGAAATTATAAGTGAGAAATATTAATGACCTTGTAAACGGGTATACCTCAAGGTTCTTTTCTCACAAGCAAAGAAAACTTTTAAATTCTAGCGAAAAAGTTTTCTGTTAGAAAACAAATTGGCAATTTCAGAATTTATCAAATTTTTTTGCTGGGAACAGCAGTCCACTTAGCTTTTCTAATTAAAGTCGGGGGCGTGATAATTAGTTTTTAAAATATTCTTCTACTATACTACTTTTTTACTTGAACTCTAGTTCAAAGTATTTCTGACTTTTCGAAGAAATGTTTGATAGTTTAAAAACATACGAAAACGAATCGTGGTAGATCTTCAGCTATAACCTGTCCACCGAAAGATTTATATATAAAAGTCCTTAATCAAACACACAAGGGCCTTCCAAGAAGGTGAGCCCTCAAAATAAACTATTTGAGTCTTTGTTTTGGCTTCTTAGGTGGCTTTCTCGTATTGAGTTTGTTAGTTTGTACAATATAAATACGATATACCTATGTCGAGTTCATTGGTATGTTGGTTAATTATAATTTTATTTTCATTTGTATACATTTTGTTTGGAGAGAACGTTGAAGATGCATTTTATGAAGTGAACGAATCAAATATGGTTTTCATATTTTTATTTCTCAGTTTTGAAATAATATCTACAAACTAGCTTTTGCCCGTGACTTCGTCCACGTAAAATTAGCTCCCGTTCCCGAGGGATTTCCGGAATGAAAACTATCCTATGTCCTTTCTCAGGTCTCAGACTATATTTTTATTTTTGGACATTAGGCATTTTATAGTTTACAAAAAAGCCACCCGTTCCAACGTGTTGTCAAATCACATGGGCTGATAAACTTCTATTTAAAAGCAGTTTAAAAAAATGCCACCTCTAAAATGAAAAAAATCTAAATGTCGCGTTTCGGCGTCACAAATTGGTTACAATAGCGAAATAAACGTTGCGGAATTTTTCATTTGCACATCGGTTCACACTTTGGTGTTAGCTTTAAATTTTAACGGTTCGTGCGCGCGGGCATCGATCAAACATTGGCTTGATGCAAACAAAATATTCGTAGTTATATCCTTTGATATTTGGAGATTGTTTAAAGTTTTTATAAGTATATTTGTACGTATACCTATCTACTTTCAATTTATATTTATGAACAACTTTATTAAATAGTAACTTTGTTTATAAATTGTCTGTAAATAAAGTTGACCTTAACATTCTGCCGACCAAGCGACAGCCGGCTGTCGCGCCATGCTATTGTCTTTCTATTGTGTCTCAAATCATATGTTTCCGAAGGATTAAACTACAATAAATAAAAATCGATGAAGTCTAAAAGGCCTGTTAAAATGTTTTATTGTAGAGTTGTACTTATGTGATTCAATAAAAAAATATAGGCATTACGGTTTCCTATGCCTTCACAACTAAATAAACGTATAATCATTTCATCGTCAAGATTACAAAAAAACATACTAAAACTTCAAATATACGAATAAATAACCAAATAATAAAATAATAAATCTTTGTAGCTTACAAATATATGTCGTCGCTTTGGTCATTATGAATTGTCTAGTCAGTCTGTCAGTCGATCTAGCTTTCAGATCAAATAAACAGAGGTATTCGATGTAGTAGGTCACTCCTAAATCCCACTAATGGATTCCTTAATACTCCGATTAATCCTAGAATACCATGATGTTGATTACGTGCTACGTATTCTGTTGAGCTGCAATAGGAGCGCAATAGCTCTCTCTGAAGTAATTTAAATTCATTCGGCATACATTAAACATTTCCTCCGTGATTCACTATTTCATTAAATATTTAAATCAAATGAGAAAGAGTTTAAGTATGTTCTGATTTAAGTTTGAAGCCCACGACTGTTGAATATTGAAATAATCGAATAGAATTTAGAAGTCTTTTTAAGTTGTTACTAAATTAGGTTACTTAGCCTGAGAACGAAAAAAAAAATGGTTTTTTTTTAAGGTAAAATGTAGTATCCCACCTAACACAAATATTTAAAAATAATTACCTTTTTTTTCTTTGTTATAATTTAGCGCAGATTGTGTAGATTTGGTTGTGTATTTTTAATTTACGGTAGATTAATTTAATTTTTTCCAATGCGTATAGCGTAATTATAACACATCGATTACTTCTTGCACAATTTTATGATTCTAGGTCAACAGGAAGTAACCTTGTAAGTTTTGATTCTCTTGGGATTGTCAAAATATCCAATTTAGACGACCTTAAAACCTCTAAAAGTTTGATTATTTAACAATTTGATTATAAAAAAATAAACTTGATTTTGTTATAGATATAATATGTGGTAAAATCAAAATTGTGGTAATAATATCAAAATTAATAATTAGTTAAAAGAGAGTGAGAAGAATGGAGGTTTCATAATACTATCTTGAGCTGGTACATTATTATTTAAATATACTGTAGATATGTAATACTAGGTTATATCTACTTATAAATACGCTCTTATTAAAGGTAGACGTGACTGGAGGAAAGGTATGAGCGTAATGAAAAATAATGGTCTTCAAAATGCTGTTGTCATGAAAATATTCTTGGCTCCGTGTTTCCAAAACATAGCACACAGAGCATAATTTTCATGGCCGTTTTTAGACTAGGTACCTATTTAATTTAGTGTAATTTTAGTTCATGTTCGATAGTTTATTCAATATTAGTGGTTGCCTATTGGACTAAAATTCCATATGGAAACGTACAGCCGAAACATCACTTTGTGCAATCTTCTCGCTTTGTCCGCAAACTTTACCCATAAACAAAATAATACATATTCAATATTTATAGCACATACGTCTATGCCAAATATGTGGTAGTGTGTGTGTTATTTATTTAATTTATTTGTTGTCTAAAGCATATTAAACATACAAACCATTTGAATTTTCGTAAAAAAGGTAACTAAGTTTTTGCTTCACAAATTAATATAAAAATACCGTCAAAATCATAGGTCAAAATTATTTCAGCAGTTAGACTGAAAAATTGCATCAGATATACAAAAAAAAACCATTACACCAAGAATCATAAAAACCTTTTACTATCACTAAAAACGTTAAAATTGCTAAACGATAAACGAACAATGTGTTTCAAATTGCTGATAGTTATCTTACTGATAGTTTTACTAAGAAAGAAACAATATTATCAGTACGGTGTTATTGTTAAGTTCACGTTAACCAGTAAACTAATATAGGCTTGCTTTCTCAGAACTTAGCTTTTATTACAAATCCAAGGATTTTGTTATAAGTAGGTCTTCCGTTACGTAACACTTTGGTATTTATAGGTGTTACATATTTTATTTAGTACTTACGCGGGTATAGAGAGGTACTTAGAGAGATTTAAAGGAAGCCATAATTAAAACCGGGTATTTACACTTTGTCTCGATTTTTCCTTAACGAGTTTTGTGTTTAATAATAACTATTTGTATGTAGTATGTTAATTACGAAAAACGATTTCGTTAATACTATAATATGTTATCTACTGTACGAAGATACTGAAAAAATACCCCTTAACCAAATAAAAGGGGGGTTTTCAGGTTAAAAAAAAAACATGATATTTAAACGTCAAACAAAATTCATAACTTAGTAACGGGAATCATCTCCCTAGCCTTTTCCCAATCGTGTTGGGGTCGGCTGCCAACCTAACCGGAATCAGCTGGATACCGGTGTTTTACGTGGAGCAACTGCCTACCTGACCTCCACAACCCAGTAACTGGGCGACACAATACCTCTTGGTTAGACTGGTCATAGTTTGAAAGAAAGAAAGAAAGAAAACACATTTATTCTGGACACACACAGACACACAATTTAAAACAATACAATAAACAAACAAAGCTTACAAAATAAAGCCTGTGCGAGGCCAGAAAAGGCACCTACCTCAGCATAAAGCTACGTCAAAGAGACGCAGCGCTGGTATTCTGGCAGGGCCTACAGTGTCGTCACGGGCAGCCACGCAAGGTATATAGAATATAATAAAATAGTTTCTGGCTAACCAGTAACGACTGTCAAAGTTCTACGAATGACAACCGGGACCAACGGCTTTACGTGCTTTCCGAGGCACGGGATGTCAGTGATGTCTAAGATAATTTTTAGAAAGTACATATGAATTGAAAAAGTCACATTGGTACTTGCCCGGATTCGAACCCACAACCTCTTACACGAGAGGCGGGCGCCTTATCCACTGGGCCATCACGACACTTTTAACTTAGTAACGGGAATCCTCTACAAATATTTTTAGATTAGCATGCAGTTAAGGAAATTTTCTACAGGGTATTTTTTATTGTACTTATTTTAAGTATTGCAACATTTTAATGCTCTAGCTTTATTTAAATACTAGCTTCTGCCCGCGGCTTCGCTCGCGTTAGAAAGAGACAAAAAGTAGCCTATGTTACTCTCCATCCCTTCAACTATCTCCACTTAAAAAATCACGTCAATCCGTCGCTCCGTTTTGCCGTGAAAGAAAGACAAACAGACAGACAGACAGACAGACAGACACACTTTCCCATTTATAATATTAGTATGGAAGTATGGATTGTAGTTAAACGTTAGTAAGAATGATTACTTATTTAACCTACTAAATTACAAATCTTAAAAATTACTTACAACCTAAATCCGATTATTAATTTGACGCTTACAATTTTATGTAAAGATAACATTATTTGTATGTTTCTATAAAGTATAAATGCTCCTGATAATAAAATTTATGTAACACTGAAAAGGGTTTTATACCATAACAACCTCGATTCCTGCTGATTTCGATTACCTGCTATTTCTTGATCAAGGATCAGAAAACAAAAGGTAATCAAAATTGAAATCTTTTTGAAGTTTACCTAATCTCCAACTCGTGTAGATTTTTCCACTAAACTCATTTAAATTAAACATGTTTCACAAAATTAATGTCACATGAATTTTATTCACGAAATGGAAATTATTTTGGAAATTTCGCAATCTTAGGGTACAATTTCTGAAACTACACACACCGAATATTTCGTCCTATGTACCTCAGTCTGTGCATAATACCTACCAGCTTTAGCCTCCCCTCTGCCAAACATTGGTTTACAAACTGTAGTTACACTGTATTTTACTGGGCTGTGGAGTGTTGGTGTTACAACAAACAAACGCTTGAACAAAAAAGCTTAGCCCTGGGTAGTTTGTGGCTTTTTTGGTATCAATCTTTCGTTTTTGTTTCTAGCGTTATGTAGGCCTTCAGTTTTGCTAGGTTCTGTCTACTTTTTTTTTGTTAAGCCCAAGCTACACCAGCACCTCTAGACAAGTAGCATTGTAGAATAGACGGTCGAATAGAATAGATTGTAAATTTATGGGACTGACAAAAGCTCCTAAGAAAATAATTAGAGCTAAGTAATTTGACATTTCGTTTCAATCTCTATTTTACAATGTCACTTGTCTAGAAGTGTAGAGCGGGCAGACGACTTGAAACATGTCGTTAAGTTGTTCTGTTGGTCATCACAGCCGTGATCAGATATTTTAGTATTATTTTTTTATGTACGAGCCTGCGGTTTTACTGCAACAGCTGACCGCAAAGTTGACCGCTACTGCGCTCACAGTAGTCTGCTTTATTGTGGCGGAGCTGGAGCACAGACATAGGCGCATTAGCTCTATGCCAGGCTCGATTTTACTACAAATACCTATCTACAAATAAAAATGGGGATTCCAATACATCGTTCATAACATAGGTAATAATATTTTTTTTTGTATTTTCATTCAAAACATGAGCTTTAACAAATATTGGTATTTGTGGCATACAGGGCAATTTGTCTGCTTCTCACGGATATCTGACAATGACATTCAAACTGTTAGTAACTTTAATAAGTCAGAGTAGAGTTTATTTCAAGTAAAATACTTTAGACGTCAACGCCGTCGTCGCCATCTTAATTGAAGATAGCGTCGGTACTTTCTGCTGATGATTTGTCTTTTGGTACACAAGAAAATTCTCTTATTTTGATTTTCAGAGTTGATTTCCCACCTGCATTTCAGGTTTTGCGAATGCACTCATTACGTCACATATTATGTTTTTTTTATACTTAAATATTAAATTTATTTATCTTATAATGCACCTACAATGTTGTCTCTGCACCACCGTTAACCAATGGTAGAGAAAGCCTAAGACAGTTAATCCACTTTTTTATCTTTGTGCATGAAGTTTACATTTATGTTAACTGTATGGTATTATTTATTTATAAATAAACTAGCGACCCGCCCCAGCTTCGCACGGGTGTTACAAATCTTAAAAAATCGCCACTTTTCTCTACTATAATAAGCATGTATTATACATATAAACCTTCCTTAAGAATCACACTATCCATTAAAAAAACCGCATCTAAATCCGTTGCGAAGTTTTAAAGATCTAAGCATACATAGGGACAGACAGAAGATAGCGACTTTGTTTTATACTATGTAGTGTTAATTCGCAACACACAAAATCTTAAATAGTTCACAGACTAAAAAAACCTTTAACCTGCTCCAATTTTGTTAAATATAAAATAGGGATACCAATTACATTTCCGCCTATAATGAGCGACATTCGAATGCTATTATTTTCGTATTAACTCGTGATCGGTTCAGACCACTGGACACAAATTTAGTCCCGAACGAAATTGGTTAATAATGATAGGCTGTCCAAAACAATGCAGCTTCCCTGTTTCGTTATTAAATTTTAGGGTTAATGCCTTAAAATTTATCATTTAATCTAATAATTTGATATCGATCGTTAATCGGTTATTATAGTACTTTTCTGTCAAAAACACAAACAGTATATTTTCATTTATCGTTGACACAACTAGTAAAATATCAAACACGAATAAAATTCCTGATATCAGAAACTTTACGACGCCACACCAATCTGGCGCTATATCTAATTACACAGAACCTCCATCCAGGCAATATGTGAGCTTCAAATCTAATTTCGCTCACGTAACTTAATATACCTAATAGTACACCAACTATTAGATTTACTTCAAAAGGTTAAAGTGATCAGGTTTCATGTTTGGCCCATGAATGGGACGATAAACCGTCTTATTTAATAGCTCGGCGTGGGTTGATCGTGCATGTGCGTATACGCAGGGTTTTTTCTTTACTTTTATGTCCGTCAAACCAGGCGCCTGAGTACGACTGGCACAGCGGGACCTACCATAGGTGTTTGTGATTCAGTTAATTTATTACACTACTGTAAAACCATCCTTTTTTGCTGGACATCTCTTTTGTTGGATGTATTTTATTAACGGGAGATAAGAATCTTTATTAATGATCGAGGGTTAAGGTCATGTAACGTATGATGAAGAAATAAACGCTGCTAGTATTCGAAATTCCGAATAACTAACATTCCATTCAATGTGAGTTATTTGGAATTTTGAATACTAAAACTACTGATATTTGATACTAAGATATTTAGGTGATGAATAGGTGGTTTTACCTGAAACTACGATACTCTATTACACGATTAAGTAGAATTACGATTAAGCTGTGCAATATCAGGCTCTTTGTATAAAACAATGGGTAGAATAAAGGTCTTACACGACACAAAAGAAATAAAATAATTTATATTATTCTAATAAAAAAGCCTTATGGCTGATCCGTTCGTACGTGCTCTCGAGCGGGACTCTTGCTCCGTTTTTTACGACCCTTGAGCGATAATCCCGTGGCAATGCCTACTAGGCGCTCAAAAATCAGTCGACCAAAGGTCTAGACGATCGTCAAAAGCCCTTATATCCTCTAATAATGAGTTAGGTGAACATAGGCGCCTACTCATCGGCGCTGAGTCTCAGGCCACAGATTTCTACAAACGGAGATACTTAAATTATTGTGAAACGTTGGTACTTTGTTCTTCCTCATATATGTTTAGTTGCAAGGGTGACGTAAGAGAAATCTGAGGTTATACAGGATGACTAATACGTAAACACAAGAATGTACACATGAAAACTAACAACGTTTTCATAAAAAAATAGTTTTATTAACTTTGCAGCTTTTTATGAAAATACAAATAAAATCTTTTGAATGTTTGTTGACATGAGTATATTATGTGCTTAAGTGTCGGTTAGTAATCAACGGTAACGATATAATAGCCCTAACATAAGTCTAAGTACCGTGTGTTGTTAGTTTGTTACAATGAGTGCAAGCTTTTGCAACACGTTTGCAGCTGCATCGCTAAAATTATCACTATTTAGCGATCGTCTGTTGTTTTCCGCGATATACTCGTTTTCTGAATCTGTTATGTAGTCAGTTGCCTATATCTTTTTATATGCGTTATAATCTGGTGCCTGGTTTGAATATTTAACATGCTCACTGACATTCAGATGCCAGTCGGCAGTAATTCCGATTAAAAACCAAAATTAGTCATAGACCACATCCACATCAAATAAAATACTAGGCTCGTGTACTAGGCTATTATCAAAGCGCTGAACATGTATTTTGGATCTGGACAAAGGATACAATGTGTGGTTCCTATATCTGAAAGGTATTGGCTTCCAAACAGGCGGGCGGTATGCCCTAGTTGGCCACAGTACGCACGCACGCCAGTTTTAATCTAGTGATAGGCAATGGGTAGCTACGATAGTTCTGCGTGCCACAAAAGTCTATGTATTCAATTAACATAAGTTTCTATTAAACCTTCAAATACACATGACTCGAGACACAATAGAAGACAATAGCAGCCAGACAGCCGGCTGTCGCTTGGTCGTCGAAAGGTTAAGGGCTGCAAAATAGCACTTACATTGCTACGTGGGTGCCCCTTGAATCTACAATAATGATAATAAATATTGTTGTTAAAATATAGCAATTTGGCGAGGCGGTTCTCCTGTCAGACACTTGCAAGCCCACTGGCGTTATTATCTTCAATTGAATCTTAAAGGGATGTGGTTAGAAGATTCTGATAAACGCATTGCTATTGATATTAATTTCAAATACATTTAAACCTTCAAACACATGATTCGAGACACAATAGAAAGACAATAGCAGCCCGACAGCCGGCTGTCGCTTGGTCGTCGAAAGGTTAAGACGCATATAACTTCATGGTATTTTGTTTGTGATAGTACGATTAGTAATTATCATTATCCTGAACACATAGCTATATTTATGTATTTACATATAAATAGGATTACTTATATACAGAAGGATTATATTTTTAACATATTTAAATAATGTTTAAATCTTCGAACACACGTGTTTCGAGACAAAATAGAAAGATAATAGCTGACCGACAGCCGGCTGCTGCTTGGTCGTTGAAAGGTTAATACGTTAGTGTGTTGGAACAGGGAACCTGAAAAAAGATCTCGTAAAACCGAACTCGTAAAAAAATATGTTTCTCCTGTAAATATAAATAAAATATACCTATATAAAATAAAACGACCATTTTACAAGCTATCAACAACCAATTGCAAAGGAAGGGCTCGTAATGGCATCCGAATTGAAACTTTCACTTAGTTTGCTTGAAATTGATTAAGGCTAAAATGGAATAGGAAATGTTGTTATTCCCAAGTTTTTATTGTTAGATTCGGAGATTACTTGTAAACTGAATAATTATTAAGCGGGGCTGACTTTTATTACAAAATTGTTGACATTTATTAATTTTATTCTCACTTACAGTCATAAATTATATTCTCTATTATTGAATAATATGGTGTGTGTTAATAGTTAATATTACTTCATGTTTTTGTGATGTGAAAACAATTCAAATATTATCTAAATAATATTTAAGAAATAGTATAGACAGCGTCTACGAAATAGCAAAACGGAAAGTCCCCCAAATATCAAAAGACAAAGATGAATCACTGTCCCAAATTCTTCCAGTCTTTCTCCAAAGTGACGCATCCCCCAATAAACTGAGTCGAGGTAGGATATATCTTTTTTTACAACTAGCCCGGACAGTGTAACGGGAACAATGCATTCCTGTTGTACGTTCGGTCAACAAAAAGGCAACAAGAGCAAATGTTTTTTGTCGCCAACCCCGCTAAATTAAACAGGGAAGCTGATTTTGTTTTTTATTTTTTTTTCCGAGCAATTTTGCTTTACGTGGAACGTGAAAGCCGAAACAGTAATGACCTTTATTATTCTTGTAATGGTAAAAAATATTTCGCGTTCGTGGTGTTTTTGTTTTGTTAGAGTTTGACGTGTTGATTTTTGGGCGGTGTAATGTTTGTTTGAATTCCAGTTATTGCTTTATAAAGTTAAAATATTTTGTACAGAGTTGCAAAATGCTTTTTTTCCTAGAATGTTTTATTTGCTGAGCTTTTGGAACTACAAAGAGCATTGGAAAAAATCTTTCTACATGGCCAGATTTACCGAAGAATAGTTTGGTTACATAACATTTCCATGCCACTAACGAAAACGTAAAAGTAACTAAAAACACGGGGACAGCTAGTTTACTATACCAGCATTCACCGCGGATTCTCGTTAACTCGAAACAAAGTAAAAATACAACAACAGTTACAACCGCAATAAAAACCAAAAATATCTCTGACCGAATACGGTAAGAAAAAATATGCAGTTTCGATTTAACGATTACAATCGTTAAGATTTTATTTACAAAGTTTAAGCTATATACATAATAAATAACTAAGAAATGCGGCTTAACGTTGTTTCGCATGCCCACAATCGGCTGTAACTTGACTAAATATTATGTCGCGTGCAGTATAAATTTGGTAGGCAGACGCAATTAAACATTTACGATTAATTTTATGACTACAGCCCTGAAAGAGTATACAGTGCTGTATTCAAATCAATGTATTATTTTAAGGACGAATTTCAATAACATATCTCGACCTTCATAAAAAGTTTTCCATTGTATAGTTTATTATACGTGACATTCCTAAAAAAATAGTTCATGTGATAAAAAATGGATAAACTATTATTTCATTTCTAGAATCACCCTGTCTGTACATCTACACGATTTGGTCGATGAATAAGCGTCCTTCGAGCGTATGGATTTAACGATCTACGCCGTTAATGACAGCAACCAGAATTAATCAGCAATTCCTTCACACGCCACAACGATCCTTAACAAAATTACAGCCATGTCTTTTTCTCAGAGAAACGTTCATGTTAATTCAATTTGTTGTAGTCTTTATGTTTTATGTATTAAGGTACTCTTCGTGTATAACATTGCCTAAACGTGTTGTGTTTCCAGTGTTGACCCGAGCAAGGGTTCGATTAACATTCCTCTCTCCGTATGATCGCTTCGGGATCCAATCAGGCCGGTGTTCACATAATTGTTTGCGGACATGATTTTATCGGAAAACTACAACGGTTCGAGGCTACGGGACAACGGTTGTTCGTTTCATGCCATCCATCTAGAAATTATTGGTGCCCCTCAAGTGTTTCGCAACCAAATTGCGAGTTATGATACCGGGAATTGGGAATTGATGTTCGGGTTTTGAAGTTTTGATTAAAAATAAATAAATAAGTTAACTAGATTTTATGTGCGGTTTCATACAAACTTGGTGATAATACTAGGGGGGTATTAGAAGTCGCATGAGAAAATATTTTACCCCCTCTGGGGTTAGTTTGAATAACACCGCTTACTAGTGTGCCACTTCATCATAACAGAAACTAAGCAAATGTCTAAAAATTACTTAAGTAAAATCTTACTAATGCCCATGTGGAAGTACCTTACATGATATTTTGACAGTTACCAAACAGAATCTATGCCAGCTTGAATATCTTTGTGCAATTGACGTGCACGTATTTCTGGTTTAAGGTTATAGGCGTGGCGATAAAGTCTTATGTCACTACCTGCGTCTATAAAACCATTTGACACCACATCCGCGCAAAAACTAGTATCATTATCGGTTCCTCGGTAACCGCGACCGTTCTTAACCCGTTAAGGAGTTCTACCTTAATATATGTATGCTGAACATCCATGAACGCCATCATTTACCATCAGTGTTGCTACTTTGCGAGGTCGTATATCGTTACCAGTGTCCCTTAATCTAGCGGTAACTGTGGAACAACAAAACTCATTACTCGACGCTATTCGTGGCCGTACCTGCGAGTACTGGCAAGCTCGTGTTGGGTGTGTGGTGTGGGCGTGAAGCGACAGCGGTTTTGTTTGAGTTGTTGTTGAGTTTTGGTTTGGTTGTTCACAAAATTGCTAATGAATGGTGCAAAGTTGAGTTTTTTATATTTTTTTCGATAACACAAAAGAGAAACTAAAAAATATTTATCAATCTGCTGTACAAGATGAAATCCAGGCCTACAAAATTGACTGTTTAGATATTGTTTCTAAATCCCAAGCCGAACAAAAGCATTGTACTTACAACATACCAAGACAACCCGCTCAATAACAAAAGTTCTAGACACCGTAACTCACTGGAACATAAATGAATATTATGCCTGTAACTTACAACATTACCCGCATTAAATCTCCCACAACCGGGTATAGACAAAGGTGACATCTAAAATACGACCGTCGTCGGTGGCTTACTTTTACTATGAAAGTTTATCACTTGTGCCGCGTCGTTATTTGGCTTAGGAGATTAGCAAATGGGGGCAACTTGTTCGGTTTACGAAGCCTAAGCCAGACCACTAAACCCGGAGAACTTACCGCTACCTTGGCATGGGGATTTTTAATTATATCATTAACTGGACCAACGCACGCGCGTGCCGATTAGCAGTTTTATAGCTATGAAACCGCGCTTGCCCCTTATTTATGGGTTACAGTGTGGAAAGTTGGCTTACATGAAGTAATTTAGTTCCGTTAATATGTTTTGTTGGGTATACCACATTGTCACGCTTTTTAAAGTGAATATAATTTTAAAGTTTCAACACCGTGTGATATTGTTTGGTAACACGACTCAGCGGTAATGGGTAAGGTAGGGTAATTATATAAAATATTTTACAGTGGTAGCTAAATAAATATATTATTTTCTATAATTAATTGCGATCCTAAAATACTCCCCAATCGCAAGAATTTCCATCTAGCAATTAGAATATTTTTATTAGGAAAATATTTCATAAAATATTTATTTACCTACCTCAAAGGAACGATTTCAAATCATTAAGATATTTTCATTGCTAAGTTTTATTTTACCCTATTCCTCTATTGAAATCGTTTCATACCTGTTAGAAAACGGTTTACAATTATTAAGCACCGTCTTAGTGATCCGTCGATCAGATTATGAATCTCAGTTTGCCATAATCGCCTTAAGTACTAATCTCCCCTTTTCTATTACGAAACTCCTTCAACTTGAATAATTAATTTCAGAATTTCGTACCTAAACAAATAATTAAGTTTCTACTTTTTCCTGCGTTTTATTTAAACTGTTCCTTGTAAGTAAGCATAGAGATTTATACTATTTAATTAAAAGGTAAAAACGTATATTCTAGCAGTTACCTACGTGTTAGTAAGCTGGTATTCTCAGTCTTATTAAAAGTTTAATCAAGTTTGTACTTTTATTTAATCTGGCCACATCAGTGTTATTTAGCAGCAGAGCGCACGCTTACTCTGCTAATTTAAATTTCAGCAATTTATAAATACACTTAATTAAGTTAACGTGTTCAAAACACATGCTGGCCAGGTGAATTTGGAACACCTGCTGTATTATTCCTGCGCGAAACTTAATATGGAGAGCTATTTTTTCTTTTTATATTCCTTTTAATTTGCAACCCGATAACTCATGTGACCAAGGAGGACAGATGAGCCACTTAACTCACGGTCTATTGAATTTCTGCCGGATCAAACTCTCAATGTAATCAAAGGAATAAAGAAGGACCTCTTTGTTTTTTATAAGCAATTTTCGTGTGTACATTAATCAATCACATACGTAGCTGAATAAAGAAAAGTCGAGCAAAGAAATGTATTTTGGGACCTAAGAGATTTCTTTAACAGACAAAAAATGGGCAAATGTGTACGTAATGTTACGATCAAAGCTGATGGATGTTTTTTGTCGAAAACGTTGACAAAACTTTTTTTAAATCTTGTTCCTATTCATCTTTATTAATAAATGTTTTCGAAGTAGCTGACGTAAAATGTCAAGCTTATAAAGTACAATACCAACCCAATTCGATAAAAAAGACAAAATATCTTTTGAAAAGTAAAAACAAAGAGCTATTAAAACAATGCCAAAAGCGTCGGTTCGTTATAAGAAGTATATTTTTCACGAAATTTCTAACGACATCAACTTTGAGTTACTTGTCACTTCGCTCAAATGGCAGTCATTTATTTTGAACAAGTTCAAAACTAACTAAAGGAAAAACTGCTACAGTAGTAACATTACATCACGCTTCAGCTACAACTTGAACGAGAGACACACGGCGATCCAGAATGACGAACTAATATGTTAAAAAAATTATTTAGTGTTTCCTAGAATATGTGTCGAATACAATTAATAGGTCGGCTGTGCAATTTCAAAACCTAGTATCTGACAAATTTTAAAAAAGCGTGTTTTTGCGGTTTTCGACCTTATGGACCACTCTCCACATACTAAGATAGCAAAAACTCCCAAAAATTAGTTAAAAACGAAGTTACTCAAAGTCAGAAACCTAGTATCTACAGTAAAAGTTTTCAAAATGCAAAAATTACAAGATTAAAACGTAGTATCTAACATCAACCATTTTAAAAACCTAGTAAATGCTTGTAGTTACTTGGATATAAAATGGTTCGTGTAGATACTAAGTCAATGAAATGGTTGTAATAAACGTCAAAACTCCCGCGCAACTTTAGTAAGTGAAGAAGCAAAACGTCTTGTAGAGATATCTCTACAAAATGTTTGCTTCTTGCTTGGAGGAACGTCTTGCAAAATACACCGCAGTGTACCAACGGACCACCAGTCGAGCAAGCAGGATTTAGAAGCACATTCTCAACCATGGACTACATCGACACACTAGATTTGATTATAGAAAATACGAAAAAATTAGATGCCCGCTCTATTTGGCATTCATAGATTTTGCTAAGGCATTCGACTCTATATCCCATACCAGTATGTGGAAAGCCTTATAATATTGTAATGTACCATCGGAGGCTATAGAGCTCATACACGATATAAATAAGAAAAACAGAAGTAGGGTAATCTTAGACAAAACGGGCACTGAAATTGATATATGCAGAGGAGTACGTCAAGGCGACCCACTCTTGCCTAGAATTTTTATTACTGTTCTACAGAATGTCATGAAATCACTAAACTGGACAAACAGAGGCATACTCATCAATGACCAATTTTTAAGTAATCTTAGGTTCGCGGATGACATCGTCCTCTTTGCAGTAAATTCATCACAATTGCAGCCAATGATAAATGAAATTAATATCATTAGTAACGAACTCGGTCTCGACCTCGAACCATCGAAAACAAAAATGACAAACAGCATTAAAATACCAATGCACGTTAACGGTGTACTATTAGATTATGTTCAAGAATACACTTACCTAGGCAAACAAGTATCATTTAAAAAATCTAGACACCAAGATGAGCTAAAGAGACGTGTAAACATGGTTTGGAATAAATTCTGGAGCTTCAAAGAAATTTTAAAATCGAATACTTCAATTAAGCTAAAGAAAAGAAAATTGTTTTAGATCCTTGTATCCTGCCTTCACTTACCTATGCGTCACAGACATGGATATTCAGTAATCAAACTAGTAACAAAATATTAAACAACCCAAAAAGCCATAGAACAAAGCATTCTGAACCAAAAACTTAGCCCCAAAAAAAAAACACGGATATAAGAAAAACAACAAATCTGATTGACGCTCTGAAACACTGCAAAAAACTAAAATGGAAGTAGGCTGGTCATATTGCACGAATGAAGTAGGACAGATGGGGCCAAAAGGTAACTGCATAGAAGGGACCTGGTAGCCAGAGATGCTCGATGAAATTTTAAAATCAATAGGAAAAGACTGGATGGAAAAAGCGAAAAACAGAGACTTGTGAAGAAAACTTGAGGAGGCCTTTACTCTATAGAGAGGTCCTTAACAAATGAATATATACATAGATACTTAATATACAAATATAAAACGAAAACAATAATACTATTAAGTATCTAATTGAATATAAATCCAAATAATTGAAATTAATGATTAAAAATAATAAAATTTTAATTTAATAAAAATTAGAAATTGCATGCTATTTTTTTTGGGAGTGGGAAATCATCAAATGACGGCTCCCGTCCTGGCCTGGGCGCGGCGGGAGAGCGTGTCAGACTTTTACTGACAAAAACCCACTAAAACCCACCCAACGTTGTAAATTAAATTAAATTTTTTGGTATGTTGTTAAGGAAAAAAAGGCTTTTTTATTATTATTATTATAAATTCAGACCATAATGAAAACAAAGCAAGTGATCTTACGTCTAGGTCTATTAATTTGCGTTTAGACCCCACTCAGTATATTTTAGAACTAGATGAAAACAAAGCAAGTGATCTTACTAGGTTTTGAAATTGTCACACTCAAAAAGTTAGGTCTAAGAAAACAATGTTTTTATTAGTAACTGCTCCTCTACGTACATATTTTGTGATAGACGCATTAAAACTATTTTTTTTAAAGCCTGTTATGTACCTCAAATTTTGCAATCACTCCCAGGAAGATACGACTAATATTATTGAAACGGCAAGCTGTCAAAGATATGAAACCGTTTTTCGGCTCTCCTGTAAAATTTGGTTTTATGCAGATACTGGGTTTTGATATTTCGCAGCCGAGGTATGATTGATTAAATTATGATAAAATATTTTGTGCAAATTCCCATTGCAAATGAAACTTCCTATTTTCTAGGAAGTAATAATACCAGGAAGTACGCTATTTTAATTAGCCATTGTTAATTAAATAATATTATTAAAATGGCTATGTACAATGTGAATTATTATTGATATGCTGGTTTCACATCGTTTCAATTGAAACAATATTGATATTGAATTAAAATCAAATGTTACTAGTGGTCGTGAACTCTATGTAAGCACTCTTAGATCGGGATAAATACAGGTTCGCAATACAGAAGCTTAATGCTTATGTGCGCGTCCCCGCACAGTGTAGGTAGAACAGTTCAATAATAACACTGTGTATAACTTTTGTCGATGAAGTCGTAAACTTTATTTTGCATGTGCTTTGGCTGAGTATTCTTATGTCAAATGCGGGTAAGGACTGATCCATCTTGTAAGTCATCTAATCATCGCTCAATGAAATCTGCAGAAATTGTCACAGAGCCTTGCACGTCAGTTTCACCGTCCATATAACACATATGTTTGGAAAAGAAAAGAGGAAAACTTTCATTTTTACGCCGTCTAACGGATTCAATATCGACGCGGCTTGAATGAGTTTTGGGGGTGGAAAAATCGTTAATCATCCCTTTGTTGGAATTTTGTTACGGCCTAACTCGTTGCTCGCCTGTTTGGCCTTCCATTTTTCCTTTTGAATTCTGAAAGTGGGGCCGTTCTTGACGAATTGTTTTCATGGGAAAACAAAAACGGATTCGTTGAGATTCGGGTTCGCAATATGTAAGGAAAGCCGGCTGGTATTTCATTTTGGACACACGAGTAATGTAGGTATTTGTATGATATTGTTTTGTTACGAAAACTTATATTACGAAGGGATCAGTTACCGAAACAAAAGACGACTCGACATTTTGACTTAGATAAAAATATTCTATATCTTTTACCTATTTTGTGAGAGCGATTAAGCTGTCAACTTCTCGACGTAAATTCACACGTATAGAATGTAATCCGGTTTTGTGTCATCCTATGTAACGTGACACTCTACTATTGCGTTGAAAAACAAGCGAAGTGATAAACCTCAGATCACACTCTCAATTACAATTGCGGTTAGATCATACCTCCGGTTTAGAAAAAAAACTATCAAAAAACCATTAAAAAAATATGAATAAAAACTTCATAGATGCCTAAACTAGTTTGGTTAGATCATCTACTTTTTTTTAGGAAACCGTTTGTTATTTGGCCTTTTTGTAGAGACACGAGTATAATAAATGAAGTGCCCTTAATAACTATCAATTAGGTGTTTACCGGTCCCCTCCTATAAACCATTAATCAGAATTTGCCAAAACAAGCATCGTAATGGCTTCAGACGTTTTAGGGAAAACTACTATTTTCCTCTTTTATATTTGTGTGACAAAAAAAAAAATTGATTTGATCATTTACAATATCCCTAGCTGCTTTATATATCTTCATTTTACTCAGGCATTAGAAAGATATTATAATCTACTGTTGAAATTACTCTGTTTTAGTACAATTTTCTTTTTGTAAACGACAATTAAATAGGAAGTCTAGTTTACTTTGTATTCATCCTGAAATATATAGGCTAACATTAAAATAACTATAACGTTATAACGTTATCTCTCAAATGTGATAACGCATGAAGTACAGAAACTTACCCACCTACTTGAAATGTTAATGCTTTATTACATTCAATCCCATAGCGTTCTAGAAATTTACAACACAATTTCTAACACCACTATAGTAGACTGTAATGGCATACATAGACAAAGTTTTAATTAGTGTTAAAACTGTCGCTAAACAACATTTAGAATACGTGAATAACATGGGCCGTTTAGTTTGTTAGGAGTGTTAAAAGTTGATTAAATTGCACGGTACACATTGCTAGCACATCGTTTATCTTCAAGAATAACCCTTCCCCTCGAAGGATTTTTACGAGTTGCGTGAGAAGATAAGCAGTGAGTTCTGTTTTGTTATTTTGAGAAGAGTACAAGTACACTATTTTACGGGTTGAATGGTTTCTGTAGTTGTATAAATAAATGTTATTTGGATCCATTAATGGATTGCATAAACACTCACAAGTGCTCTTGAAAGGAACCCTATAGAAGTAAAAATAAGAATTCCAAATTTACGCCATTTATACTTACCAAAAAAATATAAGTATATTACCGTCCTTAACGAGCTCATTTGTTTAAGAAAAACGAGTAAATAAACACACAATACTTATTTATTTGTTTACTTCCTGTTATAATGAACCGCATTTTTGTCATAATTATATTTGTGTTGTCGTAGGTGTACAAGGCTCACTTGGAGTGGAAGATGCAAAATGAAAAACGAAAATGAACAAAAAAATACCCGTCTGATATCACCTTTACTTGTCACATATACCATATGGCATTCAAAAGGAACGTATATTTTAAAGCTCAAAGAGATATTTCATCAGACTTTTTCTGTCACTCTTTGTCCGACTAGGTAAATGTTATTGCGTAAAATCTGATAAAAAAGATTTCCCTTTCCTCATTTTCCCAAAGAAATTAATTTCTACAGAACAGAGCATAGTAATGAAAACATCTCGCAATCGCGTGCTTCTTAGTATAAACAGCTTAAACTACTTAAAACGCGTTACGTATGAAATGTTTTCAGGTGTTGCATGCTTCAGGGACTCATTATTTAGATTTATATATAAGATTAAGTTAGTGGACCCCTAATGGGATTAATAGTGGCAGTACACTTATTATGCATATTTTATTAAAGTCGCCACTGCCAAAAGTAGTAAATTAAATCAGTTTTGACAATTTATGTGATTGAATATTCTCGACTTGGTTTTTATTAGTATTTATAATGAGGGGCGTGGTTTTTTATTTCTGTTGTTGGTTACGGAACAAAAAAGTAAGGATTTTAGATACCTATTCAGAACAGGAAAATTGTGCTGTCAAAATATTACGATTGTTATAATTGGTCGTCACAAGAATAAATTGTCAAAATGAAAACAACATTAAAAAATATGTACTCGTAATGCGAGTATATCGGCAAACATATAAACATAGATAGCAAATTATACGATCAATAAAATTCAACATAAAAAACAAAAAACTCAAGGCAAAAAACTACTAAACCTAAATAAAACAAAACGCAAAGTATAGCAAACAATACATGTCAGACAATAATTAGTTAACAAATAGGTGACGATACGGTCGTAGGTTATCGGTCCCTCAGTTTACACAGCATTGTCGGGTCCAAATCAGCGCTATATAAATGCTACAGAAGCTCAGATATGCTGGCTTACTGGTTCCATTTGATTGTTGCGCTCAAGTTATAAGCTTACAGCGATTTTTATAAATACTTTTGTCTCTATTTTTTCTATTAGGCATGTCTCATTTTTATACTGCTTTAATTTTATAACTAAATCTTTATCAAAACAATAAGTTTAACTATTGTCAAAAAATAATGCCACAGTTATGCTCATTCAATGTTGAATGACCAGCTGTGTACTACTTTGGTCACTTCAACAGAGACGACAAACTTACTTAGTACAATCAAATTATTTTGGAAAGATTATTTTATTTATAACTGGGTCCTCTAGAACTAGCACTGTGGTATATGTATTGTTGCTATGAGTATTGTCTTAATTTTACATACTGTGTAAAATCAAGACAATACTCATAGCAACAATACATCCCAGTTTTTAAAAAATAAAATAAATTGTCTGGATGAATATGCATTTATTTTTTTCAAAAAAACCTTTTTTGGACTTCAATTCGAATATGTGTAAAAAATTTTAAACCTAATAATGGATCCAGCCGTTTTTGTGTTTTTTTACAATTAGGAGTTAACTTTCATTATTATGGGTTATTCAAAATGATGATGATTAAAAAAACATATAACATACCCATTTTACAAAAATAATTATGAATTAACATCATCCACTGCTTCTTCTGATGTGTCGTGAAACCCGCTTCCTCCCATCACTTCAGCCACCCGCCCGAAACACAACTGTGTCAACACAGTCGAGATAATTCGAATACTCGATGAGGAATGTGTTTTCTTATCTCAAGGTTTGCGAGCAACCGACGGGTTCTTTGATGAACTTGTAACGAGCAACGCTGCCCGACTAAGATAATAGCCATTTCAAGTTTTGTTACTTTTACTAATGAAGTTAAAGATTTTATGAAAATAATTATGCTATTTGAGAAGTGATAGAGTTGAATTTTCAAATTTATTGACTATCAGTAAATAAAATTAAAGCGTTATGTAGTAAGGTATGATAAACCAGAGCTTCATATTTTTTATTATCCCAATAACTTCCTGTTACATTGACAAGTCTATTAGGAAAAGAATACAACATATTTCCTGAGCTATATATTGGCCGCAAGCCAAGCGCAAGAAAGTATTCCGAAGCTTACCAGAAAAACCTCTTTCCATCGAACATAAGATCATAGAAATCACTTCAGGAGTTTAATCGTTACAAGCATTTTACTTTAGTTTTACTTTAAAAAATCATACTTCATAGTCTATATAATTTACATAGCACGATGTTCATGTTAGTTTAACTATTATATATCGTTTCGAAAATGTTGTTGGTTACACATTTAGCGCCTTACTAATAAACGCTGCATAAAGTTATAACAGGTTTATACGTCAAAAAATGTATGGTTACACAGACTTTATTCATTGCATAACTTTACAGTGATTATTAGTAAGGGCATTATACTACCATTTTAGTTTTAAGTTCTTACCCATATTGTTATGTGTGACATTAACAGAAAATAAAAGACAATATGGTTACTTTTGTAATTTCGATATGTTTTAAATTTCATTTCACTATATTTTTCAAATTATACACAATACTAATAATATACTTTTCAGTTTTCGCATCTCCATATCAATAGTAAACAGTCGAAATCATAAAGTTCCAAATACAATTTCATTAACTGAGAAATGCAGTCCAGTCGGCAACAGATCTCACCTCACAAAGGCACGCCAGTCAATCTGATTTCACTTTTGAGCCTACGTCTGTTCTGACCCGGTTGGGCGAAATGTAATTAGATTCCTCTATTCTATACGTCGAAATTCCTGTTTCGTAGTTTTGACTAACCAAATAAAAAAACAGAATAGAATGGGTTACTTCTTCGTTTCGATGGGCCACACTGTGATGTAATGTTATCACAATGTTATTCTGGTGTCTAATATATCTATATAACTAGAAAAGTTTTTCAAAACCAGATGTTGTTGCTTGAAACAGCAAATGGCCATACATCTATCTATACAATCATACATACTTTTGATTTTTCGCATCAGTAATGCCTAGTAGAAGACACTTACCCCAAAAGCTGAAACGTCAGTCAATTTTAAGACGCAAACGAACGAAATCTGTTGTTGTTCTAAGTTTACCACTTTACAGTCAAGACAGCATTTTAATAAACCTAAAAAAAAAGTATATTCGAACCGTATATAGAAATATAATTATGTGTTTGTTCTTTTAAAAATTATCTATTAAAAAACGGGGCACTAGAAGTAGGTACTCGTAAACATAATACAAGTTCAATGAACTTCAAAACACAAAAATCGTGTACAAGAATTTATACAGTCAGGCATTTGATTAGCTTACTTAAACGTATGAAGAAATCACGACTGTGAACTCGGTAGTCAACAAATTACGTAATATGGATTTATTGTACCGTTATCCATACCTTAGATTTTTCTTATTTACCTAAATAAGAAAAAATTAAGGCTTAGAGATAAATAAACTTCACTTTGGGAGTGCTTTGGCTAAGAAATATAAATAGGTATCACTGACGCACCATGGTAAAACTGGCAAGGTATAGAGAAGTGATTGAGAATATTAAATCTGGACTGATATAACTAACATACTTTGGCTTATGTATTTTGGTAGTTGTGCGATGGTGGCAAGAATATAGCACTTGCTGAGGTTCAACTCCCAGGGACGACGGCAAAGGTTTAAGCCAGTAAAAAACAAAATGGTACTTAGATGTCGATGATAGAGATGATTTTAGAAAAGACTATGTATGAACTTTGCCTTTCACTTACCATGATTGTAGCTGAATCAAAGGTGTTTAATGTTCTGTGTTATAGCGTATAAGAGGGGGAAGGTGTAATATAGGCAAATGTTCACGAATTAAAATGGGATGGGTGTCAACTCAAAATTGAAATGCACACCATGGTAAATGAGTTAGGAGACCTCTGGCTTGAGACACTTATCAAAAGATTTCCTTTGTGAATACGCTGAGTTAAGCTTTTGTTTAACCCCTGGTGACCGCCATTTTAAAGTTGTAATAATCTAAGCCATGTCGTGGGCCCCACAAACCTTGAGAACGTGCTTACTTGCCTAAGTAGCAAGTTCACGGAACCGTGTTTCCTTTTAGGTGACTAACTACTTCCTCGTGAAGATAAGGAAACCAATAATATTGTGTGCTTCACGTTTCATGTATTATTTAAAAGTATCGGTGCGGCCAGCTTTGATGTTGATAAGATATAACTTTATGAGACACCGCTTCTTATAAATTATACATATTTTACTTGAGTCAGTCAATAAAGGTACACGTTAGCGATCCTCTTGATTAAAATGCGTTCTTGGAAATGATAACATTTCCAATGAGAATTTTTCAATTTATGTGCACTTTCTTAGTGTATTTAAGGCATCTTTGCCATCATTAAAGGGAAACCCAAAACTTATATTAATTATTGTTCAATTGGCTAAAATCACTATCGTCAATCTCACGACGGCATTTAAAACAATTTCATCTACACTAATAGAATATAAACAGTTAAGTGTGTGTGTGTTTTTTTTAATCATATTCTTTCACTTATCAATACTTTTGCTGGTCCGAATTAAAACA
Organism: Athetis lepigone; assembly: GCA_033675125.1. Classification (NCBI taxonomy): domain Eukaryota; kingdom Metazoa; phylum Arthropoda; class Insecta; order Lepidoptera; family Noctuidae; genus Athetis; species Athetis lepigone. Next base: position 10,397,280 of record CM066226.1, on the reverse strand, counting down.
AAAAAATGTGTTGGATAGTCCATTTATTTGGAAAGTTAGGGGCTATGTAACATCACACTAAGAACTACGGGGGCGGAGCAATAATCAAAAAACGCGGCTGTCACCGCGGGGCGGGGCTTAATACTAGAACAGGACTCACAAAAACGTTTTACAAAACTTATGTCAATAAAGATTTTTTATTTATTTTAATATTATTCTGATTTTGCCAATCTACCTTCAGCACACTGTCGTGAACAATAATCGTGGCAAGCAAAACAGGGTGGTATTGCTATTTACCTTTACCTTGAAATTAGCGTCAGTTTTTATATAAATACTCGTTCTTCAGCCAAATGCAATAAATAATTTTAACTTACTCTTTGCATGTCTTATAACTACTTAATTCTATTACAGCTTCAATTTACTTCAGTGCGACATTAAATGTTATATTATGTTACATCCTCAGTAGATTGCCGTGTATAAAACAAAAGAATATTTAAAGCTTTCAATAAAATCATTTTAATATTTCCATTCTTGCTAAATTTGACAAATAGTTCATTTGTTCATTGGGTTTAGTACAAGTTTAGAAATAAAATATTTCTGTGGCGTAATTGCGGTAGTCTGTAATCAACTAAATAAACCTTCAGGACATATTAAAATGTATGTAATATAGTTTACCTATTCCGAAGTTGAAGTTATCCAAACTTTAGATTTGGATGTTTGATTCTAATCATGGCGTAATTGCGACCCGGATTCGGATTAATTTGATTTTGATAATTGATTTTGGTAGAGATGTAAATTGAAATTTCGCTTTGTAAACAATGTTTCGTATAGTAAACCGAACCGCTTTTAGGCGGGTACTGAGAAATAGAAAAAGCTACTAGAAACCTAGGCACTAAATGAAGCTAAAAATATATCTTAATGATCATTAAAATAACATTTACATTTGAACTTAGCTTAGACATGAATCTATTTAATTAAAATACTTGATAGCTATTTTAGTCTACGGCCATTCACAGACTACCTATCAATCAAACCCTCACACATGTAAACTCTTAGATTCATCGACCAGACTTGCATTACCGGCGTGCTTTGAACTGCGAGTGCAACGACCCCATATCACTTAGAACACAGGTGTAATGAGAATTGCTGGTGTAAAAATACAAGTTCCCTATGTATGCTACATTAAATCGATTCTATTAATGGATTACCCGCTACTTCGAGAGACTGTAATTATTTTCAAATACGGAAATAGCGGTATATATGTGGTTCAATTCGTGTTTATATTTACTTAAGTTTATTAGTTTGTAAATAAATATATCAATCAAGTAGGTTGTAAATGAGTGTAAGTGTATTTTCTGGATAGTGTTTCACGTTTTTAGGGTTCCGTAGTCAACTAGGAACCCTTATAGTTTCGCCATGTCTGTCTGTCTGTCCGTCCGTCCTCGCTTAATCTCTGTGACCGTTAGCACTAGAAAGCTGAAATTTGGTACCAATATGTATATCAATCACGCCGACAAAGTGGTAAAATAAAAATTCGAAAAAAACGTTTTATTAGGGTAGGTATGTAAATAGGGAAGTGGTTTTTTTTTTAGTTTCAATTCTGACGTGTGATATATTGTTGAAAAATGATTTTAGTAAACCCCTATTCATTTTTAAATACCTATGTATTTAAAAATGAATAGGGGTTTACTAAAATCATTTTTTTAATATTGTCAATAATTTCGGAAATAATCGCTCCAAAAGGAAAAATCAAAGCGTCCCCCCCCCCCCTCTAACTTTTAACCCGTAGGTTTGAAAAATATGAAAAAAAATTGGTAAGTAGAACTTTATAAGGACTTTCTAGGAAAATTATTTTGAAATTGATAGAAAGCACAGTTTTTGTACAAAAAAGACAAAAAGGTTGTACAAAATAATTTCTGCGTACTTAGTATGTCAACGTAACATATAACCTTTTTTTAAACCTATAAGTATAAGTAGGTACACTTATTGTGACGGACGGGAAACTACGGAACCCTACATTGAGCGGTGCCCGACACGCTCTTGGCCGGTTTTTTTTATATCTTATTATGGTTGGTTATACAGTTTTGCCATATTGAAATATAAATATTAGGAGATAGCAACGCAACGGGGTAGTTGCGGATTTGCAACGGGTCAGAGCCCGTACGTCCCCTAAGATTCGCACCCTGTGCCCATTCGTCCCCTGGAACTTTTGAGGGGCCTATTCGCCCCCTGAAGAATATTTATTTTAATTCATTCTTCTAATATAAGTACATGTATATAGTCCTGGTACAGTCGCGCAGAAAAGGGTAAAATAAAAATATAATAAGTCCTTAAATATCATGTTTAAGTATTTCAAATAAGATTAAGTTTAATAAAATGCCTCTAGGCTCTAGGCATAAAGTCAGTCTTCAAAATAATTAATCGATTCGTCGATCGATCGTTTTCTATTTACCACTTCACGTTACTGCGCGCCTAGTACTTTGCATTGATTAAGGTGATCTTGTGAGAAAATTAAAGAATACAGTGAATTTTAAATTTTCGTACATGACTACTTCACGTTACTGCGCGCCTAGTACTTTGAATTGATTAAGGTGATCTTGTGAGAAAATTAAAAACACAGTGAATTTTAGATTTTCGTACATGACTACTTCACGTTACTGCGCGCCTAGTACTTTTGTTCTCTTAAGTTTTCAATCATTAATACCCGTTTTTTAACAAGCCATTCGTAAAGAGACAATATTACATCGTAAGCCTATCGACAGGTTACATTATTATCATGACGGATTATCATTCATCGTAGCTCTTTTTTCAATGATCTGTTATGATTTATTAAATTAATTGCGTTAATAAACTGTTCACAAGTGTACTATGTTAACCGTTTCTTAGGTAAAATATAGCTAATTTTATCTCAGGGGACCAATAGGCACCTGAATAGGTGCCGAATCTTTAACTTTATTGTGTATATATTAGAGGAGACGAATGGGTACCTTAAAAATAATATTTTTATTAAAATATTAATTGGTCCCCTACCAGGAGACCAACGGGCACCTATATAGGGGCCGAATCCACAACTTTTATGCTGGGGGACAAATCTTAGGGGACGTACGGGCTCTGACCCTTTGCAACTGCATGCGGGGGACAAATGCAGCGAGATTCCTGGTTGCTTTAGCGTTTACCTATGCTAATGACACATTTAATTAGTTTCGTATACCTAGTACCAATTACCATAATAAGTTGCAAATCAGTGACGCAGCTAATCACAAATAATTATGCTAATTGGTTAAATAAACGATTTTAGAGATTAGTCCACACAAATAGCCAATTTCTGTACACAAATCAGTCAATCAGTTATGCTAGTACTTCGACAATGGATTTCTAAAGTCATGCCTCAAGTTGATCGATTAAATAATTGCTTGCCATAGTAGTCCAAAGTGGTTGCAAAAAATAATCAATCAGTTTGTTATACTTATACATAAAAGATAAATATCGTCTTAAGAACGTTTTATTGATCACGTACCTCATTTGATTTCAATCAATAATTTGACTCTTTTGTAAAAATAATAAAGCAGACTGTCATATACAGAATGCTGCCTATAACTGTCCCGTAGAGAACAGAAAAGCAATGGTAGCCACGATTCTTCAAGGTGCATCGTCACTAGCTAGCTAGCTACAACTAAGCTTTCGCTCGCGGCTTCGCCCGCGTGGTTGACGAAAGTTCCATCGCGTCCCTACTTATCCCATTAGGTTTGGAATTTCCAAAAATCCTTCCTTAGTGGTTACCTATTCTTCACAAGGAACACACACTGCACATGTCTCTAGCACCAGTGGTTTAAGCTGCGCGTTGATATATCAACAGTCACTATTGCAGTCAGTCAGTTTAACATTTTATATTTATATATGGGTTTATTTAAATACCGAAAGCAAACAGTACAATAGAAAAAATATGATCACAACTCTACACCTACATATCACGTTTTCCACATTTTTTTCTTTTTTTTTTCAGTTGACCGCATTCTATAATTCCGCGATAGTAAAATCGGCTTGTGTGTTCTAACATCCGACAAAAGCTCGGTTACGTTTGATTGATATTTCCACAAAGTTTTCATTTTAAAAATAGATTTGTTTTTTATTGATCCCTGGTTTTGATTGATTTTTATGAAAAAGGTCAGAGCTTTAATTAACTGTCTGTTGCACTGTAGTATATTCTCACTTGTGAGTCTTTGGTGATGGCGTGCATTCTATATAGAGAAATAGCAGTGCAGATCTCATTTACACGCAAAATTGTTTATATATACAATTTTGCGATGAAATATAAATCAAATAAATGTAAAATTGGCAGACGCACCAGAACTTTTTAGTATGACTGTACTGTAAGTCTTGTTGCCTACGTAATATTTACATACATTAATTATCAAACGTGTATAGTAGTCGCAATGTAGTGTTGCAAAACGGGACAGTTACAAAAAAGGCGTAACCCACGTAGTAAGTATACTTACTTTGTGGCTCTACCGCTTAAATCAAGTTAGAACAAAAAACTTTTACAACTTTTGCCTAGCCGATCAGTCCAAGCGCATTGCAAGCTTTACTCACTAGCACTAACTCGTCTGAGATACTTAGTAACATTATAAATTGAATAATATAATTATAGCCATTCCCATTTAAGCTTTAGAATATCCGTTTACTTACCTCTAATGAGCTACTTGTACAGTTACTTCTCCACGCCCATGAAATGTATCGATTACGTGTGTAGCTAACTAATGCTCGGTTGATTACCCATTTAAATACATATACAAAAAAGTATGAAAAAGCAATACCAGTATTTCAAATCTGTGACAGGTATAACGGTTACCGGAACTTCGCAGCTCTGTCAAGTGATCAATATTGGAAACTGACATCTGTTTATATTTCATTAAGGTTTGCTTTTGTTTGTAGTCTTATTGTTGTGTTAGCCTGGGAGCATCATACTCACGCGATACGAATATAAACATGCCACTGAAGGCTTCGCGGCTCGTGGTATATTTTCTAATAGATGAACGCATATTTTCTTGTAATGGTCCAACTTTGGCGATGGGCGTCAGCAAAGTTTGGGACCATTTGTTGTGTTTTAAACCTGTGCTAAAATGTTGGCGGTATTGTAATATCATAATGTCAGGCTTTATGGCTTTAGGTGTTTAGAGTTTGTTGTTTCTTTTATATATTAAAGCTCTTTCTTAACTCTTTCCGAAGAAATAAATTCTCATTTTTATATTAGCTTGCTGGTGCGAAATTATTTTATGTATGAAATTATATCCATTACAAGTTTTTGTCTGCAACATCGTCTGCATGATATAGAATCCCCTGTTTGTGAATGATTTTTGTAATGAGACCAATAATACTTCTTTTATAACCAATTACAACCTTTTTAAACAAAAGGCAAACAAATTCTAACTATTTATGATATTTATTAAGATGAAAAAGACCGTAACGATATTTTATACCACTCCTGTACAAAATGTATCACACGAACGCCTCATTCGAAAACAACACACATGCGTAACCCTTTTTATATTGTATAAAGAAAAACAAAGACATAAAATAACACTGGCTTTTATTCTGTATCAACAGTCGTCATATCTAAAACGCTTCTAAATTATTCACTTTTCGTGTCCCATATTTGACTGCTAAATATTCCTTTGAGAAGACATAAAAATTCGAACAAAAACTATGCATTAAACAAGGCAACTACTCATCTTTATTCCGACAAACTGTAGCGAAGCCTATTGGAAGTCGCCCAGGGACCTTTGAATTGCAAAATCCAACGGCCATTACAAGAAATTGTAAAAAGCGAACCTCTACCGTATTATATTGAATGGAAACGACTTTTTTTATGTAACGGCTAGATATTTTATAACGTGGTTTTTCGGTTTAGGTACTTAACGGTGTGGGAGGCGACTTGGAGTTTATTAACGCATATAAGCATTAAACTCCAAAGTCTTTCACCTGCTTAGAGATAATGAACAAACCGACGCACAAGCATTTAAAACCATACAACTCATTTACAAGAAGGCTACAAAATGAAGTCGTAAATATAATTAAATTTGTACCCGTCGGTACGTGTATCACTGAATTACAACCTGAGGCAGTTGTGTTATTCAATGGCCAGGTTGGCTGTTTATTTACGGGCAATGTGTAGTAGATGCCTCCATAATTTAAAGGTAAATTAACCCCGGCCGGGATGATAGTGGTTCTGCCACCCTTTTCTATGACACGAGTTAATTGCATCCTACATTTTGTAGCCGAAATTTTGGACGTAATATTTTACGGCGACTTAGAGTGCCGTTATGAGGACGTATCACAACGTCGCTGGTAAAGGTAAAGCTTGTTTTGCAAAAACAGTTTTTAGTGCTGAAATGAGTTGATAAATCTGCTTATAAAACAACGAAGAATTAACCAAAATGTCTATTATTAGATAGATTAGATGACAAAAGAGTGAACAAGACTCTTTTACAAGCCATCAAAAGTATTTTGGTCACATCTAGCACATCATTCGTATTTCGCTCCTGGTTCCTTTTACTCCTTATTGCGATAATGCACGGCCGACCTTATTCCCCGATCGGTTGGAAAGATGATGTTAATACTGCCATTAGGATATCTCACACAATTGAATAGTTTTACGGTACGAAGATCTTGTCGCGTACTTGGGAACTGGCTGACTCTTATTTCTGTTTTACGTAAAACCTTTTTAGGCTGAGGATGTTGAATATTTGATGTTTACTGACCCAATAAATTTTGTTTCAGGTAAGACACACGAGAATCTACACTAAATAAATCTTGAAGAATTTGTAAGTTCATCTTTTCAATAATATTTTTTTGAGACGTATTATCTCACTACCGGTAATAGGACTGCAAAAAACGAAGCATAGTCTTAAGAGCGGTTAGTCCAGACAGACGAATCAGACCCAGTCAATCACAGTGTAAAGTAACGAATAATACTTACTAGCTTTACGCGAGTGCAGAGGGATTCGTTAAAAGGGTGAAGCAGCCTCGTCACATTGTTTATTTAGTCCGTTCGTCGGTCGGGCAAGCCTAATCCGGATCGATCGACTGCCGGAATGTTCGAGCCGGCCTTTGAACGTTGGCCGTCACGTCTGCAGTATTTACAAGTTTTTAGGGTGCTTGCAAGGTTTCCGTGTGTGTTCTCGTACAAGAATGTGATGTAATGTAAACAATTCTTTTTTGTGAAGCAATCTTCTTTTGTTTGTAATGGCAAATATTTGTGTACGCACCCAATATGGTTCAGTTGCGGTACAAGTATGTTACGATAATAATGTAATTTATTTTAGCGTAATAACAGACCATTAACGATTATTCCGCTCGAAATAATGGATGATAAACTGTGAAAATCATACATTTACCAACATTTACCAAAAGTATTAAATAAATTTCATTTCATACCAATAGTTTGCGTTAATTTAACTATGTATTTAAATACGTTATGCCAATTAAAACTATTATTTGCAACGATAAACAAAGTGAATTAACACAATTATTTTTGTAATCATTCCAAGCACTAAATCATGAAGCAGCAAAAGTTTGACGACCTCTTTGATTTATATGTTATTCAATCTAAAACACAGGATGTGCAGACCTTTTTATAATGGTCGCTTTCACGTTGTCAGTCATCAGTTAGCTATTATTGCTATCCTTTTTTGTTTCTTTAATTTTATTACCATCTGTCTCTGTCGCTCGTACGGTGTAAATCCCCAATCTCATGTTTATAATCACTATGCAAATTGGAACATTTCAATATTGCGCTTGAACGGGACCAATACGGCTTATTGTAATTGAGTTCTTTATGTTTTTGTTTACGAGAATGGTTTGACGCTTTGATTGTTGAATTATTGGTATATGTTTTGATTTAATAGGTTTAATCAAGTGGGGTATTGAGAGATTGTAAACACTAGGGAACTAAGGAGTAGTAAGTACTTAAGAGATAAAATAGGGGAGATTTGAAGAGTATCAGCTGTGTCTTCTCGCAGTAGTTTTATAGACGATTGAGAAAAACAATTGCTAGCAACGAAGTAGACTTATCTGATCACAGCGAAGTAACTCCATTTTGTTCAAATAAGTGATCAAAATGTACTTTCTCTTCTTAGAACACTGTTTTTGGCCTATGGTAATACAATTTAACAAAATTAATAAAAGCTACTAATTTTGCTCTATAGTAAGTATGTATTAAGTATTATTAATAATTTCTTAATAATAAAAATTGCGGTTTCTTGTTAAACATGATCCTCTTACCTTTAAGAAAACTATGATATTCTTAAAAGCATTGTTAAATAAGAAACAATATTTAATAAAATCGACATAAAATAGTACGCTGAATAATAGTATTAATTAGGTACTAGCTAATGCTATTGTACTCTTCAGCTCCTATTTTAATATATTTACGATGTTTTCTTAAACTCTGACGTAAACATAATACTCTTTGCATTTTTACAATACACAAATATATTATAGTTTTAAAATATTAGTAAGGAATTTACATATTTTTTTACATCAGAAAAAGTTGAGAGACTCGGCACAAAGAGTGAAACACAAAGGATTTACTACTTAAACAGTTCTAATTAGTATTATTAACGTTATGCGCTTCTCGCATCCAGAGAGCACCTTGGTCACCTAAATGGTAATTGTATTGGTCAAATCATGCTTGCATGACTGTAAGGACTTCAAAATAGACTTTGATCTCTGAGTTTGTTTCAGATGTTTTTTCTACTAGGAAACACCAACCCTTTCGTTCGCTTAAAATAAGCAGAAAAATAATACTAACGTGTATTTTATATTTTATCATTAAAGTAATTACATAGATTTCGCACCCATGCGAAGCTGGGGCGGATCGCTAGTTTAAGGAACTGTACAACAATTCACTTGTTTTTGCTATAATAATAACTTACAAATACTATGGTATTATTCTAATTGCTAATGTTCCAATGAAATAGGCTTGCCAATTAATAATTCCAAGTAACTAAGTAGCATTTCTAAGAATTTATAACCTACTAACAATAATTGCAATGCTGTCTGGCATCTGGTTGGTAAACGTACGGTCAGCAACAAAAGTCTATTAACACTTTGATTTTTTTAAACCACAACATTATTAGATGCAGTTTTAAAAATTATACGGAACTGATGTTAAAATAAATACCAAAAGTGGTATACGCTTCTTACTTACGATCTAAGTTTGACAGTGTTGTGTAATGAAGACAATAATATTGTTTAGCTGAAGCAAAAACAAGCGATAAATAAATGGTAAACATTAAGATAACTAATGCTAGAGCTGGGATGTGAAGGAGGAGGTTCTCAATTCGAATGTTTGTATGTTTTTTTTTGTTTGTTCGCGCATATCTCTGTCGTTTACCAACCGATTTGAACAATTCTTTTTTTGTTTGAAAGGGAAGACTTCCCAAATGGTCCCACTGCCATCAGGTCCCAGATCTGATGATGGTATCATGCCAAAATCGAGAGAAGTCGGTTTTTTACAGCAATCTGTTTATATGTATGTCTACCACAAGCTTGAAAGTTCTTAAAAATATTTATTAGTAGTGTAATTTGCGGAAAAATCATTAAATGTCTAACGTCGAAAAGCAGAAAAGAGCCTTTACCCTTATACAAAGACCAATCTACTTCTAGCCAAATTCATTATAACTGGTGCAGCGGTTTAGGCGTGTGTGGCAACGTAACAAACAAACAAATAATTTTTATTTTACATAAGTGTGGACAGCTTGACCAGCTGTTCTTAACAGTACTTTACTACTTAACGAAACCTAGTTGATTTCCGTCAAGTACTAGTTGAAATACGTCAACATTGTTTAGTAGTACATGACGTGCTGTCTACTAGTGAACTAAATACTATTCAAAGCTGTTGATTTACGATTTGTTTAGTACTAATAAGAGGCTGGTTAAGCAATTTGTAAATTACTTGTACAAGGAAATAATCATATTAAATAGGCCATCTAATGAATATTATATGAACCAAACAGCAAACGGAGCTTTATTTTATACTAGTTAACCTCCGCAGTTTTACCAGCGTAGTTCCCCTTCCCGTGGAGTTTTTGGGATTAAAACTATCCTATGCCTTTTTCCAGGCTATGGACTATCTCTGTACCAAAATTCATAGAAATCGGTTCAGTAGATTTGGCGTGAAAGCGAGACAGACAGGCAGGCTTACTTTTGCATTTATAAGTATGGATTCAGTAAGGATTCAGGAACAGAACAGTCTCCGAAGAGTGTTGTGCTAGGTTTTAGTACTTTCCACAAGGTTTATAAATACATAATTATAAATTCGTACTTCATCAATTTACGAGTAAAACACGAAATGGTTCTTTTCTGGTTGAGAACACAAAAGCCGGATCGGGTATCTTGATGACTGGGAGAGGCAATCCATAGTTCGTTTTGTATTTGAAGCTTAACTTTCATAAAACCATTAAACTAACATCTTCACCTTATTGCGATACATAAAACCTTATTATCTAATGCGAAACCATAGTGCAAAGACCCACAGCAACTGGTAGTAAAGCAAATTATCTCACTCAACAGGACAAACCAACTTAAACATCATACTACATAATATAACACATATTTGCGTTCACAACACCAACAGTCTAGCTTCGTAAAACTTCTACATGCAATCAGAACCAAACATCCTTAGTTCCGACTAAAAAAAAGTGTCGGGAAATAAAAAAATCCAATTTTACGAGCTGATAAATACTAATAGTATTACTCTAACAATTCAACACGATAACGGAACTCTGCGTAATTTAAAATAACGATTACATTAGCATCTTGTTACTGCATACGAAGATCACCCCCTTATGAACTTGCTAAAACATCCTTTGATCTTTGCATTGTTTTGTCCGGCCCACGGAAATTTATTTTGAACACAGTACCCTTGGGTAACGTATTTTATTCAAAGTTGGTATAACATCTTCACGATAAACCCTTATGTGTATAAATGTTATTTTGAGAATTGTGTTAAGAATAGTTTTGGTAGTAATGTTCAAAGTTTAGAACAAGAATGTAAAGTAACAACCGTTGCGACCAAATGAAATTTATAAGGAAATTGTGATACGACGCGAAGGAGAATTATTCTTCGTTGTGATAGAGAACAATAGTTACTTTAAGGAAAGGTAGGCAGACAACAAATTGCTTCTCAGAAACATCGTAGATAAAAGCGTTTGCAATCTGTCATTGCTTATCATATGTTTGCTATCTCTGCGCGCAGTTTACAACGTGCAAAAAAGAGGCAACTTGTGTGACGTACTTCAAAATGTTTTGCGCTTCATCTTGATGCAAAAATCTCAAGGACAGCTTAAAAAACCTTTACCCTTAATACCGGGAGCAGTCCAAAAAACTTCACCACTGGCTATCTTGAACTCCTTTAAAGATTAAGACTTCTAATCGTATCCGTCCCTTCGCGTCGGGAGCGCGCCTGTGGGAAGATAAAGGACTTACCTCTTCAAAACTCGAACCCCTTACTATTGTGGAGTGCATATTAAAGCGGGCGCGGCTTTCTTGTGAATTGGCTCCTTGATTTGAAGTTTACAGTCGTCGAAAGCCAATTCACGGGTTAAATAATTTCGACTAATTCTTGGCTTTGTTATTCCGAAAGGGTTTATTTACTCGAAATTAGCGTCGGGTGGTTTATAAGCTCCTCCATTTGTGGCGAAGAGATAGACATCTGTATTTTTTATGTTTTTGTTTGTTTTAATTGCCAACTCGTCATTGTATTTTTATAATTCGATATGAGTAAGTTTGTTTTATTTACAAACATGCTTTTATTTTAGTACACGTTTTAGTTTTATTATTATTTCATTAATATGAAAAGCAGTATGGCTGCTGGCCAATTCATTTTTATAACTTTCGTATATGTAGAGACAACTCTATTTAAATATTTATCTCTTTATCAATGGTTTTTATGATTATTGGTGGAAATAAAAATATGTTTATAATCGCAAACTGTAGTGTAACAAGCGATATAAAAGTCTAGTCTTATGAGATAAATCAACTCGGCTGCTGAGTAGGCAATCGAAGATTCATAAAACATGGAGCCGTTAATATAACGAACATCCAAAGCCACTTCTACACAGTACACAGGCCTTAATTATGTAAATGTCTATGATATAAAGCTCCAATTTATTATTCGCGTAATTGTTTTTGCATATTCAGAATATATTATTGCTTGAAACGTTGACAACACTGCTCATTATAGTAATTAGAATAAAAAATACATTAAATATGTCATGTATGTTTACCGTGTGCAGTGTGTGCCTAAGATTGACTATTATGGACAGTTTTATGTGATTACTCAGATAAAACCGATTAATATGCACTACTAAAATTTTATAGCTACAAAATAGCTTGGAATTCAAAATTAAAGCAAAGTAGAATGTGTTCATAAATAAAGACAACAGTAAACGTTTATTGGTTAAACAGAAATTATTATACCTTTGTCTATGTTTAGGTTTTGCGGGAATTTTCACACCTTAGGTAATAATAAGTGTTCCAGAATATTTAGATTGTACGTAGCGCACAATTATTTTAAGCATTGGTTAAGCAACAGTTGTTTACGTAACGCTTAAATTAATTGTTCCGTAGTTAGAGATTAATGAAGATATATTGTACAGGTATTCTATATGAACGTGTGTAGGTAAAGTTTGACTGTATATGTAAAACTAGCTTCTGCCCGCGGCTTCGCTCGCGTTAGAAAGAAATAATAAGTAGCCTATGTTACTCTCCATCTCCACTTAAAAAATCACGTCAATTTGTCGCTCCGTTATGTCGTGAAAGAAAGACAAACGTACAGACAGACAGACACACTTTCCCATTTATAATATTAGTAAGTATTGTAATATTACATTTACACCTAATCTATCGGCTATGGTAGGGTTGAGTAATTTAAAACAAAACAATTTTGCAAAGATTTCTCTTACATATAATAATAATGCCTCCCTGAACACAGATTAAATACTAAATAAAAATAATATGAAGTATTCCATACGCTGTCGAGTAAACATGGAGAATAAACGTTTTGTAGGCTCGCCTCTTGAGATTTAACCGCGAGACAGAAATTGTTCGGCCCCCGCTACTTGTGTTCAACTAATTGTGAAATAAGATTTGTGTAATTTCAATGCTAAGCTTCGAGCATCGTGCGAGTGTCAATCCTATTTTCGCCAAACAAATGTGTCCTAACTTCACTCTATTTAGCAATAAGGTCTGTTTTGAATTAGAATAATTATGGCCAAAAATGTAGATACTTTTCCGTTGATTTATGATAATAAATCATACAATCATAATATAAAATTTTCCGACAATATCAGTAAATAAAAAAATCTGCCTAACGTTATATCGGAAACGTTCATTTTCACCACAAACACTAAGTTTAGAAACTGTTAAAAGTTATAAACCGTACTAGAATTTTTGACTCGCCATACAGCGGACATAAAAGAATCATTTTTCAATTTGCCAATACCGATTCTTGTGAATGTTTCACGCAAAAACGTACACGACACACGATAGCCACCTACGTTGCGGAGTGGAGCGGATTGTTGCTACTTTTTTATTCGACCGAGTTCCGACAAAAAAGCAATCTATGAATCGACCGCTTGCCCACAACAGCATTGCACGCGCAAAACTTCATAACATGACTTACTGCTTTGGAATTCGGTCGATAATCGCGCAGTTTTAAAGTTGGACATTATTAAACAGATCGGTCGTGTAATACGAGATTTGCGGCCATGAAAGCCAGTGTCGCTGAGCTTCGTGTATTAGATTACCTCCTTTGCGGTTTGTGTAGACGCCATGAGCATTGTGGTTACAAAGCTTCTCACGGTGCGCACTGCTCCTAGCCCGAACGTGTCTAATCCGAATTCCTACTATTGTTTCAAGCGGAAGGTGTTATTAACACGTTTTTTCCACACCTCTAACAGCACTCGTTGGTCTAAAGTTACTACAGGTATGTCCGTACAGAACGTCTTTTATTTCATTTGTTACACATTTTATATTCACAGTAGCTCCGAGACGTTTGTCCGCTCGTAAGAATATTATTCTACGGGGTATTCTAAAGATACTGTGAAACTGTATGCGGTGTAAGTCTTGTGAACGGTCCGGGTAATTTATTCGTTCCCTAAAGCAGTGCATCACCGAAGACTGCGCTGCTGCTGCCCGTAGCGTGGGCGGCACCCACCATTGTGACAAAATAATGTCTCCTCACTACAACCTTCTTCCCCCAGCGTTGCACCCGAAAAAACGCCTTATTCTTAGACTTACACAACTGCTATTCGCGCGCATCGTCGCACCAGATGGTACGCTGCGATAGCGCTGAATAATCAACGCTTAAAACGTCTGGAAAAGGAAGATACGGTAATGTAATATGAATAACAAAACGACAGAGATATATTCCTATTTAATTCTTATTACTTACGAGTAACAATGGTCAAATAAATTATTTAAGTAATGCCGTTGTTATGAATCATAGACAGAGTGGCACTATTGAATCAATAAATGATAGTAAGAGGACGTATGCTGTAGTGTCGAAGAGTTGCTTTGATCTATTTTTATTTTGGACACGAGGGGTAGTACGATTGTGTTTCTCACTCGAGTCGGCGTCGTGGCTCCAATTTTCCAGCAGAGTGAGTTTTCAGCAATTGATGCGTTGTGACGCGGCGACAGCTCGCGAGCTTGCGATTAATTACTTTCGCCAAGTCGACTTCACCGTAGCCGGGTAGGGCTTCGCTTCAACTGTCGTGTAAGTTTTTGTTACACCGTTTTTGCATGCAAAACTCGCAGTCGGAATAAATTGAATTGATACGTGGCAACACCCGACGACACCAGACGTATCGTCTGTGTAAGCCTTTACTGAACACGTTTTGTATTATTTATTTTGACGTCTTTTGAAATAAACTTGAAGGCAAGTGCAATTTTATTCACTTGTCATTTTTATCAATGTTTTAATCGTTAATTGCTTGCAGAGGAATTAGATGTTATCCATTAGACTTTAATCTGCGATCAAAGCTGACATAAAGTTCGATATTATAAGCAAGCTCGTTTCTTTTCCAAACATAATTTTAAATTACAATCTTTATTACCATTGCTTTGGTCTGCCTGCATTTGCGGCATACTTTAAATTCACACGAGTTAAGGACGATTTACATTTATTTAAATATGACGCTTTTTACTTGAATAAGCTAAAGAACCACAGATCTAAAGTAAGCAAATACTGTCCAATTATATGAAAAAGAGGTTAAAAGCGGTCATAACAATATTTGTTTTATTCTACTCGCGAAAACTATCACGCCATTCCGATATTAGCATACAATTATACTAGACAACTTGAAATAGCAGTAATTTTGTATGTTGTACACGAGAAACCGTTTTACCTACCTGCCTCTAGGCGTTTAACCTCGAGGAAAATGTGAAAAGTAACTTATTCCCGTCAGTGGCAGGGTTCAGCGGCGATGTGTGAATCGACCTACAGGGTGCGTGGCTCCGTGCCAAAGCCGAGGTGCCTCTGAGTCCGACTGCATGCATATTAGTACGAGTATACTGATTTATGTGACCAACTTTACCAGTGCTAAGCAGTTTGTGTATGGTTATAATAAGGGCAGAAGGGACCAGGATTTGTAAAAGATTTTGATGTGAGTTCGCAATGTTTTTGGTATTTACAGGGTTGTATGCTCATGTTATGGTTATGTTCGTGAACTTCTGTCATTTGAGATTGATTATCTCTTAACTGTCGTGGCTTTATTACTTAGACTTATTTCGTATTGCGCTGCTTATTTTATTTCAACTTGATTTTCATAAACAGAAGCAAAACGATTTTTTAAATAATGTAACCAAGGTTTGTAAAACTTGATTGAAAGAGTGTCCATGGAGTTTCTTATTTGTTAGGATTAAGACCAATTATTGTACGTTTTGGAACAAACAATGAACTTCAACGATTTTACTAATCGACCGACCTTTGATAATTTTTGTGTCCTTAATAAATGCTGCTAATGTTTACATATTCAAATAGGTTCATTTTTTCTGTCCCATAAAACAATAAGTATCAGCAATACATTATTCCAATCTGGTAATCAAGGTTGCATTACTGTAGAAGTTCCGTTGTTTTATGTTAAGTATGGGAAATCAAGGTATTCATCGTGATTCCATTTCCACAATATCGAGTCGCTCACACGACATGCTCATTATTTTAATGACACCAATTATATCAAGAACCGTCTTTTTGCGACTTTCTTTTGATATTTGAAAGGATTCGCAATTAAAGAAATAAAGACATTTCCGTCCACGTTAATACAGTTCTGTAGATCTATTTGTATATTGTTATCTAATACAGTACGCAACGCCATTAAAAATTGGCGGTAAAATCGTCCTATTTCAGAAAATTTACACAAAATCTTATTGAGTTAAACGTTTAAACCTTTTTTATGAACCAATTCCTTTAATGGATAAAAAACCGTACAATAATCGGTTCGGTAGTTTTTGAGTTAATCACATACGTTATTCGTTAATCACTTTAGGGCAGTATTTTTCAACCTGAAACAAATTCACTATAGAAATACTTCTAACAACTTATTTACTGCGCCAAAACAAACAAGCTTTAACCACCAACACTACATAATAGAGTAACTAAGCTAAATGCAGTACCTAGACTGTAATTGAGACTTAGTTTAAGCTTTGACATGCTAATAAGGTAGACAAGCAACATGTGGCCAACGACACACGCCACCTCAACCGAGAAATTTATTGACTTGGGCGGTAACTTGCAAGTGCTATGTTTTTATATAACTTAAGCTGCCCCATAAGAGCAGAGCGAGACAAAAATAATTGAACATAATTTTGCGAGCGGAGATTTTATGCAATTCTATTGGTGGTTTTTAACTCGCTCACCGCTCCGCTGCTTCACTCCGTACCCTTGAACAGGCAGTGTAAGTCTTAAGTTACATTGTACATTTTTTTTCCCGCCCAATCTCGGTCGAAGAATACGAGTATTAACAAGCAGATGAATTAGTATTAGAAGTCAAAAAGAATTTTATTTAACAAGTGTAATTTTTTTTTTATATTTCAATTATTATAATTATACACAATATTTACAAACTAAAACTAAATTAAAAACCCTAGAATTAAAATAAAATGGCATCAAAAAACTCCTCCGCATCGCTGTCAACCGGTAAAGTGCCCAAGAGGCTGGCAGCATTGCCACGTTGGATGGCAATGCTAAGCCTCTGGCCAAAATAAAAGCCAGCCTTTGGGTCACGAGAAGAGTCAACTAGTCTTTTTGACAGCTCTAAAAGGATTGTGTAGTCATTGGCAGAAGTTCTTCTTCAAAGTTCATTTTATTTTTATGTCGTGGTTATCTTATAATTGGTCATTGCATGAAATGTTCTGACCTAACCTAACCACTTCATGATATAACTTCACTATACTAACTCAGAAATAGTGAAACACTGATCGAACGTTTAATTTTCATAAAAAAGTAAACAATTTTAGGATCTAGTCACTACATCATGAAAAATGGAATGGATGTTTGAGGCGTGATGCAAAGATACAGATTTTTTCTTTATTTTAATTTACACTAAATGTAACACTAGCTTTTGGCCGCGACTTCGTCCGCGTAGATTAATAGCTCCCGTTCCCGGGAAATTTCTGGAATGAAAACTATCCTATGTTCTTTATCGGATCCCAGACTACTGTACCAAATTTCATTCAAATCAATTCAGTAGTTTAGGCGTGAAGAAGAGACAGTCAGACAAACAGAGTTACTTTATAATATTAGTACGGATTCGGATATTAATTGTATAAGTCGTTAAAATAAACTCTTAATAAGTTGTTCACTAACTGTTTACGTTCTAAATGTTTAGTCATATTTATTAATTGTGTGGTTAAGATCGTTAGGTCTCCATTTTTAAGAGTTTGCATTAAAAATAAATAGCCCAAAGACCCACATTGCGTGATAATACTATTACTAATAGGTACATATATGCCTATTTCATACAAGTAAATAATGATTGAAAACGTATTTAAGAAATACAAAAATGTTCGTAAAATGTGTAAAATAATTCATTACAATGAATCATAATAATTTATTTCTAAATGTTATTTACTTTAATTTTCATTTCAACACGCAATTGTCACATTATAAATGTAATCAATCAAATAAAAATCTCTACACCTATTTTAAAAGGGGATAATACATATAATACAAAGGAATTACAACCCTAAATTCTATAGCTGAAAGTGTGAAGTTGCAAAATGAAAATCAACCCTTGGAACGGTTGTCACTCGAAATTGACATCTGGCATTTGCTTTGATATTATTGACGGGCTAATTCATTAGTCTACACTCTGGGGGCAAACGGTAGTGCGAGCTTGCATAAATTATTGTTATTTTGTTCAAAACCCTGTCCCCTTTGACATAGAGTTGAATTTGAAATAAACATGAAACAAAATATCTCCTAATTTTGAATTTTTATTTTCGTTACGGTTATCAAGTTACATGTAATATTTTTACAATTTCTAAGTTACCAATAAAAACAAAACATCTAATTTTGAAACACAAGCTTAACGTGGCTCTGCAATTATATACAAATGTAATACGCCTAACAACATAATTAATGATCCCATTTTCCTACCTACAGTGTCAAGCACCTAAAAATATCCTCATTAATCCAAAGCTATTTTCCTTACCGCAAATAAACAGAAACAGAAGAACTTGAATAACCTTCAACTTGCTCGTTTCCACGAAAACTCTAACCCTTACTCAGGATCGCGTGACATTGAATTATAAGACAAATCGAAACCATTCTTGTGTTCAGAACAACTATTTTTACTTGACTATAAGAGTAAGAGGTCTACCGACCATTTTTCTTTTCTTACCAGTCTAAAAATGGTGAATAATGTAGCGTGCCAGTCAATTATTTAGTCGTGCGCGATGTAAGGGTTACTTTCAAAGTGGCTGAAGGGAAAATCGGTTACACAATGCTAATAAGCTTTGAAGGAGTTTGTGGGCTGGTATTAGCTTGTTGCTTGAGAAACGATTGAATAATCAGAGGTGGTTTGTGTAATCATTATATTTATTTAAATATTGTTTTTGACAGACTAACGTAGAGACAGGGTTGTTAGACATTTTAATTGACCTCATCGTGTAATTCTCAAAGTATGTTCTACTAGATTTAAAGTAAATGTTTTAAGAGCACTCATGTATTATCTATATCTTCATTTTAAATCCATTTCTAAATTAATAAAAATTCTTATTCTAACGAAACATTGTTTGTATACGACGAAAAGTAGAGATATTTTTTGTTGCAAAACATGGAGTCAGGTCTTATTATAGAAATGTGAGAACCTTTTTAGCATATAAAAGACTTATCAACGCCAGTACAGACCGCTGTTTATTAGTTGTGTCTGAGTTTTTGACGTCGGAGCAAAATTCTGAAGGCCTATGCTTTTAAGGTTGCTAGAGAATGTTTGAATATTAGTATTTTTTGTCATCCCTCTAGCTTTTCCCGACTATATTAAGGTCAGCTTCTAATCTAACTAGTTTCAGCGAGCTTTACATAGAGCTTTACATGGAGTGCCTGTTAGACCTCCACAAACCATTATTGGGTAACGCCTTGGTTATAGTATAGCAAAAGAAAGAAAGTCTAAATATCAGTTAGTTAGACTTTCTTTCTTTTGCTGTGAAATAAAATGGCATGGGATATCAATTATGTCCTAGATAAACAGTTTAAAAGTGATTCTAATTTATGAAAATAAAAAGTTACATTGACAATTGCTCTATTGCGAATCAGCCAGCAATCTCATGCATGCCTCTTATGCCTTAAGCACTAGACCGTTCACCACACCAATAAAAGTATTAGCAACTATTGCATTCCTCTATAAAGATTTTCATCAAAAGCGTCACAAATAGTTTCAACTCTTCGAACATGGTCGTTTGCCTACCTTAAAGCTAAGGGTAACAAAGCTTCACGGTATCCTAAACGTATGAATAAAGAGACGACACAGGCGCCCTCTTGCCTTTATTGGTTCCGCAATTGCCTACCGTCGAAGCCTGTAATTGGTCCATCGCTTTTCGCTTTTCGCTCGCTCTGACAAACTTTCCTCTCTAGCTATGTTAACTTGTATTCGTAAATTTGATTTTGCCATTAACACATAAGGGTACGAGGGATAGTGTTCTAGTTTTCCATTAAGGAAAAGTCCGTGATGCATTCTGAGTATTGTGAAAAGTGGAGAAGGTGATTTGTCAGAGAGATTAACTGAAACTCAAAGTTCTCACGATATCGTGTTTTTGTCATTCATGGAACTTGTTCTGAGCTTAGAAAAACAAATTCTTATTCAGCTTTAAGTATCAACCGACTGTAGATAAATCGAAATTCATTCATCTTATATCAAATTATTCCCTTAAATATTCTGACAGTTCACCGTCGATGTCTCGCTATACATTCCTGATTCGTGTCCCGGCTCGCCCTTAGCCTTGCAGCTTCGAAGGGTACGTAAGTCCTATTTCCGATTAAAGCACCTTGCTTCCCCCTCACCTTCCTCACTTATTGTGTCACCCTCGTCACGATTTTTCATAGACGTGGTTCTCCCATCCTCTTCAATACACTTGATTTGCGAAGCACGTATACTTCGCCAACATTAAATTACATCTAATCCTTTATTTTGAACTTTGATCCTTTGTAATAAGGATTGTCGTGCCCGCAAGGTAATCTTAGTAATGCGCCCAGACTATCTCATCGTATTGTCTGAGTTGTAGGGGCGGTGTTTCGTTCTGCGGCGACATCGTTCAGTGCACCTTATTGGAAAAATAAATCGAATAGTCAAAGCTTTCGTGCTTGGCCGTCGTTATCAATAATCCAAGTACGTTCTCGAATTCTTACCGTCCAATTGATTTAAACACCCACTTAGTATGGCGTGAAATTATCTTGAGTTCTACTTGTAAATTGCGTATAGATGTTGCTAATAAATTGAGTAACTTAAGTATCTAGTCCATAAATTGTCTACCTCATAAACAAGTGATTTGTTATTCAATGAATATAACAAACGCTGGTGAATAAAAAATACATAATTCTGTGTCCTCTTTCGGTTTTACTTGAAGTTCTTTCGGCACTGTTCTCTCCTTTAGTTTAGTCTTAATAGAAAGACAGACAAAGTTACTTTCTCATTTATAGTAAAAAGTAAGCAGGGATGTTATTTGCATGATTTTGCATCCCATAAAACTAAAAAATGCAAATACATGACAAACTATTTTGACGGATAAATAACAGCTAACGTTACAGATAAGTTAATAAGATTTAGATATTATAATTTAAACAATCAACAAGAGGTAGGTATAATTATAGTTCTTTATACAGCTTATTACTGCAATTAACATCTCATACAATATCAATAAAAAAACAATTACCACGTTTTCAACCAGCCAATTCCGCGACCCAATTAAAATAATGCAATTGTAAAAAGAATAAAAATAAAACCGATATTACCATTTATTACGGTTCAATTACTGTATGACGGACAATTTCTTGTTATTAATGCTTGTGGTCAGCCATTTTTATTTCTGCGTCGTCATGGTAACGGGGTATAGTTTTTGCGCGCGGAACCCCTTTGTTGGTAAAACTTCGAGTCAGTTAATTACGGTATGTGAAGTTTTGGCAGGTTTGTGAGTTTTTACGTTCTCAGTCCGGCTGGCGGTTAGTTAAGCGTGAGGTTAAGTAAAAGGAAAACGAGTTCCCACTTTGTTGTGCTTAGTTATTTAATTATGTGTGTGTGAAAAACTTTACAGTGTTATTGTTATCGAGTTTGTTTATAGCTTTAGTAATTAAAAACGTGGTACTGAGATAGCTAGGGCATCGCCACACTTGCGTTAACGCGGCGATATTATCTGTGTTCTTTCAATTTATGTACAAAATGCCGCGGTATTGCCTTTGTAAACCAGCTTTATATTCAAGATGGTGAAGTATTGTAATCACCGAAGTAAGAAAAACTACAAGTTTTACAGTATTTTGTGAAAATGACAAAAGTTAATTGTAACTATTTATTTTTGTTGTACAATAGTTGCCATCGGCCATTTAAACTAAACCAAATAATTAATCGAGTTAACAGTGAACGCCAAAACAAATACCGTGAAATTACTTTAATTAAACGCCTTCAAGCGTATAATAATCAAACTTTCTCATTAACACAACAAACGAATAACGAAACTCTAGCAACCCTAAAAATCATTAGCAAACTAGTTTAATAACAAAAGAAACAGTCCGGAGCCGAGACCTCTAACTTGGCAAAGTAAATAAATCAGAACTTGGTTCGCCACTACCGCGTGCCACATAATGGTAAGGTAGAGAAGGTTGGCTCCCTGCGATGGACGCAAGCATAGGCAGGCGTTATTGCGTACGTACGAGTATACGCAAAAACTTGTAAGAAGAGAAGAAGAGAAGTCTTGTAAAAACTTCACTTTTAGAATAGTGTAGTGAATACAAGCTGCGTTGGCATTTGTTTTATTAACTTAGTCTCAAGAAGTTTTCTTTCCTTGTATGAAACCAGCCTTCTGTTTTGTCTTTTTGGCAAAGTATTCAGAATCAGAACTATAGTGTACCGAGATAAGTCAAGGTGGTCATTACTGTGGAAAGATAACTTTCCTCTGACATATTACCGGTAATGCGGAACTAGGAAAAAATTGAGTTTATTTGTGACTTGTTATTATTATGCTGCAAACTGTTTGGACCACTGTCATTCCGTTTCATCCCTTTTTGTTTTTGTGAAGCATGTCATAGAATATTGCGCCAGTAGGTTTTATTCGACATTCGTTGGACATTTCCTTTTATATTTTTAGACGTACGTTAACTTGTAGATAATTTGGAGTTCTGAATCTGCTGGAATCAGGTTCTATATGCTACCGTTTAATCAACACAGATTTAGTTCGAAAATTGCAAGAATAGAAATACAGATACAGAAAATCGCACCATTCGACGGCCTCGTCACAAACGTTCACCAACACAAGACTCGTACCGAAAATTAATCAACAAAAATCGATACACAGACCAATATTGATAATATTACGAACGATCATATTTCATGATCACTTGATTGATTTACAACGGTCGAGATGCTTGCTTTCCAATTCGATTTATTGTTTGCGGTCGCAGGTAAATAATGTTCGGATGTAAAGCGGCAAGAAGTGACACTTGGCAAGTTTGAATGCAAATAATTCTTGTTTGATTTATGAGTGTTATTAATAAAGTCAAATGTTTAGAATTTTGGAATATTTAACGGGCGCAGGAAGGAAAGTTTTAATTCGTACATGTGAAAAACTGTAAATGTAACTTTACGGAAGCCACCAATGAAAAAAGTAACCTAAGAAAAGTACCAAGGTGTATTTATTTTCTTGAATACTTGATATTACCATGTCTAAAAGGTAAACAATGTACGCTAATATTAAGTAAAACGTTTTTTTTTATTTAAACGCGTCGATTCCTAGAGCTACCGGTCGGATTTGACAAAAATCTTGACATTGTACTTAGAAAGCTATATTTAAGACGAATAATATAAACATAACATAGGCTACAACTCACGGGAGTGGAGCTGTAATCACACGAGTATAAAAATTATATAATACTACGAAAGCCGAAACTAAACAGAGTTATAAATAAACAAACCTTGGTATTTAAACGGAATGTTTACAAACTTATCCTTTAGGCAAACTGGAAAGAATGTAACATTGAAAGTTTTATGAATTATGACGCGAAGTTCAAGAAGTTGATTAACTTGATATAAAATAAATATAAAAAATGGACACTCTTTATCTTTTCATTGCGAGAGACGGCTACCAATATATCCAAGTCGAGACAGGTACAAAAAAACATTTGGTTTGGCACTTTAAGCAGGTTTTTTTTTTGTCTACCCAATTAATCAGTTTTATACTCTGCCTGTGTATTTGTACATCCAAACGTTCAAATTAATCTTTTGAAAGAATTTATGTTATTTGATTGATTTGTTTGGATATATTTAATTGAGTTGGTAGCCAGATTATAAGCAAATAATCAAATTCATATCAGTAAATTATTTATTAAAATTCGAAAAGATTAATGATAAACTTATTAAGTTGTTAATATTACGAAATGACAGGATAATTCTACAAAGGCACTTCCAGTAGCACATACATTTGCATCAAAGTAAACTATTAAATGATTTCAATCGCTCGAAGCGAGTGGAGCTATCAATGCTGGCTACCTCAGGTCATCGGGTCAAGCTTGAAATAAAAGTTAGCCTGGTATGTGGTCATTTTGTTCATAAGTACTTTCACATATTGGGTACAAAGAAAGAAGAATAAACTTATTAGGATTAACCCGTAAAATGCTCTTATTACAGACACAATTAGAAAAGCAATATGTCTCTAGTGTCTGAAGTCTCTCCTCTACACAAAAGGTTAATGTACTCGATGAAAAATTATTAACCATTTTACCCATTTTTCTTAATTTTCTTTTACTAGTTCTACAATTATACTTTATTTTGGCTTAGTCAGTAGGCTCGTCTATTTGCATCCACTTCAATGGTGTTGCACAAAATTTCCATCACCGTAGGGGTGATGGAAAATTTGACCATGAAATCGAGACAAAAAACTAAAATTTGGCTGTGAAGTAAGTTTCTATATTTTTAAACGAACGCTGTTCACGTTCCCGAAATGAACTGCTATTAGCGCCTAACATACGAGTTCCTCTCGAATTAGCATTAATCGAGAATGCACACAAAAGCAAGTAATAATGTAACTCGGACATGAAATTAAACGACTTTTTCCTGTCATTTAATACGGAGTAATGAAGCCATCGTCAAATATTCATCCATCAGAGCAAATCATCTGTGCAACGTTGACGAACGTCCATTATTTATTTGGCAACGATCATCATCATTATGTACGGAAACCTTGGAAGATGTGAAAGGTAAAGGCGATAAGCGAGTTTATAAGAAGGTATTAAAGTAATTTATTAAATGAACTACGGTTTTATGTAGGTAATTGTTTCTTCTTTTAAAATTTGGATGTAATAGAATGATGGTGGCCTTTTGAAACTTGCAATCATCACAATTGACTAAGACAGTCAAAATCGGTTACTGCTAACAGCATCACAAAAAACCTTTAATCTCTAGTTTTACAAACTTAGGGGACGACCTTCCAAATGATTTTATAATGCTAACCAGTGATAAAGGGTAGGACAGAAAATTATCATGACCGTTACGTTTGTGTTAACAATTCTGTTATTCAGTTATCCATTTCTATAGATACAAAGAATCATATTTTTTTATCAATCTTTTTACCCTAACTCATAAGCCGTCAAAGAAAAAACCACCTCCATAGCAGCACACGGTAATAAAAACTCCTAAACATTACCAATTCTAATATGTCAACATCCGTTCTTCGCGGTTACCTCTCCCTTGCACCGTAACACAAGTGACTGCCCCGACTGCGCCCAATTACACCAAAACGCGTTGTTCCCTCCCATAATTTGTCCAAGATCACAGTAATTTAGTATTTTGTAATATTCCATTATAAGTAGCATCCGGATGACGTATAAATTGTAGATGGTTTCAAATTGATGGCGAACACAAACTGCACTTTTGGCTGTTAGTATTCAGTTAATTTAGATGCATGGGAATCGATTTTGTACTGCGGCGAACGTGTGAATCGTATGCGGTAGCAATTAATGTTTGGACGAAGTATTAGGTTGGCATGTTTTGTTGGGTTATAAAAAAGGCAAGGATAAGTAATCAAGTTGTTTGTTGGGCTGTTTTTTTCTATTAAATTTGCTATGGTCATTTTAGTAATGTATTAGACAGATGGTTAAATAATTAAGAATACCGGGAAATTTTATTTTTTATTAACCTATAATATAAATACAAAACTACATGTATTCAATTTATCGCCGAGGCATTATTTCGTCTGGAGACAATAACACTAGGTATAAGATCAGGCCATGCTTACCATGTAATGTTTTGTCATGGGGTTTGAACTAACGTAAAAATCGGTGCAGTCGGACACCCTGATGTGTTCATGTTTTAATTATAATGTGAAGATAAATAAAAGTTAAAACAAGCTACCAACAATATCGCAATTTTGAAAGTGCTCTAGTCAAAACTTAAAATAGCGGGATACTACTCGCAACTATTCAAAAACATAACCCTACAAAGGGTATGAATGATTAAAGTGCGCACAATGTACACCGTCCACACACATAGAACACGGGTGTATGTCAGAGGGCACGTCATAATCCACCCAAGCACAAAGATTAACATTTAAACAAGTTTTATGTAAATCATACTGGATAAAACCAGTTTCATTTTTGTGATCGCTCGCTTGGAAATGCTTGCTTTCTTTGAAATTGCATCATTCTTTAGATTAGTTTCTACTGAAGGTTTCTTAATTTAAAGTCATATTTGAGTGTAGCATGTACCTTGTTTGCTATGTAAATTAATTCCAGAAAATGAAATTGTTAGAATAAAAATACTGTCTGAAAAAAAAGAAGCTACTTAAGTACGAAATACCAGACGTTTGGTTTTTTTCGCAAACAATAACAATGAGTCACTCAAAGAGGCGTCAATTCTCGTTGACGGAAGAACGTGATTTGAATTGATTTACAAAGCAGCCAATCACAGCGCATTTAAATGACAGCCACAAAAGCCACCAATCACGTGAAGACGCAAAAAGTAATCATTTGAATATCTACATTTGCTTTGAATACTATTAAGAGACCTTGAACAGCCCGAAAAGAAGCTTGACGGCTAATAAATTTTTGGTTAGCTTCGGTTTGGGTACAGTATAGGTTTTTATTGAAGAGTTACACACAAAACGAGTTTAATAGGATACCTATTAGATAGGTACTTAGTTTGAGTGCCAAAAAGAATACAGTATTAAGTGTTTTGACATTTAAGAAGAATATATTTTACAAAAGTAAGAAAATCTTAAAAAAGATTAGAGACTAAAGTCTATTTTTATACAGATACAATATTAATTCAAAGGATTCGTGATTCACTTAGGGTTTCTTTTAATTAAAATTGTATTCATATAAAAATAGACTCCTGCGCAACAGCTGAGTATTTGATACTAAAGAAAAACAAGTTTTTGTGAACACCAAGCAACCTGAGAAATAAAATACATTATTACGTCTTAATTAATCTAATAAACATTTCACATAACCCGAAAGCCGATCAAGCCACGGTCATCGGTAGTTATAAACAAATTACTTTCATCGGAATGTTCTAATGAAATAGCCTAGTCTTATAGCGCCCCATAAGTTTTACGGCACCAATATTAAAGGTATTTCAACCAATTAGCGAGCTATGCAGTCACCACCCCCTCGATAACCCCGCCTTATTCTTTGTTCAGATCGAGTACGAAATAACGGAGTACAATTACTATTGTTTTTACCCTTTGGTTATAAAACCCTTGATCAGAAAATCATGGCTCCATACGATCGTTGTGGTGGCTGACACCATATACATAAGTTACAGTGCTGCTTAGTCGAATTTATGCGCATGTGTACATGCACATCATGTCAGCTTTTGTTTTTGTACATATATTTTTACATAAAGATGTGATTTTTTGGCCCTTGTGCAGAGTTTTGTTTTGCTGCCAGCAACGAGAACAAAATTGACAACTAGAAGCAACAAGAAAAACTAGACCACTGCTCTAAAGCTTTTACGCGGCACCGTCTCTCATTCAACTTTCAAGACTAAAATCGGTTCAGTAATTTCCTAGAAATGATAAATGAAAAGATATTTTAAGAAAAAGAAAATCATAATAAACCTAACATAAAAGCATTTTACTTCTATTTCCATCAATCTACAAACATACGCGTAGAACATCATCCTTTTACCGGCGCGTAAAAACCTCACGGCACATGGAATAGAAAACGCCATTTGCAGCGCATCCGTAATCTACCGAGGCGCTATCGTATCCGTCGACTGACTGATTCGATTCCGCCGCGCGCTCTTCTTCGTGTGAAAATAACACGTCACTCAAATACAAACGATAATAAATTCAATTTTCCCTCACCCTAGCGTCGAAATGACGGCTGGACAGGATTAAACCACATCCCACTCGCCTTTTGTTCGCCACATTTTCTTCGTACGCTTATTTTTTTCGACCGTTTGTCTCTTTTTCGTAGGTTCCAAGCGGCCAGATCGGATGTTTGCGGATAAAAAACTTGTTGCTAATGAAAGAATAATGAAATGTCTTTGTACGTCGAATCAAAGTGGGCTTTGATTGTTTTCTTCTGCTTTCCGATGTCTACATGATACAAGCTTAGTCTGTGTTACAGTTAGATTTACCTTTTCCCTTTTCAAAGTAACTTTTTAGGGTTCCGTAGTCAACTAGAAACCCTTATAGTTTCTCCATGTCTGTCTGTCTGTCCGTCCGTCCTCGCTTAATCTCTGTGACCGTTAGCACTAGAAAGCTGAAATTTGGTACCAATATGTATATCAACCACGCAGACTAAGTGGTAAAATAAAAATTGGAAAAAATGTTTTATTAGGGTAGCCCCCCTATATGTAAAGAGGGAAGTGATTTTTTTTTTAATTTCAACCCTGACGTGTGATATATCGTTGGATAGGTATTTAAAAATGAAAAGGGGTTTACTAAAATCAGTTTTTGATAATGTCAATAATATCGGAAATAATCGCTCCAAAAAGAAAAATTAAAGCGTCCCCCCCCCTCTAACTTTTGACCCGTAGGTATAAAAAATATGAAAAAAATCTGGAAAGTAGAACTTTATAAGTACTTTCTAGGAAAATTATTTTGAACTTGATAGAAAGAACAGTTATTGTACAAAAAAGACAAAAAGGTACAAAATAATTTCTGCGTACTTAGTATGTCAATGTAACAAATAGCCTTTTTTTTAACTTATAAGTGGGAACACTTATTGTGACGGACGGGAAACTACGGAACCCTACATTGAGCGTGGTCCGACACGCTCTTGGCCGTTTCTTTTTCATTTTACTGCGTTCAAAGTGCCGTTTATTTATTTAGCGCCTAATCAATTTCTTCAGTATTGCGCTAACTTAGTTGCAAAACTAAAGTAAGTGTTCACAATAAGAGGCAAATGCGTCGTTTCTCAGAATTCATGATCGTGTTACCTCGCACTGCTGCCAATTAAACCGCGTTCTACCCTCTTTTTGCTTTTATTGCACACACGATACGCGGATTGAGTCGGCACTAACTTAGGCCGTCTGATAGGGTATTTTAAAAGAATCCTTTAATGTAAGATTAACATTTAATGCTACTTTAGAGCTGTGGGATGATATGAGTATTAACATTTAATAGGGATCTGACTCTTGATGTTCAAAAACCTTTTTTTATAAAATGTCCGTATAAGCGTTTTTAATACAAACTGTAAATGAACGAAAGAGGTCAACGTGCTACTTAAATAATGAGCACGCATGACCAAATTCCGTATTTTAATTTAGTTAGTAGCTTACTGAAAGAAGGATTAGGGAAAATGTACAAAGTATTTTAGGTAGGGAAAGCAGTTTTAGAATTTCAACATTTCAGTTAGAAATTGCTATTTGATTCTCCCGTGAAGCTCCGGAGATTACAAAGCACGTTTTAAATCTTTTATGAAACATTCAATTTTCGAATCCACGTCTATGAAGATTTAATTTTAAAAATTAAATAATCCAAACTGACTTCGTATTCGTTTGGTGGGTACCTGCCCACACGAATATCGGGTTCCATAATAGCGTTCCACAGAGAAAATGTTTTATTGGCCTTGTCGTCTCTCCAGCCAGCAATAAAGGGCAAGACTATCGCGGTGTGTAAAACGCACCTTTATTATTTCTTTGTTTTGCATTGAATTGTTCGACTTCGCGTTTGCCGTATCGACAATCGGATTATGAACGCAACCACGGTCACTAGTTGGAATGTCCACTCGCCATTTTCACATGCCATTTTATAAAACTGTACATTTGGTATTTTTTTTATATTAATTCGATTGTTCTTGTGGTCTTTGGTTTATGTGGTTCCACTTTAAAGCTTTTATTTTGACAATTAATTCATTAATTAATTATCAATAATGTAAAGTTGGGTATCTATTTTTATACTATTCATATATTATGTAACAGGAACTCGTTTAAACTCCTAAACACATGAACCGATTTTGATGAAATTTTGCATGAAGTAAGTAAGCTTGGACCCTAAAATATGCTGCTTATAATCTGCGATTTCGTATGCATGTGAGATAATCAACTTTTACGTGAACAAAGCTGCGGGTAAAGCTAGTATCCATAAAATCGATAAACCATTTTGACAAAACGTAACGGTACCTCCCAATGTGCTTCCAATAACAAAATTAAGGTTGCAAAAAATGCGTGCCCCATTCACTGAATCGGCAATTTGCATGCGTAACATCAAGCCGTAACTACCTGGCTCGGGCCCGAATTATCCAGAGTAAGGTGCAATAAAAAAATTATCTTTTTGTTTTCTGGGTAATGTTGAACATTCACGGAATTCGCTAACCAGATTATGAATTTAAACTTTCGCTTTGTGAGGCTAATGTTTTGAGAACTTTTTTTTCTGTTAAGACTATGTAACTTTTCGCTTTTTATTTCTGCCGGCAGTTTAATTGGCATATTGTTTAACACTTTGATGAGCTCTATGTTAAAGCTGAAATTTGTTTCCTATTTAATTGTAGTCATTTGAGTACTTTCATTTAACTGTTGATACTTTGAGTGGGGAAAATAACCTCACTAGATTTTAAATTAGCTCTCTAAATATAACTTCACTAGAATAAACTATGGAAACCTCAAAACAGGTCTAAATTCAAATATTCTTAGTATAGGTATGTATTTACAATTAGTATCTCAGTCTACAAACATAATTATTTACTATGTTCATTAAAATCAACAAGGTATCTTATGTCAGAGAAACCCGAAAATGGCCACTTCCATGAAAACACAGACAGTTGTGTAAAATTATTACTTAGAAAGTTATTAATAACTATAAAATTGAGCAAATATAATTCGTAGTTATAGCCCGACCTCATATTATATAGGAGAGGATTAACATGACCGTAATGATATTTCAATTGAAATTTCATTTCGATCTTTTCTAATAACCGTTAGAGTTAGATAAAACACATTAAAAATATTACATTCAAACAGAAATATTCTTTACGACGCCTAAAATAGAAATATTGCGTAAACAAACTTTTTATCACAGTAATAGCATGGACAAAAACACGATTTCTATAATATTTTAAGTGGCCATCGTACCTAAACGGTAATAGAATTTTAATAACACCGACTTTTAGTCGCAGGCGGCGTCGTTTCAAGTTTAATCGCAAGTAGCGGTCACCGCTAGCCATTGGTGCTTAGAAGTGCTCGCCCGGCAGCAAACTTGATATGTTGACAATTCAATACCTTGCATTAAAGATAAGGCTTATTACAAACTATCACGTGACATTTAATACGACACTGCATATAAAAATATTTGTAGTCCGGATGGTTGGAAATGGTAGCTTAGTAGGAAGGTTGAAATTTTTTTTTTAATTTTATTAAAGAAACAGTTCAAATTTATTAAACAGTTAGTGTTCTTTTTGTGTGATAATAAACATTGTTTAAATCCAAACTGTTTATTACACTTTTTTAAACATTTGTTTTAGAACAACTTGTTTATTTATGCCAACACTGGATTTTCGTCCACTCTGGTCGAAACAGGAATATAATTTTTATTTTGAATTTGCGTTCTGACCTTACAAAGTAAAGTTATTTTGATTGACTGTACAAAATCACGAAGTACAAAATAAGTATCGTCTGAAAAACTTTTGAAATAAAATAAAAATAACATTCCTATTTCGATTAGACCGGGAGAATTTCAGCGTCCGAAACACGTACTTACAAACTAAAAAAAATCGTAGGGGTCCAAATAAATGGAAAAGGTAGGAACAAGAAAATAACGACAAGCTTGTAGGTCATACAGCGTTCTACATTCGTTATGAAACATGCAATGTAACTCGCTGCCTTGTGTACGTAACCAACAATGTTTACTAAGCTAACATACCCAGCATTCGCCATTTAATTGAATGAAATTGAAAAGCTTAGTCTGATATATTTTAAAAGCAGTTTGTGGATTTAGGTATAGTAATTTGTCTGTTTAGAGAGTATACATAATATTATAGTGTTTAAAAAAAAAAGTCAAAAGTCGATAGGCCTCTTTGCGGAATGACTGTTCATCTAAGTTCCAACGCATTTCGGCATAAATATTAAAATACATAACCCGTACATAATTCCATGTAGACTTTTGACCGATGTATGTGTGTGTGATGTTTGATGTGTGTTTGATCTGATGTTTGTTTGTGTCTTTAAACTTTCGCGTTGCCTACCACTTTTGACCGTTTTGACCGATGTGTTTTTAATCACTTACATTTATTGCAACGATGAAAGTTAAATAATCCATTTGAACTTTTCCTAGTCTTTCCTAGGAAAGACTAATAATAATTACGGCATCATTATCAACGTTAATGGCTGTTATCGAATTATTTAGGTTGGGTTTAACAATTAACGAGCCAGATGGTGAAATCAGACCCAATAAGGTCGTTTTCAGTTTCGGCGTTCGACTTTTCAAATTAGTCTCTCCTAAGAATAACCAAATATCGTTAGTTTAAGGTACAAAAACGTTATTAGTTTGGATTTTGTCTACGACATTATCTGACATAGCCTTTGTTTAGACAAACCTAGGCTTCGATGTTTGACTATCACATAATATGAGTTTTGTATCTTTTGATAATTCATGTTTTTTTTTCATTTATGAAATTGTTTGTGACATTGCGTGCTCAGTTTCAACTACAATAAAGTTGATAACTGCAGTTTATGTCATCACATTTCCAACAAAAACGACTATCTTTTAAACTAATGGGAATGCACTTAATTGAAGGAATTTACTAGAATGCATAATGGTTGTCTTCATCGGCAGTTCAATTAAAAAACTTGGAATAGGAATTTTCTTTACTACTTTTAAAACGTGAGTTCAGTATCTGTGATATTACAATTAAGACACAAGCGAGCATTGGAACATCATAAAACATTTAGAAGAAAATAAATTATTATTCGGAAGAGGAGCTTGAAGGTAAGCTTGGCACACACTGAGATAGACAGCTTTGGTAGAAAGGAAGCAAGGCCTGTGCCTTGCAGTGGGACACAACGGTTCTCTTTATTGTATTAAAAACAGAAATGGGTATACATTCTCAGTATAAATCTTGACTCTTATACGCAATATTATGAAAAGTGCCTGCCCTCTAAGCCGTACCATACCAAGACTGTGTTAAGAACCACAGAACATATAAAAGAAGTTTTGTCTGTTCTGTGTTTAGATCACATTAGGCAAGAATACACGAATATGGACTTTATGCCTTCTAAAACGTGCTAACAGTGTACCGTATCATATTCTTGACAGCAATTCTTGGCTATCAGTGCATTGTAAGACGGTGTTAGTCGGTAACGGAGCAGTCTGTCAGCATAGTCTCATATATTTTAACACAAAGCACCTAATACATAGTTCTGTTATATATGTATTATGTTTGTTATATATGTAGTGTAACGGGCCGACTTACTAAGGCCGAGATAAACAGACGTTAGTTTACTTAGCACAGGCTTTGGCTAAGCCCTGTACATGTTGTTGTCACCCTACTATAATATGACATTATGCTAAACAGAGATGCAAACATATCTTAGCCGAAGCACGCGCCAATGGACGTTTATTTATCTTGGCCTATTTCACACTAATTTAAAGTCAAGTCTGTGTTTATAGTCTGCTCGTTGGTATATGTTGGTTTATATGTTTGTAATGCACTCATCTTATGATTCAGCTAAATTTCTCGTAAAGGTACAGGTTAGGTAAGGTCTCGTAAGTTTACATGCATACATGCACAGCTTGTCAAAATCAGAACCTTTCTTTGACTTTGCTGTAGTCGGGTAGATATATCAACACAACGATTTTCTTAATGTTAAATTATTAATTATTAAGCAAAATTTTAAAAATAATTCGCACACGTGGCTAAGTTTGATAAAAAATCGGATTTCCCCAAAACTTTGTAAACATTTTTCCAAACATTATTTCTAACCTACATTGTAAAAAACACCCTAAGCTCTTTGAGCTGTGCATTGATACGTCAGTCAGTCAGTTAGTCAGATATTATATACTATGCGCCTTACTAATAAACGCTGCATAAAGTTATGACAGGTTTATACGTCAAAAAATGTATGGCCACACAGGCTTTATTCATTGCATAACTTTACACAGTGATTATTAGTAAGGCCATATACCTTTTATACACATATAACAGATAGATAGAAAACTATAACAACAATAAACTGTCTTGAGCATTCAAAATACGGGTTTTAGTGAGAGATTTAGTGAATAAAGCCGAGGAGAGTTCCTTCAAGCATTCTACTAGATAAGATAATGCGTGGCCTATGATTCTCGATTACTTGACTGCACCGACTGCATACCATGCCAGCTTAGTAAAGGCGAGGCTATAAGATAACGCATAAAGGTGCGACACGATGGCACGCAGCATAGCTTTCGCGAATCCTTCTACTTTGGTATGGTGATACGGTCCTTACGATCCTACTAGGTACTATAAAGGTGCAAACCTGTTACGTAAGGTATCACGCAACGGATCATGTTTGACCGTTGTGTGCGTGTCTTTATAATGTAAGTGTCTGTATTTTTTTAAAACAGAGATTGGATTTACTTGAATGCACTTATTTGATTTTTTTCCGAAAAATTGTTGGAAATTTTAACTGGAAGAAAAAGCTTTTTAAGGTAAGGAACAGGGTGGAGTTTTCTTCATACTCCATTAAAAAGAGAGGTTTCCCTCAGTAGACTGTTTTATCAGGATTTTTATGAATGTTAGGTAATTGAAGGTGCGGCGTGATGTAGGAAACATCTATTTAATTGTGGTTCCCATATCCTATGTAGATGTCGCCACAATTAATACAATACAATAATTTTAGAGTATTTTATTTTATTTATTTTTTATTTAAAACTTTATGTACAAACACCGTACAAAGGCGGACTTAATGCCTTAGGCAACAGATAGGTACATCCCTGTCTACATTTTTTCACTGTATTATTATGTCAAGGGTTAGCAAGGAGATAAATCAAGAATGACGTTTGATTTCCCTTGAAAATTGACAGAAAAAAAATTGGTAACAGGCAATAGGTAGGCTAAAGCCACCAAACCTAGTTATATTTTATTCAACGTAGATTTGGTTTTATTATCTAGGCCAAACTTTGTTCTTTTAAACAGTTTTTGTGCGTGTTTCTTTTCTGCGTTGTTTTGAAGAGTGAATTTTCATCATAAGCGTTTTTGTTTCTTGAATTTTTACAAAATTGTTATTCTACTGGAGACTAATCCAACAAATCAAAGATCATAAAAATCAGTACAACCATCCTCAAGTTATAAATTGTGTAAATAACCCAACTTAGTTTTATCTTTGCCTTATATATATATATATACAATCATATATATGCCTTATATATACAATCATGTTTATGCAAGTACATCAACTTTGTTTTATACATGTATACATAATATATTATATAGATTTGCTCACTTTTCATTAATTTATAATTACTTGTTTCAGGTAAGCAGCAAAAACCACACAGGTCGGGTCTCTAAGCTCGCACTGAATATGGTAAGGCATTTAAGTTCAAGCACAACTCGTACTTTCCTTTGATGCTTCACTCTAATATGCGTGGAAGTATACGTTGATAGCGCCTTCCTAGATGTGTTACAAGAAATAATTACTACGTACATCTGTGTATTAAACCAGGTTTGCATACGCATTATCTTTACATATACAGAGATAAGTTATGCGATGAGTGATCAAAGCACAACCGAAAATACTGAAACTATAGTCTGTTTTTTTAACAAACAAGTAAAACTAAAAATTTTGTCCGCGTTTCTATTGGTCCACATAATCAGCATAAGTGTTATTATTGGTGTTAAAAGCGTTGGCTCCGCCTCGACTAATTTCCCATCTCTCTCTGTTAATACCGGAAATGTGAAAGAGATATACTCAGTACTCGTTTGTTAAAAAAAAATGGACTATAGAAATATGGATTCATACTTCTAAACATAAATTTTGGACAGTGGATATTTTAATGACGTAGAGGCTAACAACGAAGCGATTAGGAATACGACTCCTAAAGGTGTAAAATAGAGAATGACATTATATTTGGAATTGCGCTAGGAAATGGACGGGGTGACCCATAAGAAATCTGATCGCTAATCATGTAAAATGAGGCCTTCAATACGGTGATATGTTAGTATTATAATTTTGTGTAGAATAACGTTCATTAAAAAATCATCTTAAAAATCTAAAACGAGATAATATGTTACGAGATGATTGGATCTCATAAATGTCAAAGAAAGTTATTCATACAATAGAACTAGTTTATAAAAAAGTGAGCTCACATATTTAGCAGACGACATAACGATAAATATTTTAAACCGTGTTAACATTATTTCATTCAGTATCGCGCCACTAAAACGAAAAACACCATCCGAAAACCGTAAAACGTTTCCAGTGTTTGTTAATCCACGGCCTTTGATTATACACAGGAGGGAATGTCCTTTGAAGTCCACCGCTAGGTCGGTGGTCCACATTTACAGTTTCTTTTTGTTCTCACATCTTAGCTTCCGTCCATTCGCATTGTCCATTAAAGGATCATAGGCCATTATGCTAAGCAGTTTGTCGAACTCTATATTACTTTATTACAGCCATTATTTTGTTTGCGACCGTATTTTTATTAGACGATATAAAAAGGATGAAGTTGATTCTGGGGAGTGATGTTTGGTGTCAACATAGATTATGTTTGATTACGGTTGATGTTAGCATATCAAATATTATGACAACAAGTAAAGGCGAGGCTCTACTTTTAGTTACGTAAACAAAATTCATAGAACTCAGTGATATAGTATTCAATAAAGACTTTGAGGGAAACGTAAACATAACTGGAATATTAATATAGAAAGCTTTTCTAATCGTTTGTTTTGATTTGAAAATTGAAACGATACATTTGTATATACCGTGGCTAGACGCCATCGCCATATGACGGGTACCGGTACCACATCAATTACAATTGCTAATCCAAACGCGGACTAAAACACACAGCAATGAAAAAACGTATACATTTTTAAATTTCAAATCCAATCCTTTCTGTATTCTCTTTGCATTGCTGCCCACGTACGAGTTTGCTCCTGTAAAATATTAATAATACAATTCCGGTTCTATTTTCGTAGTCACTCACTGCTTTAAGAGGATTTCGCGGCAGTGAGACGTTTACAAGAGCCGTAACAATGTTATTCTTCGCCTTGACAAGCTCAGGCGGGAAGCCGACCGATCAATCATCGAATAGTGCGGTACGTTCGGGCGTCGTGCCAACTGTCGATTCGTCGATCCGATATCGATAGGAATCGGAACTGAGGTTCGTGTTGTTGGGTTTTGTTAATAATTATGATGGGATTGGGAAAGTATTGAGGTTATTGAAATGACGGAAGTGTTTAAACTCAAATTAATGTTAATGGGTATACAAAAACACTTTTACGTGCGCTATACGCCCTAACTCTACAAGCCAAGTAAAAACGTATGTGGTTTGGCCGTTTCGCTAACGTCACAAAAATAAATTCACTGTTCATTGCTTTTCTATAATAACTATGTATTCTTGTAGTAACAAAATAAAGGTGAAGAGTTTCTGAAGTTAGGGCTTCTACAGTTTTATAACAGTAAATACCCTAACTTCACAAACAAAATTCCTTAGCTCGACTTAAGATTTGATAACCCTCTGACAGTGTGGCAACATTTTACATGTTATTCTTTTTAAAGGGTTAAGAAAACATACAAATCAGCAGTCTCAAAAATAACCGAAACATTTAAATAAGTTTGGAGAGGAAGCAGTCCCATGTTATTAAGAATGGGTGATACGCCGCCAACGATCGGGAAGGGATGTCACCTACAGGCATCACTACTTCTAAGCCCCTTTCTAGGGGGATTTAATCGGGATAATACATGTGTCGCATCTTATTACCGAACTGAGATTGTGGTAGGAGCAAACAAGCTGTAGGCCCTCTCTATTGCGAGTCAACATGATATCACTTACGGAACCTCTTCTCGCAAAGTGTATTTGTATTGATGAATTCTTTTTCATCTTTTAGTGTATCCACTTACAAAGACCGGATTATATTGTTCGCATATTGATACTTATTTTTATGTCTGATATTATTCAAATTGCTTCTAAAAGTATAGTTTCATTTTTATTCAATGTCGCAAAATTTTATTACAATACTGATTCTATCTGCGTTTTAGAAAGTTGAAATAGGCGTTAAGCTTATCCAAATTTACCCAATTTTCTCCAATTTCCTTAAATTTTCTTTCTGTAAGAATCTTCCACAAAGTATTAAAAATATTTTAATAAAAATTGAATAAAATCGGTGTGAAGTTATGGCGTGGGTATTTGGGTAAGGGACATTCACTTTTATTAAATAGATAGAAATCGTTAGCTCGAAAATTACAGTTTACATATATGACACTTCATTCAAATTAAGTGTCAAACTGTCAACGTCTGTCGAATGACATCCCAATAAATTATATCTTCAAAGTAATCGTAAACGTGTTCGATTCCTATCGCTGTTAAATAAAATAAAAACATGTTTGATTTTACTGCTCTCTAGTGACAATAATAAATTTCATACTGTGAACTCGTAAAAACTGTATCGTATGTTGACGTCAGCACTCTTTGACGTTATGTGACGTTGAATTAGTCCCTCTTAACTTTCTAATAAACAAACTGAAATGAAATAATAGTGATGAGGCGCACATGATTAGTGTTAAAGTGGCACTACGAGACAGGCCTATAAAATTTGAGATGCATCTAATATAATAAAATGTTTATATCTCTTGGAACTGGCTTTTATTATCGGGACAATATATCTACATATGATCGTTAATGGGTTAATTTTGTCAACTTGTTAATAATGTAAAAAAAATGAGTTTCATATAAATGTAATGCAGTTATGTAGACATTAAAAAAGTGTTAACAATTATGATTTTTTAAGTTATCATTTAGTTGTGACTTCGTATCGTAGTAAACAGTTTGAATTTAACGATAATATTTACTGCTAGTTTCTCAGAAAGTTTTAGCTGTTGGCAAAGCAAGCAAGAACAATAAATGAAGTATTTCTCCTAAGAATCTCACCCAACTTTTACGTTTAACATTTACTAAACCAGTTATTTATATCCTTTTTATTTTCTATTTCATTTCATCAAATAATTTAGCTCTTGTGCTCAGTTACGATTTCTTTTATATTAATTTTGTAGTAATCCAAGTTAAAGTTATTAGCTTCAAAAATTTTTGGAGCTTATACCTAGATCATAAATTCTATTTTCCCAAATGAATAATTAATAACTGCACTAAGAAAGGAGTTATAAATAAGAGTCATTATTGTGCCTTCGTACCGGCCGATGTTCAGTAGAAATCTGTCATAATTTATGTATTTTATCATATTACTCAATTAATATTGAGTTATTTATAAGCCTGTTGTGTTAATATTATTTAATGGAGGTAATGGATGGCAGAAAAGGACACTTTATCTACAAAGTGATTGGTTTAAACTTTAATCACCATTTTCATGACTTGATATTTGATACTAATTAAACTTTATTGATGCTAAAAGATTGTAGGCCCTTTCAATTTTCTTCGAACAATACCAAATACGCAATAATTTGTGAAGAGGTTTATAAAGGTTTAATTTGTTCAGTTTAGAGTCATAATTTCTTCAGTTTGAGAGGTGATAAAATTCGTTTTAGTGTTAATAAAAATGTCTGCTTTGTGGGAGCCCTCTAGCGGTGGGTGTCACGTGAAGCTATCAAGGGATTAATACATGTTATGTATTAAAATGTAAATAAAACAAAGTCGGGTTATTATATTAGCAGCATTTATAACTCGAGAACGACTTTATGTGATATTTGTTTAGTTGAATTTGTCTTCTTCCTCTTCCAGATTAGTAAAATAATAATTATTAACACGTTCAATGCCGCCGACACGCGTAGCGTGTTCTTGCGAATTTCTATAACTACGCCTAGAACACGCCAGTCGTGTCCTAAATGTTCCAGTGATATTTCGAAAATTAAGCAAAGTTGCCTTTTGGAATTCTCAGTACATAATCCTCTAGCAATAACCTAAGGATTTTTGAGGTGGCCCCCGGAAAAATCTATTAATTTGTAATTTTATTTTTAAAGTGATTATGTAATGCCGAGAACCCGCCAGGCGTGTCCACCTAAACAAGTTAATTATAGATTGTCAACCTTTGTACTAAGACGTCAAATACAGCTAAAATAATGTACATATAAACAAAAATCAATAAAATATGAAGATAATTTATTGAATGTCAAGTAGGTAGAAGCCCAAGAAATAAGAAGGGGAGTAGGACTAAAAGATAACTACTGTGTGAACTCGCGTTGCCTCGGTCAGACCAATAATGTACAAAATAATTTACGGTAGGTACCTACGGTCGGTAAACAAACAACTAGTTGAATTGACAACCGTACTGTTAAAACAGTAGGTATTTTACTTTTATTTGCTCGTTAAAAATAACTAAACTAAACTAATACGTACAATATATATATATATAAATATAATACGCTATCTTCAACTAAAGAAGGTATCGTTCCGTAAACTTGCAATAATTGACTTATCTAAGTTAATATTATAAAATATTTCAAAATAACCACAAAATGTTTATCATCTCTTACAAAATTACGATAATTACTTACCTAAAAATCTATTTTCAGCCATAATTCCAGGTTAAATCTCACTACCGTATTTGAATCACCTTTATTCTTGCTCAGCGAATGGCAAACTAACTAATACTCATCGCTATACCGAAAAAAAGACAGATTTAGAATTTAAGTCTATCGAGGTGCCACTGGACACGCCTAGCGTGTCCATGTTTAACAAAATGCAGTGCCGCCGACACGCCTGGCGTGTCCGCGTGGCTTTATAGGGCGGCATCGCTATGAACTTCAGAAAAAATATGGTGGCAGTGAACGTGTTAAAGCATTAGAAACATAAAAAAATACATTATTACCTACAATATCAAATGTGATTCATGGCAGAAACAAAACACACACGCTCACACAAATAACATGGCGTAGTGTACTGGTTGTTTTTCATAGTTCAATAAATGGCGACAGATACTTTTGGTAATGGAACATCTTAGAAGATCGTCAGTCAAAAAAAAATATTTAAATTGCAGAGGCAAATCACCACGAAGGTCCTGGTGATTAAACCATTATCCGCGCAATAACATTTCATTAATGCGTTTTAAATTACGAACACAGGATTCAAAGCAAGCGTTCAAAGAATTATTCGTTCGTATAAATTGTAATAGCGCGTGTGAAGAATTTCTTAATTGATATAATAAATTAAATGGCTCAGTCAAGTCTTTCGGCTCTTTTGTGATAACGTGTTAAGATTATGAGATTTATTAGAACACGGAAACTGTGTACTAATTGGCGTTTTATGAAGGCATGAACGTGTTTGTCTTTTGTTTATATTTTGATGTAGTTATTAGATGGTTTACTCCATTTATTGGGATATACGGATATGTTTAGATGAAAAGTCATTGCGTTGTTTTTTTTTTTAATAATATGGAACCACTCTAATTTAAACAACGGTTTGAATCAGAGTGGTTCTTTATTTGACTACTAGTATGAATGCGTTTTGTTTTTCAAGTTTTGTTATTTAATAGTTTACTGTACTAC
Source organism: Athetis lepigone (assembly GCA_033675125.1). Taxonomy (NCBI): domain Eukaryota; kingdom Metazoa; phylum Arthropoda; class Insecta; order Lepidoptera; family Noctuidae; genus Athetis; species Athetis lepigone. Next base: position 10,355,467 of record CM066226.1, on the reverse strand, counting down.
TCATTACCTACTATTTTTAAAACAATCTTTTATATTATATATATAATTTTCTTGTCACAATGTTAGTTACTTTACTCCTCCGAAACGGCTTTACCGATTTTTACCAAATTTTATATGCATATTCAGTAGGTCTGAGAATCTATTTTTCATACCCCCAAGTGAGAAGGGTTGTTCACCCTTAACATTTTTAACGTGGGTGAAACCGCGGGAGGCAGCTAGAAAAATTATAAAAAGCGATCTTCGCAAAAGAAAATTTAATTGAACTTAATTTGTTAAACCTTGAATCACTTTATAAAAATTAAAACTCACTATTACGAAAAGGAACAATATCCCTTACATTCTCGTTGACACGAATTTCAGCTATTAAATATTCCCGTGGGAGTAAATTTCACCTACAGCACTATTTCAGGTTAAACCATTGAAGTGGCTTTTGTTTACACTTTGGTTATTTTATTAAACTCTCAGTAAGTGTTGGCTTATAAGCTAGCTAGCTGTTGGCTATTAAGTCGAGTATGACAGGTTTCCCTTGCGATTAGATAAAATAAGAGGTTCTTAAGTTCTTTGTTTATATTTTTTAGTACTAAACAAAACTTGTAGAGTTCATGAACTATTTCGAATATCAGTAGAATTAAGCTACACTTAGCTTTTAAAAAAATGAGAAATAATTAATTTCACTTCTTTATTATATTCATATTGCAAATATCTTTTCTTACGTAGAGAGTGAGCAGACTTCAGACCTACTTGTATAAAAATATTTTTGCAATGTTTTTCTTTACTGATATCCATACCACCATTAATTCATATCTTAGAACGAGTTATATCCAAAAAAAATAATTCTATCTAAGAAAATACATTTTGAAATAGTAAAAAAATGAGCTGGTATGATTCCGCGCATCACAACCCCCCCCCCCCCCTTTTGCCTCCTCAAAACCTCACTGTCATCATCTTTACTAGCTAGCTGTAGAAGAAAACAAGATACAATCCAGAAATAAATGTACAATACCTATGTGGCGACTCTGTTATTAATTAATTATATCGAGTCTAACAGCTGTTGTATGATTGTCACAATTCATTTAGAATTAATGCCACAGCAACGTCGCAAATACACATTATTGTCGTTCTAAAGGCAAATACAACTGCCACACTGCCATTACAAATAAGTCGGAAACCAAATTAGAATAGTCTACAGAGCATTCCTAAAGCGAACTAAGCTGCATTACAATTTTCATCGCTCGAACAATCACACACGGCTTTGATTTACGTAGGTACCGCCTTATCTCAGATGAAAAGCCGACTTCTCTAAGATAAAAGGAATAAATCACATGTCAGCCGATCGACTTACGCTGCACGAATCCTGAATCTTGTCGGGAAATACCTTCTCCCTTGAAGATTATCTACAACTTTATTTTGCTCGCTGTATTACTATCAATTTATTGTTCCTTACTGGACCTCTGTTTAGGTTGCTTGTTTTGATATGAGATTTTCTATTTTCGTTACTTGTCTGATGTAGTATACAGTAATTTTAGTACCAATAAAAATATGTTGATGGTAAGACTGATATTGTAGTTCCATTTTCCCGACTATTACTTCTTGTCTCTCATATATGAGGTTAAGGTTTAGATAACGAGGAAGTTACAATGGTACATTATAAATTCATATGATTTTTTTTAGTTTAACTTGGACTTTATTCACACTGGTGAAGGAAAAGTTCGTAAAGATTGGACATATGAGTAATATATTCACTAACCCGAATTTATGGTTTTTCACTCGACTACCGTAAGAGGGTTATGTTTTTCGAGCGTATGTATATATATATATATCTCATTCTATAGCACGCTCTACAACTTAAACCGTTTAATGGATTTCGATACGAGGTCTTATTGTATTCGTCTCAGTTGTGGGAGTGACATACAACAATTATTTTTTGACTTGGTGGCAATCACATGAAACAGAAACAAAGCTATTTGGCTATATTTAAAATTTTCTAAGTACACGTACCCTGTTTGTATAAGAAGAGGATTTAAGGCGCTGTCCATAGCGTACACCTTGTAAAACGTCTAGGTTTTTAAAACACAGAACTGTATTTTTTTAATATTCAATTAAAACTGCAAAATGAATTACATTTTTGCGGACATGCCAAAATATATTTGACCTTATTTCTATTAATTCGATGCACCACCGTGAATACCTAAAGATTAGCTACTTACCGCGCCAAGGGGCCGGACCCCGTATTATTATTTAGCAGGTTGCTTTATAAATCCACTTAGCGTCACTAAAGGAAACAGTGCCACATCTAAATAACCAGTTTTCACCTTCAATAATGAAGTTGTCATTGCGTTCGGAAGTATATAAGTAAAGGGCGGTAGGGCAGCCGGTCATTAGAGGCCCAACACTCACAGCCGATAAGATAAGCCAAGTTCGGCCCCTTTAGTCCTTATCGTCACGTCAAAATATTTTATGTGCCGCGATTAGTGGCCGGACAAAAAACTTAGGAGCAATTATTATGATTGTTTAGTAGTGTGGGAAGCACGTCTTAAGGATTGTGGGTCTGACTTCATATGGATACGTTATTCCATTTAAAGGTGATGCCGTTGGACTTGAGTGTGATCCCTTACTTAACGCGGTTTTTTGTTTGATATAATGCTGTTATGATGGCTGCCCTACTATATGAAGATTCATCGTCGTTGGAAGCTCAGAGAGAAAATAGTTTATAGTTCTCAGAAAAATCTAGCACAGTCCATTTTTTTTGTCTTATCTGAAAAGGTGAAATTGTTAATAAAAAACCCTATAGTGGTAAGCTTTATAAAGCAGCTTTTCAGTAACCGACATGAGTCAGTATATGAGCAAAATCGCGTACAAGTATGTTGTAATAAAAATCTATGATAGCGATGTCATAAAAAGGTTTTTGATACGCCTAAAAACTTATGAATAAAGCATAGAATTTTCAGTCATAACCGTTGGCTTCTTTCGCAAAGTAACCCGGCCTATTCACTTGGACGTAAAAATGTTGAGCAAGAGTTTTTAAGCCTCTCAACACGCGAAGAAAGTAATACTCATAATGTAGATAATGCTTTTTCTATTTTCAAGCTAAGCCTGTTAGAAATTCATTCCAGAATATAAGTACCGACTCTTTTTTTCCTTGTACTTTACATATTTCGTGACGAAGTACTTAACGATGATAAGGTTTCTTTTCTACTTAAACATTAAATGTTACTACCGAATAGGTATTATTGGTGCTTTGCGGTAAGTAAGGTACTGGTAAGTAGAAAATTATTGAATTCTAGCTTCTGCCTACGACTTTTTCCGTGTGGGAGTCACTTTCCAGTGAGTTTACCATAAAATATAATATACTTAAGTATTTAGTAACACTCAGGCATTATATTTTTATAAGTAAAAATTTTTTTGATGAACAGTAACAGGTAGAGTTCATTATCTTATAATGTTGAGGGCCGCTTTAACCACATGATCATCATTATCAGCCGATGAGCATTAAGTATGCAGAGTTCTCTCATAGTTTACTTTCACTTATATAAAAATATATATATTATAGGTATATACATTTATTTACTTATGTATGTAGTTATTATTTATATAGTTATGTGTTTTTATTTTCATTTATCTATTATATTTCTATCTTTTTAATTTTATTATCATAAATGCACCTACCATGCTATCTCTTCACCGCCCTAGGTTGACTGGGAGAAAATGCCTGCCTGTGTACCGTTGTGCATAAAGTGTAAATAAATAAATAAATAGACGTCGACTGCTGGACAAAAGCTTCTATAAAAAAATTCCACTTTTATACAACACTAGCTTTTGCCCGCGGCTTCGCTCGCGTTAGAAAGAGACAAAAAGTAGCCTATGTTACTCTCCATCCCTTCAACTATCTCCACTTAAAAAATCACGTCAATTCGTCGCTCCGTTTTGCCGTGAAAGAAAGACAAACATACAGACAGACAGACACACTTTCCCATTTATAATATTAGTATGGATTGATTTTATTATATAATGATTTTATTATATGTATTGATGTATTGATTAAATAATGGTGCTATTAATATTTTTTTTTGTTTTTGTATGGCCATCCTGGACTTTTTTTTAAAACTAAAAGCCCATTTCATAACATTTCCTTTCAACGATCTTTTCTTCAAAAGTTAGGTGACAGCGACAATGACAGTATTGCCAGATTACTAAACAACTATTAGGCCACTCATATACACGTGAATCTAGATTGTGATAATGTGGGGGGAAATCGATACAAATCTTTTATGAATAAAGGTGATATGGTTTAAATAAATTTTGTTTACATTAATAGGTAAGTGATACGAAGTTCACCGGGTCATCTAGTATGTATATAATAGTAAACTCACTGCCTGATATCAACGTGTTTGTTAATATATAACAATAACTAACTAAATACATTAAACTTGGAGGGTTTATTCTTTGTGAAGAATATAAAAAATAGCCGTAAAGGGTTAAAATAGTAGGTAGAAGTTCGACATCCACGCGGGCGAAGCCGCGGGCGAAGGCTAGTAAATATTTTAAATCTAGATATTTTTTTTATCTTAATATTATTTTTGTACGTTGGAAATAAGAAAAGCTGTTACAGTATTATTTTTTACAGCATATTACACGCCTTTTTGTTATTTCAAACCGTATTAAATGGCTTTTATTTGCATGATTTGGATTTATGAAAATGATTCCGTTCGTATTTTAAAAACAATTAAACATTACTTATTTGTGTCAGGTTTGACGGGTTGTAACCTCTATGGTTGTAACTGTTTTGACACTTGATTTGCCGGTTACTATGACAACGACATCCAACAGAACATGGACAACTTTTATATGGGAAAATGGAATTGTTGTTTTACTCTATCTTTCTCGCAATTTTAGAGACAAAAAGTAGCCTATGTTACTCTCCATCCCTTCAACTATCTCCATTTAAAAAATCACGTCAATCCGTCGCTCCGTTTTGCCGTGAAAGAAAGACAAACAGACAGACAGACAGACAGACAGACACACTTTCCCATTTATAATATTAGTATGGATGGTATAGATAAAATAGAGTACAAAATTATGGCCCTTAATTAATGTTTACCTTTTTTTTTAAGAAACGTTAAATTATGAGGTTTTTAGCTGGATTTTAATTATTAAGTATTTGACTTTTTCACATTTAAGCTTTTGACGACCAAGCAGACGACAGCCGGCTGTCGCGCTGCTATTGTCTTTCTATTGTTTTTTGAATTACGTGTGTTTGAAGGTTTCAATATGATAGGTAATGAACACAAACTATTTAATGTAGTAGCGATCAAAAGTAATTTAGTGAAGCAAACTAAAGTTTGACAATCTATGGGTAAACAAAAAAACATTTGATGACCGACACGAAGGGTGACAGCTGCCTTTGTTTCATCCGAAATTTACCCAAATTGGACGTCATTTTGTTGCTTTTACGTAATGAGGTTTTAATTCTGAAACACCTTTTGTAAAGGCGACTGTGGAGTTATAAAATGACCTTTTATTTTTACCTAAATTGTGTAAATAAAATATAGAAATTAAGTATTATTTAATTTAATGCGGACTACATAGTCTTCGAATAAACTTAAGGAGAGTTATATAGTTACGATGGTATTCAGATGAACTTTATAAGCTCAGTATTTCTTCTTTAATTACCTAGTTATTTTTAAATAAGATCTTTGAAGATTTGTTGAGATTAGTTTCAAATTTTTACTTTATGACTAAAAGTATCGATACGTAATTTAATAGGCAAGATCTAATGATATTGACTTTTGACTTACCTATAATTATAGTATTGTATTAACACAATACCGATAATTACACTGTTATACGACATTAAGCTATAATTATACGACAGAATGTCTAATACGCACAATTCACAGATTAAATAATAACATTACAAGACTGTAACAAGCCAACACTGTAATCACCCAACTCTAATAATAATATCATAAGCAATCTACATTATAATTTCAAAAGTTAATATCCAAAGCACTACCACGCAGATGTCGAATAACAAGTTTACGTATTCGTAGTACGACACGTACCGCTAAGTACGCCATTACGTAGCATTTCCGACAGTAAATTGCGTATCGATGTTACCGCACTATGTGATTTCACGGTGGAGCGTGTTAATTTTGCCAATATTACCGTCGTTATATGCGAACACCGAGGGTACATACGGGTTGTTTCCTGCGTAGCGTATGCCCTGATTGAACCCTATTTCGAATTAATTTTTGAAAGTACGTTAACAAGCTCATCTTCTGAATAAAACGGTGTAGGATGCTAATTTATCCTTTTTGTTACAGCTGACCTTTGGAGCTGAACTTTGATATTTAGGTATCAATTGTTTTATTGTTTTACGACGTAATAAAACCCATTTATAAACTCTGTACATCGTTGAGACTTGAAATTAGTTCATAGCTATAGCCATCTACTTTATTATGAAAAAATGTTTAAAAGCACCAAAAAAGCTGCGATGATATACACCTACAGCAATTACTGTTATTACGCCCATCCATCGTAAAACTGTCCAACAGAAATGCAAACCCATAATTTCCTAAAGTGCGCATTTAGGAGAACACGAGCCACATAAATTTGATCAAACATACAGCTCGATAGGTACTGTTTGTGGGCTATGTCACGGCGTGCCACAAGCTGCCTATCCACTGTCATTTACTTTGATGCTCTATTGATCCTCGCAGGCCCGTCAGGCCCGTTTGTTATTAATATACCACAAGCGATAAACTTGCAGCGCGAATGTTCAGCGTATTTCCTTAGGAAAATGCAGTGTGATAATTTTGCCGTAAACTCCGGTTTCAGTCCGCTGATGTTGGTTATGGTTAGGTAAACCAAATTGTACATGACGTTAACCACCTTCAAATATGGTATATGTGACAGTTAACTAGGAACTAACTAATGCCAGGTCCACATTTCTGCGAATTAGCGTCTAAACTTGCTCTAGATACATGTTGGTGACACGCGACGGAGATTTGATCTCCAAAATTTACACAATACATGTTGACCCGAGCTGGTGAGTTCCTATCTTCTATATTTATTTTGTACTTGATATAACGGAATGATAACTGTCTGACGTATCGAGGCACAACCCAACTCAAGGGAGCTAAAGCTCATTTTGCTTTTAACCTTTCAACGACCAACCGACAGCCGGCTGTCGGACTGCTATTGTCTTTCTATTGTGTCTCAAATCATGTGTGTTCGAAGGATTAAAAAGGAGTTTTGGAAATTCAATGGTAGTTTTCATACTTTGAAATGGCCGGGTATTCCGTCCTTTCGAAAGAATATTCACGCGACCGTAGCCGCTGCCAACAGTTAAGTTTCTTGATAACTGGCATTGTCTAAAATAATAACGTCTAGGTATGTGAAAACCTCTAAAATAATAATAATTTGTGAAAACCTTTGATTTCATTTTAATGAAGGGGTGTAAACACTACGCTACTAACACTGTGAAACGACCAGTTGGTCGCATTGTTTATTCATTTGCCATATTAAATAATTTGGAAACCATGATCCAATACTTGTTAATTGAAATTACTCCAAGTTTTATTTCAATTATTTACCTGTTTTGTTTCTTTCGCGATTATAATAGGACGTTATGTATTTTTTACTAGCTACTAAATGCTTTCGTCTTTTATTTATTATTATTATATTTATGGCCTTCTATTAAATTTTGTATAAAACAACTGCTAAAAATATTATACTTCAAACTTTCGCGTTGCATGCCATGCTATGCCATGGTCACAAGCAGGGTCTGCTTGTGACCATGGCAGGTATAACCCTGCCGAAACGTCAAGCAAAAAAACAAAAAAGGTACGTGCGCGTTAAATCCCGTGTAATAGATAAGTATAACCACTAAAAATGTTATGATTTCCCTTTAGTAGCTACAATATTATTTTGGACTCATCCAATCACACTGCTATCAAAACACAATACTATCAAATAACACAACACGCTTGCTAATTTACACAGCTTTACTATTGTCTAATTTGTATTATCGTTGCATACCGAGAGTGGACTCCCCTCATGTCCAAAATGACATGTAATCGCCTTCGTCCTCAATCTTGGACCGTAATATGCGTAGACTCCCGAACTCATACAACTATCCCTTTTGTTATAAGATCAAAGAGACACTTGGCACGCATGGAAGCAGTGTAATTGATGATGTCTTTTGTGCATTATTAAGCAACCATACCTTATTTAATAGTAGTATTACGTGTGATAACTCATTAGTCAATGTAGTTCGCTGGTTTATGCTGCTATTCTGAATAAGATATGATGTTGTGTTTGGTGTAACTGTCTTTGACTTCACGGAGAAGGCGACTATGACGACTGTAGCTTTGATTAATTTTTCTTTAATGTTATATTCATTCAAAACTATACAAAATTAAATAAACGATCCTAAATCTATTACCTAAATAAATATACCACTTTAATAAATAGTAGATTACGGTAGAACGTCATCTAACCTTTTCGTATCCACGAGCGTGACAACTAATAGTCAAATTAAAGTTTATTTTTTAAGCTCACTACACTAAGTAGCGTAAAAGCCACCTGCTGACTTGATTACCTAATTGTCCACAGAACACGCACCGAAAGTGTAACATGAGAGGTCACGTGAATGATATAATTATAGTACAAACTAATAACACTGGCGGTCCTCTAGCGTGCCATGAGACTAAAATGAAACTATTAATCAGATCCTTCATTAAGCATAGAGTAATTACTATGCTTAATGGATAATCTGATAACATGTTACAACATTATGAAAAACGGCAGGGAACGTGAAGGTTGGATTTTTTCATTTTAATGGGTATTAAAATATGTTCGCCGATTCTTTTGCTTTTTTATGGGACGAGGAAACGAATAAAGTACTCTTGTAAGAACTGAAGACTTCCTACGTATTAGAATGCCTCAATAAACGCGTCTTACATACATATAGATTCCCAAGTCGGATAAAATGTTGTTGGGTTATGTTATTTAAAAAATCTAGTAGCCGAGTTCAAAAGTTTATAAAGCAATAGGTACGACTAAACTTTCATCTCCCTGATCATCAACAAAAAGAATGTGCCGTGACGCCATTGTCGACTAAAATATCTTATGTATTGATGGATGATCTAATAAAGATTCGCTACTGAAACTTGTTGCAGAGGTCTATTAAATGCCGTAGAATATCAAATAATGATTAGATTAGTTTATATATATTTAGATTAGCTTTGTGTTCGTTGTATATTTCCATGTGCTTCTAGAACGTAAAAACAAAAAGCGAAGTCACAAAAGCTGCCTTGTAGATTCTAAACTCGAGCAGCATCCACGTTTATGTCCTGTACAACAGATCCCCAAAAGGTATATTGTCCCATATAAGGTCGCTACTCCACCGAAGCACACGTGTCCTACACAAACACGTGTGCCTACTTTTACAAGACTCCTATATCCACACGCACAAGCTACGTACGAATAACACGGCACGCGTACCTCGCCTTGAATGCATTCTGCATGCAAAGTTTACTCTCACCCACGCCTGCGACTGTTGTTCAGAATCCTTAGTTTAATGAAGGCTTTCGTGGTCGCTTCTGTAGGTTACAGTGAATGATTGAGCTTATTCATTCTACAGTTTACTTGTGGCACTTGTGTGGGGATTTAATATATCTAAAGTTATAAACAGGCTAACTTGGTAGTTGTAAACTTAGTTGAAATGTTCAATATTTTTATACAAATATTAACAGCAATTCTCTTATTAAAGTTATCAGTTTGTCTCTTATTTAAGTTTTAAGAAACTTTTTAAGTTTGTGAAAAGTCAAAAGCTCCATAATTGTAATTTTCCCAAAAGTTTTCTGTTCATCGAAGTTTTAAATAAAGTGTGATAGTTGGTTAAAATTTAGTGAATGTTCTATTTATTGTTAGTTAAAAAAGCCATAAATGTTATTTGCCCAAAGTTTTGAAAGTCATGAAAGTTCATTTAAGTTCGTAGAGACCCTCAAATTCATAATGTGATATTTTGTGGAAAATTCTGTTGGTTGCAGATTGAGCCACTTAAAAATTAAATTATACAATAACATCATTTGATTTAACTGTAAATTTTTCAAATGAAATACTCTAAATTTTTATAAAGAAAAACATTTTTTTTCGCCAACTCTATCAATAACCTTTCCTAAAGCTCGTCTGTATAATACCTACCTAGAAACAATATTTTCGAACCACGTCGCTTGGTACTTACCGACCCTCCTGGTCGCTGTCAATTCAGCAATCGTTAGTATCACAACAGCTTCCTTTGTATCTTTTGTTCACGCAATTTGCGACACGAGAGCTAATGAAGCTGTCTGGAGCGATGTGGGGGACCAACGTTTGGACAGAGCGAAATAACATGGGAATTGGGAGAATAATTAATATTAACTATAGCAGGATAGTGTGAATGTTTGTTTAGGTATTTATTTGTTTGTTTAGTTGAAATGAAAATGGTAAAGTTTTTTGTAAATTAATCTGTTCCTTCCTTTGTTTTGTAAATAAGCCTGTTACCGTAACATACGGCACAATTTTTTGACGAATGAAATACATTTAAACATAAAAGCATCTCTCAACAAAGTTGCTAATATATAAAATTGCTAAGCTAGTTTAGCAAACGCATAAATTGAATCCTTCATAAACGTGCAAAAAGAAAAAAAAAACTAAAAAAGTTAAACAAAGAAAAACTGAACAAAAATTATGCATGAAAAACACACAGTGCCGACAAAGACGTATTAATTTGCCACACTATGCAATTTTCCGTGAAAAAAAAAAGCTCAAAGCTATTATAAAAACACGGTTCTCGCATACAGGGCTATGAATAGGTAACTACGGTTCACAGTTGATACGTCAAACGGATGGAAACAAGCCCTTTAATTAAACGTCTGACATTAGGGAATTTCAACCGATGTCCGTATTGAATCGATTCACTTTACATTTATTCGTTTTCAAGGCATAAAAATTTAATTAGCCATGTACCTGGCTAGTAATCCTTCTCTTTTTGACATTTATGTAATGAGGGAGAGGTGAGAGGTCTGATAAATTCTTGGTAGCGGTAGGAAGCGGCGTCGAGGCGCATATCCGGCCCATTGTTGGGAGTACGGTCCTTGAACGTCTTTACTAATTAGTCAAGAGCGCAAGCGGTTGTGTGACGGTAATTACGTCATATTGTGGAGCTGTGAATGCTTTGTCACCCCGCATTGTTGTTAAACGTAATAATTATACCAAAGCTACGAAATACGTGGGAGAATAGTGAAAACTTATTGGCTTAAGTTTGTTTGGTTGTCTTTTAAAGCTTTTAGTGACATAATCGTCTCAACATTTATTTTCCTAACAGTCTCCGCACAAAAGTAGGTGCCCATTCGTAAACGTGACAATCACAACATCTTACAAGTAATGTTCGTCGTAACACTTCTAAACGCTTAATCTTTTCGCTTAGTCTCCTTGAGGCAAGCGGCAGCTAAATGACGCGTGTAAGGCAACGCGAAGCAATTTGGCAGCAATTCCCGGGCCGGCTTAGTGCAATAAGACTTCACTATTTTCACGGAAAATAATATTTGAGGAACATTGATCCTCAAATAGATATCTTGTGATGGTCTAGTCTGGGATATTTTGGTTTGTTTGCCAATATCTTGTTCAAAGCTATGTTGCTTAGGGTAGATAAATGGATAGACGGATGAATGTTTCTTTCTCTGTCATGCTATTAAGGCCGAACAAAGTTGCCGATATATGTTTAGCACACATAATATAGACATGGATCTAGCAGAAAATTATGTATGAGTTCTTTATATATGAGTTCTTGTGGAATATTAGGTTCAATATGTCTGGGGCTACAACAGACACGTAAAGCATTTCAGTGGCCAGATTTAAGCACAAATCGTTTATTGCCTTGTTAAATCTGATTTGGAAATTCGCAACAAGTCTGCAAGACTACTAAATGGATATTGATCACTGTATTCCTGTACTGTCCTGTAAGTGACAGATCACTGGAGCGCAACCCGAAGCACTATTAAGTAACCATTTCCCTTGGTCGAGTCCGTGCGATCCCTTGGGACAATTAGTTACACAATGGCTGTACGTTCTATTTTTATTGCAGTCCCCGAACCATTAGCATGGGCAAATTAGCTAATGTGATTTTAGAATCACGGTAGCTAGTGGACGAACATTGGCTCGTTAATATTAAGTACACGCCCGATAATTTTAAACTACACGCAATAGCATTGTTAGAGGATTGAAATAATAAATATATTGACTGCCATTTTAAGAATACTGTTATGTCAAAATGATGGGAAAAAGATAATCAAACCAATAATATTAGACCAAAAATACACCGAAAAGAAAGACGCCATGAAAACATCAAAATATATTTTCCCGTTTGTCGTACAATAATTTCAAGATAAACAAAATGTAATCCACAAACTGAGTTTTAATCCTAACTCCCTTCGTCAATTATATTTTCAATTGCTAAACTTGGGCGCGTAAACTTCTTAGACAAACTCTACTATTGTTTTCATAACATAATACTTCTTCACTGACTATTATTACGTAGAGTAACAACTTACAAAACAACTTAAAGATATTTGGCAAAGGTTTTGCAGAGTTTGGTTAACTCTAGTTCCTGAGAAGTAGCAATATTGTGCCGTGCCAACAATTGCGTAATCAGTTTAAGTATATAGGGAATAGGGGAATGGACTGTCAATGCATCGTAAATAGGAATGAAGCTATGAAGAAAATGTAAATGGTATCAGTCTCAGTCCCACGCAGAAGATAGACGTACTTTTATAAGTAGCCAATGTTTCTTTCAGCCAGTCGTTGTTCAGAACTGTTGGAGTATTGATTTATACAATTTAAATTTATATAGGTATTTTATAACTCTATAAAAGTTCCTGAAGGTAAGTGATCGCTGCCATAAGTACTTATATTCGTTTTGGACAAATCCGTGCATAACGATTACAAGTAAATGTTTCGGAGTAACTTTCTGTTGACTTGTGATACCCAGCGAGAATCCAATTTATCCTTTGAAGAAAATCGAACGCGAAACTAAGATAGCATCTGTACGACGATTTTACGCACTTTCTTGGTATAACTTAACATTTTATACGATCAAAGTTTTTTTTAACAGCAACCGCAGCGTACCGTAGCCTTTGATAATAATTAATGAGCTTCTATTTAGTTAGACATTCTCCTCCACAAAAATATAAGTTATGCTGTATTTTATTAAATTTTATAGCCTACCCTGTCGGCGCTCAGAATTTTCCAGACCCATAATTCAGTAGACATACATTTACTTCCATTCTTAACCCCAGACGTGGTTCGTCGCAGTCACGAAACTATTTCAGTGGAACCTCAGCTTAAATAAAGTACAGAACAAACTAAGGTGTCTGCCAAGACTTGCTAAGGTCCTGAATATTGCAAGCAGGTAGGGCTATCTCATTCGCACGGCCAATGGATATATTTCAATATTTTATGTGTCTAGCCTCCTCGCGGTTTTACTTCCTTCAGAAGCGTTTGCCCGTCTCGAAATTGTTGAAGAGGCTTTTATGGCCTTACATTTTAAATGAACTAAGAGTCTATATGTCTTTTACAAGACGAATGGATGTACTAAAATCAGGGCTGTAAAATAAGAGAATAATACCAGCGTATTACCGTCTCACTGCAGGGCAATGACTAACCACTTATTATATAGAGAAGTCATAGGCATCTCTATGTCTGCTCTAGGCGAATTGATGATTTCACGCGTATATTTAAGTAGATTTCCTCATAATGTTGCCTCCACGGATTTCAGAGGTGCCCAAAAATTAGGATGTTACAATTAGCTCGGTTTCTATACAAGCTTAAGAATGAAAAAAGCTTAAGAATTAATGTAGTATTTTCAATTTGAATGACCAATTCGTTTGTAATAAAATTTATTTTATTAGAATATATTGCATAACAAACGATGATATATTCGTAAAAACATTCAGATTTTGAACATGTAGACGTGATAAAAATGAGATTACTATCGAATTATAGGCCGTTGTTGTATGATAGGGAAATTATTTAAATTGAAAGACATACATTTACGAATTTATTGCTGTAACCTTATTGTTGTAGCGGGATATATGAATCGATGAGTGTCATTCATAGATGGGAAACGATAATCGACACTATTATTGAATGTAGATAATAGAATGTTAAAATAGTTTTACGTAGAATTTGTTTTTTTTTTCAAGAATTCTTGATTAATAAACCAATTTTCTGATAATATTTTTATTAAAATTATGTTCTTTGACAATATAATAGTTAAGCAGCCTATTATGGTCCCACCCGCACAGAAAATGCGTCCCGCGAACATTGATAAAGGCGTATTAGTGATTTCAAACTAATTACTTACAGATTAATTATGAGTCTTCACGATGTTGTTTTCCGTTGTCAGTGATGACCAAGATAAACTTAAACATAATTAGGCATAAAGGTATGTACATAATTATAAAACTTAATATTCTTTGACAAACGCCAAATTGCATAATTTGCCAATGTTATATATATATATATATATATAATATTTTTCTTATGTATGACACGAGTAATAGAACAAATTACGTGAAAAGAGGACTCTGTTTCCTGATTAAAAAACCACTAACGTGTTTTTTTTCGCCTTTCACAACTTTTTCATCTAATTATACCGATAACTTTAAAATCGAAATTTAATGACTCTTATACTTAATTTTCTGCCATGTAACATCTATCAACATGTCCAGGCATCCATCATAGAAAGTGGTATAAAACAATTTTAACCTGTCACTGTCTAGATTATTACCGTTGATAGCAAACTGTAATTATATAGTCGTACAATACAAACTGTAATTTACAGAGCAGTATTATTGTAATAGGTTTACTGTGTGTCGGACTTTCTGTCGGTTTATTTGCTATTTAAGCCGCTTCTATATTTGTAATTTGAAATTTTGTGTTTGTTTTTTCGTATGTGTTGGGTATAATTTGGGTTTATTTAGTACGATTGAACGTTCATATTTCCAATTAGGCTTATAATAGTTTATTTTTTGTGAAACAAATTATTTTTAGTTTTATTAAATTTCAAATTCAATTAACAATTGTATTAATTTACTCATTCTATCACAAATACATAATCATATACTCATTATATCATGGAATCATTTTATCACTAACTGTATTAAAATGTTTATCTATGTATCTACGATTTATTCGTACACTTAACATCAAGAATTCAAGACCGCAAAGTAGTTTCGTAATACAATATATTATAATAGTTACCACGGTAACTGAACCTGGAACATAAAGGGCAATCGAAGGAACATGGATGGGTTTTAGTCAGTAAAAATCTGACACGCCCTCCCGCCGCACCCAGGACGGGAGCAGTCATTTGATGATTTCCCACTCACCAAAAAAAAATTTAAAAAAATTCGTAATACAATTTCGTAACCATAATTACTATTTGTACAAAAATAAACACCCTTATTCCCCATTCACTAAACCGCACTTATCTACCTTATCTTAATAGCTTTTTATTTTGACTTAATGCATTTCTAGATAACCATACAACACAGAGGTAATAACTCATCCTTTTCAAGTACCTACTCCAACTAAACAAACCGCACATACAAACCATACCTAATACATCAAAGACAAATAGTCATAAATATTTTAATTGCAAAACACTTCTTAAGCTATTCTGGTGACATCTGTAATTCAGATTTATTCTGGCACGTAAATCATAACAGCAAAAATTTGAATACAAAGTAGTAATAACATGAAAACTTGTACTAACCAACTGCATTATTCTCAATAAACAACCAAGTTTGGAACTTACAGGCTCGTGTACAATTTTTGATTGTACCTAAGCTTAAGGTACAAAGTCGTAAAGCTAGAAATGTAACAAAGCCTTTGAGTAATATAGGCTACCTAGTTGCGGTTTTGTTCCATCGTATTTTGAGGTGGCATCGCGGGTCACGGACAGGGTTGCGCAATATGCGTGAGCGTAATCGTAAACATGAATAGCGGTGCACGTAAATAGCGCGAGCGGCAAGCGTAAATCTTTGGAGCGATCGTTAAGCACAACCGCGCTGTGGACGTCAATTTATCGATTGCATTACATCGCCCAACATTGTGACCGCAATGCTGTGGCCCCCAATTTCAATTATTCACATTGCCACCTACATTTTTTAATCTCACCCCATGCACGGGACATTCACGCATGTACTAAACGTTGCCGTGCTGCCACCAAATAAAAAAAAACCAAAGATAGAATTATCAGTGGAAATTTTACCCACAAAAATAAGTTAAGTTTGACGTTTTTGTCCCAGCAGTTAAAACAGTAATTACGAAAGAACCCGTCTAACGTTTCCCCGGGGTATTCTACTAAAACGTAATTTACGCCAGCCGAAATTCGAGGGGTATCTACAAAAAAAGCGAGTCGTATCTACATGTCGCTTGCATTCGACGACGCGACTCATTTCTGAGAAGACAAATTACGGAATCCGTGGCAGTCGGCCGCGTAAAAAATGCAGCAATTAACTACCAGACGACGGTACCGGAATAACCATCACTATTTCGGGTGAACGATCATTTCGCTCGTTATTTTAGACTGTTTACGTATTTTTTGTCAACAAATAGTTTTGGGGTGGGAATATACAAATTAAAACTATCTTCTTCAATAAAACATCAAAGACAAATACTTAGTAGACAATGTTAGATTGCTACTTCTTACGAAACGACTTCATTCAAAGCATGTTTAATTCTAGCTTATTAATGTCTGAGTGTGCAAACGACTGTAAGAAATAACAAATGATCTTGGCCAATATTAATGCGGTAGCTTCTCTAGCTCGAGGCGTATGCTCGTTTAAACCACACAGATTTATGGTCCATAAGCGATTCGAAAAGTAAATTGTAAAAACGAAAAACAGTTTGCACTTGCAACGCCAATAAAATAATCTATACATATAATAAAATCGTAGGAAAGTCAAAACTGTACATTGAATATTTTTTTAAAAGAATACTTGAGGCGTGATCTACAATCGATACCGAAGCCAAAAATATAGTTTTTAGAATTTTTGTCTGTTTGTCTGTTTGTCTGTTTGTTTGTTTGTTTGTTTGTCTGTATGTATGTCCGGGATAAACTCAAAAAGTACTGCATGGATTTAGTTCAAATTTTGCAGGGATATTACTAAGAGATCGGGTCAAAACATAGGCTACAAATTATCACGCTATCACCTACGGGGGAGGAGCTGGAGCCTTCACGCTGACGACGTCGCGGGCATCAGCTATCTTCGGAATTACTCAACGGATTTCAATGATTTTTTTTTTGTTGTATAGGTATTAAGTCTGGGCGTCATATAGGCTATAACTTATCCTGGAAACTTGAACTTCTGGTGCAGGACCGCAACAGACCAGCTAAACTATAAGAGATACAAAAATTTTATTATAGCAAAAATTGCTTCACGTGATAAGCAGTTTCTGTTGAAAGAATAAATATGAAGATCTGGAACAACTGAGCTGGAACTCCATGAGCCCAGCTAAACTATAACATATATAAGTATGACGTCTTAGCAGGAGTTGTTCAGCTTGATAAGCACTTTCTGTTGACGTATACAAATTGAAGATCTGGAACACCTGTTGTGGACTTCCATGAGCCCAGCTACGTACACTATACCGAACATATATAAGAATGACGTCTTAGCAAGAGTTGTTCAGCCTGATGAGCACTCTCTGTTGATGCATAATATTGAAGACCTAGAACCAACACCTAATGTGGAACTCCAAGCACCCAACTATACCATAACACATTAAATAAGAATGACGTCTTAGCAAAGTTGTTCTGTCTGACAGGCATTTTCTGGTTTATAAGATCGAAGGTTAGAAAGATCTGATGTGGCAATCAAAGCTATCACTGATTACAATGCATAAAATAACTTAAGCTGGGAGCTTCATTTTCCACACATTTTCCGGGAGCAGCCTTTATCGAGTGGAGGTACCACTCGATGAAGGCGGAGAAACATGCATACAAACAGGTCGAACAGAGAACCTACTTTTTTTTAAGTCGGTTAAATCCATTAGTGTTATATTCCCCAGAGTGTAACGAACACTTTACTAAAAATCGCATCAAAATCGGCTCTGCCAAACACCCATACAAACAGGTCGAACAGAGAACCTACTTTTTTTAAAGTCGGTTCAATGATGATGATCATTTCTTCATCAATTTCATGTTTTTAGTACTGAATAAACATTGACTGTTAATACTTTTGTTCGGTA
The DNA here is from genome assembly GCA_033675125.1 of Athetis lepigone. Classification (NCBI taxonomy): domain Eukaryota; kingdom Metazoa; phylum Arthropoda; class Insecta; order Lepidoptera; family Noctuidae; genus Athetis; species Athetis lepigone. Next base: position 10,337,167 of record CM066226.1, on the reverse strand, counting down.
TTTATCTGTGTGATTATTGCTTTGTAAGTAATATAAATGTTGGGGTTGCGGAATGCTTATAATAGTTACCGTGACCCTGGAACATAAAGGGCAATCGAAGAAACATGAGTGGGTTTTAGTCAGTAAAAGTCTGACACGCCCTCCCGCCGCACCCAGGACGGGAGCAGTCATTTGATGATTTTCCACTCACCAAAAAAAAAAGTAATATAAATGTTCATGTCGTTGTACACCTAATTATGATGATAATGATGATGATGACAGTCCCAGTCGCATGCGTCATCTGTTTGCCGTCATTATGGCGTTTTGTGGAGTTGCGAACCCGGTAGCTTTGTGGGAGAAGTACCGCCATCTTCTGTTCGAGGACTTTTTACGAGCTTTGAGGCGTGCTTCTGAAGGTGAAATCGAAGCAACTGATAAACGCATGCTGAACACCTGTCTCAGTTCACTTCAAGATGTGGTCATTTCAATCGGCGGTAAACCACTGGTAGAGTACGGGTTGCGAGCTCTCAGATCATTACCACATCAAGACCGTGGAAATCGGGAGTACACCGCCGAAACCAATTACGATTCGGGTTTAATGACCACTATCCGAAATGACCACGTCACTAGGTTCACCTCAGAGCTAAAACAAATATATGACACTGTTCTGGAAAGCATTGGGCTCGACCAGGGTAAAATGTTTTTCCTGGATGCTCCTGATGGAACAGGGAAAACATTCATTATCACTGGTATCCTTGCTGAGGTCAGGACGCAAGGCAAAATTGCCATTGTTGTAGCATCGTCAGAAATCACTGCTACGCTGCTTTCTGGTGGCAAAACAGCGCATGCCATGTTCAAAATACCCATAGATTTAGAAAGCGCCGAAATGCCTGTTGTGGGGTATCCCGTAACAGTGACAGGGACATGTGCTCAGGGATTGCTCTGATCGTATGGGATGAGTGCACGATGGCTAATAGGAAAGCAGTGGAGGCCGTGAACAGAAAGAACTCTGCAGGACAACCGCAGGAATGAACACTTGATGGGTGGTGTTACAGTTCTGTTCAGTGGCGATTTCCGGCAAACACTCCCTGTGGTGACGCGGGGGTCTAGGGCTGACGAGGCGAATGCTTCGTTGAAACGATCTTCGTTGTGGTCACAAATTCATAGGCTGCGCTTGACCATCAATATGCGAGCTCAGCTCGGTGGCAATCCACGTGCTCAAAAATTCTCAAAGAGGTGAACGGTGGTGCTCCCAGAGTCACTCGGTAGAGTGGTGGCCTCCTTAGAAGAACTCATTTGTTGTGTGCATGGGGACATCAGTCGAATACCAAACCAACAGAATTCTTGGGTGTGAGAGCGAGCCATTATAACACCCAAAAATGATCAAGCTGCAGCCATCAACGAACGCATTCTCTCGGAAATTGAGGGAAACGAAGTAGTTTATACGTCCGTAAACACTTCACACATTATCCCGTAGAATTCCTAAACTCCCTTCCAATTCAAGCGCGTGCAGTTCCCTGTGAGTGAGTGAGTTCGCCATGACTATCAACAAGTCGCAGGGCCAGACGCTGCAGGCTGCGGGTGTCGACCTCCCTCAGGACGAGCTGCTTCTCACACGGGCAGCTGTACGTTGCTTACTCCCGCGTGACGAGTCCTGATTTTCTGTTTATTTTGGCTGCTGAGAGCAAAACTACAAACGTAGTTTACAGAGAAGTTTTGTAACAATTCACAATCGTTAATATTTTTTTATATCGTGGAATGTAGAAAAAGTTGGTCAAGCGCGTGTCAGGTCACGGATAGACTAGGATTACATAACGAAACACATCGCATTAACAATTTAACAACGATTTCATCTGAGCCGTTATACTTAGCTTTCTTTTAAGGTTCAATCCAAGGACTACCATCATGTTTTTTTTTTCGAACCAACCGTTTAAATTTGAGAGAGGAGGGAGACTATTTGACAAAAAAAAACGCTTGAACGTTAAATATCTTTTGTTGTTTGTTTGTCTGTATGTATGTCCGGGCTAATCTCTAAAAGGACTGCATGGATTTACTTAAAATTTTGCATGAATATTACTAAGAGGTCAGGTCAACATAATTATAAACTACATATTATCACGCTATCACCTACGGCGGCGGAGCTGAAGCCTTCACGCAGACAACGTCGCGGGCAGCAGCTAGTAAAGCAATAAAAATATATATTCAACTCAACGGGGCGCATGTTTCAACCGTGGAGAGGTTAAATTGCTTCCATTCTGGGCGATAATTGTCAGTTATTTTGTAATGGAAGGGTAAGTTATGAAATGTGGTTGTAAGTGGTCAGATTAATATAATCAGTCGTTTGAGACGCTAATGTCGCTTAGATAGCTGTTGTCAATTAATTATGAAAGCAAAATACAGTGTAAGATAATCAGTTATTTATCACCGGTGTGTCAGAGCAAGTCGTTTGTCAATGGTTTCACCCACGGTGCTACATCTTGGGCATTCGTCAACACAGTCAGTTTTTAAACACATTATGAACCTTAGCAAATACTGCATAAGGGATTTAATTGAAAAACCTTAGCTTATTAGTTGTTGTGATGACAACCTAAGATTACCAGCTTATCTGATTTCATCGTCTTGAAACACTTATTTTTAACTTAAACAAACGTTGGTTATTTTAAAGCCGCCGCGCCGGCAGAATGCTTTATAATCAAGTCATAGAGTACCGTGAACGTTCCGCAATTGCACCGCAATGTCTAACTTATATAAAACATAGGGATGTAATGAGCGCATTAAATTTACAACGCAAATACATGGCTCCCAGCGCGCGTACAGTTGGTTAAATCAAAAAGCCGCCGTCAATGCGCCTGTCTTCTTGTGCGACGAACAGAATGCAATCCATGCAGCGTCGGCTCCCACAATCAGGCCGGCAACCGCCCGACTAAAGAGAAGAATTCAAACAACGGCTTTTTGAGCGGCCCTTCACCATTCAAATTAGCTTAATGCGTCGAGCACAAAGCTTTGCGATAAGCGTGGAAACCGGGAAGCTGCTCGTTCCTACAGATCGCTTGGATATTTTTAATCAAAACATTTGGGGGTCGTGTCAAACTTTTCTGAATTGACGGGTTATCCAATCGAAGTTTGGGAAGTGTCAATTGTGTGATTTCCTATTATCATCAGGGGATTTGTGTGAAGAAAGAGTTGCCTTGAGTTCCGGCGCAGACAGTCGCCTCAGTAGAGATGTATCTGAAAATAGTCAACAGATGTAGGTATCGTTTGCAACCATTCGTCGTCGCACAACACACGCGCTCGACCGTTGACAGATTGGACGTTTTAAATTTAGAACAACCATCCTTTATTTTGAGCCGTTAATGAAATATAGTCTGCCGATTTTAATGTTTATTTTTGTTTATTCAGCTGCACTGTGATTTGTTTCTCCAGATTTGTCAACAAGCCAAGAAATGTATTTTGCTTTTAAAATTGCAGGTAAATAAAAGATGCAAATAAAGCTAAGATGACGATTTTATCAGCCTTATAAAAGGTGACGGCGACAAACGAGTTTCGACTTCCGATGTCAATACTATCAATTTCAATATGTGTTTTCCACTGACAGTGTTTCGATGTTTGCGGTAAAATATACGAATAGGGAATATTTACGATCAAACGATTGAGTTTCTGTTGAGTGTGTAGCATGCTTCCATTCGGCTGTCACTTTCGTCCCACGTGATATTCAAATGCTTTTGTTTATGCATTATGTGGTTTATGGACAACGGAATACGCCCGCGATTCTACAATAGCCTATCTTTTGTAAAATATTTCATAATGTCTATTGAATCCGTTGCCCTCGCCCATATAATATTTTATGACTCAGTATTGTGGTAGTGCAACTCGTAATATTGGAACAGAAGTGTTATTGGATGCCACAAAGTATTAAAATATTAGAGGTATCCCGGAATTTGTTATTTCGATTCCAATAAAATGTTTGACAAAAATACCAACAAGAATTAATATATCTGCTAATTTATACTTTATTTAATTTATGGGCTGGTAAGTATGCAGCTGCTTTGAACGCGTGTTGAATTAAACAGAATCTACTTACAAGAGAATAATAATAACGACATCATCTCATAAATTATGATTACGTGATCAAAATGTATGAATAAAATAGCAAAACATGGCATTACATTGTCAATCTATCAATATATTGAATGGATTGAGTTGTTTCTAAGCTCAAAACCCGTTTAGTATAAATATTGATTTGTGTCTGACAGAAATAGTTTTCAATGCTTAAGCCTCTTAAGATATTAATTTGTTTAATTATCTTTATATTAAAAAGTTTTTAGTTTGTACCTATTTATTTTAATAAATATTACAAGGAGCAATATTTATTTATATACTAGCTATACATCTAAGGTTACAAACCCGTTTGGTTACTGCTGCGTTTGAATAACCCATAGAGTTATGTCATTTAGCGTATGTTATATTCTGACGTATAGGCTTTATTACTCTAAAATTTAATCAATTTCCGTTCAGTAGTTTTGGCGTAAAATAGTAACCTTCTATCCAACCATCCATCCATATATTATCTACGCTCACAAACTTTCACGTTAATAAACTTATAGTAAGAAATAAACAGTAAGTAAAATGAACATAAAAAAAAATCACGCCATTTAGAAAAGCTAGAAAAAGTCAACGGTTCCGATGTCTTCGTAATTCTTTTATCCATCACCATCTGTATATATCACGCCACGTAATCCCCATGACTCATGGCACATAATCCCTTGTTATTTCACAACAGTAACTGTGTTATTATCCGATATTATCACCATCGGCCATCGTGGGCCATGTTTATCCATGTTCTGTGCAAGTTCAACGGTTGAGGAAACAATACGTCATTGTCAATCTTCACTCGACTAATTAAATAAATAACCTCCGGTTTGTCTGTAATTTCTTTGGCTGTCACCTCAAATTAATGTTTTTTTTACTTCATATTCATTACGTTCTTAGGCTACGATTAATTATCTTCTGGTTTTTTGATCTTTGTTTACTTATTAATTAATTTGATATTTATCAGATTTGTTGGGAGTTGTTGAGAAAAATTTGATTTTATTTCTTCTGCCGTTCTTTATCCAGAATCTTATAGAAAACGTTCTTAAATCCTTGATTCTTCGATGCAGACTAACCCTTAAATTCTGGTCATAAATAAGGTCAATTTAAAGTATCGCTTGCACTTCAAAATTTCCCTTACACAATATTGAGCTTACGCCCAATATCCAATTTAAACGTGAACAAACTTTACTCAGAAACTTCAAGTTCCTAAGTGGAATCGGTCGTCGTTTTGTTTCCTTTCACAATATCAACGTCTTGCACAATATCTTGTTCTACGTAATATAATATGAGATGGGACTGGCGTAGTATTTTATTATCTCGAGAATACTCCAGACACGCATCATCTATGACATCAAAACTCAATATCCGTTCGGTACATTTGTTATAGATTTCACATTTCCGTCTTGGCTAAAGTGCTTCGCTGTGCCATTTGCCACGATAAATATTTTGAAATATAACTCTTAAGGCGACTTTCCAATACTAGTTGTCATTAAATTTTACGAGTGTATGGTAGTCTTATTTCATGGGTTATTGTTTGGGTAATCTCCTGGTAATAGGATATCGTATTTTGCGCATACATTCTGTGTGCTGTTCACAGTTTGGGAATTTCGAGTTTGCAGTTTCATTTTGGTCCTTGTACTATCGTTATATATCGATGCACTCAGAAAGCAATTACTTTCCTAATGGCTGTATAAACAAACACCAAATATTTGCTATAGCATAAAATTAAACGCGTCTCTAAATGGTTCTGAATACGTTTTGCGAACCTATATTCCTGTTTTGGGAATCCTAAAATTATTTTGTATTTTAGAGTTGCCGGCGGCCGTGTGTCTATCGAATTACGCCAATGCCATTGTTTTTATCCTGTTTTAGTATGAAGTTGATGTTAATTAACAGTTTGGTAATTTGAAACTGGAAATTTCGAAATATTGTCTCACTATATATTACATATTTCATTCGCTTCACAAGTAGACTACCTAACCTAATCAAAGCTAAGTTTTTCATTTCATTGGTGTTTCTTGTTTGTGGACTAAAATTACAACACGTTTCTCCTTTTAGGTAGGTAGATTCTCAGTAATACTCTCAGTAAAGTGCTTTAGTTCGTAGTTTTTTCTCTTTTTCTAAGTAATAAGCTAAAAAGGTGCCTATCACTGTGAAGCTTTATTTTCCTTGGCATTGTTTTCTTGTTATGTAATAATGTCCTCACTAAAAATAAGTATCTTAAAACGTGTGCATTCGTTGATTACTAACATCAACCCCTGAGTCAATCGAATCCATCTAGAAACTTCTACAAGAAAAGCATGAATGAATTCAGCCTATTCTGGCTACAAAGTGAGGGGGGCAGGTGAATCTGTATATAAATCGTGTCAGCGTCGCATCGGCTCCGTGGCACGCGGAACCTCGTCTTATTGTGGTACCATTTGTTTTGTTTAGCGGCAGACTGAACGCGTTATTTTAGATTCGCCATCTTCGACGTTCTGATCTGCTTGTTTGTGCATTGTAGAAACGGTTGGGTAACATAATTATGTATGGATCTGGATACTTATTATCTGATATAGCTTCGCTTTTTTATTCCTTATTTACTGTTTTGCCACTATAGATATTGACTTGTACATTGCTTTGTAAATATGTTCCTTATCTCTTACCTTTGTATCATTTTGTCATACCAAGTTGGCGATTAATTTCTTTATTTGTATTGCCAATAAAGTTGTGTCTGTTTTCAATATCCGCAGAATAATAAACGTCTTCTGTGCGATTATTCAAAGCAAACGTAGACACACCGTTTTTCTCAAAGTCTTCTTGGCATGCAAATTCTTGCTTGAACGTAACGAGAAGTTTGAATCCCGGGAGTTTCGAGACGCCAGCTCTCTCCACACGTTGGTACCCATGTATTTGCAAGTAATTGAAAACTCCCTGACAGGTATCAACTCAGTTACTTTCTGTTGTTGAGAAATAACATATTATAAAGCTTTTGCTATAATTTGGAGAATTTCAAATTACTGTCAGTATATTTTCTTAGATTTGGTATTCTAAGTCTGAGAAAATGTATGTCACAAATATACGCTTAAGATGTATTTTGGCTTAGCTATTCTCAATCTTCCTTGGTGCTATGTTGGTGTTTCCTTGGTAGTTGACAATTGTGCACCGTTGACAGTAATTTTGCTTAGCCAAAGCACTATTAAAGTAAGGGTTATTTAACTCAACACATGGCAGTAATTTATTTCGTTTGTAGTCAGCTCCACTGCTGAACGAGTACTAAATGAACCTTGAATTATAATGCATCTATATGCCTACCTAAGTTTAATGGAACTTTAGGGATGTGGCATCCATTTTGAAGTTTAAGATTAAAATGATAATTTACTACTTACTGAGTTACCTCAGTTGAAATAATTGCCTGCCACAACGACCTAAAGAAAATGTTCATTCTTTCTGCTTTATTTTCGCTCACTGTATTCTCGAAATTCATTCCTAATGCAAGTTAAGTAGCGCCACACCGTCCATTGTCTCGCGTTTTGTGTTTTGTTTTCATCTTGCGGCGTGTAATGCTATTTTAGATTCGTGATCTCTTAATAGTATTTGCTATTCCAATACTTGCTACTGAATAAAGGTGCTTAGAAAATCTTTGTTAGGAAGTAAATGGCTTTGTTTAGGTTTTTTTACTGGTAGTGTTACTGACAATTTGTTTTTTACTACGTATTGTAATTGAGTTTCTCATTTATTGGTGTAGATTATGCATAATTTTATTAATTGTGCTGGGATAATTTTACCATTTCGTATTAGCAACTGATTTAAGGTTTATAAAATAATAATGGTATACCTATTCTTACCGCTTAAAACACATTTTATAAAGCAGGAAATTAACCTCCGGTTTCATAAACGAAAATCAATCCAAAATTAATGTGGCAAATTGTCAACCGCGCGTAAACTGCTTTTGTTAGCTGTTGATAATTCTATCAACCAACCACAGCTTACCGGCGCCGGCGCTTGACAAATTTATAAAATTAATTTTTCGTTCGACAACCGTGAACAGTATATTCACTTCAATGATATAATAAGTAAATAGGGGTTTATAGGTTATGGGCAGTCAGCATGTGGCACTTTGAAGTGGAGTTATTTCATCAAATTAAATTAAATTGGGTAGCGGAATGTTTATAATCGTTACCGTGACCCCGGAACATAAAGGGCAATCGAAGGAACATGAGTGGGTTTTAGTCAAGGTAAAAGTCTGACACGCCCTCTCGCCGCACCCAGGACGGGAGCAGTCATTTAATGATTTCCCAATGCCACAAAAAATTTCATCAAATTATAAATGTCACAAAGTATATTTGTCTCTTTTGCACTCGCATTACTTGAATCATGCCATCCTTCTTTGACGTCCGATCGTACTTTAGTGTGCCATTGCAAAATTTATTTATTTACTACCTTTTGCCCGCGACTTCGACCGCGTGGATTAATAATTCCCGTTCCCGGGGGATTTCCGGGACAAAAAGTACCCTATGTCCTTTCTCGGGTCCCGGACTATATAATGTATGAAATTTCATACAAATTGGTTTAGGCGTGAAGAAGAGACAGACAGACAGAGTTACTTTCGCATTTATAATATTAATAGTACAGATGTGTGCGTTAATGTGCCGTGTTTGAAGATAGAATGGCCTTACACCTTTTTAATTATAATATCACTAGCTTCTACCCGCGGCTTCGCTCGCGTTAGAAAGAGACAAAAAGTAGCCTATGTTACTCTCCATCCCTTCAACTATCTCCACTTAAAAAATCACGTCAATCCGTCGCTCCGTTTTGCCGTGAAAGAAAGACAAACAGACAGACAGACAGACAGACAGACAGACAGACAGACACACTTTCCCATTTATAATATTAGTATGGATTGTTTCACGTCAGAAATCTGTCAAACTATTACAGTAGGTGACAGTGACCACGGAGCGTAGCTGCATAAACGTGTATGCGTCATTATACGCTTGGTACGCTTACTTCTCACAAAACTGAGCGTACTACGCGTACGCTTCGTCGACACAGTTTCATAATTATTGTATGTTAGCTGCAAGCAGGCGTACACCAAGCGTAAAATGATGCGTATGCACCCTAAGCAGCTACGCTCCGTGAACAGTGACACTTAGCGATCCTTCTTGAAACTAATTTATAGTTTCTAGTTTTATAACTGCTATCCCAATGTACTTTTTGTATTTTGGTGTGCGTCTCCTGGCAGCTTCCATACAAACCTATGAAACGCTTACGCTCTTTGTCTACAAAGCGTACGCGCAGTACGCTCAACTACGCTTCCGACAGTGACACGATAGTCACAGAGATTGGCCGAAGCAAAGTATTTGTTTAGTGACTTATATTTTAATCGAGGTCTAAATGGATTCTTAGTATAATGATGTATCTATCTATACTAAAATATTTTTTGTAGTTTGTTTGATTGTGTCTTTATTTAAACGGGCTTATCTCTACTATCAGTCAGATTATAATAATTGTTTTTGTATATAGCTGCAGATCAATAGCCATACTGCTGGTGTAACCCCGGGGATCATCTACAAATAACCCCTAATATCTTTTTTATATCATTGAATTGGAATAATTCTGTAAAAATGTTATAATTGTATGTAAATAAATAAATAATTTAACTTTAAACACGACACAATCAATACAATATTTTCTACACGAAACTCGATCGTCAAATTAACTGTGAATGATTTCGTTACTTAAGTTGAAGATAATTATGTTAATGACACGTCATTAATGTGAGGAATTAAAGTAACAGCATAATCTTTGACGCTTTGAAGTTGGTAAACCGGCTTTGTATCAATCATCATTAAAATGCTAGGTTAATATACGTTTTTATTGAGTACTGTATATTTGTGTTTTGTTTTTTTATTCGTACGTTTGTTTTTTTTAGCAGAGAAAGATTTGGAAAGATGTTTATAAAAAAAAACATGTTGTGCAATTTTCTTAAAACCTTATGCTATTTAACTCAGCATATTATTATATAGTGATTGGCGAATAATAACTAGTTATATAAATGTTCAGGTTCATTATTATTATCTGCTAATCATGCATTTTCAATCGCTATAGCAGTCTGCATTAAGATTCGAATAAAACTGTTATTTTCGTACTTTTTATCCAAACAGTCAAGGAATAATATATAATGATGCATTGTTTTTACCAGAAATGCTCAGCTGTAAAGCTAATAATAAGAATTTATTTTATATTGTTTTTAAAAAAATGAATATAAAATAGATTTCGTATTTCCGCTGTAAGTATAGAGTGTGATAAAATAAAATAAAAAACTTTTGTTCCTGAACGTAAGCAAACAAAAGCTAATAGTAAATTAAGTAATACCTGCTCTCCGTCTCAAGTAGATAAACGCATTAAAGGTTCAGGATCGTGCAGACTGGCGAAACACAATACAAATCGATAAACCGTCGCATAAAGTTTTCACGAGCACTAAAACAAACGAACATCTCTATCCTACATACCTGGTACATCTTATGTAGAAACCTTCCTTCGGTATCTTGTTTCTGGGATAAATTAATCCCGTTACACAGTTAATACCTATTGTACGGTACTGAAAGACCACCCCTTCTCTTCCTACGGATAGTGTATCAAACGACTTGAGGATTATGTGGGGTGGCACCTTCTTCCTGTATTTGTTGCAAGCGTAGTGATTGTTTATTGGCAACTATTTTAGAGGCAAGTTACTTTCCACTTTGTTGCTTAAGAAATTCACATCGTTTTTGTTACATAGTCGCTAAAAGCAAGTTTTTTTTAAAGATTGGGAAATCATCAAATGATTTCCCCCGCCCTGGGCGGAGTGAAAAGGAGTGTCAGACTTTTACTAACTAAAACCCACTCTTGTTCCTTCGGTTGCCCTTTATGTTTCGGGGCCGCGGTAACTATCAGAACTATTCCGCAACCCCGGCACGCATTGGCCCTTGATGGCCCCTTTACGTGCTGACTGCGCTTTGAGGCGCGCATGGAACAAAAGGCGCCGTCGACACGGGCCTGGTCCTGGTCAGGCGACGAGCTACCCATTGCTCGTCGTCCGCAGGCCCGCTCCTACGGTGGTCGGTAGTTATCTTCTTGCGGCTAAAAGCAAGCTTGTATTAAATTTACGTTACTTAACACGTTCTTTAGCATAGGTCTCCGATTCTACATCGCCAATGACCCGTCCGACTGACGCGATATGCACTCCGCTGGAATGCGGCCCTCTCCCTCGTTCCCGCGCGGCGCTCCGAGTTAACTTCGCTCGTTTAGTAGCGATAGCTTTCCATCAGCTTTACGTCACAGTGCGAGGTGCGCAGTTAAGTCGACTATTTGCTAGTTGTACGCTGGTGATAGTCATTTGTTTAGCCGAAGCTCTTCCTGAGTAGTGTTGTAAGTCAACACTACTGTCTCAGTCTGAGCAAGATCAATAAACGATACTTAGCCAGTTCTTTAACTAAGCATTATTCCTGTCAATCTCCCACATCTGGCCAATGACAAGTGACATACCCAAGCCGTAGTTAGTAACATAATTATACTTAAACTAAGGAAAATGTAAATAGATCAAAGAATATAGTTGTCTCAAAATAATATTGGCACCCATAAAATAAAGAAAATATTATTCAAAGCTAGCTTAGCTTTGAATATTATTTTCATTGCTCGACAATTCATAACTATCCTTCTCCTTGGTCGGATAATTAATACTGCATCGAATACCTTAGGGTCCGTTGAACCCAGTATACAATGGATGTAATGGCACAACATGAGCCGACAGGCGTCTGCCTCACAAAGGCTTGGACTGTCACAGACCGCCGCGGCTAACTAGAGAGGCAGGGGAGTAAGTAGCTGGCACTGTTGTGGGACTAGGATTATTTTTATTTATATTAAATTATTTTATGTTACACAAAGAGAACAGGCTATCAAGCAAATATTAATAATAAAGCTAATGAAAAGTTTACATCACATTATCTACATCCCTTCATATTTCCTGCTAGGTACATTGTTTTTAAGTGTCTCTTTGTTTGTCCGTCTTTCAAGGCAAAACTACTAAACCGATTTAAATGAAATTTGGTAAAGAAATAGTATCGACTATTTCTTTACTTGGATAAGGACTTAAAATAGTTTTTATCCCAAAAATCCCAGGAGAACGGAAACTACGCGGTTAAAACCGCGGGGGACAGCTAGTTATGAAAAAAATTCTCTACGCTTAAAGCAAATTAAATGTAAAAAAGAATTAGCGAATACCGACGAAAACATAAAAAAAAAAATTTAGAGTGAGTACTATTCAGCTCGAATTGCAATAATCCAATTTGGGTGTGATGAGTCACCAAAGCTTAGTCAGAAGCGCTTAGCAGGATTAGTAAGGTTTCTTAAAAGATTTATTCCGTAGCACATAATAAGTCGCTGCCTACAATTGATTAATAGAAAAACTTTATTTATTTTCTGGCTTAAGCACATTCTTATTACTTTGGTGATTTGTAAATAATAAATTCCCGATAAGTTGATCCAAGCCGTATACTTACAATTATACGTCCGGGACCAGTTTTATGACAGAGCCTTAATGGTGACTCTAGCTTGTCCGCATCTGTTTCTTGATGAGCATAAATTACCGATTAAACCAGTATTTTACTGCCTATTATATTCATTTTGTACTTTTATCCTGTGGAAGTGCATCGTTTATAGATTTTTTTGTTAAATTATTATGCGCTAAAATTGGACTCATGCGATGTTGAGTGATTACGGCGCTCTGTGTTTAATTTTAATTGAAAATAATAATGTTGTAGCACACTGTAGGTTGGTACAGTAATAATAGGTACTTAAGTTAACTTATTAAAGAATACTATACAGCAAAATTGGCTTTAAAGGAAACCTATTTCGTAAGTAAATATTGAATCCAATGTAACTTTGAAAGTGAAGCTAATAATACTATGACGTTAAATTGTTTGTTTATAAAATCTCTAGATGTACTGATCCGATTACAATGACTCATTAAATGTGAATAAACTACAATATTACAGAGGATGCTATACTTTTGCCCAGATATATTATATTAACGAGCACAAAGTTGCGAGCAGAAGCTAGTTTTTTAATAAGCACGAAATTTTAATAATTCTACCACGCAAAGCTAAAACTTTTTGAATATTTAAATTTACATATTTTAGTGCAGCGTTTCCCATGCGGCGAAGAGAACACGTGTACACTGTCCTATGAACAAGAATGTCCGTACATAGTGCACCTATGCAACACAAGTTGCTAAAAGGCAACAGCCAAGCTCGACCACAAAGGCTTCTACACCTACCTACACTTATTTTATTAACGAGCCGACAATTTAAAATGAACTAGAAACTCATTTAGTGGCCATTACCTCCAACTAACTACCGGTAAGCAGATTAAAATGCATGCCAAAAGTTTAAATTTATGTACCGGACGCTCTCTTCAATTAAACTTGTTATAATGAAACTCTGGAAAAACTGAGTAAATTTCTGCGAAGAGACGACGCAAATAATTCCCAAGTTTTGCAATTTATACTCATTTTAAAGTTGAGTTCGATGGCGCAAACGTTCCACCAGTAACCCACGACCTGAATTGATTATTTTAACGCTTTTCGGATCTTTTCAACTTGATAATTTCGTCTTCCTTGTTACTTGTTGTGTTCAAGTTTAATTTAAGCCAAGGAGTTGGGTAATCTGATATTTTAAGGTGACATTTTGTTATTTTGCTTCGTAAAATAATATCTCAATTAAAATTTCAATGTTTTGTTGTTTTCACTTGGAAACTCTTAGAAAGTGTAAAGCTGGAATTTCTTGTTAACAAAATGTCTCTTCTGTTCATACCAGTGACTCCTATTACGTGCATGGCTTTGTTATGTTAAAACTATACCTAAATACAATTACTCCTAAATATATTTTGTATTATAATAATTAATTATTCATTACGTTAACAAAAGGTACACAACGTTGATTTAATGAAAACACGGAAAAGTACTATTCATACAAAAAAAAATTAAAATTAACACAACAGTAATTAACATTTACATGCAGCCATTAATATATTTAGAGATACTTGTGATAGTATAGACAACTATGCTACTCCACGAATAATCTCAAATAAAACGATAAAAGAATTCCTCGAATACCATGTGTTTCTATTACCTAACTTTTCGTTTGGTTGTTTTTCGTAAACATTCCAGCTGCCGTTGGCAAACCATTCAATGAACCCGTTTCTATGCTCTAAACGACTGGTCGTGGTCTAAATATACCATTTAAATTCAAGAGCAGTTACTATGCCTTCTACTGAAGCATCATGAGCTATTTATTATTGTCTTTTATAGCGGTTCTTTGACTTAGTTTGCCCACTCTGCTATATTTTTAAGCGTTTCAGTCAGCAAAAGCTTTGTCATTGACTATTCGAATTCGTCAGAAGCAGAGCGAGCGTGAGAAGCATCGATAATTAGCAGCACTCCATTCGGATAGTGTTAATGAATTTCTTTAGTTGAGTATTCACAAAGCAGTGGCAGTCCGCAAAGAGTTCATTTGGACAGCTTTCAGGCTTCCAGGGGAAAATAAATAAAAATCAGCCGCATCAAATTGTGCGAAGTGACTACGAGGCAAGGTCCCGCGAGCACTTTCTCATGCAAAAGTCGAACGGTTACTTTAATTCTTAGCCCGAGCACTTGTCGGTTTTACGAGCGTGGAGCGATTTAATCCACTTAAAACGCAGAGCACAAACTCCGAGCCGACAAAGCTCTCAGCCGCTCTCATTTAAAAATGGAAATAAACCTTCGGCCATCTTTGACTCAATGCGACCGCTAGTGGAATTCTAAGTGCGGTCTTCAATGATACAGCTACGATTTTTTGCCCATTTGATGAATTACTCTTGATTTATTGCGTCATTTCAATAAATGATAAAGAAAATAGTAATACAGGATATCTAGACATTGAACCACGTACAGGAAGCTGTACACTACGTATCTACCACATGCGAGACATTAAGATTTTCAACATGTCGATGTTATAAGAGCTAGACCACCAAAGTGGTTAAGTAAAATGAAGTGTTAACGGATATAATGTTTGTCTTGGCAAATTTTTATGAATCGCGAAGATAAACATAAACAGTAAATCTAAAATGTTTATTTAAGAAAGCGATGAATAAACATTGTAAAATTTTGTAAGATATCTGTGACATAGTGATCTCGTGTGGAGCAGTGTTGGACTAAAAATGATTTTCTTTCCATTAGAAAGTTAGAAAATAAATAAGGGAAATCAAAAAAGGTTAAATATTTTTTGTTATTCGCTGTTCATTAAATTTGACCTTTCACCTTGTCATCATTTACATATTTTTAACATCCAATCAGTATTTCAACTCAAAAAAGTTGGAAGAAAAATATATTCAAACTTTTCGACGTAAAAACAATCTTCAAAAAAAAATAGATTACCTACCGGATGATTTATTTCCTATCTCCGAAGGAATTTCAGAAATTATCCGCCCTTAGTCGCTCGTCTTTAGCTTTTCCATCTTAATGAAAGAGTTTTGCGACGAGATTATTTTGACTTGTTTATTTTGGTTCCGCACAACCGTCCGTGGAGACTGTGGGCGTAACTTTTGTATTGGTATTTATTTCTAACGCGTATAAAAGGAGTTGGTCGTCTGACTGCGATTATGGAGCTTCACAAACAACTCAAGCTCTCGAATTTTTGCTCAAAACCGTTTTTATTCCAATTTCATCTGGCTTTGGCAAAAACAAGCTACGTATTCACTAATTGAAATAAAGCAATTTCCATCCAAGTGTCAAAACAAATCTACGAACTACGGGATTACTTGTGACCTTTATAGAACTGCCCTGGTAGTAAATTATAGGAAAAATACATTACATCCGTCCGATACATTTCAAGCCTCACGCCAAACTAATTATGCATCTACAAACACCTTAAATTTTAAGAACCGGCCTTTAATTCTCTCTGCTTCTTAATTACCTTACTTTACGTCGATTCTCCCCTTTTTTGTGACTCAACGGAAATTGCTCGGAAAAGTCACTTAAAACAAATAGGTCTAGGTAGGATAATTACGAGTTTTTTTTTTCTCAATTTCGTTAATTTTGCCGTGTCAGTTGTAATTACTGTGTAATTGAACGCTGTGTTTATCGTGACTTAACATCAGTATTGGTTATTTGGTATTTGCCTCAATAAATCGTGTCTCTATTAAGCGTTCAGCAACCATGTTTAATATTATGGGAACGCTGTGAAATACTTCGTGTGTTAGATTGTACTTGATTGATACATTATTGAGTGGTTTAAACCGTTAACACTTAATTTATTCAATTAATGTTTCGTTCTTTATTGTTTTAGTTGTTTTATTGCGATATATAAAACGCGAGTGTCAAGAATATAAAAGATGCGTAGTTTTATACCATCAGATAAAGTTATCGGGTAACAATCTTGAATGAGAATAGTGTTTTCAGGTTTTGTAGGTGTTAGATTACATCGCATAAATTATGAGTTGACTAGTAGGTTAATATGATGAAACTGCCAAATGGAATTTGTAAACTGGTTTTTGCTAAAATAATGCTGGTACTAAGTAGACTGTGTCTATAGAGCCCACCTTAAAGAAGCCTAGTCTAGTAAGTATAGAGCTTCTTCCCAATTCCTTTCTATCTTTTAAATTACCAATTTACTTGTAAAGGGCATTTCAAAGTTTTTTATTGATTAGACGATTGAATGTTAACAATTAATTGACTTTTAAAGACCAAACATAACTTTGACCAATAAGGATAACATCACCAGCACCTGTGTTTGTGTTTAGTCAGTTTGTTAGTTGGTGATAGAATCAGAATGCTCATATGTAAAAGTAATAATGAATAGCAAGACAAATATGAATTCAAATGGCAAAATGTACATACTTATCATCATCATCATTCCTAGCCTTTTCCCAATTATGATGGGGTCGGCTTCCAGCCTAACCGGATTCAGCTGGATACCAGGGTTTTACGTGAAGCGACTGCCTATCAGACCCAGTAACTGGGCGACACGAAACCCCTTAGTTAGACTGGTCAGACATGCTTCTGACTACCCGTAACGACTGTCAAAGTTCTACGAATGACAATCGGCAAAAATATATACTCAAATACATTATTTCTTTCACAGGACGGAGACCGGGGCTACTTAGAAGGGCTGGCGTCCAGATACGCGGATCTCTTCTCAACGCACTACGGCGACGTTCTAGATCACCTCGAAGAGTTACGGAGACACGAATGGGACGAGATGTCTCCTCGAATGAGGGTGCTTGGAGGCCCTGGAACACCTCAAACTCCACCATCGGCAAGTCCTGGTTCCCTAGCTTTGAATAACTTGACCACGTCGCATTCGCAGCCCATTTATGTGCCTGGAAAGTATTCGGTGAGTTGACTGAGGTTCTCATTTGTTTTTGGGAATGGTCATCAATTTCACGAAGTATTCAGTTGTAGATGCAATTTTTTTTATTTTTTATTAATTTGCTGGCTTCTGTAGTTTGATAAAGCATGTAAATGTGTGGATTTGGAGTAGTTATGGTTGGAATTTGAAAAGTTTTTCGTTAAACGGGACAGCATGCGTTTGGCAACATATCAAGGTACTTTTCTGGCTCCATGCAAGATTTGTTTGACATAGTTTCGATCGATTCACTATAGTTGTTGTTTTTCTGCGATATTTCCACTACTTTGTAAATAAAATTGATAATTTTACATCCAATAAAATATAATCATTTTTCATAATACCGAAGCACACACGCTTACGTAAAATATAACCCTAAATCTTGTGTATGTCTATATTTACCGTAAAAAGTACAAACAACAGAATAAAACATTTGTACTTAAGTGAAAATACGTTTACAAGAACAAAGTGGAAACCACGACATGAACTTGAACGTAAATCCGCTGCCAAGCATCAGACAAAAGTCCAAGGTCATAATGATGAGCCCCGCGGAGGCCCACAGATAAAACTGCCTGAATAAATAATAGGATCATGTCATGTAATCAGACTAAGGGCCCTCGCCCACGGGCGACTTTTTGTAGCGATGCAGTCGCGATGCTCTCGCGCGTAGCAACGATACAGACGCGAAGCAGTCGCTAGCTGTGTGCCCGCGCCCACGGGACCAGATTCAGTCGCGATGCAAACGCGATTCGGTTGCGATGCAAACGCGATTCGGTCGCGATGCAGTTACGATACAAAAATACCTTGGATCAGTACAGTTGCAAGATGGACTCCGTTGAGGCAACATTAGTCACGTTGTCTTTGGTGCTGCTTTTACGTAAGCAGCCGAAGCGTAGGCAACGGAAGCAGCGTCAATATTGGATGCATCCATTTAATACCCAGAGATTATTTACAATCGCGATGCAGTAGCGCGTTAGTAGCGCGACGCGGTCGCGCGTTGGTATCGATACAATCGCGATGCAGTAGCGCGTTGCAAATGCGACTAACACGCGTTAGAAGTGATGCAGTCGCGCGTTTGCTAAACGCGCGACTGCATCGCTACAAAAAGTCGCCGTGGGCGAGGGCCCTAAGCGGGTCAAATCGTCGCTTTGTGTAAAATTAACCAGGAATATTAGGCTTTCAACATTGCCAGTGATATTTGAACCATTTTGTGAATATGATTTCATTTTTTTGTGAATACACATCTAAGTAAGCAAAGAGGATTACCTGCGCTCAGAAGGTTTCCTTCGCATTTACTTATTTCAAGATTGATATTAATAGAGATTTTTTTGTAAAGACACCAATTATGGCCTTTGTCGAAAAGCATTTTTCTTTTCTCTGTCTCATATAAATCTAATTTGCTGAAAGTTATTGAAGATATGGACAGAGGTTACTTTTATTACAGTCAATAAGACTGATATTTCATAGGCTTTTATTTGATTTAGTTTTAGTGTTATTGTTTGGATGAAATGTCTGGTGGAGCACATAGATAGAACTAAATCATACTTCAGTAGTTTTAGCCAAATAAGTAATTTAGGATTATTTTTATTAACACCTCGTTTTTTTTAAACAGCCCTCAAGCTGCCTCACAGAGAAAGAAGAGGACGAAATATACGGGTTCGGATATGGCGTGTTCGGCAAACAGATGCTGCAGCGGCAACAGCAACAAAAACAACTATTGTTGGCGCAACCGACGCAACCACTCATGCACAACACGCAACATAACTATCAAAGGTGAGTGATTATTTTAACTTAGGGCTGATTTTACAATAGTCAGACTTTTATCTCAGGAAAAAAAATATTGGTTTGGCATAATTTTTTAATACGTTATTTTATAAAATATTTCTGACTATTTAAAAATCAGCCTTTAGACAAGTAAGGACAAAGCATATTGAATTACACTTTGGCATTATTTTCAATATTTAAATATAACATAGGACGTATCTTACGAAGATTTTAATACTGAAAATTATGCGATAATTTTTATGTAAACAAAACAAATTTTTAGTGGCATAAATTTTAATTTTGTTGTTTAAGCTTAGGTACTTACTATAACTTCGTAGGTAAATATTAACTGTCATGGCTATAACTTTTAGTAATCATAAAATGGTAAAACTGCAGATAAAATTTAACAATCTGCGACTGGCAGCCGCGTTAAATGGCCAATACACGACAGGGTGTATCAAGCTTAATGCAAAGCAGGTCGACACACTGTGAATACCATATTTCACGCTTTCAATAAACAGAATACTTATAATATTGTACGTAAGGTATTTGATGTACGTGGTTGTTCACGGAATGTTATTGTAAAACTGACTATAGTGGTTTTAAATGCGAAATGTCAAATTAATCTATTAAGAATAATAAGGTTTTGTTTTTGTTGTAATATTTGGATTTGTTAAATAAAATTACTATAAAGATGTTCACTGTCAAGAGTGTTTAATCGAAGTGACAATTCTTTTAAAAATCAAAAATACAAAAACTTAATCTAAAAGAATACATGTGTCTAGAGCACAACAGAGGTT
The DNA here is from genome assembly GCA_033675125.1 of Athetis lepigone. Taxonomy (NCBI): domain Eukaryota; kingdom Metazoa; phylum Arthropoda; class Insecta; order Lepidoptera; family Noctuidae; genus Athetis; species Athetis lepigone. The sequence goes on along the minus strand of CM066226.1, from coordinate 10,317,132 downwards.
ACTATCTACAACAGCCGCCCTTAATCGAAGTTGTGCCAGACAAACACAAAAAATAATTAAGTTTCTAAACCTAAGCTTGCAGTACACCGTTTGTGTACAATAGGCTGAAGTGGTTTTGTAAGTACATCAGCAGGCATATCGCTACTCTTAATATATTCTAATTTAATTACATTATCAGACAGTTTCTCCCTAATAAAGTGAAACCTAGTATCAATATGCTTCGTCCTGCTGTGGTGTACTGGATTTCGAACGAGATTAATGGCACTCTGACTGTCAGAAGCTAAATTAACTGTTGTAAGTTTACCTGTTATTTCATTGATAAAACGACGCAAGTAACACGCTTCTTTCGTAGCAGATGATAATGCCATATATTCACTCTCGGCTGAACTTAAGGCTACGGTAGGCTGCTTCTTGGACTCCCAGGTTACGGGACCTCCACTTAATTTGAAGACATATCCTGTACCTATATGACCTTCTGTCGATTGGACAGTTTGCCCAGTCTGCATCGCAAAAGCCTTTTAAAGGTTCTCCACTCTTCCTGTAAACCAACGAGTAGTTTATAGTACCCTTCAAGTACTGCAGAACCCTTTTTGCAGCATTCCAGTGTTCCTTAGAAAAACATGTATTAAACTGACTTAAGTAGCTCGTGGCGTAAGCAATGTCGGGTCGTGAGTTTACCGTTAGGTACATAAGACATCCTATTAAGTTTTGATAGGGGTAAGACTCACCGACTTGACCATCAGCTCTCCTTTCCATATTCTTTTTAACAAGAGGAGTATCCACAGTCTTGCAATCCTTCATGTTAAACTTTTCCAATAAAGAAAGAATATAATTTTGCTGATTTACTTTTATACTCTCAGAATCGTATTCAATTTGCAAACCTAAGTAACATTTTAATATTCCAAGATCTTTTAATGAAAAATATTTCGATAATTCTTTCTTAACAATATCAAATGTCACATCAGACTTATAGATGACAATAATGTCATCGACAAATATTCCCAGTATTACGAGTTCCTTACCAAAAAGTTTTTACCCACTTACATGGAATAACCCTTTTGTTAGGTCTGTCAACTAAATCCCATGTATGTAGTTTCTTAAGTGAACTGTACTCATTCTCCATAGCATGATGCCACTTATCCGCATCATCGGTATGAGTAGCTTCGTAAAACGTCACAGGTTCACTGGTATCCATGGCTGAAGTATTATATGAAAAGAAAACTGGTAGCTTCCTATCTCTTCTCGGATATCTGCGCTCCGGAAGACATTCCTCTTCCATATTAGCTGGCTCTTCTACCACACTAGGCTGCACTAAATCAGTGAGAGGCTCTTGCTCTTGCAAAGTCACTGATTCATCTGTACTTTCTACATTTATTGGTAAAGATGCTTCAGCCGCAGGGTTTGTATCACAGCAGTCATAGAATTGACAATCTTGAATATTTTCAGGCTCAGACTCAGGCTCTCTTCTATCTTCAAATAATAAGATAGAGCCTGACTCAGCATTTCGTTTCTCTTCAAATAAAATTGTAGAGTCCAACTGTGCCACAGACTCGGATTGTCCTTGCTTTAAACTTGTAAAGTTATTCTCAAAAAAGGTAGCATCTCTGGATGTAAATAATTTTCGTGGGTTAGCAGGATCCCTAAAAACATAGGTACCAGTATTCTCAGTATAACCAACGAAAATTGCTTCCCGTGCCTTGACATCTAATTTCCGTCGGTGACACGAAGGAATATGGACAAGTGTTCTACATCCAAACACTTTCAAATGACTAAGATCACTCTTACGTCCATACCATTTGTCATACGGAATTTGTCCACCTAAGGCTCTGTGAGGAGACCTATTCTTCAGGTAAACAGCAACTTGGAAAGCATCTTCCCAGAATACCTTTGGTAACGAGCTTTCAGCTAGCAATGTGCGCGACCTTTCTGTAATGGAACGATGTGTGCGTTCCGCGACTCCAACTTGTTGACTGCTATACGGCGCCGTCGTTTGGTGTAAAATACCTTTAGTTAAAAGATAATCAACAAACTCCTTATTAACGAACTCTTTACCGCCGTCCGTCCTAACTGCCTTTATTTTCTTGTCTAATTGGTTTTCAACAAAGTTTTGAAACAGACAGAATTTATTTATGACCTCAGTTTTGGAAGATATAAAATAGGTAAAAACCATTCGCGTAAAATCGTCTACTATTGTCAACATATACCTGTTCCCCTGAAAAGAGGTAGTAGAGACCGGTCCCAGGAGATCCATATGGATCAGTTCAAGGGGGGCAGAAGCCCTATTAAACGCTACTTTTTTAAAAGGTTTTCTAGTTTTTTTACCTTCCACGCAAGCAATGCAACTGTTTTTATCTACAACTGAATACTTTACGCCTACCTTGTGATTCTTCAGTTGGTTCATGCCTATACGACACAAATGTCCTAATCTCTTATGCCAAAGTTTATAACTATCCTGACAGTCAGAGTGTACATCCTGCGTCAAATAATTGTCCGCCACTTTCTTAGGAACATTGACTGTACCGTCTAAAACGTACAATCCACCACAGGGCGAGGCATGAGCAACAGATTCACCTGTAAAACGAAAATTATTAGATTTATAAAAATTACAACCATTTGTATCAAAAACACATGTAAAACCCTTCTCAATAGTTTTTTGTACAGATAATAAATTAGCTTTCAAATCTGGTACAAAAGCAACGTCACTAATCTTATTAACAACGTTCTCGGGTGTGTTTATTAATATTTGTCCAACTCCGCAGCTCTTTATCTGTTCTCCATTTGCGACAGTAACTGTACCTTCGTTCTGAATATTTATACTCTGAAACCAATCTCGTCTGGAAGTCATGTGTCGAGTACAGCCAGAATCCACATAAAAAACGTCTCTGATTGAGGTGCTAGAGGTATTGAGAGCGGTTAATGAAGTATTGTTAACATTCTTCTTGGTACTTCTCAATAGACAGTCTGGTCTCTTATGTCCAGGCATCTTGCACTCATAGCATATTATTTCTCTCTTCTTCGGCTTTGGCTTCTTCTTCGCATGGAAAACAGAATCTTTTGGTTTAGCCACATCCTTTGACATCTCATTAAGCAGTTTGGTCTTCACCAACTCAGTAGTCACGTCTATGTTGCAGTTTTCTAAAGCCATTATAAGAGGATCGTACTTTGAAGTGAGACCTCCTAATAAAATTGCTGCTATAGACGTGTCTTCTATGACTACATCAATGTCTACGAGATCTTGTGCAGTTGACAAAACTGCATGGATATACAGCTCTATATTTTCGAAGTCCGACAGACTCAGCCTGTATAATTTGCGCTCTAAAGCAAGTCTTCGTCCCATTCCCTTATCCTCAAAAGCATGCTGCAGAGATTTCCATGCTTCGGCAGCAGTTTTCGCACATCTGACATGTGTTATAGCTGCACCGTCTACTGTTAAGCATATCTTTGCCAGAGCTTTAGCGTCTTTTCTTACCTTACAAGAAGCAGGAGTCGTGTCTCCATCGGGGTAACCTGTGATTGTTTCCCACAGATCTTCATGCAACAGGTAATTGCGCATCTTAAATTTCCACGTTGGATATCCATCCTTACTTTTCAAGGAAAAAGATGGAATCGATGAGCTCGACGAAGGGAAACTTTTAACACTCGAACTATCTCCATTTTCGTGTGACATTTTTAAATTTTACTTTTCCGGTCACACAAACACTTATTTAACAAACCACACTTTATTTTAGCTCTATATTTCTTTTATTCAAGAGCTTCGTGCTGATAACGTGTTGTAATATTTGGATTTGTTAAATAAAATTACTATAAAGATGTTCACTGTCAAGAGTGTTTAATCGAAGTGACAATTCTTTTAAAAATCAAAAATACAAAAACTTAATCTAAAAGAATACATGTGTCTAGAGCACAACAGAGGTTACTATCTACAACAGTTTTATTTGGACATTGACATACAATTCCAGTACTCCGCCTGCTCTGTTAGTCTCGTGGCACATGCGCGTCTACTGGGATTGAAGCTCGGCCTTGACTAAAATGTTATTGGGTTTATTAATAGCAACTTGGAGGTCGGAAGTAGTTGGTATGTTAGCCCTGTGCCTCAGAGATCACTTGGAACCGTTGCTCTCGGTTGTCATTTGTTGACCTTTGACAGTTGTTAGGGATACATTTTTCCAAGAGCATTGTGTTATTCAGAAACTAGATTATAGATGTCTGACAGGCAGTCCTTGTTCTCCATGGTTGGCCTAATTATCAGAATACGTAACTCCTTCTGGATAATCTTTCCAGGAGCAAGTAAAAACCGTTTATTTTTAGTGTACTTATGCCTAATTATTTGGATATAATTATGTAATTATTAGTAATAATAAAATTTTTTGTTTGGGTATACCACCATTTTTGGAGTTACGAAGTTTGATAAAACCGACGAAATAAAACACTGATATTCGCTGCATCAAATTAAAAGCCGAGACCGATTATGTCGGGGAAAGGCTTAGATGATGATATTCTATTATTAAAGTCAGCTTGTTAAAAATCCAATTAAATCTAACTGCCAATAAATTGAACGATAAAGTAAAACGGTAGTATTGCGAACACTCGATCGGTGTTCATTACAACAATAACTTGCAATCAAACCCTGCGAATGCCGACGCAGGTCGAAACAGCTTTATCTTTATTCGACTAAGGAGCTTAGTAGCCGTTTCGGCCGCTGAGTTACGTCCGTTCCGGTCGAAACAGAAATGTCATTGTTATTAATACATTGAAGGGGGTTTTGGGCGATACTTTTTTAGTTTTTTTTGTATTATATTTATTCTCACCGTATAAAAATAATATTGAAGGGTGTTTCGTACAATACCTTTTAAAGCTATTTTTCTGATATTATATCCATTCTCATCGTACACAAACTAATAATTAGGCGTAATTTTGAACGGTAATAATGAAAAGGGTTTCCATTCCGACAGTTCAAAATTAGCTTAAAAAGTAACATTCGAATCATCTGGTAAAAATTTTAATAATAATAACATTCCTGTTTTGACCGGAGCAGGCGAAACGCCTACTAAGCCGACTAAGGAAATTCGCGGTCGGCTTACACAAAATGTTAACGATAACGAGAATAGCATGGGACATAGTCATAAATTATTTGGACTTTAACAGGTGTACTCGTTAGATAAGCTTTTGCGCTGCATGTTTAAATGCTAATCTAAATTGAAATCAGACATTCGATTGGCGACAGAAGCGGCCTCCGTGTTGAGAATAGTCGAAGTGATGCACGGTTAGTGGGAGAAACTGCATTCTTCTTGGGGGAATAGAAAATGATATGGAGTGGTAACACACGGATCTGCTAACTTAGTTGTGATTTTAATTTTAGTGAGGATGTTGTCTGCTTCAATGTATTAAAGCTGATTTGTTTTTTCTGGTTTCAATGCCTGTTGATATGAATAATACAGACTATACTTATAAAATTACACTACGGCTCACGGATGCAAAGCAATAACTAAAGACAAAGTTAAAACTGTGCGAAACAGCACATTTTGTCATTTTGATATAAATACCAAATAAATACAAAATCATACAGAGTTTTGATCATAGTCTTCAAAATACATAGGCAAATAAACCTACAAAACCAAATAAAATACTTATATCCGCAACCTAATTCTAAACCTAAAGAAACAAAAACCCATAAATATTCGTTGGACGTAAGAACTCGGTCGCGCTAAAGTAAGTTCTCATTACACCAGTGCTAGCTGTAAAATAAATTCAAATTAACTACTGATGGATATGTCCGGACCGGGTGCCCGCACGGAGAAATTTGTGTTAAGACCGTATTTAAATGAAGGACAATCTTAATTGACTACTAAACTACAACTAATAAGGAACTGTAGAAAACGATTTATGGATAAAATATGTCTTATTTTATGTTGTGATTTTTATTACATTTGGGACCAACGTAGCGTTGACAAGGTTAAGGATAGATGTAGTAGATAAAATAACGTAAATGGTAAGATATTTTAGGGTCATGGTCACATGGTTTCGTTTTGAGGTATGAGGACCAACGTGACTTGAACTACATTGAAAAGGCCCTTCCTATGGTGTGGCCTACAGCTCGACGCCGACGGTTGTTTGTCCATATTATTATAAGGATATTCTATATCGGGATTATTTATAAAATACTTATAACTAAACAAAATTAGGTACTTAAGTGGTTTATTTGGGTTTATTTCTTTATATTGCTTTGTTTTGTTTTTATTTGAATTTTAATAATGTACCATATAAGTATCTTGTTTTTGTTATTGTTAATGTAATTGGATTTTAAAAGCCGTGTACTACTACAATACAATTTATCAATTTCTTCTGTAACTTTCAAAATTCGTTGACGTTTTTTCATATACGTAGAGTAAAAAGGCACATCACGCAGCCGTTAACAAAGCACACTGGCTATAAAACTAAGTTACATTCAGCAAAAATAATTGGTAGGAATCGACTTTTATTGTCGGTGTCACAAAACACTGTTTATGGTAGCACGCATAACGCATTTACGTGGAAAAGAAAATACTAGTTATAAAACCAACAGTTCGCCCGCATCGTTTATAAATAATAAAATAAATCAATATATTGACATGTAAAAGTGTTGCCTATAACCCATTTACAAAATAAATACTATTTTTACCAGTGATGTATTTACCACAAAATTCAGCTCTAAAATGATAAAGACTAAAAATGACAAAATATATTATGAGGTCAAGGAACAAAAGTTGTCGTTTATGTTTGTCATTGAAGTCCAGAGAGTATTTAAAAAACAATTAACTCTGTATACGCTTATGTTGCGGAGAACTTCGATTACCTACGCGATGTAGGATTCGTCTGTTACAGTTCTCACGAGGTGTGACAGATGTCACCATTTTTTTTTTGGTGAGTGGGGAATCATCAAATGACTGCTCCCATCCTGGGTGAGGTGGGAGGGCGTGTCAGACTCTTGCTGACTAAAACCCACTCATGTTCCTTCGATTGCCCTATAATTATGTTCCAGGGTCACGGTAACTATTATAAAAAATCCGCAACCCCGGCAGGCGTTGGCCCTGTTGGGCCCCTTCCTGTGCTGACTTCTTCCCTTTGAGGCGCGCGTGGAACACTAACGTGCCGTCGATGCGGTCCTGGTCCTAGCCGGGCGGCGAGCTACCCATCGCTCGCCATACAGATGTCACCATCACTACCTATTATTTTTCTCTCCGTAAAAAATAAATTATTCTGAATACATAGACGTAGTGAGGGTTAAACAGACACATGAATAATGTGCAGCACACATTGCTTGTAATACTTTTTAAGAAAAATAAAATCCGATGACAGATTAAAAATGGTTCGAGTATGGCACATAGAATACAAATGCTACATCATAATAGTTATGATGTGAGCTTGTGATGAATACATTATGCTTCAAAAACGTATTGTTATACTTGGAAATAGTTCAAGTAATATTTATTTACTGTTAGCCTGTCGCGTTGACTGACATGGTTATTCGCGTGACATTCTGAAAATTCTCTGTAACAGGGTAAAATGCGATGAAATTTTGTATGAAAGTGCGGATGAAGTCACAGAACACAGATATTTTATAATTAACTAGTTTTCGCCCGCTGCTTCGCCTGCGTGGATGTCGGGACTTCCATCCCCTTTCCCCTTCGGGGTTGTTGTTTCCAAAATCTTTCTTATTGGATATTTTCATTTCACAAAGAACATACCTTCCAAGTTTCAAATTTATAAAACCAGTGATTTGGGCTGTGTGTTCATAAAACAACTGACAATCAGTCAGTTTACCATTTTATATATAATTATACAGGGTGTCCCACGGCAATGCCACATGGAGGGAAAGTACCTTAAATATTGTAGATAGAACATTTTACTGAAAGAAGACATTATTTGAATTTTGAAAACATTTTAAACTGCATTCATAGATATTTAAATAATTACATAGTTGAACCGGGAATCGAACCTGTTACTCGAGAAAATTAATCAAACTGTAGTTTTATCCTACCGATCGAAAGGCTTCATCACAAGGATTATTTTTTGCTAAATAACATAGTGTCAAAAATAAAAGAAAGACCATAAATTTTAACATTTTGAATACAAAATTAGTCAATTTTTCAAATGCTCAAAACTAGTCCCTTCTTCTTGAATACAAAGTGATAACTTTTGATTATTTCGTTCCCTGACGATTTTTTGTATTGTTGTGGTGGATATTTTTTAATTCAATTGATGCGTACTACTCAAGTGGATAGATTAATAATTAGTAATAAGTAGTTATGATTGTCAATTGTATGTCCTTACTTAATGTAAGCTTTTAACTTTTCAGAACAAAATTTTACATCAAATGTTAAAATTCACGGTCTTCCTTTTATTTGTGACACTATGTTATTTAGCAAAAAATAATTCTTATGATGAAACCTTTCGATTGGTATGATAAAACTACGGGGTGATTATTTTTTCTCGTGGAACAAGCTCGATTCCCGGCCCAACCATTCAATTATTTAAAAATCTATGAATGCAATTTAAATTGTTTTTAAAATTCAAATAATGTCTTCTTTCAGTAAAATGTTCTATCTACAAGATTTAAGGTACTTTCCATGTGGCATAGCCGTGGGACACCCTGTATAGTTAGATAGTCTGTTGGTTTTGATTGTAAATTGCCAAAAAAGCGAACTATCTGATAAGATAACCCCTTTTCATGAAAATGCTTGATGTTCAACCAGTGCTGATATTATCTGCAAATGGAAATGACAGTCCTTAAAAAACTACGACCTTTGGGCTATTCTTGGCTCGTAAATTGTTCTCTAAGTGGGACGGTGGCCCTCTAGTAAAACTACTAACAACGTTACCCGTGGGTGTTCTCTAATAAGGGTTATATAACAGGTGTATGCATGATGCGTGAGTATCTTCATCCGTGCATGTATGTGCCTAATGACAACGCAATTATATTCAGATCAAAGCACACGTGTCAACCGTTACACGTTCTGGGCCATTCTAAAAGAATGGCCGTAGATTTAATTTTGAAGTCACTTTACAATATCAAAATGAGAGATGTAATAAGTTGTCTGACCCATACTTTATCAGTTTAAGATGAATATGCAACATTGCTATTAAAATGTTATATTTAAAGTTTTTAGTATAAGAAGGCGTTTACGCACAGTTTCTATATCAGTGCTTCACGCGTTATTATAGACAATTTTTTGTATTTTTGATAACAACGAGGCTTTAAAGCTGAAAGCAGCTTGCGGCCATAATCTGGGCCTCTTAATAAATTGACGAGTCTGTTGGTCTAGTAGTTAGTGACCCTGACTGCTAAGCCGAAGGTCGTGAGTTCGATTCCCACTCAGTACTACTTGTGTCTATGTATAATTTATCTATAGTATGTATGTATTAATAAATTATATAAGCATGTTTTACACAAACTCTGCTTAGCTTGGAAGTCTCAAGAAAAGAAAAATCGAACCTACATGTCGTCGTATCTTTAAATTACCTATCACTAATACGATCTAAATAGAATATATCTTAACTCGTATCTAAACCGGCCAGGAATATTAAAATCTGTTGCTTTCTCGTCCACGCGGGGGTGTTCTCATAAATTTGTACCAGGGAAACCGCCACTGCGCCCACGCATTCGATCTAGCATGTCTTACAATGCTAATTAGATCTTTGCACCACTAGTTTGCCTAATGAATTACTCGTAAAAGTGTTATTCGATTGCGAATAGAGATTATTTATGGTAATAAAGCTTAGGTGGGTGTATTTTAATCGGTACCTCGGGAGTTGTAGATTTGATTATACAGGACTAATACGGGAGCTTTACACCCATGGCATATATTTGGTTTAAAATATTTTAGTCAGAATTATTTATTAAGAATTAGTTTTTAGAATTTTTGACATCTACTCGCTCTATATTTTGAGTACTCAGTCTTGCATATCAAGACTCATCGGATGATGAAAAGAGATCAATCATTTGGTAAAAATATTGTACAACAGAGAACTAGAATCATAAAGTTATCGTAGCATTCCTATGAATACCTGGCTCCTGTTTTAATAATTAAAGTAAAATACTTCACCTTTAGCAAGATCCTTTATCTTTTATTACCTACCCGTGCAATAAAAATTATACAGTACTTTTCTATTATAAACCGGACGTCTGGTTAATTACAAATAATTTTTATACTATTATTCTAGTAACCTATAATAATATTGTAGAGTAATGTAGAGGTATTATTTTAATTATTACTTGAATAGTATGTCGGGTAGATTATGGTGGATAACATTATATATACAAAAGAGTCAAACTATGTAATACAATTTGAAAGATCATAAGCAAAATGCGGTGGTAGCTAAGGCGTTTTGGATATTATGTAACTAACGCACAGACCTACCGAAAGCGTAATAAGCTGTTTTAAGAAATTCAAACCCCTAAGTGCCAGGCCACACGGCGCCGCTGCGGCACCGCACTGCATGCACCTCTCCCCGCCTCGTCTGCCTCACGCCGTTGTCCGGTGTGCACGCGGTGCGACGCCGGAGCGGTGCCGGACGTACCGTGTGGCATACCATTCATTTTTATATGTAAAAAACCGTTGCGGCACCGCTCAGGCGCCGCGCTGGAGCCGCACCGCATCGTGTGGCCTGACCCTGAGGGCCATCTTAGGGCCAGGCCCTGAGGGCCATCTTAGTGCAAGCAGTGCGGCACCGCTCAGTTGTTTATACGGCATAGGCAAAAGTGCTCGCTCGTTGGTCATACGGTGCCGCAGCGGCGCCTTATGAACATTGCGACGCCGCACTGCTCGTGTGACCGCCAGTGCGGTGCGGAGTAATGCGGTGCGGTGCGTTGCCGCACCGTGTGGCCTGTCACTTAATAAGGAATACAAGTTCAAAAACCGCAGGCTAAGCCTAAAAAGCAACTAATCAATCGAAATATATAAAATGGTAAACTTACTGACTGATTGATGGACTAGAGGTGTGTTTTTTGTGAAATGTAAATAATCATTATTATGAAAGCATTCTTGGAAATTCTTACCCTAAAGGGGATAGAAGGATTCACGAGGGTGAAGCAGGCGAAAGCTAGTGTAAATATAAATCCATGAAGATGTGATGAAAGGGCTTAAATTATAGTATCCTGCAATTTCTAGCTACCAAAATACACCATCACATTAGCATTACTTAACCAATTTGTACCAGTAACGAAGCGGCTTCTCGACTAGTTTATAAACTACCGCTTGCTAACCGATTACTAGGGAAATTGATTCTGAGTACCAGTTTAACTCCTAGGTTGAAGGAGAGGATTTGGAGGTAATCTAGGTCATTTATGGAGCCATTGGATATGACATTAGTATTTTTTTTTATCATTTTTGGTAACGGCAAAGCGTACTGCGGATTACTAATTTTCGAAAATATTAAAACAGTATTCTATTATAAAAAATATACAAAAAAGAATTTATATAAATATATTCCCTCATCTAGCTTGAGCCAAAAAAGGGTAAAAAGTGAGATCAATCTTAAAAAAATGCATTGTTAAAGGTAATAATCCAACATGTAAAAAAAACTCAATCGGAAGTAGGGAAGTAGGTCAAATTCAGCTCGCAAGATTATTTTTTCTCAAACGAACTTACAATATACATAGCAAGTTGAATAAAAGCTTGTAAAAAGAGACAAAAGCTTCACCGACCAGTAGAATAAATAATAAAGTACAATTTAATAATTCTACGCTTTAATTTTTCATAGATCAACACCAAAAAAGGGGAAATAGGGCGCATAAATCAAATAAACCAGCCCCCTCCATAAAAAAATCTCTCGCAACCCGCTGATTAATGTACAAAAAGTTTTAGGGGTAACTGCAAATTTTCTCCCATTTCCTAAAATATAAATGAACGAATTCCTAAATAACGACATCCCTTAAAGGAACCTTGAACTCGGCATCCGACCAAGCATCAAAGCTTGGGACTCCTTAAAGTATTAAAATAAGGGTAGGTATCTCCCCGCCTCTGGTTATGTGAATAAAGTTACGGGTGCAAATTCACAACTCGATATAAAATTACCGTGTAACCTTGAATAATAAATTCACTCCTTTGGTTTTATTAGGTATACCTATTTGTTTTATAAGAAGTATGTGTTAAAACTATTTTTATGGTTTCAATTTCCATGTTTTTATTTTATACTTATGTTGCTATTTACCTTTATTGTTTTCACATAAGCAATGAATAATGTAGCCGAGACTTTGCAAAACTTGTTTGAAAAGTGTCTCCATATAGTTTTTAGCTTGTTCTATTCCGCAGAGACTAACCTACGTTTTGGAACAGGCTACAACTTTCTGCCGATGAACTTCTTGACAAGACTCTTAGATGTATTAGATATTGTAAGAATCCTTGCACATGTAACATAGTAATTAGTTATTGTTTAGCCGTGGCAGTTGTGCTTCAATTTTTATATTTTTTGTTTCTAAAAATGTAATTCACAATATATTATTTAATCCTAGATAAATCTCAACAGACAAACCACGAACCAGTAAGGTAAGGCATTTAGAATTTAAAGTAATATAATAATTCAAATATTTAAATATAATTTATAATGGAATTTTTGGTCGAAACGCAATTTATATAAGTGCAATACATTATTTTAATATGCATAAGCGTGTCGCAAGTAATAAGTGTAATATATGAATATTAATATTTTACATCAACAGCAGAATAAACTAAAATATCTTCTAGGAATATAAATCAAACATCACCTTTTGTGCCCTTCAATAAAATACATCAGTTTATCAGTCCAATATAAGTTGACGACTAACAATTTCAATGTTTAAATACAATAAACATACGCCTACGTGACATGGGTGAAACAGACAAACTAACGAACCTTTACCTTATATTATGTAAATTCTATACATACCATTCATAATAAATTTGTGTCAATTGATGAGAATAAACGCTAACGATCTTAACACTATGGTATTAACATACATAAAGAGATGAGTGATGTAATATTTGAATATTATCATTGTATTAGATTTTGAAATAATATTATATATTTCGTGTTGAAACACGGTACATATTCAGTACCTATATAAAAGAGACAAGGTACAAAAAAACAGGTATACTTAGTTTCTTATCTTTGCCTGCCCGAGTTTGAATGGGTTCATAATTAAAGGCTTTATTAATAAACCTAGAAAACGTATTAACGTCAGTAGATCCTATAAGCTCTCGTCAAAGAAATTCCCAGGAACTGCAATAATGTAAGTACACGCAACACAACCTGTCCTCTTAAGACCCGAGCATGCCTTTGTGCAGCGTACTTATAATATTTACTCGACTAAACAAACATTACCAGCAAGTTATCAAAAGCTGTGTTTAACTACTTAAATCAATAAAATACCAAGGTAGGCGCTGTATTGTACTGGCATTTAGTGCGATATACGCACTCGTTACTCAATTAACGCACAGACGAGAATCCTACTAACAAGGTACGCGATTGCGGGCGTCGAGATACGGGAAACGCGAGAAACTCCGTGATACGCGGCCTAACTAGACAAAATTTATCTAAGTGCTATAGAATGCGCGGTGCGTCGTTATTTCTGATTCGCTATCTGCTTTGTTGGCTGGTTTCGATTACGTTTCGACATAGGTCCGGTTTCGTATAGCTTTTATGAGTCGCCTGACAATAATTGGCTTTGTCATGACAGAGTGAGAGTTATATCGCGCGTCTTTAAATTGAACTTTATGGGTTTCAAATGAAGACGGCTTTGAAAATCGCAGCGTTAAACGATAATTAAATAAATAGTTATAGCTCGTAGAATCGTATTTATTATGTCCCGATAGAAAAGGTTTAGAAATAAAGGTTTGATAGAAATAGAAATGATTTCTTGTTGAATTTAATTTGTTTACTGAATTAAAAATGAATACATTTATATTTGGACTGAGTCAATATTGAATCAAATGATGTTATAAAAAAATACTTATATCATAACCACAAAACCACTAAACCTTCACGAATTTTTTTATCAAATTTGGTTGGAGATTTTAGAAGGCCATATGCTGCTTTTATTATTATGCTACTTATAACGGCTATGTTTTCAGTAGCTATTTCATCTGCGTTCGCTTTTACATACATTAGTTTAAATATATCAATAAAAGATAAAACAAATCTGTAAATTAGGCTAACAACTATGTTATGATAAACCATGTGAACAGCCAGCAAAATCCAAATTAATATAAATTTATTACCAACGTAGAACTAAATTGTTGAGAAAATCAATATTCATTGCATCCGCGGCATTGCATGGTGCCGATATGATACTCACTCTGATTTATTGCCCGATCCCAACTTTATATTGGGTTTGCGAACTGAAACATGTGCGATATTGAACCATTGTTTGGAAATGCGCGTCTTGAAATTCAATAATTATTACCGGATGTGTTTGTAGTAATATTTGGTCCGTTCTGAGTTATTTCCAAAGTTATTTTTTTTTAATCATAACAGAATGCCTAATGTGGACTATGAATGGATAGTTATGATAGTTTAAAATGATAAAAAGCATAAAACTTAATAGTATTACAAATAAACTGAATAAAATTGATATCTTTTTCTTAAAGCCCTTTTCTCATTCTACTAGGGGGCGCCGGGCCGTCCAATACGTTTTTGTCTTCTATATCGTGCTGTCAACTGACACGCTATCACTGACTTCTTTCTCCTTCATATCATTCATCAAACTATCCACCCTTCTGCAAGGCAATCTGGGCTTCTCCCATTCCCAGTTGTACCCGCCCCTTTGTTTGTTCCTATTTGCCTAGTTCTATTCTATCTCCTGCTTTGCTTGTTATCGAGGGAAGTGGAAAACATATTATTCTTACTCCTCCGCTGTTCTTTTCTGTTTAAGTTCGTTGCGGGATCCAAAACAGTTGAATCGATTCTTCGGAACTCGTCAAGCTTCGCTCGGCGCTTTTCTGGCGGACTCCACTGATTCTGGCTTTTAAGAGTTGCCGTGGTTGGGAAAAGTGTGGCGGGATTGGCCTATTTAAAAAAATACTTTCCATTTCTTTGGCCTTCCTCTGCTTTCAAACAAATAAAATTTGAATAAAATTAGTTTTATTACAATTATAACAGAAAAAACCTAAGTAAATAATTTTACTCAATAATAAATCGTGAAAAGACTTCCATTTCCGTCAAAACCAATCAATTTTCAATTATCTGACAGACACAATTTCAGATTCAATAACACGAAACTGAAATAACATTTAAAATACCAGACGTATTAATTTTATATTGGTAAAATTAACGTCGGGTTTAACGCTCAATTATCGGACCTGATTAAGTACGCGAACACATCAAAACGAACTCTTTACAAAATGTACGATTTCATTAACCGTCACTCATTTTACGAACAATCATCATTAGCGGAGTATTGTTAATGCCGAAGTCGATTAATTTCCCATTTTCCGAATACCGAATGCTTAGTCTGATATTTTTCCGTTTTCCGCATTATCCCATTACGTGTTTCTGTTTACAGGGAACTGTAGGATTTATATTTTTTAGTGGTTCGTTTTAGTGAAAGTCATGCTTAAGGAATATTAACAGTGCTCTGTAGCTAGAATTTTTGGAGTGTCAAACTAATGATGTCATAAGTAAAAAAGTGTAGATAGGTTATATGCAGTCAAAAAGTGCCACATTAAAAGTTTGCCAATTGACAAATATGATACTGAGTATCGCGTTGACATTTGACGTTTATCTCTTTTTCACTGGCACTACTTCAATCATGTCATCCTACTTTGACGTGTAATGTATGTGGTTAGTGTGCCGTTTTTGAAGATAGAATTTCGTTTAGGTAACCTATCTACACTTTTTTACGTATAACATCATTGTGTCAAACCATTTTGTTTGTAATAGGCTAATGTTACATGTATTTTGTTTCAGTTGCCTAAGTCCGCGTTCGGCGTATTTCTACGAATTCCCACCAAGCGGTGAGTACCTGTCATTCACACACACTGATTAAATCTGTTGATCTGATTATACGCTACCCTCTATACTATGTAATGGATTTTTTTAATTATTGTCATTCAAAGTTAAAGTCAAATTCTTTATTTCATTTATTTTACTCCAATAATGTCTCGGCTTAGCCACCTTTGAACGTAATAAACAAGGAAAAGTAAATGATTCCAGCTGTTATTTCCAAAAGAACGTATAGTTACGTGAGGAGAAGAATGAGCACAAAACAATAAGATTGATGAGATAATAATGATCAAGACTTTATTAAATAAAAGCTTCTAATCATTTCTCTCATTCTGTAGGTATCTATAATTTATCTATCACGTACATATAATATTATATACAGAAATAGTATTCGAGCAAAGCAGAAAAATGCACTACCAATAAAGAAATGCAGTTAGTAGTCGTTATAATTTTCTTCTATTACCTTCGCCGTCGCTCAATGTTAATAAGCAATTAAACTAATATAAAATGAGCTTAGAAAACACGCTATAAAGGTAAAGAAAAAGCCTGAAATATGCCTAGTACTTGAGTACTTGATTTATAGCCTTCTAGTGTTGGCTAGACGTGTCGACTCGTGACTTGCTTTTTTAGACCTAAATCGTAAAAGTCATTTCGCTAGTAAAATTAATGGGAGTTTTAACGTTTTTCTTAGAAGAGTTTATTAGCAGACAAGTATTTAGTTACGTTTTCTCGTTTGGAATTTTTGTAATAAATCTGAATTAACTTTTCGACAGTTTTATCGATGGCTTTTTAATAAGCTTTTATTAAGAATGTTTTAAGTAATTAATTAAATTACATTCTTATAATATTTCTCGTAATTTTGTAGTTAGTTACAATTTAATTTTAAGCAGGCATTTTTTTCGTAGACAACTGCCTGGGTACGGCCAAGAAGAAGGTGACGACTTTTTCAAGGCTGCTGCGAGGTTTGAAGTCCCATAGGAAAGAGAAGCATGGTTCCTGTTCGCCGAAGCACACGCATAGCCCTAGACAAGTACTGCCTCCACAACGGGTAAGTATTTCTATCATGCTTCGTAAGTCTACGGTAATGGCGACTGGATTTTGATTTTGCATCTACACTATTCATAATTTTGAAGTGTCATGATGACTTCTCATCTGATAAGCGATGTCAACTTCACCTTTAATGACATAAAAAGGTTGTGGACATTTATGGCAGACCTGTTTGATTTTCTCTTAAATTAAAAAAAGGAGTCATTAAAAAAATGCCAAATATAAACCATGACGGTTTATATTTGGCATTTTTTTTCGATTTATTTTGAAGTAAGAGTATCGTGTTTGGAGCCCGCGTCTCATGCTAAAGTTAATCTACATTAAGTTTACAGCACTCCACGTAAACACTTATGCCTAGCTAGATCCATCTATATTAATTAGTTAAGAAATAGCTAGAAAGATGCTGAAAGGTCCAGTCGCCATTGCCTATAAATGCTTTAAATGTTGTTGTGTGTTTTATTAACAGGATTGCTGTGTGTGAAGAGTCAGTAGATAAAATAATAAGAAGCTGTAACACGTATTTTGTGATAATGGTTTTACGACGGCACTGACTACCCATAGGGCCTTTTTTCATTAAGACTCCAGGTCACGCCACAGTGGTGTTATGAGCTACTGAGCGGGAAAAATCAAACATTAAGACTGACAATTTCAAACAGGACGTCGAAGAATTGACAGTTCCTTTGCTATACATTCGGCGTTAAAGAAAGGGAGGCATCACTGGTAGCGCAACTGGTGTTCAAATGAAATATGTCCCACAGAGCTTGATTCATTTAACTGGGTTCGCCACCAACGGGTGATTCGGTTTTCTGCAACAACTTGAGTCGCCGACAACTCACTTTGTCCTAACTCAAGTTGTTGCCAGCAGTGAAAGACCCTTTAACTATAGATTTTGTTGATAGCGCAATCTAAATTGAGTGCCTCAATAAAATGTGGCCCATAGAATCTCTTTTAATAAAAACAGACCATCACTAAATATCTAATTTAATATTTCTGCCTGGAGTGTTACCTCTAATAACAACCCCTTTCAATAACTTTGAGCTAATAAATTTGTACATGAACTGAATAGACGTAAACGGGCATGTTTTACTGTTTATTATTGTGTATGTAATTCATAATTAGATTTTAATAACAGTGAAGGCACGATAGCTTTTCTAATTATATCTATAGTGAAAATGAGAGTAAAATTATAGACATCGTTAATTTTAGATATTGTCTAACTTAGACTTTAAGTTTGAAAGGTAATTTTCGATCGTAAAATGCAGAAGAATATAAGTTTATTTAGGACGCCTCGCTCTCGTGCCTCAGATAGCTCGTAGATAATCGATCCAAAAAGTCTGGCAATTGGTGCTTAACAACTGTAAAAACCACGATCCACGGACTTCAACATAGATGGAAAAAGACAAGAGAGATAATAATAATAAAGATAAATATAATTAGTTAAGAATCACAACTTTATAAAAAATTTAAATTTATAATCTAATAATTGAAAACAGCATATCTTTACACCCATGCAGATTTTCTTTTGTCAATAGATTATTTTACATAATTATTTTGGTCAATAGAAATAGAAAACAAATAAAGTTATAAAAAAATAACAATTATTTTGTTTTCCTTACAAACTAATAATACTGCGTAATTATTATAATTACACCCTACAGCTACGTGAGTGGTCGATTACGCTGTTGAACGTACTGCCCATAACTTTGACACCTCGTTCTTAATAAGTAGCCGCCGAATACAGTCCAATTAACTCAACTGCTTCATTAATAACCATACATCATTATCATTTACATTAAACACGCGACAATGAACAATATTTCATTGTAATAACGTCTATTACAGTATAAAGACAAATATTTTGTATACATGGCTTTTCTATTTTACGAGTACTAAACTAATATAATCTATCACGTTTGTAATTTATTTATTAATTACAACAATTGCTGGATATCAACAATACCTATGTAAGTCAGGTAATTTCGAAACACACTTAATAACAATTGGCTCGATTTAATCAATAAAGCTTTTATTATATCAGTATTCAAATTCCACGAAGGTACCTATAGGTATATCGTCAACTGCTACTTGAACCCCTCTCAAAGCACTTCAGATTTTAGGTCAAACACAATTAGGTCGAAAACAATATTGAGTTCCAATAAAGTTCGTCACGCAGTCTAGCTCCATTGTCGTCTCAATTTCTCGTTAGCAACAACAACTGTTTGTAACCGAATCTTAGTTTGAGTACACGCTTACGACGCGACTGTCTCGCGTTTTTTCATACATTCCTTTTTGCAACCCCCCATGCACCATTATGTGGATCCGGCGCGGCGCCGGTACGCCTTTGACATGCACTCTGAGCAATTAGTATGACGCGTCGTGTGTACGTACCAACGAACGTACAATGCGTACTTGCGACGCTTAATTTTTTTGGAATGTTTGCGCTTAAGTCTGGGATATTTTTCGGTGGGAAGATAGTGATGAAAGGGTTTGGCAGAGACTTTTTAATTAAAAAATGTTGTACTTGAATGAAATTTTATGTGCATTGAAATGATAACGAAAGCTCACAGTCATGAATCTTGAGCCACACAATCTAAGTGTATTCGACTTTTTATACAAGTTTAATAGGAAAAACATTTTTTTCTTCAAAAAGTACAGTGACAAACTAAACAAACGTGTCATCGGCCTACGTCTAACAACGAATTGACGAGAAAAATATGAATTCCTAACATACCAATAACCCTCACACAAGAAATACACGCTTGGAATACGCAACTCATCTCAGCCAAATTAAGTGCTACATTTTTCCACGTCCACCTATATATTTATTAATCTCCAGACGAGAGGGGTGAGGAACCCCCCTCGGGTTGTACGTCACCGCATGCCTTTTGAGAAATGACGCCTGCCAAAGTTAAGTCGGTTGAGCCAAGCCAAGACGGTGAGTTATGAACGTTTGTTGGGCCAAGGGATAAAGGCCATTAGAGCCCCGGTATAATCCTTATCGGCCAAGTTGCACTTAGGATTAGTCTTGTCAAAAGTCGCCTTTTTCGGTTTATTGACCAAGCCGTGTCCAGCTGTGATTAGGGGATCAGAAGTGGATGAGCGTTATTTGTAATGCGTGTAAGGACGCCATTACTTTAAACAGGGTTCGATGTAAACATTTGACGGGATTATGAATTTAATGATGGTTAGGGGTTCGATATTGGTGATGACGAAAAAACTATAGTGACTGTTAGCGGTTTGAATATCAATATAGTGACTATTTACCGGTTTGAATACAATATAGTGATGATTGATTTTAAAGTAATTCAAATTCCATAAAGATTTATTTAACAGCACAACTTTAAAACTATAAGTGGAACATAATTCTAGCTACAATTTCATTGTGTCAATAAAAAATAATACTATTATCACATAAGTTTTATAGATCAATATTTTTAACGACACATTTTTATACTCTCAAAAGTTTTTTACATATTTTTCATTGGACTTAATGCAAGCATGTACTTAAGATATCTTTTTACTTGGCCGGGCGCAATATTAAAAACATAATAAATTATCTTAATGTAATGTAAACGCACATTTATCAGTGATTTATTAAAATATGTTAAACAAGTAAAAAGGTTGTTACTAATTAAAAATATTCCAGTTGTCAGGTTGTTTAAAAACGTTGTATCACACAAAATTAGCGTGTCTTGCTAACATAAATCACTTTGCAGTGTCAAGCAGCATTTTTCCTTTTTAAAGTAAGTCCAGCCAATTTTCACTGGGGTAAATTAAATTTTGCTTAGTCCCATGCCCCGTCGCTTGATATTACGCTGGCAAATCCGCGAGAATAAACTTCTTTAGCCTTTGCGGAATTAGCAGTTTAGAAGAAAATAAAAATTCTTATAGGGACACAACTTTCTATAATCTTTGACCCACTTCTGTTATTTCTAAGAAGACGTAAGTAGCGATAAAATATTTATAGGGATTTAGTCTCAATTTCTCTGTAATCGTCCACTTTTATAAACGAAAATGGCATCGATGGATGATAATAAAAATATGTGAGTAGTTATCAAAGAAAAGGAGCTTACTTGCCTTACTATTTATCAGTATAATCGTGGGGTTATTTATTGTACCGATAAAATGGTCCAATAAAAATTACCTGAACAAAATATCTTCGGTAACTGCAATTGGAACATAACCACAGATCATTATAAGAACAAAGTAATCATGCAATTCGCCTCACACGGTATTGGCACGTTGCCTTCGATACTTCTTGTGGGAAGTATTATTGGTCCATGTTTATGTGTATGGTTTCTGCTCTATAGAGGGTAATAAAACGTTATAGTTGCTCCACGGGCGCTTTTAGCATTTTGAATACCGTAAATACGAGCATCTTGTACCGATAAACGAGTGTTGCACGATGCATTGTTGAACAATTTAGTGGTTGAGTATATTGCGTGTTTAGGCGTCTATTTCACCTTCGCCGGTAATAAAGAAAGAGATAAAACAGGATTTGGTATGTACTATAAAATAGCGCAGTAAAGCTAACAAATGAAACGATTTTTCAACAGTTAAAGTTTTATCTAACATCGATCTAAAATAGAGGCTTGCGCGGTACCTAAAACTTTATTTACAATTTTATTAAAGTTGCAAAAGGGAACTGAATGGTATTCGTGTTAAATGTGAAACAAAGCCCAATTCCATCAATCGGAAAATTCTCGCTACTACCTTAAATTTATTAAATCTGTTGCAAATGTACCCATCAGAAGATTTAACAAATTCCCGAAGTTAGTAGCAAATTGTATACCGCTAAATAAAATTTAATTTTAACTACAAAATGCGAAGTATGCAAATGAATCGTAAAAGATTTTCGTGTAGAATAGATTAAAACGTAGCCGATATTAAAGTTTCACAAGTAAGGGAAGTTATTCGTTGCGACTAGGGTTATCAAATAAAAGTTATTTCGGTAGGTATTTTATAAATTTCATTAAGGGTCAATTTATACTAGCGCAGAGTCGAAGCGCATCGAACCGTCAAATTTTGTACAACTAAAGCGAATCCGCACGCACTATTTTACAGCTGAGCTATTGAACCACTTGTCAGTTGACTCTCGTAACTGAAACGTGTGTATATGTTTGACATTGATCTTGCTATGAATAACTTATATCGAAAGATGAAGAAGAAAAAAAAAAGAAAGCGGAATTATAGTGTTCTTTTTTTTGTGTGACGCGTAGGTTCGCTAGTGGGCGCATGTATACGCGACAATGCGCGCGCACGCGCACCTATCAGCGTTGTTCATGCGCAGAAGCGCGAATGCGAAAAAGTCGCGCGCGACTTTATAAATTCTCAAGAGTAATGCGTGCGTTACGTTGTGCGTGCGTTATTTGTTATGTTCAGTTTTGGATAGACGCTTCGATGCGCTTCCACGAATAGTTTTTTGCTATTTAAGAATCATTATATTATTGAAATCATGACAAAACAGTGAAACGCTTTTTATTAAAAGCTTAAACTTTTTGTTTAATTTTAAATCCCCAGATACAAGCGTCAATCAAATGTGTCAATAAATGTGTTACTCTACTAATTTGGTTTAATAATAAGTCCATACAAATCACATAGTTATATTCTGCATAACCTCAACAGATGCCTTCCAATGATTTCACACAAATATTCCATCCAATCTCATCCCCAGTTTCTCAGAATTTGAAAATTGTCTGTACAACCTTTTTTATTTTTCCGTTCATAAGAACTTTTCTCTGAACTTCAATGAATATTTAGAAAACGTAGGTATACGAGTTTTGCCTATATCAACCATTTCATGCGAATCAATTTTATTTAGAAAGATTCATCCCTTTACTGTCCTAAATGTTAACATTAATTGCGAATTTTTCCATTCATTTTGAAATAAACAGTCGAACGTCTTAATTGAAGCCAATTTCATTATAAGGCACCGGTGAACTGGGGTTATAGCAACTATTGGGGTGAAAGACAACTGCAGTTTTGTAAATAAGCTTATTATCATCAAGACAACATTTACCACGTAAACATCTATAATACTGAGGTAGTAATAAGTAGGTACCAATATACCAACAATAATAAATCTCAATACAGTTCTGAAACATAAACCAGCATACGAATTTCAAAACCTCATTCTTTTTCTGTCGTTCGTTTTTATTTTCACTCTGGCAATAAACCAGATTAGTCTGTACGCGAGGCAACCCTGGCTCTACCACATTTATCAAGTTTACCGCTGTTATGTATTCAGAACCATTGTTTTTGACACAGATTACTTTCCTAGCACGTTTAGCTATGAAACTTGTATGCAACTTTGTTTTGAATATTTTTGCATTATTAAATGACTTGAATGTTCCGCCTAGTTTGCGGTTTCAACAAAGCTTTCATTGTTCTGTTTCTGGAATATTTTTTATAGTTAAGTTTGATCCAGTTTTGTTGTTAATCGAGTTTATTTTTGTTTGACTTCGTTACTTTGGTTGTAGGTAGTCAGAAACTGGTAATGAAATGAGAGTACTTTGAATGCATTTAACAACAAATTAAGTTTTTATGCTTAACTAGTTGTTATCTGCGGTCTTCCCCGTCATTTTTAGGGTTCCGTAGCCAAATGGCAAAAACGGAACCCTTATAGATTCGTCATGTCTGTCTGTCTGTCTGTCTGTCCGTCCGTATGTCACAGCAATTTTTTTCCGAAACTATAAGAGCTATACTGTTGAAACTTGCTGAGTGGATGTATTCTGTGAACCGCATTAAGATTCTGATACAAAAATAGAATATAAATAAATAAATTTGGGGGTCCCCATACATAGAACTTAAACTTAAAAAAAAAATTTTCATCATACCCATATTTGTGGGGTATCTATGGATAGGTCTTCAAAAATGATATTGAGGTTTCTAATATCATTTTTCTCTAAACTGAACAGTCTGCGCGAGAGACACTTTCAAAGTGGTAAAATGTTGGTCCCCCCCTGTAACTTCCAAAATAAGAGTATGATAAATCAAAAAAAAAATATATGATGTACATTACCATGTAAACTTCCACCGAAAATTGGTTTGAACGAGATCTAGTAAATAGTTTTTTTTTAATACGTCATAAACCGTATATCGGAACGGAACCCTTCCTGAGCGAGCCCGACTCGCACTTGGCCGGTTTTTATACAACAAACTATCATTCCCTATTTTACTCAGTTAAGGGTTGTAATTCCAAAAAACGCTTAGTTAAGTATTAGTAGCTTAGGTAGTTGCGGCTGTGCTTTGATTACCATTAACAAGCCGAATTCTTTATTTGTATGTAAAGGTTTAAACAAATTTGGAATAATAGAAACTAAAAAGCTAAGTACCGTTCACATTCACACCTGTTTTAGTACAATTCAAAGCTGCCAATCACTTTTCGCCATCAAACATAGACAATGGATAAAATGAATAATAATCCAATATCTCTCAATGCTTGTCGCCAATTATCGTGTCAATTGCACTCCTGAATTCTGTAGGTCTGCCAATCAAAATTTAATTTTATTGCAACGCAAATAGGTTAAATTATTCACTGTAGATTAATCTTTGAACGAAAATCATGTTGGTGTCAAGTTAAATGTTAATTTCGAAATTGATTTGTTTCCTTCGATAATTTATTATTATGTCGTAAATTAACATGTCTGTAAGTAACATTGCAAGTGTTATCTTTGGCGGTATAAATGTCAATTTATCGTTTTGTGTATATCCTATGTTTGCTCTAAGAGTTGACGATAAAGTTAGTTTTCGAGAATTTGAGAATAATGGATAATGAAATGATTTTGGTTTGGATGCTGAAGAAGCGCCACAATAACTCATCCTTTAAATTGATTAAAATATATTAGGGTGACACCATTTTGTTAGAACATAAAGGTCATACCCAAAAACATCCTTTAAAACAAAAACCATAAAGCCGTCAATAGCTCAAACACAATTTTAGAACGATATTTCCCCATAAAGAAAACGTGTGTGACTTTGATAAGGGGCCAATAAATCGTTCGAGGTTCGAGTTTTGGGCATCCGTGCTGTCGCATTATAGAAGCTCCTATTGTAGGCTATTCGCATTATTCCCTTATCAAGTGGGAGTTAATGGGCGAGCATTGTTGGTCGTATGATTAATTGATTCGTACGTACATGCTTCATTGTGATGCAGATATCCTTAGCTTTTTCCTTGCTTAAGTGAAAATGATAAATGAAAAGCCATTGTTGTCCTAGTTGTAGTGACGCTATGAGCGTATGCTAATTAGAACGGTGTGATTTTGATTGTTTGTTTACTTCGTTTGTTTTGTCGTTGTTGGTACAGACAATAGTGAATTATGAATGAAGTTGAGGTTTTGGTAAATATTGTATGTTAGTTTCGTAGTTCGTCTGTGGCAGGATGTTGTTTTTAGTACAGCTGGAGTAATATTAGTAAGAGCAATGAATTAGATGGAAATGAAATGTGTACCTAAATGCCTGTATACGAAGGCACAAAATGATTTAGCTTCCAGCTTTATGTTGAAAAGGTCTTACGTTTTTCATCGGTGTCCTTCAGATATTCAATCACGCGACATTCCAATAAAAACGGTAATATTCAAAAGTAGACATTTCAGATGATTTAGTACCTACACACGTATTTAATATTTTGCAATAAACCTGAGAATAAATGGGAACAGAATCTTTATTAGTTCAAATGGTATTCATTACATATATACTTGATACTTAATGAAGTATTAGTAGGTATCTACTAATTTCACATCCCTACCAAACTTTTAGCTCACAAAACTTTATTTGCACTAAAATTATGATGGTTGAAAACTTCGACGAACTTGAAGCGATAATTTATCATATCGCTACGCGGCTACGGTGATTCGTGAAAAAGTTAGACTTTCCGAAGTAGCTTGCTAGTGTATTTGCGAGCAATCTTTATGAGAAAAATGACTGGCCGATCATGTGATAAATGATGTAAATTTTACTCTGAGTAGCTACTTAATTTGTGTTTCGTTTAAGTTGTTTAGAACTTAGTTCTAGTATCCGTTCAACAGCAGATATTACGTTTAACGGTTTGCACTGAGAATGTATGGCAAAGTTTAGATACACAAATGTAACATTATATTATATGTAATATTTTTGTATTCTATAACTTTTAATTATATGTATGTGTTTAGGAACTTTATTAATATCTGTGACAATATATTTTACACGACAGTGCAGCAGCAATGTTAAGAAGGAAATGTAAAGCTACAAAAATGGACACACATGAAAACCTCGATAGAAAAGCCAGCTTTTGGCCTCAAAATTACAAGCGATACTTTCCAACAGGTGGACACACCGGACAGCGTGCTACAAAGTGGCCTTGGCCTTGGGCCTGGGCCCGACACAGCTCTCAGGTCCATGGTAGACCCGAGAGACTATGACCGCCTCCGCTTCTTTCAAATGAGTGCCGCCCAACCAAACACCTTCGAAGAAACTATACATAGGGTGAGCATTCAGCACATTTTCCTTCTACATCGATGGGTGTTTGAGCTTTTTTAATTTGCCATGGAAAAATCGCCTTCATCGCCCTATTCGTCGTAAAATTCTTCCAAGCGAAAAAAAAAACTTAGGAGTAGATGTTCACACGGTCACTTTTTGTTTGTGTTAAATTCGCAGTAACACAATAAATCTGCAGTTCCAACATGGCATTTTAAAACAAGATTATATAAAAGATATTGTATCGTTAACATTTTTAGTTAATTATGCAATAAACGCTCTGGCACTCAAAGGTGCTGCAGGAAAATGCTGTAATCTGTTATGCTCTGGATGGCAAACTTTACTTAGATACTTATTATTATTTATATGTATAGACGTATTTTCATTTATTTGTTTTAGGCATTATATTAATAGATGCGTTTGGCTTTATAAATCTCTATGATGTCAAAATATTGCTCAGTGTTGTGTTCCTTCATTCATTTATTTTGTGTATCATGTCATTATTAGTTTGCTACTTTTAAAATACTGTTGTGTATAAAAATCTTTGTACCGAATTGTAATGAACTATTGAACAAAAATGTTTATTGACAGAGTATTCTCTATATATTCCGATATTTTATATTTATTTGCCAAACAGAGTATTAACAGATTTTCAAAATTCAAAATCCCATCAAACACTTTTGGCTTCTTTTAATCGGCATGCTCAAAGAATTGGAGGTGGCTCTACGAATCGTATAATATCGCATAAAATTGTATAATATCGCATAAAATTGTATTTTATTACTCTCACGTTTTCATCATTATTATTTATTATTTTCTTTCATCATAATATACATACATTATTATTTTCGCACAGCTCCGTAGATTCGCATTAAATGCACGAAAAAAAATGATATGCATGGTAAATTAATTACTCAGAAATGCATGATTTGTGCACGATGAATTTTGTTTTTTTTTTTAACATTACCACGAAACAATAAGTTTGTTTAAAATGTTCCTATTTTTTACATATTTTTATGCGCACTTTTCTAGATTCATATTTTATTTTCAGAAAACCGCACTACACATTTTATTTTTGTTATACATTATTTTGTCATAACGAATTAATGGGAAAGGAGTGGAAATCATCAAAAGAAGGCAGAAAAATAAATTAACTTATTTTTTGTTGCAGTTAAAAGTCCAAGAAGCAATGAAGAAAAAAGACAAACTTGCAAGAGAACAGGAAGAGGTAATATTGTTAAAAATGTTGCTGTAATAATAAGTAGTTTTTAACCGACTTCAAAAAAAAGGAGGAGGTTCTCAATTCGAATGTTTGTTTTTTTGAAAGTTACTCTAAAACGTATTTGGGACTCTAACTAAAAAGTAAAAAATAAAAAACTTTTTCCAAAAAAAAGATAACCGACTTCAAAAGCTAAAAACTCAAAAATAACTTTTTCGGAAGTCGGTGGCAAAGCAACACAATTCGACCGGCAGAAAAGAAGCCACCGACTTCCGAAAAAGTTATTTTTGAGATTTTAGTTTTTGAAGTCGGTTATCTTTTTTTTGGAAAAAGTTTTCAAATATTTAAAACAACGACGATTTTTTGCTATTATTTAAAAAAACAAATTCTAGCTCTAAAAGAAAAATAGTCAAAACTTTCATATGAAGCACATGCATATAGATCCCTATCAGGTAGATATGTCATACCTATTAGCTTTTGTCAAATAAAAATAAAAACCAGTCCTAACTGTTTAAATATAAAAACAAAGCCCAGAGTTTGAAACTAAAAATAATTATGCCAAATTTTTTTATCCGAAACTATCTGTTCCAAAAAAAAATAACGCTTTTCAAAAACGTTTCCAATTTTTATTCAGTACTACGCTCAAAAACAATGCATTAATGCGATCGAAAATTTCCCTCGTGCACAAAGCCTACATCCGAAAATAATCTGATGCCAGCCTCGCACCATCGTGTAATCTCCCGACTGGCTCAACCATTCGACGCACCTACCGAGGCAAGCTAATCGTGCCCTAATCTCGGACTAAGCCTATTAGAGGTAGTTGTATCGCTTCCCTACGAAACTTCCGAAGCCCCTTGCTCAGCACATTTCGCTCGTAAAACTATGGGTCGAACTTCGGAATATTGAACATTGAAATTTTACTATTCCAATAAACTGTTTGCCGCAATTTGGGTAATACTGAAATCGGCGATACAGAATTTTTGGTGTTTATTGAAATATTGGCTTCACAGAAAATTAAGATTTGGTATTTGAGAAGTATTCTAACCGCGCAAAATGACGGCTATACCTACTATTGCCAAAAAAATCATAATAGATATTCTTACGGTATGTTCCATAAAATTTTGCTAAAATCTCATTTTCTAGAACAGTGCGACACGTAAATCCCTTTCGTGTATAAACTGCGCCGTCTTGGTAACTAAGTGTGCATAAATTAAGTTAATGTTCAATACTTTTCTACTTACGAGAAAGTGGTCTTTTTATTGCCCCCTTTGAATATTTATTATCGTGTTCACGCATTGAGGAAAATATTTCGTAAGGAAACATTTTAAAAGATTTCTCAACTCGCTTGTCGCATAATTTATGTTTAAAATAAAACGCGTAAAAACCTAGATAAACGCACTGCACCGCTGTAGGAAATATGTTGTTCAAAATTCCTGAAGAATAAGACTTGTCAAAATTTCATTTTTGCTTACCTTAATGTTTTTGTTTTCGAGTTTACTACCTCATTCTTAAAATATTTCTACCTATATGCTTACGTTTGTACGTGTACAGAGGCAAATAAAAGCGTCTCATTTCCTTGTACCATAAAAATTTTACGTCTCACTTTAAGGCATTGCTATTTTACACGAAGAAACTGGGATGAACTCAGCGGGTGGGAAAAATTGCAAAATCCAAAAATGTTTAGGCACAATGGAACGGACTCGTGAAAATTGCTCATTATTTTTAAAATTAAAATTTTCCTATCTTGTTTCTCCACTCCCCTACAAAATAGCTAGCTCAGTTTCCTTGCAAAATTAAAATAATGTTATCTACTTTAGGGAGAAAAGTGCTAAATTTTTTGCATGTATTTATTGTTGTTGCAGATCCTTAGAGATATAAGACATGGTCTTATGAACATGGGACGAGATGGCGTGCGAGGCCCCTTCGGAGGTATGTTTTAATTAATGTCAGAAATAACTTTGTCCAACAGCGTTTTATTAATGTTGGACTTAGTTGAAAAACAATTCAAAATGTGCTTTTGATCTGAGTTTTACATTTTTAATCTGATTGTTTTTGGTATTTTGGGCAAGATAAAAAGTAATGAGCAAAATTCATTTTTTTTAATAACAATAACTACATTCTTTAACATCTCTAAAAGTATTAAAACAAACAGATTTGGCTATTTATTGTTGAGCTCTCGTGATTACGCATGACGCTTGCACGATTTTTAATTACTTATTTGATCAATTGTGCGGAATGCTTATTTTTACGTAATTACATGTTTTATATTATGATCATTCGGTATGCTGTCGATGTGCATCAGTCATTCATCATTTTATTATTTATTGGAATACATCTCATGAACGCACATGAGATTTCAATTTCATCGATTATGATTTATTATTGTTCGTTTTTATCGTAAGCAGCAGCTTGAAATCATAAGCGCGGTAGTCTTCGATAAAAAAAAATATTACGAAGTCAAAGTCATTATCATCATTATCATCAAATTAATGTATTATTTTGCGAAAATGCTGAATGCATGTTTTGGAAAAACAATATTTTGCAACCACGCACGGCTTAACGATGTTCGTACACAGCTTTAACTGCAGTGTTGTCAGTGAAACGCCACTATATGGAAAGCATTTTTACGGTAAACTTTTTTGGCAATTTTGTTAGCACGTATTTTTTATTTGCATTACTGGGAACTGAGCTACACTGATCTAATAGCAGGCTCGTTTACAGACGACACCTATATGTACGACGACGAAGCGAGAGGGCTCTCAGGAAGAGGGCATTGGTACGACGAACCACCGTATGAGAGTGACCCTGAAGACTTTTTGATGGGAGGAGGAGCACCAGCGGCCTCGTTTCAGAATGGACGTGTCTGCTTTACTCTCAACCTTAGAAATGAGTCCAGAGGCGAAGGCGTAATATCGCTAAGAAGCGCCGGAGATATAAGTTTAGCAAGGACCCCTCGGAGGGGATTAATTATTCCACAGAGTGGCCCCTACCCGACCACCGTGATCCCCCTGCGAACGGCAAGAGATCGGGAGAGTGGGGATTACGCCGCGTCTGATATCCAATCTATAGGATCAAGACTATCTGGCATCTCTTTAGAGTCTAATCGGTCGGAGCGAGATTCCAGGAGGGGCTACAGGCAAATGTCCGGCTACCGGATAGGTGCTGATCCCTTATCACCAGCTTCCTCCGATTACGAAGATCAAGAAAGTGAAACAGATTCACAGCACATAGCAACCGTGCATAAGGTAATTCAACAATATTTTACCGTTCATTGTATTACCTCAAATCAAAAATTGTTTACGATATCAAGTAAGCGTTAAGTAATAAATTTGCTGATACAAATGTTGCTTTTGATTTTGATTACCTTTGCCCTACTAACAATTTTATCACTAATTCCAGTCAGCTGAAGAATGCGAAGGTGTGTCAAACTTGGCGGGAAAAGTGAGAGGTCTCAGACAAGACGTCCAAAGAAAGATATCAAGGTTAAGACAAGAAAGGGGCCCCGAAGGCAGTGACAGGCGGACGAGTGGTGATCAAGCATTTCCTTGTTCTAATAGTTCTTTCGAAAGTCTTCCCAGCGGATCAGGCAGTAGTGAGTGGATTTATTAAGTTATTTTGTTTGTGTTAATATAAATGGTTTTGTAAATAAGTTGGTCTTTCCTTTCTTTGTACCATAACACCCCATGTGTTACTTACAGATTCCCTCTTGTATTTTATGTAATTCTTAAATATATCTGCAATGTAATCTAACTCTACTAATTGCATCGCATTGACATACTAAAACTACTACTATTCACAGTCATACAAGATGTACACAGGTATTCTACTTTCAATGTGTTGGTCGTAGACATTGAAATTTATTTTATCTGAGCCTAGAATATTTATGTACAGGCACACAAGCGTTGGTTCGCGCCGGTAGTAATCACTCATCTCTCTCGGCAGAAGAAAACATAGAATTAAGTCCAGCCGGGCGGAGTTTACTCGTGCCGCAAATGCTGTGTCGAGCTCGGGCCCTCGTCGATTACGTACCCAATATTTATGAGAAAGATGCCCTGAGATACAAGGTAAGACGACTTAATACCTAAGCGTACTCACTGCTCGCATCTAGGAAGGAATTTCTAATAACGTATTATTTGTCAACAGAAAGGAGACATCATAGAAGTGATAAACATGAATGCGTCTGGCATATGGCGGGGCGTGTTGAACAATAAAGTTGGAAACTTCAAGTTCGCCCACGTCGAAGTTTTATCTGAAAGGGACACAGTCCGTTCAAGATCGTCTAAATGGTGCAAAAGTCGCGAAAGGCTTTGGGAAACTCGACCGCGTACTGTAGAAGAATTATTGAGACGAATAGATTTGTTAGAGTATGCTGTAGCCTTTGCAAGAAATGGATATGAAGACATAGAACTATTCAAAGAGATTGAACCATCAGATTTGGACTACTTGGGAATAATGACTCCTGAACATCGTACACGTATTCTTGCTGCTGTTCAACTTCTGCACCAGCTTGAATGTGAGTTGGAATAATAATTTTGACCATTTATCTCAAATAAAGTAATATATGTAATGAAGCTTCTAAGAAAATTGTCAACTCTCGTAGGTGGCGAAGGCGAAGCAGAAGCTGACGGAGGTGGTTCGAGTTCTGAAGGTGGTGACTCTCCCTTCGGCAGACGGCAATTTCCTCGGGACTCGGGGTGTTATGAGGCCGGTGTCGGAGTTGGTGGCGTCCGAGTTCGGACTTCACCACTAGTCCACAGAGCTGATGAGCCGACACACAGGCCTCCAGAACCAGCGCCGCAAGCTAAGCGGTCCATTCGACGACGACAACCAGATGACGCTGAATGCGACAGAATCGAACGCTATCCGGGCACAGGTACAGAACGAACGACCGTGCGTAGTGGCGGCCTCCCCGGTGGTGCCAGAGATGATACTTGCGAATCCGATCACCGACTTAACGTAGTGAAGTTTGTAGCCGGCGGGGAGCCCTGTGCATCGGAGAAAAGTAGCGACTCGGGGGTGAGTAGTTCATCACTAAGCTCTGCTCACCCCCACCGTCCCTGAGCGAGGCCTGCCGCGCCCGCGCTTGCCTAGGCGCTGGCGCGGGCGCGTGCGCAAGCCGCGCAGCCGCCCGCTCCCCCCGCCAACACTGAACCATCCGCGCCGCCCGAACCTGAACACGAATAACTAGGCAAATTCTAATATCCCACATTTCACTCTTTTTATTTAAAAAAAAATCACTACTTGTGTCTTGCACTGCAACATTTTCAATATTTCTACCAGATATTCTTATTAGTTGTTTTCACTGTATAATCACATTTTATCAGAATCATTTTAGTATTTAAATCAACTCAAAATAAGACTGAAACTTACTTTGTGCATAAGAATGGGGTTAATGTTTTGGGCGGTGCGATCATAGATTAGTGTGGGTAAATTTCTATTTGACTTCTACTGAAGCAATAAGTGTCTAATTCTAGACGATTGTCTTAAAAATATCATGATTTACTATGTCAAACCCACAAAGATTCTTTGTGTAAGAACTTGTTACTTAAAGACTGACTTGAGTTTCAAAGCACTTGTGTGTGCTATAATTTTTATGAAACGATTAACAGTTAAAATGCAATAATGTAAAGACTATTATAACTCTTCTTCTTTGATATATTCAAGTAATGTGGACAAACATAAATTAATCGATGTTAATAAATTCAATCGTAAAATAGATTTCAGTACGGAATATTATTATGGATTGTAGATATTTATATAGGTTGCTTGTTACGATTTCTAATGCGGATTTTGAAATCGCTTTTTATCATTCCGTTATAAATTGAAAAGCATATCATGGATGGCAGCAATTTATTAAAACTTTAGTTGGCTTTTGATTCGTTACTCTGTTCAAAATACAAACTAATATTTTTGCTTTATCTATTACCCTGTATTGTGAGTTGCAAAAAATCTGTTTAGCTAATAATTTGCATACATTTCCTTTAGATTTCATTTTAATATAATCCTTTCGTACGCAGTACATAAAATGTCCGGGTAATGTCCGCATTTCCCAGTACGAGGATGATATTTTGAAGAAATACAAAATTCACTATAATTTCGACACAATTTGCATTTATTTTGAACAGAGTATTTAAAAAGCATTTATGACTGTATTTAGGTATTAGTAGAGCAGGCAATATGCCAGTTTGTATAAGTACTTGGGCGTTGAAGCGCAACATTCAATAGCAATAATTGTAAATACATTTATAGATAGGTTAATTATTATGTTGATAAAAAAGTTTTTTGTAATTTTTTAAGAGAGCTTTATGCGGTATGCCGTGTGTACAGAATGATAATGTAGTGCAACAGTGAAATTTTGAATTTCACCCCGCGATCTTCCGTGTCATGGTAAAGCAATTTGACATACTTTATGACCTTCACACTTGTGACTGGGCTCGTAAAACTGTAACTACTGTCAAACTAGAGACGGGAACAAAACAATATTAGGTTTCGCAGCCTGAGAAATGTGTCGCGTTTCCCTGTTCAGATAATATTAGGTTTTTCATATTGTACTGCATTCCTAATATGATTTTCTTTTTAATATTGTTGGGAGGAACTGTCTTTAATATGCCGTTGTAATATCTATGTATGTTTGTAGCAGAACAATATTTTGGATTCTGATCTTGTGGTTCAAAACTAATGTGTTCTACATTTCAATTTCACTAAAACATTTTATATCTCCTTCCGTCAATTCATAATCCAATATTCAATTTTGTTCGTTAAAACCTCAATGGTAGGATGTCTGAATGTATGTTTCAAATGTTTTTGAAGAGTTTTGCCCATTTTTAGTAAAAGCTCAGCCATTCGTGTCAAAACTGGGCACTCCCGACTGTCCGTGGTGTTCCTCTTGTAAATTTTGTAAAAAAGAAATCTTACACACTTTTCGAATACAATTGTGAACTAGTCCGAACTATTGAATGTACATAGTTAAATGTTTGTTACATGTATATTGTAGATAGAATATATTTCTTTTGACAATTGTATATTCAATAAAATTAATTCTTTATTAAAAATTCAATGTTAAAAAGATAATTTATTTATAATCAAAATTATGTTAACGATGCTCAGGTAGATTTGAACTTATTCATAGGTTTTGTGGTTATAGCGTTGTTTTAAGACTTGTGATTATAATAATTAAGCTGTATAATTCACTTTTTTTTTCATTTCTGTTAGCCATACTTCATTAACTGTGCGTACTTTTGTAGCAATATTTATATTTTTTTTTAACAGACCTTATGTGTAAGTTAACAAATCTGTTTACAAACATGGATTCTAAATAAATAAATCCAAAATTTAAACCTGGTCTTTCATTTAAATAAATAAATAAATATACTGGGACAACTCACACACGCTCATCTGATCCCAAGTTAAGCTCTGCTTAGAGCTTGTGTTATGGTAACCAGACAACTGATATACATACTTAAATAATTTTATAAATACATAAATATTATAGATAAATTACACCCAGACACAGAACAAACAATCATACCTATATATTTACTTTAACAAAAGGTCTTTTATGAAAATGGCATCGTCAATTTACATTAGAGCATGATGGATTCATACAAACAGTAATTAAATTAAAAATATAATCTCTAGGTTCTTCATCTTGTAATTAATTTGCTTATACGGTACTACAAAAGTCGTTTAAGGCTAGTATGTTTTAATCTAGAATGTAATATTACAAATGAAATTCGGTATGAATGTAAGAACAAAGTTTATAATATACAATTAACCATAACTTGCAATGCAAAAAATATATTATTTCGTGTAAATTTAACGGTTTTTAACAACTTTTGTGACGGATTGTTCACTACACTGAAAATACATAATAACTGCAGAATAAATGGTAGAACTAAATGTTATGTAATTGGTCGTTGATAAATTATATAAAGATATTAACCATAAAGTCAATAATGTAATAAGCACTTAAAATACAAAAATCAAACATCGATGGCTTGTTAATAAACTATAAAACTTGTCAATACTTTAATTAAAATATCGCTATATCGCTACTGGTGTATATTCTAATAATTGGACTCGTAAAATTCTTAACCAAAACCTACCGCTATGAAATAAATTAGATTGTTATCAAATTCCAATACACTTTATCAAAGAAAACATGAATTCAGAAGTTGTCTTAAATAAACTGTCATGTAATATTAAACCACTATTTGCTCAATAAATCTCCTTAAGTTTCCAAGCCTGAGGCTATATTAAACCAACCAATTCATAGATCATATCTTAGTATTTACAAATATCACATACAAACCAAACTAGTTTGTTGCGCCAAGAATATCTTATCCAAGTTATTAATGAGGAATACTTAATCTGAGTCCAAGTATTACTTTAATTGATTGCAAATCAGTATTTCTGTTGCGCCGATGCATTATCGATTTGTGGAGTCGGTGAATTGATTTTGCTTCTAGTCTTGTTCCTTACAGGCGATTTTAGACTTTAATTTCAGGGCATAGGGATGAAGTGTTGTTGGCAGTTGCAGTG
The DNA here is from genome assembly GCA_033675125.1 of Athetis lepigone. NCBI lineage: Eukaryota > Metazoa > Arthropoda > Insecta > Lepidoptera > Noctuidae > Athetis > Athetis lepigone. Next base: position 10,280,915 of record CM066226.1, on the reverse strand, counting down.
GTGTATTTATTTTGAGATAACAAGCAGATTCACGGTGCAGTGGATAAATATCGACAGTACATCAACTTTGAGGAGCGTGCTCACTGATTTACTGATACATCTTCATAATTTTATATTTTGATGTTATGATTAAGCATATGTCATTCTGAATGAATATGGGAAATGAGTGTAATGGGTGTTACTTAATAGTAGTGACGTAAGAGTAGACAATGACTAGTAATTAAAACTTTGTCATTTTTAATTCTGAGAATAACTTTACCTTTTTTACAAAAAGTATGACTATCGGGTCAAACGGGACTATTAAGGATTCAGTGGTTAAAAACGGGAAAAACTATAAAAAGGAGTTAATTGTTTAATTATTATTACAGTGCTTGTGTTATCGATAAGTAAAAACAGTAGAGTCATTTTGTCGATAAACTTGTTGCTCCTGCGGATTATGACTTAAGTGAATTGAGGTAATAGGTATACCTCATTTTACCCCAGACATAATCAATGTACCAAAGCGCGATCAAAATGACCCAAGTCTCAGCATACCGTTAGCCTCTTCAATAACCATCACAATACGCAGAAATGTAATTATTTCCTTAATTAACTACCTGCGCAATTTCTCTTTCTGACAGTTACAAGTAGTCATTTTTGCAATTTTATACGTAGACAAATCGCTGCGATTCGCTGCCAGTGTGTTATCTCAATGCGCCTATAATTATACGACTCATGACATATGACGGCTCACCAAGGACTTTATATCATGTTTCTTTGCCCATTTTCTAGTTCGCACGCGAATAAATCTGCGATGGTACCCAGGGGAAGCCGTCATGTACTGAGGAATGTAATGCAATTGTTATTGTGGATTTCTCACTTTGAGTTTTAATAAAGAAATTTCATGCAGATATCCGAGTAAGGACGTTGGTAAGTAACAAATTGTAAGTTAGGTCTTTGGTTACTGCTCTGCTCATGGGTCATAGCGTGATGGAATAGCTTGTGTTTTTAAAAGTGAGGTTCATCAAAATTCTTTAGGTAAGTAGTTTTTGTATAAAATACATTACCTATACATTTATTAATCCATTCGCACAAGTTTTCACAATTCATCGAAAAACGTCTAATGCTGGATATTCACATTTTTTATAGGCCATCAAATTTATTAGTATTGCGAACGTTACATTTAAGTAATATATATTTTTAAGTCTCACGTGCCAGAATTAGGTTATCCGGTTAACATTGCCGAAAGAATTTAAACATAAAATCTTAGGTTAAAAGTAGTAGTAGAGATCCATGTAAAAGAGTAAGGAAGAACTGCCACCGCATTGTAAGCTATCCTAATACATACAATATTTAGGACTACAAAATACAGTAATTTTTACCGGACTGCCGAAAGGTGGATTATGTTTTTTAACAATCTATTCTTCGTCGCACACACGACATTCTTCCGACTTTTACTCAAGGCACAGTATCGCACACATTAAGCCAGACAACACAACACATACATTTATAATTATGAAGGCACAGGAACCAAGTTACGACTAGAGCGCAAAATTTACGGTGACCATAAACGTCCGAATGCAAACTGTATGACGGGAACTCCGAATGCGAATAATAAAATTTAAAATTAAAGACGTTCACTTTGTCATAAATTTTGGATGGCGCTATTTTATTTATTTGTTTGGAGTATCTATAAAGTTAATGGGGGTTAAGTGATTAAGTAAATATTTTGCAAGTAGTTGCTAAGTTTTTAAATTATTCAGTTTGTGTTGTTATCGGTAATTAAAACTTTTAGTCACGAGCTTTTAAAAGCTTTTCGTAGCATTTTAAAGGATTGTAAATTAAGTGGCAAATGTAGCATGTTTAGTGCATTTTTGAGAAATTGTTTTTAGTTTGTTATAGGAAATTTAAAATAAAGTGAACGAATGTTAGGAATTGACAAAAATATAATTTGGTAAGAAAGCACAGGCGTAAGGCCTTATAAAAACCATTTTTTGATTATGTTAAAACTAGCTTCTGCCCGCGGCTTCGCTCGCGTTAGAAAGAGACAAAAAGTAGCCTATGTTACTCTCCATCCCTTCAACTATCTCCACTTAAAAATCACGTCAATCCGTCGCTCCGTTTTGCCGTGAAAGAAAGACAAACAGACAGACAGACAGACAGACAGACAGACAGACAAACACACTTTCCCATTTATAATATTAGTATGGATTAGTATCCAAATATTTTCTATTAACCCAAAAAGTAATTTTTAAAACGTTTGATCCCGGTTATTTGAATTTTTGAGTTACCAACATGGAGTATTCCAAAAAAAATGTCGATATATTTGCGTCGTTCAATTTTAGTTGGAAGAGGATGCCCTCGAATTCGTCTCGTTAAAAATGCATGAAAGTTCGTTGTGAAAAAAAATGTAAACCTAAATTGGTACCTTAAATACCTACTGCACATTTTTTTTTTATTATCGGTGAATGTTATTTGATGATAATATTCTTGATTTATAAATACTTAAATAGACCTAGGTTTTATTTTTCAGTACTTATCTTAGCTAAATAATTTGGTTATTTTGAAGTGCCTATAAAAAAACAATAGGTTTTTTTCAGAATGCTAATGTTTCAACCTACTACGCTTTGCAAATATTGATAAAAATAACATCTATCTAGCATATTATTATTAATTTAAAATAACTGTTGATAAAATACACTAAATATAATTATTAAAGTTTTGTCGCAGGTAACAATAAAGGTTGCGCATTGTTGTTCATACAAAATGTATTCTTACCAGCGTGACATATACCAAATATAATGTTTATTAAATTCATTAGCCACGTATTAATTCCACACATGCCAAACTATAATTGCAGTACATTGATTCATAATTAATACGCTGCCCTCACCTATTTCACCAACGCTGATTAATCTAGACATTAACGCACTGTGAATTTGTTAATAACCTGATGAAAATACCAATTACTAAGTATTTTTATAACCTTTGTGCGGCCAACGTAATATTAAAGTTAATAAGCCATTTTTTTCCAGAAAAGTTTTGTTTATAATTATTTATAATATGCCACCAAACTTGACTCACGCATACGAATTCATCCCAGCGCTTCCGCTTGAATTGTAGTGGTTAGTTAATACCACTCTTAGACAAGCTCATAAAACACGTCAGTACTCAAACCACTTCGCGTTTGTCAAAAGTCTAAAATAGCCTATTTTCCGCTCAAAAACTTATAAGCGCGTATTAAATGAAACCGCTCTTAACCCTGACTATTCACTGAATGATATGTCATTCATCGTTAACACAATTCCGACCTTAATCCATCAACTCAAGAGCGTGATTTGAAAAATTCAACACACAGAGTAAAAAGTTTCTCTATCCACCATACTCGTTGTATTAGCTAACTGCATATCAGTTTACAGTATCGTTGCATTTTGCGGCGCAACATGGGTGTTCAGGCATGTTTACCTGAGTGAGGTATGTGCACTGTAATTAACTTTTTATTTTCACACGGACAGACCACCGCGGCACGGGATTGTTTGAATAGCCGGCCATTGCGAATAGGCAATTTTGTTGTTGCTACAAAATATTAGGGGATATGGAGGTATTATTTTGACAGTTTGTTTTGTTGGTTGAATGGGCAGATCTGTCAGTCATTATTTAAAATAATTGGTTCATGCATGTGCTTTAGGTATATGTTTATTATACGTACTATAATTTGCCAATGTTAATTGTATATACTATGGTGTGCTATGATAAATAAATAAATCATAGACTTTCGTGGCATTCGTGCTCAAAAATTGCAAAGACACATTTAATTTCTTTAAAAAGGCATGCAAATATAAGAACACAGAGAATTCATTAAGCTCTATTCTTTATAAAACTTTCTTTATATAACTAGCGGTCCTTCGTCGTTTAATAGCATGTTATTAGCCTCTTGAATCAGGCTATCAGATACACAAATAAATATTCTAATTCAACTTTTAGTTACACAGAATTGTTAATTAGTAGCGCAATATACGCAACTTCAGCATTAAACTCACTGTTGATACGCATTAGAAAGATTACCTACATTTGTTTATTTAATAGAAAGGGATTACCTTACCTATCTGGTACCACTAAACCGAAACCAAAAAGAAAAGCTTATGCAAACACAATATAACATAGCAACATAAGCTGTCCCCTGCGGTTTCATCCGCAGTTTTCGTTACTGCTCCGCTCCCTTGGATCGTAGCGTGATGGTATTTAACCTATAGCATTCCTCGATAAATGGGCTATCTAACACTGAAAGAATTTTTCAAATCGGACCAGTAGTTCCAGAGATTACCCCCTACATACAAACTTACAAACCTACAAACTTACAAATTTTACCTCTTTATAATATTAGTATAGATATTTAATTTAATGTGAAGATCACATTCACTGATCGGAGATAGCCACTTAACATCGCCCTTACTTTACTTTACGATGCCAATGACTGTAATATGTACTGAAGAACAGTGTACTGTAGGTTTTCCAACTGTGTGCAAAATGTATTGGCCATCGTCACAGTGTCGACACACAGTTTGTAAATCTAAGCACCGGTTTTTGCTTAGAATACTTCAGAACTTAGGCAGGCTTTACACCGAGCAGGCATAAAAAAAAGATTCTTAGAATCGTATTGATAGGTAATCTATTAAATACTGCAATTAATTATTTGCTGGTATTCTGTTACTTAATGTTTCCTGTATGTCTTTAACTTTTAATAGAAAACATCTTGTAAAGATCTTGAATAGACGGGAACCGGTCAAGCTGTCCACTTTGTTAAGTACTTACCTATGGAAAATTCTAGAAACAATGCGTCGTGTAAGTGACTCGTCCACATACACCGAAGATTCCAGAAATGTTTAGTTATACATGTATTCTACATACTTCGATGCTTACGGTAAGCTCTGTCACACTTAAGGCATTGCAATGCATGTGGCGATCCTGCTTCCCTTTTTGTGTCCGTATGTGTGCAATACACGTGGTGATGTTCAAAAAACAACATAAATACACGACGATAAAAACACAACGATAATAAAAACTTAATCACTATGAAATAATCAACGAAAACATAATCCATCAAATGACAGTATAGCCGTCATTTGATAGATAACGTAATGATAAAACTTGAATAATTATAGGTTTGATTTTTCTACTACAAGTGTGTTATGCTAGCTCTGTTTAAGTAGTATTTTATAAGAAAAGTCAATTAGACTTCTTTTATTAGAGTACTAGCTATCCCCCACGGTTATACACTCATTTTTAGTTACTGCTCGGCTCCCGTAAGTAGTAGCGAGATGTTTCATAACCTGTAGCCTTCCTCAATAAATGGGCTGCCCAACACTAAAAGGTTTTTTTGAATACGGACCACTCAAACTTCGACAAATCAAACTCTTCAGCTTATTAAATTTTAGTATAGATTTTACTTTACGCACAAACGTTTGAAGGTCGACTTGAATGTTTTAGGCAAGCATGACCAAGAGTGTCGAAGAGATAATTTAAGAAGCAAAATTTCAGAAAACAATAAATGTATATACCCAGAATCTGCGGAGCGGAGCAATAACCAAAAACTTAACATAACGCGGGTGAAACCGCAGGGGACAATTAGTACAAATATAAATATATTATATCACATAACTACAGTAACCTTCACATCATACCGAAGTTACTAGTTATCCAAACATCAGGTAGACTTAATCAAGGTAAAATTAGTTTCACACGGACAAGCTTTACAATACATTCAAAATGGATGCTCTGGTCTCAGTATACCCGAATGTGTACCGAGCCTAACATCCCAGAGGTGTACTATCGGTGTAGAGGGTACATTAACAGTGTTTTACGACATCTACTCCGACTAATAAGTACCTAGTTTCAGATTAGAATTAACTTTCGTGCTATAAATTAATTGGAAGTTCTTAGTACAATATGTGTAGTTTATCGTAAAATGTCGTTAAACGCTAGTGATTTGGGCCCACCTAGCATGTAAGAGGTTGTGGGTTTCCAATTTCAAATCTTAGCGAGTAATAATGTCATTTTTGGAATATCATGTGCTTTCGTAATTTTATTTTAAATATCACATAAGTACATCGGTGAAAGAATACATCGTGGGAGAATTTGAACTTATCTAGACTAATATTACGAGTATAAAGCTAAGGGTTTGTTTATTTGTTAGGTTATTAACCCATTGAATGCTCTAATTACAGACACAATTAAAAAAACCGGCGAAGTGCGAGTCGGATTCGCTCATGAAGGGTTCCGTAGCAGCAAGTAACATAATATAAAGTTCTTGTTATATTTGAGTTAATTGAATGAAAGGTAAGGCTTTAATACGTCATAAACCGTATATCGTAATACACGGTTTATGACGTATTAAAAAAAAACTATGTACTAGATCTCGTTCGAACCAATTTTTGGTGAAAGTTTACATGGTAATGTACATCATATTTTTTATTTATTTATCATACTCTTGTTTTGGAAGTTACAGGGGGGGGGAGCAACATTTTACCACTTTGAAAGTGTCTCTCGCGCAAACTTTTCAGTTTAGAGAAAAATGATATTAGAAACCTCAATATCATTTTTAAAGACCTCTCCATAGATACCCCACACATAAGGGTATGATGAAAAAAAAAAATTTGAGTTTAACTTCTATGTATGCATTTTTTTTATTTTTTTTCTATTTTTGTATTCTATCTTAATGCGGTTCACAGAATACATCCACTCAGCAAGTTTCAACAGTATAGCTCTTATAGTTTCGGAAAAAAATGGCTGTGACATACGGACGGACAGACAGACAGACAGACGGACAGACAGACAGACAGACGTGACGAATCTATAAGGGTTCCGTTTTTGCCATTTGGCTACGGAACCCTAAAAAGCATTGTGTCTCGCGAGGATCCACGTCCTAGACTCACGAAAGGTTAATCGCTGATACAAGGAACTAGGTCCGCATCGATTAATTATTTTTGTCCATTTATGGAGGAAGGTTATGTAACACGCTGCGACGTAAGGGGACTCAGCAGTAACTAAACACTCGGGTAAAACTGCGAAGGACGTCTAGTAATTAATATAAGCGGTTGTTATTTTTAGTATAATATAAACGTCTAAATCATTCTATTAAACAGCTAAGTCTACTTTCAAATAGTACATGTAATACAAAAACACTCTCTTTACCTTAGCCTGAAGATGGCAGCGTTGTTCGATCTCAAAGTCTAGCTAAAATGTATTCAGGATTTCCTTTTCACAACGACGAACTCGCCTTTATCACTTAGAAATCTCGAAACTTCGTTAGTCATAGTAATCGCAAGGGAAATCGAATTTTGAAGTATGAAAGCTCGAAAAACAGCAAAGAATGTAGGTTTAACTGAAAACAAAACACTACATCTTTATCGTTAGGTGATTGCAATGCCACAATGTAAATGGTCTAATGGATATTAAAGTCCTCAAAAGTTAGAAGAGTTCAAGAATCAAATCTAATAACTCTTAATTCTAAAAATCTAATAATGAATTCAAAATTAATTTAGTCTGTGAATATATGCTTAACTTACTAACAAGTTAAAAAAAGAAAAGAGATTATTTTGTTCTTAGATGGTACATGCACTCTAAAACAAAATAATTAAACTGAGAAAGCTTCAAACTCGAAGAATTCTTACTTAAGATCCAATTCAGCGGAAAATATGCAATACTGTCCATTTGTAAAAGCGTGTCTAAGTTAAACTTAGGATTGCATTAGTCGCTTAAAAGAAACACGAAGAAACCTGTCCGTCTTGCAGTATTGATACACACGGCTAGGCAGGATAAGTAACATTTGTGGCTTCGGCACAAAAGATTTAAAACGAGCACGAATCTGTAAGTTTCGTGATAGATCGATGTTTTTTGTTAGACATTCCACATGAAGATTAATTTCTTTCTATGAAATGCTCAAAAATATACCTACTTAACTTATGATTCTTGCTACACTACACTAATGTTCCAGAAGTAAGAGTTTTATCAAGAAATTAACTGATCTAACTTAATGAAAAGAAATTACCTCATTGAAAATCATATTTAATGTCAATTTAATATTGTAATATGCTTCAGTGTTACGTAAAGCTAGTGACAACCCGTGTCACTTTTAATATTGTAGGGTTAAATGAAACAAGATATTAAAAAAAACAGGTTTACCAAAACAACATGCCTTGCCCGTCACTGTACGAAAACACAGTCCTATTCACTATTTCTACGCTTTAACCTGAACCGAACGCCAAACAGCATCATTACATACACAAATCAAATTCACCGACATCCAGACTAGGAACAAATGTTTGTCTCAATGCGGAGCGATGGGGACTAAACGTGACTCGATAGCGCTGCACCAAAGTTAAACTTACTGAAGGATGAATTGGAAAAAGAAATTTGAGGAAATTTTGGGTTTTCGAACGTAGGAACGTAATATGATATTTTTCAAATACTGACGCTTTCTTTCAATTAGGTTTCTTATTATAGTTACTTAATACAATATACAATATTTATTATTATCTATTACGTTTCTCTTGTATCTTTACTAATCAGCTCCCGTAGTTCGTAGAATGATGTTATATTATATAGCCTCATAACCTTTTTCGATAAATTGGCTGTCCAATCCAACACAAAAAAAAATATTTAAATCAGACATTCAATGAATCAAACCATTTTTTTTAGCTTTATTATAAGCTTTAGTATAGTATAGCTTTTGTATAATTAAGCTGAAGTTTTTGTTTTGTTAAAGTACGTGTTAAATGTTAGAAAAACTAGTATTTAGTTTTATTATATTTCTAGTCTCTCAAAAGAGAGAGAATTTTATATCATTTTATTTATAAAAACAAATTAATATACTTATTTATTTATAATGAAATACTTAAAATTATCTTGTATAAAAAATAAACAAAGTTTTTCAAACAAACAAACAGTGTGTCCGAAGCTAAGTCATCGACAAGGGCTCAGTAATTGCAGATCGCAGGCCGCACTCCCAGGTGGTCTAAACGGAATGCTAATGCGCTCAAAGTGCCATAATATCTGCGTAAACTTACGCTTTCAATAAATTCATACCTATTTAAATATTAGTTTACAAGGTGTAAACTAAATGAGAGCCAAAGTTAAATGAACTTGAAATTAACTCTGTGGTCGTTATTGGTATTTTGATTTATTTGCTGTCTGTTAAGTTTATGAGTAAGCGTGTAGTAATTTTTCTCAAGGTTTGTTATTTTAGGATAAAGGTTTACCTTTTACAAATACTTTTAGAAGGTAAGTATTACTTTCTGGTAGAATTAGCTTTTTTATTAGTTGACTTTTCAATGGCCATTGAAGTCTGTTTTTCCAGTGTTTCAACAAACCAAAAAGGCCGGAAAGTTTATTACCTAAAAAAAATCCTCTTGATTCGATTTGAAAGCCTACTTTGATAAGTTTTCCTAGAAATCGGTTTTATCGTTATTGATTCATTCAAACACCAATTTACATTTAGAAATGTAATTGAAGCTTTAATGTAGCTTCTGTATAGATTTTCAATATTAGATTAGAAAACTAATTCACTAACATAATTTCGATTGGTAACCGTAAGACCCACAGTTTCTGACAGACGGGCATACAGACATTCCTGATTAAAACATCTGTTTATTAGCCGCCGGCTCACAAACCCTGATTTCGTTAAGTGTACATAAAAGAGGGCAAAATCACAATAATAGGGAGAAGCGAAGCAAACGCACCGAATGTTTGCCAAGGGAATCAAGTCCAGACATATGATTACATGCGTTTATTGCCAACATCCTTGCAGGTGGTCTTACAACGTGTAATTTACTTAGCCGGCCTGCTATCTCGCTAATCGATGTTTACCTCGATAAGGCACGAAACAACCGATCATTTTGGCCACCCGTCCGTCTGCTTTCGAAAGCGAAATGGCTTTTAAATTAGTAGGATGGACGTAGATGGTATTGAAATTAGAACAAATTTTCCGGTTGGCATTTGGCTACTGAAATCGTAAATATTTTGGAGTTTCTGTATAAGCAGTATTTTATTTACGTACGGCTGGTAGGATAAGGATAATTTCTATCTACTTAGCCTTAGTCAAAATATACAAATCTTAAACAAAATAATATCAAACCTAAATAAAAATGACTCCCAGTTACATGTCTTAAAGATTCATAAAAAGTCTTCAACAAAATCGAATCCTATAACGTCAGTAATAAGTTTACTAACGTTTTCTCTTCGCGAACGCAAAGCAACACAAGTTTGTTCACACATACTTACGTAACACAGAATCGTGCCAAACCACAACAAGCGTTGACGTCACTTAAGTCCTTACTCGGCCAAACCCGAATCGCGAGCCAACCCTCGGAGGAGTTTTAACCCGACGCGTTTTTCCGAACTCACGACCGAAGTCGCGTTCGCGAACAGTTCCGCAAAAAGCCCTCTACCCATTTAATTTTATGGCAAGGGCGGCGAAAACTCGTCTCTCGTATCCTCCGCTGGTCTTTTATTGTTTGTATTTTTTCGCAACTCGACGGCATTCACCGGGCGCGCAGAAAAAGAGGACTGTTCATTGTTCACGTAACGCTTCCTACATGCCAGCGTATGTTTAACTGGGAAGTTTTAACTTTTTACGTTTTAACGTTGCGTTTGGTAATGAGATTTAGCGATCGTTTTAGTCGTGTTGCTTAGTTTGTGTGGAAGTTAGTGGTTAAGCTTTTTGAGTATTAATTTGCGAACATAAGCTCCTCTTCGTTCACCATTCACTTTAGATGTCTGTAACAATGCTCGACATATTTTTCTCTATTTTGCGAGTTCTACTTATGAGTTTCATAAATAAATCAGCAATAGAAATCTTGATTAAATCTAAAATTTACGGCACATTGTTCGATCGACGGGCCTGTTGGTCTAGTGGTGAGTGACCCTGACTGCTAAGCCGGAGGTCGTGGGTTCGATTCCCACCCAGGACAAACTTTGTGTGATGAGCATGATTGTTTGTTATGTATGTACTTATAAAGTATATAAATATGTATATCAGTTGTCTGGTTACCATAACACAAGCTCTGCTTAGCTTGGGATCAGATGACCGTGTGTTGAGTTGTCCTAAGATATTATTTAAGATTTTATTGTCAATAAGATTCACACATAGTGGCGTGCCAAGTTGTCTAATTATTACAAGAACAACTCATTTGTATGATTTCAAGAAAAAAATTGCTGGACACCGAAACACTTCTTCAATAGCTACTATACTACTTTAAAAAAAATATTGTTTACTGACAGGCTTACGTTGTGATTTTATTACTGCAAACTCGACTTGTGTGAAAGGCGCGCCAATGATATCGTATAAAAAAGCCTTTAAATACAAATACCTTAGAATTAAAATATTCGTGCCAAATTCTATCCCAAAATACTAAAACTGTTTAAATAAAAGTAATTAAACGCTCAAGCAAAAAATATACTTACAGATAGGGTACGTAAAAACGTAGAAACCCAAAAACGGGGAAAAGGGAACGCTCGTTGAATGGCTGAAAAAATAGAACGTCAGCAAGCCAATAAAATAAAGAGGTCCTACAAAAAAGAGTGAAATCCTAAAAAAGGGGTTTTTACAAATGTCTGTTACGTGAGACTTTCTAGTAGGTCACTGTAGACCAGTGGCTTGAAGTTATGAAAAATTGCTCAAGTTAAAACTTTTAGATAAGTCCTTATTACTTTTTTGTTAACGTTGAAGAAGTCTTTATTCGTGCAGAAATAATGTTTTAAGCTTCTCTGTAGGAACTTTTAAATTTTGTCCCGGATTGTAGAATAGTCGGTTTAACGGTCTGTTATTTTAGCTTAAATGGAAAATTGGGTTGAGTAAAAAAGAAATTCTGATTTTTATATTTTTGTGTTTAAAGGGACAATTTTATTGTAGTAATTAAAGCACAGCCCAAACTACTAAACCTAGGCAAAGGCTTTCTGAGACGTAGAGATGAACTAAGAAGATCTTTTGAAAATTCAATCCCTAAGGTAGTAAAATAAAGTACATTTATCTGTCTCTATACACAAAGAAAAAAAAAGAAAAGAAAAAATTGAAGAACACGGTCTGATTCACCAACATCACGAAATATCAGTAATGACATAAAAAAATAATACCTACTTTCCGTGCACTTCAGCAATCTAAAAATCCAGTGACAGTCCAAAATCTCTTGTCACTTACATCTCGAACGAGGAATCGATTAACACTCGACATTGTTGAGAGTCCATTGCCAAGGGACCCAATCGTGTAGTGACAGCGCCACGGATATTAACCACTCGTTGGCTAATTGTCCCCAGTTCAATTATCGAACAACTGTCAACGGAGTATTCAACGGACAAGCCCAGAAACAAGTTTAGCGAATGATTCGATTTACAAATTGTTAACTTGGCGATTGGTGTCACCGCACTGGGTGATTAAAAATGTCTGGCTGATGAGTTGAATTGAATATTTCATTTTTTATTTACCGTTAATTCACCAATGCTTTAATTTTATTGCTGCACTATGAATGGCCCAGATGGCAGGTGTTTGTTGTAAGTTTAACCTGAAAAGACAATGGTACACAAATCAAATGTTCTAACGCTTCACTTTAACAGGACAATGGCTAATCTATATATATAAATAGTAGACTGACTGACTGTTGATATATCTACGCACAGCCTTAACCGCTGGTCCTAGAGATATGAAACTTGGAGGGTGTGTTCTTTGTGAAGATTAGGTAACCACTAAGAAATATTTTTGGAAATTACTACCCCGAAGGGTTAAAATATAGGATGGAAGTTTCGACATTTACGCTAGCAAAGCTACAGGCGAAAGCTATAATATACAAATCTATATAGGTATTATAAAAGAAAGTCGTGTTAGTTACACATTTTATAACTCAAGAACGGCAGAACCGATTTAGCTGAAAATTGGTGGGGAGGTAGCTTAGGACCAGGGGACGGACAAAGAATACTTTTATCTTCTTTTTTTAGTAACCAAAAATCTGATATAACGCGGGTGAAACCACGGGGGACAGCTTGTATTAAATAAGATCTTAATTAACCTCTCCTTAAGCACGTCTGAATTTAATTGCCATACAAATTAAAGATGATCGTTGATAAAATCTCTGGCAAAACTTAAGCTTCAAATGTATGAGTAAAATTATTGAATGCCATTCAATTTCTAATTACATAGTACTAATTGCAGAATGCCTTATGATTCAATGGATGCGAGCGATGCAAACTTAAAAGGAGCATCTCGAAATGAATCGTCGTTGAATAATTGATGTCTCCGTACTTTACGACACGATTGTCTACTAAATGCAATGATTAGAAACGCAGACGTGTGCTTAGGCATAATACGTTTTTTTTGTAACACAATTATGTCACCTTTGTATTGTAATCTACCTATATGAATAGCTGTAGAAAAACCTTGTTTAGGACAATGCTCGCGCGGTCTAGTATGAAATTAGGCAGTAAGATTTTTATAGAGAACGACTACAGAATGCTGTTCTTACCGAAGTATAAAGTTAATTGAGAATGATGACTATTACCATGTCAATTTGTTATTACATAAAAAGAATGAACAATTATAATTTCCTGAAATAGCTTCGAATGCAGTGCGCTGACACTCAGATAACCATTAATGATCCTTAGTTGCAGTATATCTAATAAATAGAGCTAAAGTGAACTCTTTTGTCAAAACTCTGTGTGGTCTCCACGTATAACGTGCAAGGAAAGCGGTCGAATAGCCTATAAGCTAGTGGCATTTTGACCCTACTATCCATGCCGAGCCGATAGCACCAGTAACCGCAGTACTGGCATTTAGCCTAGTAAGTGTTATAATCTGGGCGAGTATTAAATATAGTACTTAGAACTTAATGCTTAAATTTTAATTTAAGTTGCCTTTATTAGCAATCTTGAGAGCTGTTTTTAAGAATATTATATTTATTAACGTTTAATGCTGGACTTAAATTAATACTTAAATTGATTAATACAAATACATATAATAATTTAAATACAATAATCTTCGAGTTTGTGTCGGCTATATTTTTCAGATGTAGAAATTAAGATAACTTGTCTAAAGCCTAAAAAGTGATTTAATATTCTGATAGCATAACAAACGACTTCGTTTCATCTGAATTTTTTAAAGCTCATGATTGAGAGCTCATGAGTCTTGAGGATATCTCCTAAATGTCCTGCCTTTAGATAGTTCTTCCATCTTTTAACGACGCTTATGCTAAATTCGAGTCCAAAATGGAATTAGTAGGCACAAAGTAAAATTCAAATCCTAGTTCTCTAACTAATCTTTGTCTTTAGCTGCCTGCTTTGTGTTTTGTTTCCAAGTTCTAATTGAATCAAGATCTCTCCTTAAAGAAAAACCTACAGTTATTTGCGTTGTAAAGTTTACTTTTCGTTTCTCATTAATTAAATTGTTTTAATTGAAACCTCTCTAAGAGGGAGACTGTCAATAGAATCATTGTCTTTATTGTTAATATGGTTATTTGATTTAATAATTGTTTTTAGTAAGTTTGTTTTTCAATTCTGAGTCCTAATGAAGGATGAAAATGCTAATAAACTTTCTGAGCTCTGATTTCCATAACAAAATCAAAGTCTACTCACATCTTGATGTTATTGTGAAAAACTTTATTCCATCTCGTTTTTAATGTTGAGTGTCGTATGTGGCAAATTATGGTATTTATTGACAGATTGATAGCATGCACATTTTTGGAATCCAACATCAGAATTATCTAATCAGCTATGAGTTGGCTAAGCTAAGATCATCCTCGTAATTAAATTCGGATCGGATCAGTTGATTCTTATGTTAGTTGCAATCCCGTTGTTTTTGTCGAAATATTTAGTTGCTATGATGACAACCAATTTTAGAAACACAGTTAAATGTTACAGAAGAGACAGCAGTGACTATACTTCTGTCAAATTCTATAAGTAATAAAAACAATAAAAATAAAGTCAACTTGATATTAGGGTAAATTATACTATTCAAAGTTATAATTTTAAGACTCAGTCAATACAGCCGTAATAGTTACTTAAATTTTCTTAACAGATTGTTTTATCAAATATATACATTAAACATTTTAAAGGTTACTCAAATAATTTGCTCGAACCCACTATTATTGTTTCATTTAACAATGGTTGGGTTGGGTATTAAATCATTAAATTTGTTCTTAATTAAATTTGTTTCAAGTTTAGGAATATCCCTCAAGTGTTTTAATCTCGTATGTTCTACACTTCTAATTATACCTAAAATTAATAAATTACGATTTTTTGCCCTGCAGTGAGACAGTAATAGGCTGGTATTATTATTAATTTAATTTTACGTATTTTTAATTATTACAGCAAAGAGTAACTGGCTCTATAATAATACCTATTCCATTGAGTCTAACTAAAAGATTGGAATGAAAATTTCATTTAGTACGAACGATTAACCATTCCAATTTAATTGCTATGCATCTATGCAAATCCTTTTTTATTGTGATATCCGTCTTTGATGGTGAGTAATGGCCGTACCTGGCCATTGGATTAAAATATTTTAGTGCTTTTAAATTTAAATCCAATTCTTTTATCTATACTAAGAGGTCATTGCCCTGAAGCGAGGCTTTTGGTATATTGGTATTTTTTTTTTGTAAGAGTTTAAATGATCATGACATGTAAGTGATCTGAAAATGATTACAACAAAGAGCTTCAATTAATCATCATCATAATCATATTTAGCCTTTACTCAACATTTCAGGGTCCTGGCTTTTTTTTCAGCAGTATACAGCTAAATGCAGCAGTATGTTGAATATGAAACGACTGCTTTTCAAACAACTCGGTTACTGGGTAACACGATAAACCTTGGTGAGGTTGTCAGAACACTCATGTCTAAGATTGCTTGATCCATACTAATTATCCATACTAAGCGCTCCTGCACACGATGCCGCCACCGCGCCGTCGCCGCGCCGCCGCCGCACAACTACACTGTACATACGAGTCGCGCGAAGACCGCCACCGCGCCGCCGCCGCGCCGCCACCGCGCGCGGTCCTCGTCTCGCCACCGCGCATCTATTTGATTCATTCCATTACCGGCCGCATGTTCATACGCGGCCGGCAATGGAATGAATCAGGATAATGAAATAACTGGGAACGCGCGCGGTGGCGGCGCGGCGGCGGCGCGGTGGCGGTCTTCGCGCGACTCGTATGTACAGTGTAGTTGTGCGGCGGCGGCGCGGCGACGGCGCGGTGGCGGCATCGTGTGCAGGAGCGCTAATATTATAAATGGGAAAGTGTGTGTGTCTGTCTGTCTGTCTGTCTGTTTGTCTTTCTTTCACGGCAAAACGGAGCGACGGATTGACGTGATTTTTTAAGTGGTGATGGTTGAAGGGATGGAGAGTAACATAGGCTCCTTTTTGACTCTTTCTAACGCGAGCGAAGCCGCGGGCAGAAGCTAGTTATAAATAAATGCGAAAGTAACTGTCTGTCTGTCTGTCTCTTCTTCACGCCTAAACCACTGAACCGATTTGAATGAATGGTACAGATATAGTCTGGGACCCGAGAAAGGACATAGGATAGTTTTCATCCCGAAAATCTCCCGGGAACGGGAACTCTTAACCAACGCGGACAAAGTTGCGGGCAAAAGCTAATTCAAAACAAATCGTTCAAATTGACATGAAACACTTAAACTTACTCAGCGAATAAAATTATAAACAGTTAAGCCTCCACAATAAAGAGCTTTTACCGCAGATGTTATTATTAAACTATTCTTTGTATTTTGTACGCCTATAAGTGGCAAAGCCTGACATCAACAACTATAAACATGAAAGTTTGTCCACTGAACGAATTTAGAAGAAACGTTAATAATTTATAGTAAACTAGCTTTTGCCCGCGGCTTCGCTCGCGTTAGAAAGAGACAAAAAGTAGCCTATGTTACTGTCCATCCCTTCAACTATCTCCACTTAAAAAATCACGTCAATCCGTCGCTCCGTTTTGCCGTGAAAGAAAGACAAACAGACAGACAGACAGACAGACAGACAGACACACTTTCCCATTTATAATATTAGTATGGATAAATCACATGTGCTACATAATTATCATGCTATAAACCTACTACGGGGGCAAACACATACAAAAAAAAAACAGATAAATAAGTCCTTTCTAAAATGTGTACCTATTAATGTATGTGAATGGCCTTAAGTACTAAATACGGAATTTTTATTGATTTCTGTTATGACAAGCGGAGTACGGTGAACTATAATAATTCTCGGTTTTCATCGAATGAAGTCATTATATCGTTATGTCTATGCCTTCATAATCCATACTAATATTATAAATGGGAAAGTGTGTCTGTCTGTCTGTCTGTTTGTCTTTCTTTCACGGTAAAACGGAGCGACGGATTAACGTGATTTTTTAAGTGGAGATAGTTGAAGGGTTGGAGAGTAACATAGGCTACTTTTTGTCTCTTTCTAACGCGGGCGAAGCCGCTGGCAGAAGCTAGTGTCGTACAAAAGAGAATATAAAAACTAAGAAATACTTAGTACTTCTTGCTTTATGGTTGACCTTTCAATTTATAATACGGGATCTTTTTTTATTCAGGACGCAATAAGTTTTGTGATAATATCCCTTAGTCCGTTATACGGACTCGCAAAAATTTGGTAATATTAAGTACGTACCACATGACACTAATCTGCAAGATAAGCAGAAACACCTGCAATATAACGATGTACATAAACAAGTATATCTTAATTTAAAAAAACTTAAATGGATTGTGCATTCGATTACAAAAACAGTTTACGATGCGATTTCTGTCAAAATACAAAAGATATTTTTGTTAAGCTCACGATCTTCAAGAAACAAGCGCGTTCTCAGATGTAATTTGAAAGCGAATGACATAAATTCTTAACGGACAAACGGACAGGACAACTTGTACAAATATCCGATTACATACAAACAAAAAATAAAACATGTGTGGGCGAAATTTCATCTGGCGACCCCATTCTTGAATTGGTCAAGCCTCCTTGATGAACATAATTTTTATGCAAATGCGCAAGAGCATGTCGAGATTTCACAATGGAAGCCTCCGAAAATTAAACCTTAAAGCTCGTACCTAAGGTTAAGAATCATCTGACACGTCTTATTGACAAATGTTTCTTGTTAAAAATACATTTAAGAAGCGTTTTATCTACGCCTAATTATGTGAGTCAAAACTGTTACGATGTATATTCATTCCAAAGAGATTGTGGACCTATCAAAATATCTAATCGAGTACAAAAATAATGAGGCTGTTAGCCGCTTCATTTTGTTTTATTTAAAAAACATTTTGTGACTCGTTTCTCTTGCTTTATTTTTCATTGACCCATTTCTTCCTTTCATCTACAGAGCTGTATAATGGGTGTAAATATCCAGACGATAAATATAATTAAATAGCCTTGTTGTGAAGTTGAAACCACTGTATTGACCCTACCGTATAATATAATTCTATGGGGGTTGCTGTAATATGGTAAAACTGTTCAAACTTTAGCTCTATAATTGGTTAAGTTTCTTGGGTTAACATTTAGAATGGCAATGTTTACGGAGAATATACTCTAATGTATGTAAAGAGGGTCTACCTATATGAGGGTAGGATGGGATAGGGAAATTTTCGTAGAACTCATCAAATTACGGCACATGTTTGGCAAAAAAATAAAACACAAAGTTAAATGAATCTAACAAAATAAAAAAAAATACTAAGGATATTTAAGATTAAATCATCTCAATAAATAACCAAGAAGCTCCAACTAAAAGCAGATGTGACACGTAAAATTGAGCATCGCTTTCGATATTGAAAACACTTTCCGTCGCATCATAAATTCATTCAACAAATATGGTCACAAATCAATACAAAGTACACCACAAATATGGTAAAATTTCACTCTTGCTCGAACCAAGTCATTATTTTACCATAAAGTGATATTTTGAAGCAACAGCCTCCACTTTGGAAAGTGGCTCGTGACAAAAAGACCAGAAGAATGGTCACGCGAGCGATGTTTATGTCGTCTAATATTGTGGTATAGGAATATTGTGTTCGAATGGTTTTATTGCTTTTGTGTGGTAGGCTAAAGTTTTCAATTACTTAGATATATTATGTATGCCGTTTTATGCAGAATAACATTCATATATACATAGTAGGATGACTACAAGAGTTTTTCGTGTTGCAGGTATGTCTTGTAGTAAAAAAAGTAGAGATATTTGTGCCTATTGAAATGCCATCAATTATTTTAACTTTTTCAATCATGGTACTTATTCCGTCAAGTAAGAAATTGGAGTTTCCCAAACGAATTATTTTTATCCAACTTAAAATACAATAAAGTGAAAATTTTGAGTTACAAGGAAGACTGGAGACGATTTAAATTAAAACGTTCGTCGAAACAGCTTTTGTTTCAACTTCGACTATTTCATTAAAACAGATTAATTTTATTACACAACCAAAAAAAACGCACACAGTTGCAAAGTTCTGCAGAATTCTTTGATTTAAGTGTTTAATTAAACAGTGAAATGAAACGTAATAACGAGTTTTAGTCGAACAATCATCCGTTTTTAATGCATCCACAAGTCTTTAATACGTCTGTGTATCATGGAATTTAAAATATCGTTCCGTGTCACGCACTACACGAGCGATGAGCACGGGTATGGAATAATAAATAATTATTCTGGCACTCATTATGGAATAATTACCATTAAATGCGCTGGATGCATTATTTATGCTCAATTTAATATGAGTTTGGAAAATTTAAAGTTAGTGTTATTGCGGAAAATCTTGTTTGACTTCCGAATTAATATTTTACCTAATGAACTTGTGTAGCTTCATCTATGTATCTGAGAAATGAATGAATTTACTCATTATTTTGTTGCAGTTAAGTATTTAAGCTAACGTGTTCTCAAAAATGTGTAATTTAACAAACAATTATGTTTTTACCGTGACGCAAAATCTTACTAAATATAAAGCTAGAGATATGTATATACAAATGTCAAATATAAATTTTTTTATTGAATTTATGGTACGAATCATCACACTACGACCATAAAGCAGCAATAAAATTTTTAATTTGTAATTGATAAAACTGCGGAGATATACAGCTAGTAGAAAAACAAGAAACTATTTCAATGAGATATCTAATATCTTCTAAAAGAAACTAATCCTGTGTTTTATGTTACTAATATACCAGCTAGCATAATAAATTGCAGCATTACTGAGTCGCATCGTCTACATAACTAGACGAAACCCATTATTTTATCCTGAAGCTTCACATCTTGCATAGATTGGATGAATATGTTGCACCACGAAGAAAAATAAAAACAAATGCACACACAACTTTGAAGAATATTTTCTTCACCCAACAAACTTGGGGGAAACTTAATAATATGTAGCGATATGCTTTCAAACCGTAATGAGTTCGAGAGTGCTCTTTCCTGTACGTTTATTTTGTGGACCATAACATATGACAGGACGATGAACTTTCTCAATATTTTTATCTCAGCTCTGAGAAACAAACAACTTGAAAAGTTTGCTTATAAATCAAAATTAGTGCTGAAAGAATAGAAATTGTATTTTTATAAAACAAAGAATATGCGTAACGTTTGAGATATACCAAATCTAAAATCCACTGAGGTCCTTTTACCTACTTTGTGTCTTAAACCATAGGTTTTCTTTGAGTTAATTTATTTCTATCAACTTTCATCCTTTATTTTACCATCTTAGAGGTTTAATTCTTAGTGAGTATCTACAGAAAAAACTGTGTGCATTTTTCACGGTTTTAGCATCAGTAGTTTCGGCATGTTTTAGTTGTACGTTGAGTACCAAAAAGTATTTCTCTCTACAAAACCATATACATGTCATATACAAAACCTACCTAATTTAGTAATTAAATCAATCAAAATATGTAAGGTAATAGATATAAATAAATAGTTTATAGTCTGAGCTTGCTTAGAGGGCAGAGACCTACAAAATACTCGAACATTAAACGCCGTCCAATTAACAGTACATTTTCACAGTGTAATTTTATTAGTGCCGTTAAGAAAGTGACTCAGAGCCAGGCTTCTGCATTGAGTCACCTCTGGCGACTTTCTGAGAAAGTGTACCTTATCTGGCATTAATTGGATAAATAATATCCATTAACAATCTCCATGGCGATAAGATCACAAATGATATTTATAGACAAAGTTCAAAACGCCTCACTCCTGTACCCTTTTCATATCGCACCATATTCAAGTTACGTAACAGATCTATACCGTAACTCGACCCTAACAATCTAAAACAAAAACCCATAACTCACACCCGCAAAATCACCTTTCTAACATTTTTATTCCCACATCCCGTCACATCACGTTTGATATAGTTATTTTTACAAAGGTAGTGCAGTAGGGGACAGCGGTCGGTGAACGTAACGTATTGGCGGGCTTACACGCGATCCCTTGACTGATTTATTGCGTGCGTAAATCTCCAATTTACACGACAATGTGTCTATGTATAGGTAGGCAAGCGATCTAATCGACGATAAGAATCAGGTTTATCCTCGTTTTTGGATTTGGCCGTAATTTGCTATGCCTGGTTAAAGCGGTTCGAAGAATGGATTGTTGAATTTTAAGTTTCATTTCATTCGTGCTATGTTGGTTAGCTGGATTAAAGTTTCTTATAGCTAACAGTTTGATCCTTATGCTACCATCTGAAACGTTCATTGTATTAAGTACAAATAGCAAATAATTCATTATTATTGTTTGGCTGACGTCTTCTGTAGACTAATCCCGAGTCAAAGGTTCAGTTATCACAGGTTGGGCATAGCATACAAAGTTTGAAAGTTGGTAGTGTGACGCCCCCGTGCTTCGGAAGCACGTAAATCGTTAGTTTTGGGCTTGATCTCTCCCCAACCTATTGGATTGCCGTCCCATCGGACTATGACGGACGAAGGAGTGCACCTGTGTACGTACACTTTAGTGTTCTTGAGTAGTTTTGTGTTATGGACATTATTTTGCTCTGAAGAACACAATACTTTAAACAAGTAATAAAAATAATGAGTAAGTAGCTAACGGACCTATACCATTTTCAAGCCAGTCTTCTACATTTTTTTTATAATAGATTAAAATTTGATTCCTACTTTCTAATGAAGCAATCTTTTAAAGCTTCCTGCTTTGCTGTGTCTGTGTACGCGTAGATATTTTAAACCACGAAACACATTTGAATAACATTTTTATCAATACTTAATTTCCAGAACCTGAAAAATAATTGCATTATGTAAAAACTTTTTGATAATTTAACAAAAACAAAAAAGCATCATATAATTTATTTACGCTACTGTCAACTGCAACAGTGGACAAGACTGGCGAAATTGCATTTTCATGTTGAACAACAATGATTATCC
The DNA here is from genome assembly GCA_033675125.1 of Athetis lepigone. NCBI lineage: Eukaryota > Metazoa > Arthropoda > Insecta > Lepidoptera > Noctuidae > Athetis > Athetis lepigone. The sequence goes on along the minus strand of CM066226.1, from coordinate 10,258,557 downwards.
TAGTAAAAGCAGTAACTTTAGTAAAAGCAAGGTAAAAGCTAAAAGCTCTTGGATCACTTAAAATTAATGAAAACCAACCTTTTGGATGTTTTCTTAGAGAGATAGAATCGCACTCCACGATCTGAACATTAAAACCCGAAACGGAAAACATAGTTACCAACAAGGTTACCGGATAGGTTAGGTATATTTTCGCCGAAATTTAATTAAGTGAAATCACTTTACCTCACTGTGTCAAAAAAACAAAATAGGCACAAGGGAAAATGCTTATTTTTACCCCCTAAAGAAAATAGAGTGGTTGCAAGTAAGCAAATTACTATAACCTAGGCAAATTCCTAGTATTGTCCGTGTCCCAACGCGTTAACGTTGGGGTTAATAAAATATTACCTACAAGTTATTAAAGTTTGAGGCTTGGATACCAGTTAAATTTTTAAACCGGTAGTACGTATTTGCCGCAAAAACCATTCGGTTTCATTCGATTTACGTGGTTTATTGTAAGGGTATCTGCGCATCCATACTAATAATATAAATGGGAAAGTGTGTCTGTCTGTCTGTTTGTCTGTTTGTCTTTCTTTCACGGCAAAACGGTGCGACGAATTGACGTGATTTTTAAGTGGAGATAGTTGAAGGGATGATGAGTAACATAGGCTACTTTTTGTCTATTTCTAATGCGAGCGAAGCCGCGGGCAAAAGCTAGTCATAATATAATGGTTTATGAACCATTTGCAAGTCTTCATGTCAAGCTTTTCATTCAATTTTTAAATTAATCAGGCCTTCTCTTTAAGTCTATGACATAGACTTGTAGTATGTAGACATATTCAAATTTACCACATTCTTGCACACATTTAAAATGAGACATTTGTAATGTGACCACAAAAGGTTTGTGGTCGATGAGAAATGGCCCATGCAGGGATATAAGCACGGTGAAATAGGTTAAGCCTCTATAACCCAGAGGTGAAGGTATCGGTTTGGTAGCGGAGATAGCAAATGAGATATTGTCCGTTTGAATACTACCTGCTTTAAGTTATGGTGAACTCCTCGCATCCTTCACTTCCACACTTTAAGTATTGGGAAAATAAGTAAGAATTTAGTATGTGATTTTTCTTTGTTATTGGGCAGTGTTTTTGGATTTTACCATTACTTATTATATTACAGCAACTATGAGTATAGAAGTTAGTGTTGTGACACTCCTGAGCGAAAATCACGTGAATCTGTTGGGTGTGATTAGGATGGGACAGACTGCATGGACCAACCTGATAACTGCCTTCGAAATTAAAAAAAGTAAGTAAAGTCCAATAGAGGTGGCAATGTAAAACAACAAACAAAATCTTAAATGTAAAATTCAATCACACAGTCTAAATTAACCATAAATAAAATTCTAATTTGTTGCCCTCCTCAAACCGCAAAACTAATAAAAATAAGCAGTATTCTGAGTTTTTTCGCTTAGTTTGTTTTTATTTATATACAAGTATTGAACGAATTAGTCCAGACCAAACGATTTGATTTGATCAAAATGAATATAAATGTAAGCATGTTTATTTGGTTCGTGTTTTTGTGAGCCTCGCCTGATCTGATAAGTCAAATTATTTTTTGTTCGTTTGAAAAGAATATATGACAAAAGACGTGAAATTGGATGTAAGGACTGTTTCTAACATAATGAATGTTTGTACGTAACGTAACATTGTTAATCACAAAGGACTTGTTTTCTAATTTAATAACAGCTGTTATTACGCTAACATTTTAAAGAATTAGGGCTTGTGAAATTACATTTGTTTAGACTCGTTATTAAACAAAAAGTAAAATGGGTAAATATTACTACCAATTTCTTTTTTTATTTTTCTTTTTCTTGTATTTCTTCCTTATTTCTACTGTTATTTATATTCACGCGTCCTTAGATACGTATGTCTCTTACCGAACACATATTATAAAATATTATTCTGTTCAAAGAAGTCGATTTGTGAACCGGTTCAGCTAAAATCCACATTCAATATTAGTGATGCTTTTGATGATGAAATACAAAGACTGACAAACCCCCATATTACTCTGTATTCCCGCCTTTGGTGTAAGCCGCAACCAGCGTATAAGATCCCTGCCACCCCTCTCACCTCTTTGGATTACAAAGGGTTAAGGGGTGATTGAAAGCTTCACCGCGGCTCTACTTAAATTGGTCGTGTTTACCTGAAGTACTGGTAAGCACATTTTATGTTTAGAATATAGTAAAGATGGATGTGTCATTTTCTAATACACCGTTTTAGCATTGGCAGGCAATAAATTCTGACAACTTTGTCACCCATAGGTAGGCAGTGGTAGGGGGTAGATTCTTAAATACTATTGAGTAAAATAAAATGTTTGGTCTTATAACAAATTTTATGTTATTATAAATCTTTTTAGTATCCTTTATTATGCCATAAAGTGTATAAGTTACTATTGTTGTTTAGACCCCAATAAAATTAAAAAAAAACATCGCATTGTTCTGTAAAAACAAACAAAAGTTATGCTTAGTGTTTTTGAAAAAGTCATCCGCTGTAGGCAATTCAGAAAATGGTAGAGTTGTTAGCGTCGACCTTTAAAGGTTAAATTACTCCCTTGATATTTTGGGATTATTTAAATCATTAAATGAAATTACACACCTACATAAACATAATATTTTTCAACTTAATATTTGTAGGTGTAGGCTTTAGATTTGCCAGTCCATATGATTCTATAAACAAAAAGGGACTAGCCCAAGTATTCACCGATGTTTGCTTACTTCTACGCTTTCGTAGGTCGTGCAGTGATGTTATGTAGCTTATACTATTCCTTATTGTTTAGGCTATCATACCCATAAGTACAAAATAAAATACCGAACACCCCTGTTTTACATATAAGCTGTTTACTTAAACAAAAAAAAACAGGACTTCGGTATTATTTAATTAGTATGGAAAACATAGCGCGAATTCGCGTTCCATATTTTCAATTTTCAAAATAGGAAAACAATGAAAGAAAAATATATTCTTCAATGAACGAACATACAAAACTCTTTAACTTGTCATTACCAACGATTTCGGACGTGTCGTAACCCGTACCACATAAACCAATTCAATTGGCATATCCATCAACCCTAATTCGTGTACATTATTTGCATTCGTGAAGCGGTAGCTGTCATCGAGCACAGTTTATGCAGGACTGACCCGTGTTTATAATAACTATGCAAATTATTCCGATATCGTCCCCAATCGGCCTCCGACGGGCTAAATTGAATTTGTAACTCTGATTAAGCCCCCTTTGAAATGCCGATATGTACGGACAAAGATTTTTAATGAATATTTTTTTAATTAACATTTTGGTGTGGATAAAAAGCTTATGTTGCTTCACGTATTGTTAGAAATTGTTTTTTGATTAAACTTTGTGTTGTGACTTCAAAAATACCTGTGCCTATTGTAACGTTTGCAAAATCTAGTTATTGTTAATCAACACTGGATTATTAGATTGTATTAATTAATTAGTCTTTGTGAAGGAGATCGTTTGGGGAATAACTAATATCGTACCAATCTCTGCCGCAAAGCAGCTCTGCGTTATTTTTTATTTGAAGGACCATACATTTACAGGTTTAAATACAGGAATGTGACGCATATCATCATTGGAATGGCAGACGAGACGTATGTTCAGATAAATATCTGCAGTAGTGACTGCATAACGTCAGTTTGTTTGCCATTTAATAACATAATAAAAAACTGCGTGTGTTCCCAATTAGACTTTTTTATTTGTTTAACTTTAAAGAGCTCATATAAACTCACAACTGAAATAACAACACCGTATAAAAGTTCGAACAACAAAATTGAACTAGCAATTTTTCCAATTCTAATAAATTAAAAGCTTGTATTAGTCTCGAGTCTACACTTTGTTTAAAATTCTGCAAAATAAGTACAAACAAACAAATATAATAACATTCAATTTTGTAAGTTAAAATCCAGGGATTTCACGTCCCTACGTAATAGTGTGGGCACGATCAGCCTCGTGGCACCCTTTAGTAATATTTGATACACACGGGCAGGCCGTTCGAAAAACTTGATAGGAGCTCATGTTTATATATACTAATCTATACTAGTATTATTTATACGACTATATTATTGAGACGCTGTTAAATCTGTTGCTGTCCCTATGTTATCCCTTTAGAGTGACAAAGACAGCAACAGGTTTGAGAGCGCCTTATAATTAAAAGTGACGTGAGTATTTAACGTCGAGAGTCGCAAGACGACTACCGGCCACCTTAGGCGCGGTTCTGCGGGTAGCTCGCCGCCCGGCTAGGACCAGGCCCGCGTCGACGGCGCGTTAGTGTTCCACGCGCGCCTTAAAGAGAAGTCAGCACGGGAAGGGCCCAACAGGGCCAACGCCTGCCGGGGTTGCGGAATGTTTATTAATAGTTACCGTGACCTCGGAACATAAAGGGCCACCGAAAGAACATGAGTGGTTTTTAGTCAGTAAAAGTCTGACACGCCCTCCCGCCGCAACCAGGACGGGAGCAGTCATTTGATGATTTCCCACCCACCAAAAAAAAAAGATTTGGCCACAAGCCTTTTAGTCTAGTTCTTCTTCTCAGCATGTTTCCGTCCACTGCTGAACATATGCCTCTTGCATGGCTCTTCACTATGTTCTCGATGCCGCGAGTCTAGTCCACTTCGGCATTGCCGTGTTTTTCATGTCGTCTGACCATCTGGCAGCTGGTCTACCATTACTTCTGCTTTCTGTTCGCCGTCTCCAAAAAAGGGTCCTGTGCGAATACCTGCTACATCTCTTCGGGACACATTCTCATTCATTTCTGTTAGTCTGTTACAGCTGAGCTATCGTTTTTGGTTCCGAGCAAACTGTAATTCCAATAGAATCCTCAATATAGCTTTTAGAATTTTAGACTTACTAGAATAGAGATTTTTTATACTACCTAGCTTATTACCGCGACTTTCTTTATGAGATTTATATACTAAATAGGCCATGGTCATAATGGAGCTGTTACTTCCACAGATTATCACTTACAATCAAATATATTCTTCTGTTCTTTGCCTGTTTGTTATATTTATATAACCTAGATAGTCAATAAAGCAAATCCATAAAAATATTTAAACGTACTATTCGCCATTTCCAATTCAGTAAAACGATTGAGTCGAAAGATTGACAAATATAATGGTTTTAGTTAGTTACACAACGGTCCCAATAAGTCCGCAAATCGTACAATCTGTGTGTTCAGTCAATCGTTACGCACATTCCTATAAGATTATACTAATGCCATTTTGATTAAAATGCAGTGCCTTTTTCAATATAGAATTTTACGCTTTGCGTGTTTTAAAGTCCTCCTGGGTTATGAGGGGAGACAAATGGATTTCGTCGTACCAAATGCTACAATAGTAATAACGATTAAATGTACACTTTATACGATTAAATGTATACTAAAAAGATTACTTATTAACTCGAGTTTATTTTTATATAAACTAGAAAAGTTACAGTGATGTCGATTTTATGGTTAAAGCCCAAAAGCTGTATTAAAGATAAAAAATTCTTCCTTATTTAAATCAATTTTACACCGATACCCAAACGTACATTAAGCTCTTACTCCAAGACAAACTAAATCAATCCATTTCAAACGAAAGTTGATTCTACCCGAACACACTTCGTAGATAGGCTGCACAAACAATCCCCGAACATTACGTTATCGCTCCGTCAATCAGGGCATTTCAAACAGTTCCTTATCATTGATTTTTCCTAACATTGATTGTTTACTGACAGGCCCGGTGTGCGATAGTGTCACAGTCAACCGGAACGATATAATGAGAGATACAATACGGCACGCCTTAGCACACACCTGCTAACGTAACCAGACCTCCAAATACACATCACTTGCCACACAATTAGGGATCAAAATAATCTGGACTTGATTAAAATTTAGATCCATGAGTTACTGAAGCGGTAGATTGTTTAACGATGTAATTGTTTCTATTATTAGGTAAGTGATATGTCGTATAGATTTATGTCATGTTGTCTACATTCTAGCGGTTCGTATCAAACTGGTTTGAATTAAGGACAGATTTGGGGGGTACTGCAATTAAGTCGAGGTGTAGTTACACATCGTGAGAATGCTTATTTGCAATAGATAATAATAGAATATTGTCAAACCACTTTGCTTTAACAGCCACTCTTTTCAATAGCTTCCCGAGAAATCTTTGCGCTTTCATTTCATTTCATCAATGTTTACCACTTGTACGTTCAATTTCTTCAAATATGATAAAGCTGCTGTTTTTATATTACAACGAAATACAGTTACACTCCGAATCGTAATACTGTGAGAAGGTATTGGTAGAATTCGACCTAATTCTCGCTTCTGGGTGGCTACCATTGTGACCAAACCGTCGTCTTCCAAAAACTCGCTAATTTGTTTGGAGGCAACCAAATTTCTACCTTCACCCTCGTGCATAAAAGGTTCTTAATCGTATAACTGGTTAGAGATGATACAAAAAGATAGCGCCGCGTAATCAACTCTCGAGTTTGGTGAAGGAAACGGGTAAAGATATGAAATTTTAATGGATATGCCACAAAATGTAAATGAAATAAACAGTAATCGTATGAAATGTTTGCTCCAGGTATACATTGTTGGGGTGGTTTCTTTAATGGGTCGAGTGAACTTGGGGTAAATCAATAAGTGTTGGCACTGTGTGAAACCGTTAATCTGGATCATGATTTGCATTTGGATATTGTGCTTTGCGATCTGACTGAAACAACATTAGAATAATCTATTTCCATTCCTGAATATGCGCATAGTCTCTGTCTCTCAAATTTAGAGCCTGCTATCCCTAGACTTGAGTCAATATCTTTTATATCTCTAACATAGTGTCTTTGTTTCGAATAATTTCTTATTGCTTAGTATAATAATTATATCACTTAAAAGCACTTCTAACGTAGGTATATATATTTATTTATCTGAGGCCAAGTAGTAACTAATATTGCTTTTGAGGTATTCAAGTGTCATTACTGTACCTGTATTAACATCATTGCGGTTGCATTATAAGAGATTTTAAGCATTTAACTTTGACTAGTGATATATGTTTACTTCAACTTGTCTTGCATAAGTACTGTCGATCATAGTTTTGTCTGCAGTTTTACATTGATGGAACTTAATATAGATAAGTCTGTTTGTCATATTGACAGGGTTCTAATTCTTATTAGAATTTTATCACTAAGATTTTTTGTCTTCTTTTCCACAACAACAAAACATTGTAAAAGACACAATAAAGATACATAATATTTTTACACATTTAATTAACAATTCATAACAACTTCATTGCGTACGCTCAATAGTCTAAAGATACGTTCAACACCCCTTTTTACATCCATAATGTTATGTGCATGAGAAATATGAATAACGAAACGCGTAAAGACATCTGTTCGTGTATGAAAACGGGAAAGGAGCAAAATTTAATATTGAATTAAGGCGTTACGTAGAAATCGAGAAAGGAGCAGAGGTGAAAATAAATCCTTGTGATATATGGGGGCCAAACTTAGGGCGTTGACAATTTTTGAGGTAACATTTTTATGTTTTCCCCTCTTGTGTGGACTCTGTTGTAATGTACTTTATGATTCGGAATACATCGTTTGAGTTTTAGCTCGGTGGTGATGCAATTTTGATTACACTGCGGTTGTGTGTAAAATCTTTATGTTTGTGTGATATTTACTTTACGTTTTAAGATTTCTTGCACTGAATAAAATAAATAAATTGCTAGTAATCATCATGTTTTTTATGTAAGAGTCGTCTTCCAGTCTAACTAGATCCAGCTGTATAATACTAGTGTTTTAGCGACTGCCCATCAGAACTACATTATCCAGTAGCTAAGTAAGCGACAAAAAAAAAAGTAAGCGACTCCTTTTTTTGGGGATGTCAAGGCTCCCTAGCTTCTGACTACACGCAATGACAGTCAAAGAACCAATTTAACAGCATTGCATGCTTTCCGAGGCATGAGATTTTATCAATGTTTAGACAAACTTACAAGGTTCATCACATCCCTAACTCATGCATAAAAGGTAAGGCTTTATTACTGGACCTTGACTTCAAGAAGAAAGCCTAAAAGATGGAAGATAAAAGACCTTGAAGTCAACAGAGAAGATAATTCTCATACTGATTGCGATTAAAGATTAACCCTGGATTTTTTGTTGGGAACTAAAATTAAAATTTAAAGACATTTAACTAATTATTCAAATGGAAATGACATCGAAGTCCAGATAACAGTAATTTTATTAATTAAATTAACATCACAGGGCCACAGCTTACTTTCAAACTGTAATTTACGGCCATAGTTATGTTCACTGGTTGTAGAACCAGGAAACGTAACACAACTAAATGATTGATGATGACTCAAACGTTATTTCATTACAGTTTTGAAACATTAATTTAACATGGAAGTTTATGTTACTTGTTGCCAAGAATGTGTTTGTATAGGGTAAGCGATTTCCCATCTTGTGCAAGTTATAATAAGGCGCAGAAAGAGAAAAATAAGTTAATGAGAGATTTTAATAACTAACTAGCTTTCGCCTGCGGCTTCGCCCGCGTATATTTCGATTCTTCTATGTTCCTTGTTGTCCCCTGTTTTATCCTTTTATCGTTGGCATTTTCAAAATTCCTATATTGGCGGTTCATACTCTTTACAAAGAACACACCTTGCAAGTTTCATGTATTTGGCCGAGCGTTGATGTATTAACAGTCAGTCAATAAGCCAGTCAGTATACCATTTTATATCGTTTAAGGGTCGTTTATGTAAATTCACATAATAAACTAGTTACTATAGTGAATGAAAAAGATTCTACGTAATAATTAACTGGCCTCTCCTGTATGAATTAGCGGGTTCGAATTACCAGCCATGTCTTAATTAATGTGATAAGCCAAATAAACATACAATATCTATCCAATCCCATACAAACGGTAGCTATCTCATTATCGCAACATAGTGTTTCAATATTCAACTGTCAAGTAAATTCCACATCAAAATTCCAATTTGTATCGCAAAATGTACCAAAATACAATTGGAGAACGCAACGGTTACATGACGATGTCATGAATAAAGCATATCGCACCAGGTCCAATTTTCCGACGGTTTACACTCCACGACTAATATCTTCCGACTGCACATTCGATGCTGGGAATAATGCTAGATAGTACTGACTATATTATTTAAATAAGCTTTTGGTAATTTCAGTTAACCATTGATTATTACGCAAAGCTAAAAGCTTTAATATTTAATAAAAAAGTTATAACATAATTTAATACTTATGGGATAACTTTTTTACAAAAGATAATGTAGCGTACGTTTTATACTAATGCATAAGCAATATTACAGGAAAGTTTTATCAAAATCCATTCGGCAGGTTAAGGTGAAAGAGTAAGAAACATCCATAAACACAAACTTTTCCGTTTATTGGTAGGATCTAGTTTACACATTGCCTCAAAGTGTACTAAACTGAATATCTATGGAAACGATTACAGGCAGTTTGATGGCCGACTGTTGCCATCGGATCCAGCCATAGATATCGGTCCTCTTCAGTAATTGCTTCGTACAGGTCAGGTGTATGGCTTATCTAACGGAAGGTGAGCCCAACATAGATAGAAGTTCGCTGAATTGCTTAATAGGCGTTTCGACTATTTTTGTCCATCGGCCGTCTTTCGAAACAGAAAGGTAAATAATAATTCAGAGGGGTTTTATTATTATTATACTAGTTTTAAGCTAATTTCGTATGGTCAGAATTAAATAAAAACTTTTAATTATGAACCTATTTAATTTTGAATTAATTTTCTACGCTCAGAATGAAAACTTTTCACTCCGATCGTACAAAATTAAACAATAATCGTATCGTTCTAAAACACCTCTAAAAACAAATTATTTGATTCTCGTTTCGACCGGAGCGGCTGAAACTCCTACTAAGCTGGCTGAATAGCACGCTTTAGTATGGGAATAATGCTTCCATGTTAATCCAACATGATGATGCCTAAGATGCTTCCCGCATTACGTACGTCGTAAAAATAGGGAATATTACTATTAGGATAAGTCGCAATTTTCCTTAGTACCGTTACAAATAATTCACTTCTTGGTATGTAAGCATAGTTATTCTGTAGTTGAGTTTAAAGGTGCATCATAAATAAAATAAAATCATGAATAGAAAGATAAAATAACGTTGGATATTGATTAGATAGATTTTTTATACACATACATTACTTGGTATCATTTCAAACTCTGTACTTATGTACCTAGAGAGTAACGTGTACTTAACAGACCATTATATTCTACGATTTCTGTAAAAGGGATTTAATGACATCTATCGCCCAACATGTGAACTACAACTGTCATAGATCGCGCAATCAAAGTCTGACATCACACCACACGTCAGACAGTATCCCACTAGACGTATTACCAACAAATTATCGGGCCATCATACCATTTCAATAGAAGATGGAGAACTTTACACCTTGTTCCTATTTCAAAAGAAGATGGAGAACTTTACACCTTGTTCCTATAACTCTTAAATGTTGAAACTTGATAAATATGTTTAAAACAAAGTCTTTTAAACGAAAATTCAATAAGATGTCACACTACACTCTGCAGCAAACTGAGAACAGTCTTTTTGAAATTGTTTTAAAAGCGTATCATGATACTCGTATTTATTTTCCATTTGAGCTTGAGCAAATAAGGTTATTTTTATTTCAGATCAAAAGTACACGTGGCTTCGTGTGTGGCTTTGGTCGGTCAGGAAAAACGTATAAAACTGCTTGAATAATTTCAACCATTACGTGGTATATATAAAATATTTAATTTTTATAACGTTTAGGTTTGAAATTCTTTTACAATGTCAAACAAGACTATGACAAAACATTTCAATTCAGAGTATCATTTTGTTTTTTTTTTACGACTTCAAAAAAGAAGATTGATGTTCATTTGTTACTTTTTTACCGATTTATTGGCCTCTATTGAATACTTCGCATTCTAAAAGCATTTGTTTACGTGCATGATTTGTGTAGTAACTTAAACTGAGGTTAGATTTTGCTTCAATCACAGTGTGCAAGCCGATACCGATCTTAACATATTCCAATTTTAGCACATTTTCGCGAGATCTAAGCACAAACGTATGCTAATCACGCAGTCTCTATTAAATCTGTCTCATTCACAGCTTCTCTATCTCAAATCAAAACAGAACCTTCTTAATGTGCTTTCTATTGAAAACAAAGTTATATTTGACTCGTTCACCCATTCCCCAAGGCGCTAACTTGTCATCAGTGTTCGTCGCCAGATGTTGCATGCCGATTCCCCTTAACAATACTAATTGAGTTTTGATCCCCTAAATGTGACTTAAAATATTCGGCGGATTAAGGTCTTAAGATGAAATATACTTTATGTGGTGATATTAAGTGGTAATTTAGTGTAATCTAGTTCGTTGCTATCGCGAGCTAATTCTCTATATGATTAGACACGTGATATTTTATTTTGATTATTAATGCTACTTCCAAAAATAACTATACGTATCTGAGTTTAAAAACACACATATCTTCAGGATTGTAGACATTGACACTGTCATTTTAAACTAGTAGAAATATAAGTCATTTTGTTTCTAGTCACAAAAAAACCACGAAGCCAACCCATACATAAAGTTGAGTTCGCATTTGGGCAAGTGACTTTTAAAATCATATAACTTATCTAAGTTTCTCCTCACACTGACATCGGTGAAAGATAAGGTCTTGATGACCTAGACTTATAATTTACATAATTCTAAATTCATCAATCCGTCTTCATCAATTCCGTTTCCTTGTCAGTGTGAGCAGATGCCCTTGTCAAACTGTGGGATAATAAACGGGATCAGTCCTGTCTCTCCTAAACACAGGCTACTCAGTAGCCTATATAGGAGTACAGCGCTTCACCCGCTTACCAGACTGTGTATTATTCTCATGTCCCAATGTATCTGTACTATAATCTGGTCCTTGTAAACAATAAATAATTTTATCTTTTATTTTATCTTATATCATTATTTTTATTTAAAACTCACAAAATCCTGAAAAGCTAAGAGGTAGATATCTCCCAATTTTCTTTTTCCACGCTTGGAAGGTAATTTGTGGTCCACAAGAAAAATTCATTGCCGAGCATAAAACTACTATTGTGCATACTACTTCACGGTATTTTCATTCCAAAGTAATAAGATCGTGGAAACAGCAAAGTCTCCGTTGTCTATGCAAACGGGTGAATTATGACTATAATTTTCTCGCCGAAAATGATCTTCGTGGAGCAGGATATACTTTTTATATTTAATCGCATCGATTAGACGAAGATGAATATTTTCAGCTTCCCCGTATAATTTACGATGGGAGTAAAGTATCCCTATTTTATTTCAACATTTACGAGAGTATCTCGTACTCCGTTTCTACACAATTAAATTTAATTAATACGAATAGTTCGCGAGTCGCACGCGCTAATGGCTTGAGTACGTCTGTTTTCACAAAGGGATATAAATATACTGCCGGTGTTCATGTCTAACGCAGTCTCTTGCTTTCCAACTGCTAAAGCGCTGTCCTACATTGCAATACGATACTCAATATTCTTGTTCATTTCCTTGAAATAAGTTCGCTTTACATTAAATACAGCTGCTGTAAAGTAATAAATCGTCTAAAGGCCACCATTTTATATCTTCTAGGATTTTATGCCCTTACTAATAATCACTGTGTAAAGTTATGCCATGAATAAAGCCTGTGTAACCATACATTTTTTGACGTATAAACCTGTCATAACTTTATGCAGCGATTATTAGTAAGACGCTTAGAATATAGTAATAGTAGTAAGACTATTAATATTGTTATTGCCTTTAACACCAGTACTATACAATGCTTAAAAAAACTGATGCCTAAAGGTTGTTATCGCCTCCTGTCATAGTCTTACATGCTCTCCAATATCCGACTTAAAACCGAAACGATTGACGCGAGACACTGCTGCACAGTGTTTCAGGGGTTCGATTGCCACACAGAACATCTATCTATACATATAATAAAATCGTAGGAAAGTCAAAAATGTACATTGAATATTTTTTAACATATAATAAAATCGTAGGAAAGTCAAAAATGTACATTGAATATTTTTTAAAAAGAATAGTTGGGGCGTGATCTACAATTGATACCGAAGCCAAAAATATAGTTTTTAGAATTTTTGTCTGTTTGTCTGTTTGTCTGTATGTATGTCCGGGATAAACTCTAAAAGTACTGCATGGATTTAGTTCAAATTTTGCAGGGATATTACTGAGAGGTCGGGTCAAAACATAGGCTACATATTATCACGCTATCACCTACGGGAGAGGAGCTGGAGCCTTCTCGCTGACGACGTCGCAGCTATCTTTGGAAGTACTCAACGGATTTCAATGATTTTTTTTTTGTTGTATAGGTATTAAGTCCGGACGACATATAGGCTATAACTTATCCTGGAAACTTGAACCCCTGGTGCAGGACCGCAACAGACCAGCTAAACTATAAGAGATACAAAAATGGTATCATAGCAAAAATTGCTTCACGTGATAAGCAATTTCTGTTAAGAGAATACACTTGAAGATCTGGAACACCTGTGGTGGAACTCCATGAGCCAAGCTAAACTATAACATATATAAGCATGACGTCTTAGCAGGAGTTGTTCAGCTTGATGAGCACTCTCTGTTGACGTATAAAAATTGAAGATCTGGAGCACCTGTCGTGGACTTCCATGAGCCCAGCTACGTACACTATACCTAATATATATAATCAAAGCTATCACTGATTTCAATGTATAAAATAACTTAAGCTGGGAGTACCTCCACACGATGAAGGCGGAGAAACATGCATACAAACAGGTCGAATAGAGAACCTACTTTTTTTGAAGTCGGTTAAATCCATTAGTGTTATATTCCCCAGAATGTAACGAACACTTTACTGAAAATCGTATCAAAATCAGCTCAGCCAAACACCCATACAAACAGATCGAACAGAGAACCTTTAAGTCGGTTTAATGATGATGATCATTTCTTCATCAATTTCATGTTTTTAGTACTGACACCCTCGCGGAGGCGAGGGTCAGTGACAGTCAACAGTCCGAGGACTTTTTCCGAGCTTTAAGGCGTGCTTCTGAAGGTGAAATCGAAGCAACTGATGAACGCGTGCTGAACATCTGTCTTAGTTCACTTCAAGATGTGGTTTTTTCAATCGGCGGTAAACCACTGCTAGAGTACGGGTTACCAGCTCCCAGATCATTACCGCATCAAGACCGTGGAAATCGGGAGTACACCGCCGAAACCAATTACGATTCGGGTTTAATGACCACTATCCGAAATGACCACGTCACTAGGTTCACCTCAGAGCAAAAACAAATATATGATACTGTTCTGGAAAGCATTGGGCTCGACCGGAGTAAAATGTTTTTCCTGGATGCTCCTGGTGGAACAGGGAAAACATTTATTATCACTGGTATTCTTGCAGAGGTCAAGAGGCAAGGCAAAATTGCCATTACTGTCGCATCGTCAGGAATCGCTGCTACGCTGCTTCCTGGTGCCAAAACAGCGCATGCCATGTTCAAAATACCCATAGATTTAGAAAGTGCCGAAATGCCTGTTTGTGGGGTATCCCGTAACAGTGACAAGGGACATGTGCTCAGGGATTGCTCTCTGATCGTATGGGATGAGTGCACGATGGCTAATAGGAATATAATAGGATAATAGGAAAGCAGTGGAGGCCGTGAACAGAACCCTGCAGGACAACCGCAGGATTGAGCACTTGATGGGTGGTGTTACAGTTCTGTTCAGTGGTGATTTCCGGCATACACTCCCTGTGGTGACGCGGGGGTCTAGGGCTGACGGGGTGAATGCTTCGTTGAAACGATATTCGTTGTGGTCACAAATTCATAGGCTGCGTTTGACCATCAATATGCGAGCTCAGCAGACGCTGAAGGCTGCGGGTGTCGACCTCAGGACGAGCTGCCTCTCACACGGGCCTGCCACTCCTAATTCTCTGTATATTTTGGCTGCTGAGAGAAAAACTACAAACGTAGTTTTTTTAATATTTTTTATATCGTGGAATGTAGAAAAAATTGGTCAAGTGCGTGTCAGGCCACGTATAGAATAGGGTTCTATAACGCGACACATCGCATTAACAATTAAACAACGATTTCATCTGAGCCGATCATGATTTTTTTTTCGAACCAGTCGTTTATCTTTAAGAGAGGGGGGAGATTATATTATTGACAAAAAATCGCTTGAACGTTAAATATCTTTTGTTGTTTGTTTGTCTGTATGTATTTCCGGGCTAATCTCTAAAAGGACTGCATGGATTTACTTAAAATTTTGCATGAATATTACCAAGAGGTCAGGTCAACATAATTGTAAGCTACATATTATATATTATCACGCTATCACCAACGGGGGCGGAGTTGAAGCCTTTACGCAGACGACGTCGCGGGCAGCAGCTAGTATAATATATTTACATGGCCTACCGATAGTTTTTTGTGTATTCGTGTATGAGAGCTTTTATGTTCGTAATGTGCCGTGCCCACGACAAATAAGAAATAAATAGAGTCAGCTCGTCCTTTACGAAAAAAAGCCTAAATATTTTAATTTTCCGGTGTAAGTAGACAGTCTAATGTATTCTGTAGGTACACCGTGAAACGGTGACATTTGATGGGGGTAGTCCCTTTGAGGTTTTGAGTGTACCATCGAAACCATCGCACCTAATTTGGTATACGCATGTATTAACCTTGTTTGTCCGGTGACTCGGTAAAACCACACACAAATCTCAATGGAATATTTAATTCTATGTAGAAGAAGGTTCTATGAAAAACACTGGACTTTAAACTTTGACGGGCTTGTTGGTCTAGTGGTCAGTGACCCTGACTGCTAAGCCAGAGGTCGTGGGTTCGATTCCCACCCAGGACAAACTTTGTGTGATGAGCATAATTGTTTGTTCTGTGTCTGGGTGTTATTTATCTATAATATGTATGTATTTAAAAATTATATAAGTATGTATATCAGTTGTCTGATTACCATAACACAAGCTCTGCTTAGCTTGGGATCAGATGGCCGTGTGTAAGATGTCCCAGGATATTTATTTATTTATTTATTTATTTAAACTTCACTATTTATTTTTTAATAAACTGCTCTTCAAAGCAACTAAATTATTTATCGTCTAGTGACTTTGTAAGTTACAAACTATATAAATTAAGGGCCTGTTTTAAAATCATCATAATAAGTTTTGATAAAACGTAATTTGCAATTATGAATTTTATGAATACAGTATGATATAATACATCGACATTTCAAACTTCAGTATTCCGAGATATAGTCCTTGATAGGTCAATTCGGTTCCCAGAAGCAAGTCATACTTCAAGTTACTGCTCCGCTACCTTAGTTTATAGTGTGTCATCCTGTATCCTATGTGCTATTCTATGTTGCTGTAGTTTCAACAAAACCTTTTTAGTAGTTTTTTTGTAAACGGGTTACAAACACCGATAGTGATTGTTAGTTTGCAGACATGTAGCCCGCAAACTTTCTCCATCGTAATAGTTTTAAGACTTATCTCATTAGAAGGATTTTTTTTAAATAAATTAATGTAATTAAAAACAAGCCTAATTTTAAGCGAGGGTCTCGTTTCCATATACCTAGTAGGCTAATTTTAAGAATGTTTAGAAACCTAGTAATTCCCTGAATAAGTTCTTGTAACAGCTGTTGCCTTTATTCCTGCGATGAAGAAACTTTCCTTATTCATAACTTAAGGAATTGTTAGAATATTAAAATTCTTTATGCCAAGTCGAAACCTCCCTTAACCGCGCGTCTCCCATGTGGAGTGAATAGTGAACTTTAGTTAATATTTCCCAGTTATAATGAACGCCGACTAAGCAGTACAGTTCGGAAATTTTCCGCTAAGAACAAAGAAACTTACAATTTATAGAACATCTGGCCTTCCGTTTTGCAACAGTGTGCAGATTTTTTTTCTACAAAGGCGTACGTTTTGCACCGTATTCATATTTTAGCCTTCTCTAGTGTTATTTTTAAGGCTGCCTTCGCGATAATCACGGAAGTTACGTGTCCAAAGGGAACTGCTGTATCGTAGTTTTGCTAGTAGGTCATATTATTATGATGAGCGAACTGATATTTTCAATATTGTATTAAGAGAACTTTAAAAAATACTGCACATTTTCATTCATGGTTGTATTTTCATTCATTGTTGTTATTATAACACAATTTATGTATTACTTGTGTGAAAAGGTCGGATAAAAAGAAAATAGTATCAGCTTTCTCGTGCACTGGCCCGCTGTTAGGCAAAAGCTTTACCTACGCAGAGATGACACAAACATTGACTCACCACGCTTGCTTAAGACGGATTGGCGACTCTAGGCTTATTTATAAGTCCAATTTTTCTTCTTCAATTTGTGTAATATCTAATATTTAGGTAACCTCGAAAAACTACTCGTAATTGCAATTTTTTAAAATTAATCCTTATAATATTAAATGTACTTATAACATTTCTACGCCGGAAACGGTAGTGCATGAGAACAATACTGTGTAACATTATAACATCTGTAATACCATATACTAAGAAATAAATTCTATTCTATTCTACTGTCGTTAATTGAAACAGTCATTTTAACTGGTCCATTATGACTTATTAAGTACGCATTAAATGGCCTTAAAGAAGCATTAAATCAAACACTACAAGCGCTTACGAATATAACATGTAGTAACTACTACTCTTGATAGAAGAAGAAAGCAATATATAACTTAGGCCCGTCTATCTATAACTTCAAGCATACTTATACGTACCAAATTCCTTTTACTTAAAGATAAATTTCTTAAGCAAACTATTTCACACAAAGTTGGCGTTCCATCGAAGGTCTGGTTTATTTTGACAGAATCTCTCAACATTTGGCGAAGGGATCTAGTGATAAGCGTAAAATCCTCTCGGCCCAATGTATTAAATTCTGAAGTAATCCTATCTGTCGATACATTTGATAGAAGATTTTGTGGTAGAGTTTTGAATAGGTTAAAGGTTATTTTATCGAGTTTGTTTGGTATTTTTTGTGACTGAATACATAAAGGTGAAGGTCACTATCGTGTATGTGTTTACTTGCTATGTGACATGGTGATAGGTACACGACTGGTGAGTAGTTATTACCGTTTACTGCTATCTATACTGGATATAAAATAGCTGAAAATATTTTTTGTGGTTTTAAACACGGTGATTTCTCGAACGACCAGTCGAATTGGACAATTTTTTTAAATAGGTACATTTATAAATAGTATGGGTTACATAACACTACTTTATTAACAAATAGGCATAATAATAATGTGTTGACACAAAATGTTTTTAGATCAATTCGATCTTTATTAATCTTAATATATATAAATCTCGTGTCACAATGTTTGTCCTCAATGGACTCCTAAACCACTTAACCGATTATAATAAAATTCGCACACCATGTGCAGTTCGATCCAACTTGAGAGATAGGATAGATTAAATCTCAAATTATAGTCGCAATTTTAATTTATTGCTAATTATTTGTCTGTTATTATTTGACAGTCACAATTAATTTATTAGTAGTTGTTGATTTTGGAATGTTTTACATTGGATCTGACAGACGGCGGCAGTGTCAAATTTTAAATAATAATCACTTTCAGATGTCATAAACATAAACAATGATATTAAAAAGGTTCTTTAGGAAAATGCGTAGCAGTACTTCTTAACATGTCGGCGCTACTATCGCAGTGTCAAATTTTAAATAATATTCGAATTTTAATTTTAGTCTGTCCCGACAGTTAGCGCTGCGATCAAATTAAAAAAAAGTTTTGTTATCATTGTGTTATCTATTATTTTGTTATTATTGTGTTTTTATTGTGTCATCTTATATCTACCCGTGCGAAGCTGGGACGGGCCGCTAGTATTTTTATAAAATTAAATGATGGAACATTAAATAAAAATATCTATAATTTAAGAAAAATACTTTTACCATTTTTTTCCTTTACCCCACGCCTACTTAAGTTGTTAGAAGCAAAATGAAACAATATTACGTGATATAAAATTTCACAAACATATCTACAAGGGATAATCAATTACCGCGACAAGATACCGAACTGCCAAAAAGCAAATTACAAACAAATTCCATTGCCAAAAATGTTGCGACATTCAATTATAAAGTCGTATGATGAATGGGTATATTAATGTTCATGGTCGCAAGTGGAGGGCGTCTCAACATCGCACGGACCGTTGCCGTTGCTTGCAACTGAGATGCACCGCACAATCCTGCTTTATGCCAGACAATAGTGTGAGGTTGATCCTACTAAGATTTTGTGGGAAAGAACAAAATTGTGAATTGAGATTTTGTTATTGGTCAGCTTAGTATACCTACTGCACTTAACAGCCAAAAAGAAGGTCTTAATAATACATAAGGAGACTTGTGACCCTGACATAGTCGGCCCTAAACATTGTCTACCAGTCAATCCAACAAATTGAAAAAGCAAAGTGAATTGTGATTTTATTTTTAGTCACGTCAGTAAGCATTGACAGCACTTAACAAGCAAACAAAAAAAGTTGTATAATAAAAAGATAACTTTAGACCGAACTTTTTTTGAAACACGATTTGCTATGTATCTGTTCATACTGCCACAATGCATTTTTAAATCAACCAAGAATGCCTATTTTTTGCGAAAACTGATTTGGAGAAAGATTTTTATATATAATGACTAAAATATTTAAAAGAAGACATTGTAAAAAGTCAGTTCCGTATTTTTTTCGTTCCCTGATTTTCCTGTCATTTATAAGCAACGGGACTAGCCCCTTAAAAGTATTTCTGTATCCGTATACCTACATATACACGGAAAAAAACGCAGGGGGGAGAATAAGCTGATTCGCACCACAATCGGCTTGTGTTTTTACTTTTTATCTCTAAGTTGTTGCGTTAATCTTTTGCTTTTCTAAACCGAGTGGTTTTTGAACTTTTAATTCTGAAATGCAGGAGTGCTTAAAATTGTGGTTTACTGACATAAATCTGATTTGCAGTTCAACAGACGCAAATTTTAAGGTATGAATTGTTATGAACACTAGTGATGTTGTTTGGTTAAATAAAACTCTATTTATGTTAATATTGTTTTTGCTTATTTTAAGTCAATTATGTGGTCAGTGTTTCTTATCTGGAGTTCTACAAACAAATTAAACGGTCAATGGTCCTCAACTGCTTAGTTGAGGATCATGTTGGCGGTGCTTTCTTAAGAAGTAAGATTTGTTTATATTTCTTCTTATTTTTTCTTTTAAATGTTATCAGGAAAATTAATACCTATTACTATACAACTAAACAGAATACACTACCACCATTTAAAATACAGTCCCCAAACTCGACAGTTTCTCTAAAAATGGCCAGCGCGGAAAAATTTAACCACAACGCCAAGAAATCTCGAGGCTGGTTGTCAATAACAATAGCTACACTTTGTCTTGCTACGTGTGCAATCTGAAATCGCCTCCGTTCCCTATAACACGCCAATTCTGTTGGCCAAACGAGCTGTGAAAGCATGCTATTCACGTACACACGTCCAATCCGCCCTGCGGTCTAGACAGTACTGGCACTGTAATTTGGAAGGGTGGTCCTGATGTGATATCAATAATTTTGAAATATGGCTGGTTGGAATTTATGTATAGACTATAAAAATTTGGGCGGTACCGGTGTTTTTGCATCATGTGAGGATTACAAATGATTTATCTTACAATGCGCAATCGGAATTTGACACGACGTAATAGAACACTTGTCTGGTCGGAGGAATCTCCCTTTTCAATGACGAGGAACTTTTCACTCTGTTCCTCCTTGCTCTAAATTCTTTAAAGTAATTGCCCGTAGTATCCGCGCATCAGATACAAGAATCCAAGGCTACATTATAAAGATCACGCATCATCGTAACGTATTACAAATACATCAATCTGATGACTCGTGTGTTTCTGACAAACGAGAGGTTACACGTTTTCGACGAAATTCTAAATATTCCATTGAAAAAATATCGAACGAATTATTATTCCAATGGAAACCAATGCATATTTCTTTTTATAATTTGCAAAATCTACATTAATATTCTGTACTCGAGTTACAAAATTAATGTCTGCCATAATCAATACTGAATAATTATTCTATTTCGGCCCCACAGTGAAAGGGCGCGTGCTATGTCATGGTGGACTTATCGCGTTGGTCGCGCGCCTGTCACTGGCCGTCACAGCCCCGCCGACCGTTTAAACACAATAAATTCAAACATGGAAACTTGAATTGTGTTTCTTTTTTAAATTGGGAACCATTGTTTTTAGTGGAACAATTTTTGGTACCTCACTAAAGTTAATGATGTTGAAATTAATATTTTGTTTCTTGTAACAATGAATAATTTTATTTATAGGTCTCTGAACTTTACAGTTATATAAAAACTATTTTGACAGCTCCTACTTACCAGACATAATGAGTTGTATGGTCAATGAGTATTTGATCTGTTTTTTTTTATGTTTTAAACGCACCCGCAATATAGAATCAAAAAATTCTTATGTAGGGCAACGCAATAAAAATACTAATCCTAAATAAAGCCTGTACATCTATTGTTCTATAATTATTTACAAGAAACTTCCCTGAACCAGTATAGCAATGTAAGCAAGCAGTGTACTTACATGTATCTAAGGATAGTGTTAATTTAGACGTGTTGTGACAAGCAATTATTTTACGTACATAGCTCCTTTGCTAACAACTTTGATTGACCCTTTGACAACATTGGATGAAGGTAAATTATTACCTACGCGGCTTCGTAGACATCGGACCACGTGTTGCGGCCTAACATGTTAATGTGGTATGTATGTACAAGCTACAAGCCTTTATTACGGGCAACCCTATTTTATGTCGTGTGTTTAACCCCTTATAATCACATAATAAAAGTTAAAACAATTTCGCTTAATAAATATTATTTAAAGTATTGTTGACAAACGTTTATCGTGGCTTGACTTTACAATAAACAGCAATTATAAGTAAAAGGAAAAAAATAACAAAATTGTCTAAAAAAAGTATGCTAATTATCTTCTTACTAAACTAAAGTTAAATTCTTCTAGGTTCCCGAAAATTAGTTTACGAAATTATGAAAATTTTAATACTTTAATCCATTAGTACCTACTTAGATTGAAGTTTTATTTCGGTTTCTCAGAATTGTTGTACAAAGCAATTGGTTTTTGAATTTATGATTATGGTAACAGTAAAAATCCATTACGGTACTTAAAGCATTTATTTGGTTTTCTCAGAATTCTTTTACACCGCAATTTTTTAACTTACGTTTACGCTACATGATACAAGAAATATTGAATAAGTACTTACGTCTTGTATGTATGGCTTTAGAAATATTGTGCTTCTCTACAATTTTTTCAAACTCAAATCTCCAAGGAACAAAGTTACCTATAATAAACAAAGTGGTTATATTTTAACTCTCCGAATCCTACGTAAGTTCGCAAGAAACTTCTAACTTGTATGCAAGTCTGAAGCTTATTTTCTTTGTAATTTAAAATTTCCCAACTGCATGTGCTAGGTGTTCTAACTTGTTCTTGTTTCGCCGGCGCATTTAATAAGTTATGTTGTACAAATATAAAGAAATATTTGTAACGTACAACTTTGTTGTGTTGATTGTGGAATAAAAGTAAAGTGAGTTGTTTATGCTACTGCAAGTACGAGTGTTGTGATACGAATTTTATACGTTGGTACGCCTTGCAAGTTTCAGTGTGCTTGAAATAAATGCTGGTAAAAATTTTTGTTTGATACGCTTGATAATTTAAATATAAGTTAGAAATTTATCTTGTTCATTATAGGTACAATCTACTTTAGCTAATATAGTGAATTAAATCCGAACTCGAAGCACCAAACCGACATTGATAAATTTTGATGCAATCCACATTCAGCCAATCACAATCGAATCAGAAAGCTCAATTTAAAAATGAATTTAGAATTTTTGAGTGTTCGGATTTTAAACGGGGATCAGAGTAAATCCTCTCCATAAATAACCGTTAGTGAAGTCATCAAAAGGGTAGCTCCGCTCAGGGCGAACCATGTCATGTGAACCTACCATCAATCTTAGACCGGTCGCTCGCTGCACGCATAGCGTAACACAGGCTCGGATTCTAGTGGTTATAAAACAGCGAATAAAATACTGCCACTAAAATGTGCCCAAAATAACAATTGTTCACACACGACGCGTATAAAAGTTAACGAGCATTTCACGTTGATATTCGACACGGAAACAGGTATTTTAAAGTCTGGGCGGCTTTTGTTTAGAGTTAATTTTTAGTTTTACGATATAAGTGCTAAGCTGTTCCGTGGTCGGTAATTCGATTATGGGTTGTAATTTTCAAATTATGTTCTAGTGGTTTTGTTAGTTTATTTTTGTAACTATTCTGGTGAGTTAGAAAGTATGGATGATATTTCTGCGATACTTTCTCAAAAGCCATGGTGTTACTTTTTGTAGGTTTTTTAGATTTTGCTGAATGATAATGACA
The DNA here is from genome assembly GCA_033675125.1 of Athetis lepigone. NCBI lineage: Eukaryota > Metazoa > Arthropoda > Insecta > Lepidoptera > Noctuidae > Athetis > Athetis lepigone. The sequence goes on along the minus strand of CM066226.1, from coordinate 10,235,018 downwards.
CTTTTATGTATTAAATTGGAAGTCTGCTTAACTTCGTTTATTAGCCTTACCTTTATAAATATTTCAAAAAACGTAACCCTAATTTTAAAAATTCTGTAAATGATTTTTGGTGACCTGCTCCCCGCTCCGCTTATCACAGTAACCACAGCTACCTCTAAAGGCTCGAAACGGCTTTGTCTCGCGTCTAGACTCGTAATCCATTATTACAGACGCCTTCAAGCCAGGAAGTAGGGACGGAGCGATACTTCTATACGCGACACTTAGCATATTTACAGTACTGATAAATGTTGCATATTTATCCTACGTTATCGTCCTTTAGACGTGAATAGAACTGTTGCATTTTTCTTCCAGAAAAAAAGGAACTAAAAAACGTAACCGTTTTGGGTATCGTGTTAGAAACGTTTTAGAGTAGCAACTGTTGGTTTTTCGTTTTTCTTCGCGAATGAATCTGTTTTGCATTGACTGTATAAATACTAACTAATACTAATATAGGTTAACGAGTTCATCATTCATAACATAGAAACTTCGAGGCGTGTTCCGTTCGAAATTCTATGAAAACAAAAATTACTTTCAAGAAATGACGTGCTCCTTGTTACCTGACTTAATGAGTAAATTACCTGTTTGACTTGTTTTTTCTGGTATCGTAAATCAGGGTCTGTAATGTGCACCACTATTAAATTCACATTTATTTATTTATTAAAATACAGTGCACATGTTAATAAAAAAAGGATGATGAAAAAGTGATTATTTAAATCACTTTTTCCAAAATGTTTGATACTAGCTACCAAATATCAACAATTGTGTTGTGAATGATTGAAAAAAAAAAGAAAAAAGTAATCGTGGCATTCATTTAAAATTTTCATACGGGAATGTGACTCCACATTGTTCTCTCGTGCATTCAAATGTACCTAACAATGGAAAATTTAAAATAATCGAAGGGGTGCGTTGGTACCCATTTCAATAGACCTTTTTATGGTGCAATATCGGGAGTTGTTTTGCTTAAGCCGCCATTAGTACGCCTAATAACTGCGAGGGCGTTAGCACAACTCCCCTTGACTACCACCTGATCAAATTATCATACATAACTCGACTTATTGTCGACTGAATTGGTCATTATAAAGTAATGTAGTTTGTTTAAATACAACTTTCCGGTGGCGTTTCGTTTCTGTTTTTTATAAGAGGGGTTCCACATAATTTATTGCTCTCAAAGATAAAATTTCCCTAATGGATATTGTTCACGAGACAGAGTGGTCTATTTTATGCGCATTATGTGTACACGTAACTAGCCCCGACATTTTTGGGGGAAGAAGGATTCTTTTTTTCAATTTCACTATATAAATGGGATGGAATTGCGTTTTGTGAACAAAGGAGAGATAAAAAAGTTGATGAGAAAATAGATGAAACTGGAATTGAAGCTATCTTAGTTTGGTTGAAAATGTTTTAATTGGACTTTTTTGTACAGGATCCTTTCTAAGCCGACTGTGATGAAATCCGTGTGCCTGATGTTCTATTTCATTAGGTAGAAGATTAGTTATTCATCGAAAACTATAGTCATGTGTGAATTCGTGTAATCATATTCCAGTCTAAGCTTATTTTCAAGAAAACTATGTTTCAACAATTTATTACATCTTTAATTACCAAGAGTCTATTTGTCCTTTTTGTGTTATGTGGTGTACAGTAAGATATTGAACAAAACATGAACAAACAAACATTGTTTTAAATACAATTTATTAACTTCTCGATTCAAATTAAACTAACTCGTTTCAAAGTTTCAAACCAATCCTAACAACATTGCAGAGTTAGAACAATTTATAAAATTGAACATAAAAGTGAACTAAGTGAATAAAAGTCGAAGCAGTACAGTTTAATAATCTATCTACTACCAAAACTGTTTTATTAAACTAAAAATGATATTTTTCTTCAACTGTTTTTCGTTCCAGAATCAATTACTTACCTAGAATATTGAAAAACTAACACGTAGACCTTCTACAAAATAACATGATTTCAATAGAAATATCGCCTCTTTATTACTGACAACTGTTCACGTCAAACATAGACATTGATAAAACATGAATGTAAAAAGAAAACAAGTCTCTAAAAATACAAACCCAAACTGGGCCTAATCCAAGTATATTTTTATGAAGAATAGCATAATAAACTATTTATTTTCATTTCATATTACGAGTGCCTCTCACGTCCTAAGCCCTAATGTAAGCTGTATAGATGAAACTCACGTAGACAACTAATTTAACACATTGTCAAGACTCCCCTCACTCCATAGTGCATACTCTTCTAAGAAATTGAAACGTATTGTATGAACTTAGAGCCGAGTTACCAACATTTCTTGGAGTCGAAAGTTGTGGGAAAGACTGCAAGTGAATAATTAATCGCTTATAGGTAGTGTGCTGTTAAAACTAATGATTCTTGTGCGTGATGTGTGTTCTTTATGCTTAGTTACATCATCCTTGGTTTTAGTATTTAGTAGCTAGAATTAATCGTCACTCCAGGATTTGTGTTTAGTAAAGAAAAGTAATTCAATTGATTTACAGGGTATACCGCCGTTTACCCGAATTTTATTTGCCCTAATTTCATTTGCCATAATAGTCAACAGCCATAATATCATACGACATAATACTCATTTGCCCTACTCTCATTTGCCATATTAGTCACGTGCCAGAATCATTGTTTCCCATAAAGTCACTTACCATAACATCATTTGCCATAATCATTGTAAGCCATAATTATCACATGTCCTAATTATCACATGCCATAATTATGATATGCCATAACATAATTTGCCATCGACATCGGGTGTATAACGGTTGTTTATATCAAGAGAAATTGGATGCAATTGGGAATTTAGGGCACCCCGACTCGGACAGGTTAGGTTAGAAGGAGATGGCGGGGTCGTGTGAGCGAGCGAAGCGAGCGAATAGACCCCGCCATCCCCTTCGTGGTTATTTTTTTATAAACCACACAGAAGTAGGAGCCCCGCGAAGCGGGGCTCCGTCGACCTAGCCCACCATCAACCATGCACAGAAAAAAAAAACCATTACGGGGCTTAAATATTTGTCTAATACTTGTTATGCCATTTAAATATTATGCCATTTAAATATTATGTCTAATAATTATTATGGCACATAAAATTATGGCAAACAATACTTATGGCATTCGTATCTTATGGTATCTAAAATTCGGGCAATTAAAAGTATGTCATATGTCTTTTAGGGCAAATGAAACATTCGGGCAAATGAAATTCGGGTAAATGAAATTCGGGAAAATGATGATTATGGCATATAATCTTCGGGCAAACAATAGACAACCGATTTACAGTTCTATTAACACATTACTGTATACATTTTATTTTAGTTAAAATCAGCCCTGAATGCGTTACTCTTTGATAAATATCTTTATTGACTGTAATATTAGAGTTACTTTATTTCTGTACAAAATAATTTATTTCAATTAAATTACTTTTCAACATCATAAATGTTGTATCTCATAATCCCAAAAAGTAAATTTGCTTTGAAAAAAGAGTTAGATATCGCATTGTTCTTTCATAGTAAGGTAACGCAAATACATTGCATAGCAAACAAGCTGAAGGTACCCACCAGACATTAGGTGGTCAGCGCCATGTATAAAGCTCGCATATCAAACTACCTAAGACAAAGAAGCAACGCTTTGCGTCAGAAATAGGTAAGGATGCAATACGTTGGCGAAAGAGATGCTCCACAAAGAGCTCTACTACTGCTAATTGGTGTTGGACGTAGCCGTTACAGGACATAGTTAAAATTGATACCAATCTCAATACGGTTCTGCATTACGCAAGGCATTGAGAACTGCGCTGAATGTCTGCTATTGATATTTCTATGAATTGCCAGAAGCAATAGGACATACTTCGGATTATATCCAACTTGTATTGAAATGACAACTTGTGTATCAAAAAATATTTAGGTCAAGTATAAACAAATAAAATTGTTTGGATATTTTCTATAGACACACGAACGATATGAGGTTTCATTCTAATTGGTATACCCCGCAGGTATTCGCTGTCGTTCATCAGTTATGCGTATTAGTAAAAATAAGCAAAAATATTGACCGAGCAAATGCCAAAGAAATAAAAAAAGATAAGGAATTAATGATAGAGGTATCTCTAAAATAAACACACAGTTGCTTTAATTAGCTGCCACATGACAATTGCATTGTCAACGCGACCCCTACACACATGACTACTATTATTTTAATGTCACCTCTTTTCGACGCTTGAAAATGATAACACAGTTGATAAACATCAAATTCTTTGGTTCGTTCGCAGTATTTGTAATGAACTGTGCGCATCTCACCTCGGAGAGTCGTTCTCTAGTCCGAACACGTCTTAACGGGAAGCACAGTCACCCTTCAGTGGATGAGCGCTAAAATTGCGCTGTAGTAGTCCTGTGTCTGTTTTATTAATTTTTATTGGTGCTTTCTCTTCACGTTTTTGCCAGTTTCTAAGATTTTCTTTCTTATCTTATTGCTCATCTATTTTATTTTGTAAAAGTGTCAGTTCATATCGACACGACAACAAAGAGGAAAGGGATTGTAATTAACTTTTTTCTTTGTATCTTCTAAATTACTTGTGGTATAATTGGTTACCTTATAAGTATGTTAGTTTATGACTTACATATCTAGTTACGTAGATGATTGAGTTGATTTTTTCCTCCCCTTTTTCATTTTACTTGGAGTCATCGCTACATGTTTTCCCATTCTAAGGCGTACTGTCATCCGCCATGCTATCATTCACTATTTTTTCTTCTCAAATGTAGTTTGCAAGAAATATTTTATCATTATTTTTCTTTTACTAAGACCGTAACTACAGTTGTGTCTATTATTCCCATAACTTTGCTCAGCATCATCTTACAGCCGCGTAACCCCGGCACAATTAACCATAAGTATTAATACTGTTTCCCCTAACGTTTCCGCGCTATTTCTCCTTTGCTTATTGCGTGGGGTCTCGCTGTTTTATTGGCACCGATTGTATGTACTACGACACTATCCCTTTTATGAATGTTATGGTTTATTTCGCCCGCCCCTAGGATGTTGGTGTTCCTGAGAGTAATTGGCACCGCGGCTACTGGCACCCCCTAATGGCGGTAGGCATATATGACTTGCCACTGTAATACAACAGAGGAACAGATCAGGAATGTTTCTATGAATAAGAAAATGTTGGAAGAAATGTAGCGTAAAATTCTTAATGTAATCGAATTGTTACGATTTGGATTATTTTTTGCAGGGGTGTACTTTTTATGACTTCTTCTACAGTAGCTCTCAGCCGTCGTGTACGTTACTACAGGCCTTCGAATGGATGACTTCAACTCCAACTTTATTCTATTTATGATAATTCACTGAGTTTTCGGTGATTCCTGCAAATGTCCAGGTTGGAAATAATATTGTTCAGTTTAAATGAAAATGTACGGTTAACAATAATAGTATCGAGATTATACACGTTAGACACGTGTTTTTATATCCAAAAACACGAGATGACTCCGATTGGATGACGTAAAAGCAACTAAGGGCTTATGCCACAACGCTTGGCAACAGAAATTTCCCGTCAACTATAAGGTTGATGTTGCACATTTCGTACAAACCAAGCTCAGCTTTCACCTTCTCCAACGACGACATGACATTTGACACGTTGCAACTTGGAACAGGTCGGTGTTTACTAACTGATTTTCAACTAAGTAAAATATGTCTGCTATATGTCATATTGAAATCAGGACAGATGTTTCAAGAATGTCTGGAATCGCACCATTATATTTACAGATCTCATTCTTATCTATATACAAAATGGCAAACTGGCTGACTGATTGACTGACTGCTGCGGTCACTAAGAAAGGATTTTTGGAAGCTCCAACCCTAAAGGAGTCACCTCTCGATACCGTCATCGGATGGAAGTATTTTCATCCCCTATTTTTTTTTTGTGAGTGGGAAATCATCCAATGACTGCTCCCGTCCTGGGTGCGGCGGGAGGGCGTGTCAGACTATTACTGACTAAAATCCACTCATGATCCTTCGATTGCCTTTTATGTTCCAGGGTCACGGTAACTATTATAAACATTCCGCAACCCCGGCAGGCGTTGGCCCTGTTGGGCCCCTTCCTGTGCTGTTTCCATCCCCTATGGGATGGTAGTACCAACAGTATCACGCTAACGAAGCCGCAAGCTCCAGTCAAGTACATAACAGTGTTTGTTTTCTAAATGAAACTACACAATGAACTACCTATTTACTTAAACGAAAACTGTAGTTAAACTACATCCTACTACCGAGACAATTAAAGTTCCGTTCCAAGTACCATGCCAGGAATTTGGGGTTCTTGCGGTCGCACCCACAACGCATAGGTACCCATAGGTATAGCAAAGTGGGGTACTCAATCGGCTATCAACTTAATTGATCACAATGTTGGTGTACCTTTTGCAGCAATTTGGACTGGTTAAACGCTTACTTGGGCGTTTCCTGATTAATCTTTAGGGTTGTAATTGCGACTTATTGGATTTCGACGAATGGTTCCGTCTTTTGTAAGGGTATTTATTAGGTCTACACGTGTATTGATGAGTTTTAGTGTAATTATTTTTGTATTTGTAATTGTTTTATGTTTAAAGAATTTTATTTTAATGCAGTTGTGATATTTACTGACCAGCTGAGCACCGCGTTAAGTTAGATCTTTACTTTACTTTGGTCACTGTTAAATGTTGATGGGTGGCAGCTATGTGTTATTGTAATTTATGAGCTATATAACTATTTTTTTAATTATAACCTATTTAGTAGGTAGTAATTGTGTGCAAAAATGTAACAAACATCCATTCTCATAACTTTCACATGTATTTAGGATGATCAAAAGTGAAAATGTGCCTGAAATATGATTTTTATTTCTTTTTCATTCAACCTACAACTTTCGAATGGATTGTTCAAACAACATTTATGGTTCGAAACAGTGATTCATGAGGATCGTTTAGAAGATATACATGCATATTATAGTACAGAAAATCTGAGAAATTCAAAACCGTGCCCAGCTGATTCGGGTCGTTAGTTTCATATGTGAAATGAAACAAAATACTAAAGAACGATATCCAAAATCATAAGTGACCTTTCACGAACCCAGAAAATGCAATAAACACAAATAAATGATAAAATCACACCAAAATACAATAAACCAATACATTCAATACGAACGATAAATAGTATCTAACAAAACATATTCCACACGTTATTATCACAAATAAATAATATATGCGACCCAAATCTAAATAGACTAACGACTATTCTATGAGTTGTGATCAATTACTCGACTCTGTGTTGTTATCAGAGGCACCCATCTTGTTCATAAACGATATCTGTGTATTGTATCTCGCTCGGTACTTATGTGGGAATTAGGAATACCTACTGGTATAATAGTATTAGGCGTTATTGTAATTGGGAACTTTTGGGTTTGGCTGATTATATTTTGGTGTACTTACAATAAAAACATCAGATATTTGGTCATTATTTTAACGACCTTTTTCAAGATAAATCAAGATTGCCGCACTGTCCTCAATATGCGAATAGGGCAAGGTAAATACAAAAATCATTAAATAATAGGCATAGGCACCTCCCAATTTACATTGAACCCATAAAACTCATAACGATAGTGTTATTTAAAACTGAACTTTTGATTCTAAAAATATAAATTTAATCTCAGTGTAATCCTGTTACCCTATTTTTCTGTGCCCTACAGGGTCCATAATTGATCTCATTTATTGTCACCACCTAAGCTACTTATGGAAATAAAAATAAAAATATTGAGTACTGAGTAATGTTATTTGTTAGGTTGTGTGACGAAGAATTCGGCAAATTAACAATGACCATTTAAACCAAGGAAGTCAGTCAGCAGCTAGGTTCACTTCAAAATCAACAACTACCACTCATATCACCACAGACATAGGCACAAAAGATCGCGTGCACGCAATCGAAAATGACACATCGTCCATTATGAAACCGTCCCAATTCCGGCAGTGGAGTCTAGTCCGGCACGCCTCAACAGAATTGCCGATACCCTATCTTGGTATAGTGGATTACTTTAGATGAGAGATTAATGCACTGGGCACGTGATAATGGCTATTAGCAACTATTGCTGTTATGTGCTCTGTGAAGTGTATTAGTTTACTGATAACAAGGAGTTTGGGCCGATACATTTTGTGTTTTATGCGGGTAGGGTTAGTGTAACGAGTAATTTGGTTAAGGAATTTGGTGTAGATGATGATTTTTTATTTGTGTTTGTCTTGATTTCATTTTGATTTTTTTACAGCTTTATATACCTTTCAATTGTTAGTATCATCATAATCTCCCTAGCCTTTTTCCAACTATCTTGGGGTCTGCCTATCAGATCTCCACAACCCAGTTACTGGGCGACACGACACCTCTTGGTTAGACTGGTCAGACTTTCTGGCTTACACGTAACGATTGTCAAGTTTGTCAGGCGAAGACGTCGAGAGTCGCAAGACGACTACCGGCCACCGTAGGCGTGGTTCTGCGGATGGCGAGCGATGGGTAGCTCGCCGCCCGGCTAGGACCAGGACCGCGTCGACGGCGCGTTAGTGTTCCACGCGCGCCTCAAAGAGAAGGAGTCAGCACAGGAAGGGGCCCAATAGGGCCAACGCCTGCCGGGGTTGCGGAATGTTTATAGTGGTTACCGTGACCCCGGAACATAAAGGGCAATCGAAGGAACATGAGTGGGTTTTAGTCAGTAAGAGTCTGACACGCCCTCCCGCCGCACCCAGGACGGGAGCAGTCATTGGATGATTTTCCACTCACAAAAAAAAAAGTGATGACCAAGATAAATTTTAGAAAGTACATATGAATTGAAAAAGTCACATTGGTACTTGCCCGGATTCGAACCCACAACCTCTTACACGAGAGGCGGGCGCCTTATCTACTGGGCCATCACGACTTCTACCTTCGCCTTTCAATTGTTAGTATAATAAATAATAATAACGCCAGCCTATACCTATCCCACTGAAAGGCAAGGCCTCTTTATTTATTTATTTATTTAAAAAACTTTATGCACATGTACAAAAACAATGCACAACGGCGGACTTAATGCCTTGGGCATTATCTACCAGTCTACCTTAGGGTGATGCAGAGACAAAACATGGCAGGTGCAAAGATATAAATAAAATTATATAAGTAACATATATAGTAGAATATATATAAATATACATATAATACATATTTACCATAATAATAAATACATATATACATACATACAAATATATACATACAAAGCCATTGAGAAATACTGAGGTGGTGAAGAACTGCAAATTAACTATTAATCGAGTCTGCCAACTCCTTCAGCAAGTGTTCACGAGCTTTCATCTTAAAAGTAAATCGACTGGTCACCGTCCTGATATTCTGAGGAAGCGCATTCCAAAGGAAAACCGCCTGAACAAGAAAAGAAGATTTAAGAAAGCCAGAGCGGTGAGAAGGACAGCGAAGAAGAGTCTCTTTACGTACAGGAAAGGCACGTGCATTGTTTACTGCATTTTCTGAAGACGGCTTGACCAAGATAAACTTTAGTATAAACATAATTATTGATTAAAAAAGTCTACATTGGTCCTGGGCTGTTGAACATTGTTGTAAATATTTAAGAAAATATTTAGTGTACCTACCTTTATGTGATGCAATAATGACTTTGTGTATTATCAATCTCTTCATCAGTCATCATTGCTCTATATAGAGTGCTCAATGGGCTACGCACCAAGTAGATCGCAACAAAAAAAAAACATCAAAATGGGTTATTTTAAATTCAGACGCCCAGTGCGACCACGATGCTTCTTAACAAAATGATGGCCTATTTAATGTAGTGCCCAAAGTGCCCCTACACCTGCACTTTAGAGGATATTAAAACATTCGGTTTAATACCCTCTAAAATACCGCAATTAACGGAGCTCTTTACTATCACCAAACGAACAACACTATTATTACTTTTTATAACAATAAGCGGTAACTCAAACATAAGAAAAATGATAACTTAATTTACGAACAGGAAAAATACAATAATTCTCTTAATTTACCGAAAATTTGTGATGACCGAGACTTGCTCGGTATTTTTATTTTGACGTTTTCTAAAGTTCAACCTATTATGATCAATTTATCGCCTGCGAATCTTTTTGCTTACAAAATTTTATAAAAAACGTTTGAGCCGTTTCCAAAATTCGAATTTAAACATACAAGAATTGATTGTTTAAGGGTATTAGATTAAGCACACTACCTAACATCGTGACTATCCAGTACAAATGTACTGAATGTATTCCCTATACTTCTGCCTATCGATTGGGCAACGTATCTACCCTATAAATAGCAATGGCTGACAAATGGCGGGCCCGATCTGATATATTGACGTGTTGATATGCGCTGCCGAGGGGACGATTTTCAACTTCATTGACATAAATCCCGTTTTCAAGAAATATATTGGGTTTTATAGGGAAACAGACTGCTAGTGTTTGTATGGATTTTATTGTTTTTCTAGAGGGATAAACGGGAGTTGCTGACAGTGTAATAAAAGATATTAAATGATATTGTGTATGATAAGCTCTCGAGCCCTTGTGAGGGGGAATGTATTTTGTTAGCTATTGTAGTATTATTCGTATTTAAATGTAATTTTATTTTAAACATTTTTTTTTATTTATTTATTTAGGACTTCCATCAAAAGATGACCTCAAATCATGCTATAGAAACAAAGATAAACAAAAGATATTACGTTCGTGTCCTTTTTCACTTACAAGAAATCACTTCATGAATGGTAATATAAACAAATCTTTAAACTTATTTTATCTTTGTACATTTATTTTACTCTTAGTATTCTTTACTTACCAAATTGTTAAAAAAAATATGTTACATAAAATCATTTTTATAAAACTGTGTATCAAAATAGTGCTCCACGGCCACTAGGTATTGAAACCCAAGCTAACGATGTTCAGGGATCCAGAGTGAGGAACCTCCTCACAATGTATGGCGTGTCTATGACAACTGCATTCTGAACCTGATTAATGAGCTAGCTGTTGAGCGACAGCTTTTGAAAATGTTGATTAAAACTTTTCGCTATTTGTCCATTAACTGATACGACTATCGGCATAATAATAATGTTAAAATGTAATGTTATAATTGTTGTGTCCATATTCCTCATGCTGGTAACCCAAGCGAGGTTAAGATATTTCATCAACCACTCTTTCTCAGCTATAATGAGGTTCTCATCATGGGGAATAATGACATCAACAATTATTCCAAGATGCATCGAACGATCAAAATAATATTTTTACTATTTTGAATGTGTCACCAATGAGAAATCTAGGCACAACATAAACGGCAAAAAGGATGACAATTCCTGCATCCTGCGTGTCACAGCCATCGGAAAACGTCAAATAAAACTGTCCTTTTTAAACTGAAAGTTTAAAATTTTATTTGCATACAATATTTACTCGTGGATATCGTGTCAGCATTCCAATTACCATTTTAAGTTAACCTTTATTTGCGTTACAGGCGACGTTTTTTTTTCGTTTAGGCAGAAAATGTTAAAACGAAACGAAATTTTACTTTATTCGGTTGCTTTCGGCAAATTATTATTTATGATGCAAACATTCGTTGTATGGCAGTTTCGAGTTTTGTATAAACAGGCGATAATGGTCGGGGTAGCGTGTGAGTGAATGCCAACAATTATGGGTTTTTGTTACCTATAAAATATTGTTACGTAGGCCAGTTGGGTGTTTTTGTTATTTTCCTTTATCTACAATTATTGTTAGCAAGGGTAACACGCTACATTTTAAGGTTGCTATTTATATAATCGTACTAGCTGGCCCGTGCCCATTTCGTTGGGCGCCAAACATTTTAACTTAAAACTCGAAAACATGCGCTTCCCCAGACATAAAACTGAGCTAGATCGATTTCTCATCCCCGAAAACCCCCACATATTAAATTTCAGCGAAATCATTAGGGTCGTTTCCGAGATCACATGCTTTTTTAAGCAATTAGCGCCATCTGCCGGGCTGATTTGTGAATCTAAACCATCCAGGGCGCCACTCAAACGCATACAGAAAAATTCATTTTAATCGGTCAAGCCGTTTAGGAGGAGTTCAATGACAAACACACGTACAGCAGAATTATATATATAAAGATTTACATAAAAAATACAACTGCAAATACAAAAAGGCATCAAATATTTACAATTCTTCAAAATGAGAATCACAATCAATTATTTTGCTGGAATATTGTAAATATTGACTTGTACCTTATTCGTTCTGTGTGAAAAGTGTAACACTCTTATAACAATAACACAAATAGGTTAGGTTAGGTTAGGTTAGGTTAGGTTAGGTTAGGTTAGGTTAGGTAGGTTCTCAGTCTAAAGTTACTACTGAAAATTTTGACAGTCGGTTTTTCCACAACGAATTTGTCTGCAGACATCCAAAGTTTGGATATTGTAGTGTATTCACTTTCAACCTCTTTAGTTTTATATTGTCTTTTTATTATACTGCTCTATGCTCTTGTGTCATGTCGTTTGTTCGGATTATACGTTGCTACGAATTACTATACACGCTTATTATTTCTGTCCAAAATCCGCAGATATTATATTGGCGACGAGGCCAAATCAACGTTATTTGCGTGCGCAGTACTTGACTAATGTAAATAAAAATGTCGGTCGGTAAAATACAAGACTTTGATGTGAGATCCGGGAGTTGGACTTTGTACGAGGAGCGGTTACAAATGTACTTCATGGTGAATAAGGTCGATAAAGTTATGTGGTTGCCGATGCTGATCACATGCGCGGGTGATGAGACTTACGAGTTATTGAGTACCTTGTGTAGTCCAAAGAAACCGGCGGATTTAACTTACGAAGAAGCCGTTACAATTTTGAAAAATCATCTACAACCAAAACCTGCTGTCATGGCGGAGCGGTACCGGTTTCGTCTAAGAAGACAAGAAGACGGCGAAGACATAACAAGATACTTGACGGAGCTCAAGAAACTGTCAAAGAACTGTGAGTTTGGCGGAAACTTAGAGGAAAATCTGCGGGACCAATTCGTTTGTGGAGTGAAAAGTGACCTCATCAGACAGAGATTATTTGCTGAAGATAATTTAACGTACTCGAGGGCAGTAAAGTTAGCGTGTGGGTTGGAAGCAGCAGAACGAGATGCGGCGCTGGTGGAACAGAAAGCAGCCGCGGAAGGAACAACGGCGGTAAACACGTTACGTAATAAACGTGGGCGTGGCGAGCGCGCGGACTTCGAGCGAGCGCCGGCGGCGGCGCCGGACACGGCCGGAGGCGCCGGGAGCTGCACAGCGTGCGGATGGCGCGGCCATACAAGCGACGAGGGTCGCTATAAACACTTTGTATGCAGCCGGTGCAAACAAAGTGGGCATCTGAGGCGCGTTTGTCCACAGCCGAGAGCGAACAGGGTAAGAGGAAGGAATCACCCTGTACACCACGCAAAAGCTTCCACGAGGGAGCATACGACGGCAGGAGCGGAAAGCTCCAGCTCTGAGGAGTTGGAAGAGGAATTGCACCAGCTGTGCTTGAACGGCTATTCTCCGGTGAGTTTATCATTGCTTGTCGATGATCAAAACTTGAGAATGGAAGTGGATACAGGGTCTGCCGTTTCGTGTATAAGCAAAAAAACTTATGATAAATATTTTCGTAGTCGGTTAATCGAACCATTTAACTTAGTGTTAAAATTTTATGATGGCAGTAATATTAGACCCTTAGGTGTTATAAGGCCAAAAGTTCAGTACATGGATAGAATTAGATACTTGGAATTGTTTGTAATCGATGGAGGTACGACTTCTTTATTAGGCAGGCAATGGTTAGCAGAATTAGATATTAAATTGCCTTCATTTCAACAAAATAATTATGTGTACAATGTTAAAGATAAAACAGCTGATACTGTAAATTGTTTGTTAACTAGGTATAAAGGCCTTTTCAGCAGCGGTTTGGGACGGTACACGGGCGGCAAGGCGACACTCCGGCTGCGAGAGGGAGCGACCCCGGTATTCTGTCGCGCGCGGCCGCTGCCGTACGCTCTGAGGGGTCCGGTCGACGCGGAGCTGGACGCGATGCTGCGCGAGGGTATCATCGAGCCGGTGGAGTGCTCGGACTGGGCGACGCCTTTGGTACCGGTGCGTAAAGCTGACGGGGGACTCCGCATCTGTGCTGATTATAAAGTAACGTTAAACCCTGTCTTACTGGTCGATAGGTATCCGTTACCGAGGATTGACGATCTGTTAGTTAGCTTAAACGGTGCGACATTATTTTCAAAAATTGATTTATCCCTTGCATATAATCAGATTGAATTGGACAATTCTAAAGATTTCACCGTAGTAAACACTCATCGAGGTTTATTTAAGTATAATAGGCTTGTGTTTGGCTTGTCTTCTAGTCCGGGTATTTTCCAACGAATAATGATCAATCTGCTTAATGATATTCCAGGGGTAGCGATATTTCTTGATGACGTCATAATTGGGACGTCAGGAACACAGGATAAGCACATAGAAACGCTAGGAAGGGTTTTTCAGAGGTTACAGGACAACGGTATGAAACTTAAGAGAAGTAAATGCCAATTCATGGTCAATGAAGTGAAATACTTAGGGTATGTTATATCCAAAGACGGCATTAAGGTAGATTCGGATAAAGTTGAAGCAATAATACAAATTCCTAGGCCAAAGGATGTAACTGATTTACGGTCTTTCTTAGGCTTAGTCAACTTTTACGCAAAATTCGTTAAGAATTTAAGTTGTGTATTGTCACCTCTTTATGAACTTTTAAAGAAAAATGTTAGTTGGCATTGGAGTAAACAGTGTGAAGAGGCGTTCGTAAAGGTAAAAAAAATATTAACAAGTGCGGAGGTGCTGGCTCATTATGACCCAGATAAGTCATTAACTTTAACTTGTGACGCGAGCGCGCGCGGCATAGGAGGCGTACTCACACAGCCAGGCGCTGACGGACGCGAGCGCCCGATAGTTTATGTGTCGCGTTCATTAAACAACGCCGAAAAACATTATTCGCAGATAGATAGGGAAGCATTAGCTATCGTATATTGTTTAAAAAAATTACACCAATTTGTTTATGGGCGAAGTTTTGTCTTGCGAACCGACCATAAACCATTAGTTAGCATTTTTGGACCTAAACACGGCGTCCCGGCTATGGCAGCAAGTAGATTGCAGCGATGGGCGATAATTTTATCTGCGTATACATATGAAATAGAATACGTCAATACTAAACAAAACGGTGCAGACGGCTTGTCAAGGTTACCGATTCAATGCAGTAGCGATGAGTTTTCGCGGGTGCCCGAGCAAACTTACTTGCATTTTGCACATAATGCATTGTTATTAGATCATAGGGTGATTAAACAACAAACTATGAAAGATCCGATATTAAGTAGGGTTTTATCTTACATGCGGGATGCTTGGCCCACAGATAATGAGATTAGGGAATTACAGCCGTATTTTAATAGACGTAAGGAGTTGTACGAGGAGTTAGGCTGTGTTATGTGGGGACACAGAGTAGTTATTCCGGGCAGCTGTCGAATGAGAGTATTACAGGAGTTACATGAGCCCCACATGGGTATTGTCAAAACAAAAGCGTCAGCTCGTAGTTATGTGTGGTGGCCAGGCATCGATGAGGCTATCGAGGCGACGTGTCGGGAGTGCGCGGTGTGCGCGGGGGAGGCGGACGCGCCGCAGCGCCATGCAATCACCCCGTGGCCTTGGCCATCTAAACCATGGACGAGAGTACATCTCGATTTTTTAGGTCCTATATTTGGCAAAACGTATTTAGTTATGGTTGATGCCAGGACTAAATGGCTAGAAGTATTTCCTTTGCCTAGCACGGCGGCTAGTTTTACCATTGAGAAGCTAACAGAAGTTTTTTCTAGATGGGGTTTGCCAAAACAAATAGTTTCAGACAATGGGCCCCCGTTTTCAAGTAAAGAAATGTTTAACTTTTTAGCTAGCAATAATATAGAACATATTTTTTCGGCACCGTATCACCCGGCATCAAATGGGGCCGCCGAGAATGCAGTACGTACAGTGAAAAGAATTATAAGGAAAGCGGTCAAACAAAAAGAAAATATTAATTCGTTTTTAAATACTTTTCTTCTGCATTACCGTAATACGGAGCACTGTTCGACTGGAGTAAGTCCAGCAGCGCTAATGTTAGGAAGGAATTTACGGACGAAATTGGATGCGTTAAGGCCAAGCGTAGACCAAAAGGTTTTAAAGGCTCAGGAACGACAGAAAGAAATAGGAACCCAGGTCAAAAGAGACTTACGATTAGGAGAGGAAGTATGGTTGAGGCAGTACAGGGGAGATGATAAATGGAGTCCAGGGCAAATAGTAAAAAAAATGGGTACCACTGATTATAGGGTTGTAGACGAATCAGGTAGGGAAATGCACAGGCATATCGACCAGTTAAGACAGCGTCCGCGAAGTTCTTTAATTTGTCCAACTAGTAGTGAATCAGAACAGAGTCCTATCGAAGCAGAGCGACCCGTAAGTCCCGAGGTGTTGCCTGCGCCGGTCACCGTTGAGCCGCGGAGCCCTCAGAGCGTGAGTGAGCCAACTCCGGTGTTACAATCAGCATCGCCTGGGTCAAAAGAGTGTACTTCCGATAGCTCATGTCCTCCTGAGGACTCGGTACCCGAGGTAACCCGGACCCGTCCCATCCGTACATGTCGTTTAAAGAAAAATCCAAATTATTGTTCCTTCTTGTGTACTTCCTAATTGTTTAAGTGTTAAGTATGTAATAAATAAGGATAGGTAATAATTAGGGTGGAAGATTGTAGTGTATTCACTTTCAACCTCTTTAGTTTTATATTGTCTTTTTATTATACTGCTCTATGCTCTTGTGTCATGTCGTTTGTTCGGATTATACGTTGCTACGAATTACTATACACGCTTATTATTTCTGTCCAAAATCCGCAGATATTATAGATATGTGCCCGGTTTGCAATTGCATGTCTTTCTACCTGAGAATACAAAGTATGTGGAGAAAATAAAAGAGTAAAAAATCGTTTGATTTTAGATCAGACTTTCGTTTGATTTTTCTATGTTATATTATATTCCAGTGATAGTAAAGAGAGATAGTATAATAAAATTTATAAATACACTATTGATGTTTTGTTACGCCAATACTACTAAGCAAACTTTATTTAAACTTGACAAGCATAATTATGTACTGTACTTACATCAGATAAAATCGAAACTTCTTACAAATAATGTTGTGTACTTAAATAACTGAAAGTATACATCAATATAAGTATAGATAAACAGGCGTTATTCATGTCACAATAAAAAAACATAATGTTTTTGTATAGTGTAAATATCGAGCCTTAAAAACTTAATACATAATTATTGTTGGCAGACTCGAAATAAAAATATTAATTAACTTTGAATATTTTAAACTGATATTCCGAATTCGCTTACAGCCCCTCAAAAAAAATACTTTTCCAATAAAAGTAAACTGGATAAAAAATTTGGTCGTTACAGCGAGTTTCAAATATTTTATTTTAAACTTCATAGGTATGAATTTGCAGTATTTGGCGACCTTAAAAATATTGGTGGCCGTAACACTCGTAAAAGTTTATTTCAAGTCATAAAATGACCTTACAACGATATAACGATTTGGCGTCGAAGCGTCAATAAAATATTATCATCAGGTCACCGTTCTCATAAAGTGGTGACACGTGACCTCGAATTAAAATAAATAGCATGTCTGTATAGCTGTGGATTAAAAGTAAATAAGGTTATTCAAAGATCATAAACTAGTAGGTAATTCAATTCAGTTGTTTACATATTAATGCATGCTAGCCCCAGTTCATAAATGTTTGACTATCTTTATGGGTAGTCAGAATTCAGAAAGTCAGACAATCAGCCTAATCAAAATTATTGTCATAGCCTGTAACAGGGTTGTGGAATTTCGATAGGCAGGCGCTCCCAAAACAATATTATTATCAGTATCATGATAATTAATGAGGTTCCACATTTATCGGCATCTAAAATACATTTGTTGCAAACAATTGCGGGGCAACAATTGTGGCGAGGTATATGTTTGATAAGTGCAGTATGTGGCGCCGGTGATGGCTTGCCTAACATAGTTGGATCATGAAGATGATTGTTTATTAAAACGTGAAGAAAGAACTTTTTACCAATTTTTAAACCTATTTGATATAAGAAAGACTGAGATTTGGCGCAGTTATAGTTTTTATGTATAGAATTGCAGAAAGCTAAAATAACAAAGGCTACTTAATAAATCGTAATAATATCATTTCATTTCATTTCCTTTTTCACACCCTATTTGCAACGGCTTGCTGATTACAATTCATCCACGTGCAACCATACATCAAACCCTAATACAATATGCGGGTGACGATATCAAATACATTTGGTGGTCACGCACGCCCACTTAAGGACCCTAACACCGGCGCGTGCGCAGGTCCCGAGTTCTATTTGCATTCGGGGTCCAACTGACAAATTACCATTCAACGATAATAATTGCGTTGTCGAAAATGATTTATATGTATTTGTATTTTGGTTAATCTGGATTATAGTATGATTGATCGTTGGTGAATAATGTAAAATTACCATAGTTAGTGATATCTAATAATCGTAAACTGACTGAGTAATACATGAACACATAGCTCAAACCGCTAGTCTTTGAGTCATTGGAGGTTATGTTTTTTTGAGTATCCACTAAGGTAGGATTTTTGGAAATTCCAACCCTAAAAGACATACTTGATGACCTAGGTATTCTCTACTATAATAACTGAAAGTGTACACAAGAAACACCTTTGCAAATAAGCGGTATTATTATCAACAATCTGCTTAGTACCTGCATTAGTTCACACTTACATTTTTTACAACCGGCTCGTTTTAAATGCAATTTCTTTATCAATTAAGAGAAACATATTAGCTGTGTTAATCTAGGTGTTTGTCAGCCATACTTTAACACATGCATTTATCTAGATCAAGCATTAGCACTGCATTAAAAATAAAAATACTATTGAGATCAGTCCTAAACTTAACGAGTCAACTTGTTTATTGACTATTTTGGAAATTATATATAAATACAGTGTTTTGCTTTTATTTTACAGGAAAACCTATAAGATCGAAACCCATACGCATTTCGATAAATGTGGCACCACATTTACAACGCAACACATTTATTGCTGCCGTATATTTGTCTGTGCACCCGCTCTCTAAGGATACATTTGTTGCGGGCGTATACAATACACTTGTAACTAACAATTGCGGCGCAACAATTGTGGCGAGGTGAATGTTAGTTTCGTGCTGCATGTTGTACCAGTATGCGGCCTTGTTTAGTGTGCGACTGCTACTTGATTGTGGCTGGTTTTGCGTGTTTACTTTTATCTACACAGACGGAGTCGCGGCCCGAAGCTAGAAGCTAACAAGCCGTCAGTTGAAACATAAACTTCCACATAAATCAGAATGGAAATATATTTTTTAATTAACAAAGCCGCAAGGGGTGAGCCTAAAAAGTTCACTGTGCTGCTCACGTATTTATTTTTTACGACACATCAAAAGAAAGTGATATCACGTAATTTTATGGTAATGGAGGGGTGCCCCACAAACCCACGTATAAAGCCTTTTAAATTTACGGTGTAAGCCTTGTGATGAGCCGAGTGTTTTATGGTTTGCAACATTTAAACTCATATGTGGCTTACTTGTAAGATTACGTCCTAAGGGTGTGAAGATAAGTCACCTTGAAAACTTTGAGTCATTGTATAGATATTACAACGTGGAATCTAGACTGTAACTTTGAACATTTCTCTGTTATGTTCTGTCCTCAAGCAACTCCCAGTTTCCTCTATGTTGAAGAAAATTTGTGCTCGCTCCAAACTTATCTAAAGCGATAAAGATGTACCTACTTCGAAAGTAACTGTGTCGAGATTATCAAATTCTCACAGATAAAACAGTAAAGGCTTTGTATGAAATTCGAATATTGTTCACTGTTCAGCCTGCAGAAATTTAAAGTTCATACCTATATTTTGTGGCGTTAATTTTAAGTAGGAGCCGTATACATTAAGGTTGAGATAAATAATTGTAACTCAGCACGTACTTTGACTTAGTTATTCTCCGTCTCTATTTTTCCCCATCGCATTTTGACAGTGACAGAAAGATAGGTTGTTTGAAGCACTTGCTTAGCAACATCTATACGCGTTGGTCTAGTCAAACATGATCCAGACAGTTAATAACTTAGTACCACTAAACAACATTAATTTACATTACTTCATTAGCAAACATCAAAAGAAGAATGGAATAAAGAAAAATAATGAAACAGGACTGTAATAAATCTTAATCGACACAGAATAATTTATTCTTCTTATTGAGATCGAAGGACCTTATTTTTTAATAAGTTTCATGCAAATTAGGCACTAGAGACTTAATATAGGTCTGATCAGGGTCCCGCATCAAATTGAAAAGATTCTGTGCTACGTCAAGTGGCCCCACTTGACGAAGGTACTGCTTTCAGGGTCTCTCGCGATATTTAATATGGGCATCCGACAAACCACATTCTATATTGAAAAAGGGGCGATAGGTCAGAAAATGTGATGTGAAAAATTCTAGATGATTTCGATTTTACTTTGTTTCTGAGAAAGCTCATTTTTTTATGCTAAACTAGCTTTTCCCCGTGACTTTGTCCGCGTGGAATAGTAGTTCCAGTTCCCGAGGAATTTCCGGAATGAAAACTATCCTATGTCCTTTCTCGGATCACAGATTATATCTGTACCAAATTTCATTTAAATCCGTTCAGTGGTTTAGGCGTGAAGATGAGACAGACAGACGGAGTTCCTTTTCGCATTTATAATATTAGTACGGATAGTGCGAATTTCTCGCTTCTACGTAAAGACAATAGTAAATATTTATATTTTGCACCATTTTTACTCGAGTTTAACACAGACGACATGATAGAGTTACAAGTTCAAGCGTAATATTTTATCTTTTTAGCGTATCGATAGCGAATGTGAATGATTAATAATGTTATTGCAACAAAACTGCTTTATTGCAATAACATTATTTATCATTTACAATTCACGACAATATTTTAGTCACCATTTTTTTTCCCTTTGAGCTTATGATGATTGTAAGCATTCAGTTAACTGTCCTCATCGTTTTCTCAAATAATATGATCTCTAAACCATAAGCCTGGGTCTGCAAGTCAGCATAACCAAGAGAGGTAAAGAGATTTCTACATTACCCGACTTCCAAGAACTAGACTAGAAAGTAAACTAGCACTTTTAATACAATTTAATCTTATGAAATAGCCTCCAAGAGTATATTAAAATATTCCAGTACCACCATTCCGACAGGCCAATATTTTTATTTTTATCAAAACTGGGTTATTCTTAAATAGTTCGTGACGATACGAAAGAAAAAAGAAAGTATGCCGTTAGATCTTAGGATTTGCTAAATTCTTAACAAAATTCTACGCTCCAAGCGATATTACCTCATAAGATGAAACGACAGAACATTTCAACATAACTTCACCTTATAACTGTTATGTTATGTATCCTGGCGATGCTTTTCTTTACGGATTATGCGATTTAAGCATACATTCCTATGTCGATTTTGCTTCGGGTTCAGAAGCATTATCTTTAATATTTATTCTGGAAACCTCGAAGAAGGTTTAATAAGATCCACATACTGAAAGATTTATTATGAAAACGTAATGAATATGTTATTGACAAGGAAACCATTAGGCGTAATATTATAAGCATAGAATATATAAGTTAAAAAAACTGTCGGAACCAATTCAACAATTTTTTGCTGCACTGTTTGAATCATCTCGAAATGTCACTTATTTCTTCTGATGAAAATCCAAACTTGTTTCTAAGAGTAGCTCTGACGTATAAGCTTCCTAGATAACACCTTAAGGGAAGAGAAAACTCTTTAAAAACATACAAAAAAACGCCCTTATTCTGATTGCTATCGTTAGAGTCAGTAACGAGGCAGACGATTGATCTCGTCGTGACAGCGATACTTGTGATAAGCTTTATCCATTCTACGATAGTATCGTCAATTCAATTAACCTAATGATGTCTGCCCCCCTCGTTCAATAGAACTGCGATCTAGCTGCAATACTTCCTTAATAGGTATTGGTTGATACATATCCGATAGAATGATCAATCACAGGCGTTGATTTAAGGAAATTTGTTTTGTTATGATATCCGATTGGCTAGTTAGAGGGTTTGTTGATCATTTGTTGTGTTAGTGCGATATTTGTGAGTAATGAGGAGGTAATTGTTCATTTTGTTGAATGAAATGAATTCATATTTTGAAGGCATTTCATTAATACTTGTGTTACTCGAGAATGAGTCACGAATGTTAATGAAATGCCTACAAAATGTGGGTCACAAATGTTAATGGTAATGGATGCTTAATTTTTAACCTGAACTTTTCTTTGGTCAACTAAATGGTGAAAGGCACACATTTTTAAATAAACTAATTTAAATGTTACATTTTGCAATAGATTGAAATTTTGTAAGAAATCTTCTTGTTTACCTAATCTTATTACGAATGTAAATCGAGTATTCACATTCTTTGCGGTATTTTTATTTAAACTGTCAATGAAAATCAATACTGTCCTAGTGTTTGAAGATGTGTATAAAGAGAAGAGAATAACGGAAGCATACCCTTTGAATAATTCAAGTGGTTTGATGGCCACTCATATTTTATAGTTGACGGCGTGTTATTTAAACGTTGAAAGCGGTATTCGCCTCGATCACTAACCGTGAGATTTTCAACTACATATTATCTTCAGACAAACATTGACTTAGATCGAATCACTTCAATAGAAGCACAGTTATGATCTTGCGATACTTACTGGTGTGGAGAATGGAATGTTCTTAATATGAGTTAGTATATTGTTAAATGTTATTGTTGAAAGTGGTGTGGTGGAAGCAGAGAAACAACGTTAAGACAATAATGTTCTAAAAAGAAATCGCCCTAGCGTTATAAGTATTGCGACCGAATCGAACAAAAGAATCGATATAAGATGTTATACCTACCCACAAAAAAATTATTAACTCAGTAGATTCTGATCATTGCGGACAATTAATTACAATACCTATCTTAAATAAAAAAGTTATAAAAAAAGATATCACTGTTAACTCCAAGTCTAGATGTCTGTTGGAAACATTTAAAAGTAAACTTACGAATAAATTACCGTTCTTGTTGAAAAATAGTGATGACCCTAATCAACAATATAATGATTTTTTTAATATGTATTGCAATCAATTTAATTCAACGTTTGTTCCAAAAACTATATCAGTAAACAGCAATGCCTGCTTCAGCGACTGGGCCACGACCGGAATTTATAAAAGTAGGATACGTCTTTACGAGTTGTACGAAGAACGGGCTCTCAATAAAAGTGTTGAATTTAATTTATATGTTAAAAATTATTCCAAATTATTTAAAAAGGTTTGTTATGTGGCCAAGTCGCGATACTTAAGTTTAAAAATAAAAAACAGTAGTAATGTTATTAAAATGACATGGAATATTATCAATAGCGAAACAGGAAAGTCTAAAAACCAAAGAAGTAATTACAGTCTTACTATTGATGACGTTATAATTAAATCTGATGCTGAAGTCGCCACGGCTTTTGAAAGCTTCTTTGCAGATATTCGCGTTTCGACTACAAAGTATTTAAATTCATCCCCTTATGCTGCAGAATCTTTACTAAAAGATAACGTCCCGCCCTGTAACACTGAGTTTCATTTCGATCATGTTTCTTGTAACAATATAATTAAAACTTTCCATTCCTTAAATGTAAAAAAGACAGCAGATCTGTGGGGTAACTCCGTAGATGTTGCCAAGTCTATAATAAATATAGTAGCACCTACTCTTGCCAATATTTTTAATAAATGTATTGATCGTGGTGTGTTTCCTGATTTAATGAAATACAGTAAAATAATACCATTATTCAAATCGGGTAGCTCATCTGACCCCACTAATTATAGACCGATTTCAGTGCTACCTACTTTTAGTAAAATTTTTGAAAAACTAATTTTAAGTCAAATGCAAATACACTTTAATAAACATCAGTTGTTGCATAATAAACAGTTTGGCTTTACAAGGGGTCGTTCAACCACTGATGCTGGTGTTGAACTGTTAGGACATATTTTGAAAGCATGGGAGGACAAATGCGATGCATTGGGCATTTTTTGCGATTTGTCCAAGGCATTTGATTGCGTCCTCCATGAAACCTTAATCAGGAAACTGCGCCACTATGGAATCCGTGCCACCTCTCTGGATCTTCTCACTTCTTACTTGAGTGATAGGATTCAAAGGGTTGATGTAAACGGTAAAAGATCATCCGGTTCTGTGGTAAAAATGGGGGTCCCTCAGGGCTCAATTCTTGGTCCTTTCTTGTTTCTAATTTATATTAATGATTTGCCTTATCTCATTAAAGATAAGCATGACATAGTATTGTTTGCAGACGATACTTCACTTTTATTTAGAGTTAAACGTCAGCAACTGTTGAGTAACGAAATAAATAGTGCCTTAGCGTCAATAGTTAATTGGTTTAATATAAATAACCTACTTCTTAATGAAAAGAAAACTAAACTTATTAAGTTCACATTACCTAATGTCACAAAAGTAGAGACTAGTGTTCTAATAAAGGGGGAAGAATTGAAACCCGACGATAACACTGTATTTTTGGGTATAACTTTAGATTCCAAACTTCAGTGGGGCCCCCATATAGAAAAACTCTCTAAAAAACTCAGCTCTGCAGCATACGCCGTTAGAAAGATCCGTGATTTGACAGATTTGGAAACAGCCCGCTTAGTTTACTTTAGCTACTTTCACAGTTTGATGTCGTACGGCATTCTATTGTGGGGAAATGCCGCCGATATACAAACAATATTTTTTTTTTTTTTTTTGGTGAGTGGGAAATCATCCAATGACTGCTCCCGTCCTGGGTGCGGCGGGAGGGTGTGTCAGACTCTTACTGACTAAAACCCACTCATGTTCCTTCGATTGCCTTTTATGTTCCAGGGTCACGGTAACAGTTATAAACATAACATTCCGCAACCCCGGCAGGCGTTGGCCCTGTTGGGCCCCTTCCTGTGCTGACTCCTTCTCTTTGAGGCGCGCGTGGAACAAAACGCGCCGTCTACGCGGTCCTGGTCCTAGCCGGGCGGCGAGCTACCCATCGCTCGCCATCCGCAGAACCGCGCCTACGGTGGCCGGTAGTCGTCTTGCGACTCTCGACGTCTTCGCCTGGGTCTTTGTCCGGGGCGAGAGGCTCGTCGTTGCCTCTCGCGCGCCGCCGCTTCCTTCACTAGCATAACTGCTTCGCAGAAGGAGGCGACGGTATCCCATTCCGTCTCGCCCCGCAGCATGGCCTGAACCAGCGCTGGGCGCGAGAGGTCACCACCGCCGATCGCCTCTACGAGGACACGTCTATGGTCCGCCCATGCGCGGCACACCTCCACCGTGTGCTCGACCGTGTCCTCCAGGCGACCGTTGCTGCAGTGGTGACACCCAGGCGTCGCTTTCGCCTGAATCCGACACAGGAACCTCCCGAACTGACCATGTCCGGTGAGGACCTGTGTCAGGCGAAACGTGAGAGCGCCGTGGCGCCTCTCCAGCCACTCCTCAAAGAGGGGTCTTACCGCCGCTATCACGGCGTGCCCAGCACTAGGTTGCGACAGTCGCTGTCTCCACTCCGCCCTGAGATCTCGCCGGAGCTCCGTGAGCCGTGCCGCGATAACACGCGGCAGCAGGACTTCGCCCCGGCGTTGCACTTCCACGCGCCACTCGTACGTGTGTGCAAGGACTGTTGCCTCCAGATCCCACGGCGGAGTGCCGGCAAGGAGGCATGCCGCCTCGCAGGAGATCGTGCGGTATCCCCGCACCATGCGAATCGCCATGACCCTCTGGGACGCCCTCAGAAGCCGGGCCGGAGCCTTGGCTAGGTTGGGCGCCCACACCGGAGCCCCGTAGAGGGCCATGGACCGCACGATCCCCGCGTAATACAAACAATATTTGTGTTGCAAAAAAGGGCTATTCGTGCAATCTACAAATTGAGTCCCCGACAGTCCCTAAGAGACAAATTTAAAGAAATTAATATAATGACGTTGCCATGCCAGTACATATATGAGAATTTGTTATTTGCTCATAAAAATATAAATCAGTATAAGAAATACAGTGATATTCATAGCATAAATACGAGGAACAAGGACAAATTTGTTGTCCCTTCAACTAGGCTAAAGAAAATAGGAGGTTCGTTCAGATGTCAATGTATACGCTTTTATAACAAACTTCCCAGTCAGATTCAAAAACTTAGTATTAATAAATTCAAATCATTTATAAAACGTAGATTATGCAAGAAATCTTATTACTCTGTTAAGGATCACCTAGAGGATTCAAATGCTTGGGATTGAGCTGCATCAATTATATACACAGGTCAATATTAGTTTACTTTTACTCTTTTATATATTGACATGGTAATTATTGTACTTTTGACATTGATGTGTACTTTTTAAAGTATATTTATCTTTTCTATATTTTTATGTATAAATTTCATATTTATTTATTGACATGATTATTTTGTAGTATTGACATTGATTTGTACTTCTTTAAGTACGTTATTATTTTTATATACATTAAACTTTTTTTTTTGTGAGTGTGAGGATTATGTGGGTCATTCATTATCCTAAGAATACACATGTACTAATATATTTTCTTTGACTGACAGTTTGAGTAGTTATGCGGCCTACCCAAATGTCCTTACTTTGGTATTGTTCGTCAAAACGTTGGGCTCCTTACGTCTTAAGTTGAGCTAAACGATTGCTGACAAATGCTTGCACTGTCTGGACAGGTCCACTCAAATCTGTGTGCTTTTCTCATCAAGAAAGCACATCAGTCATTAACCTTCATGATCCTCGCATAATTTGACCAATACAATTGTATGGACTTTAAAAGAGACTTTGACCTCTGAGTTTGTTTCGGATGTTTCTTCTCAGAGTAGTCAGTTACGAAACACCGGCTCCATCGTTCGATTAAAATATAAAAAACAAAACATTGACGTGTAAAAGTGTTATGATATAACCTATTTACAAAATAAAGATCATTTTAATCATTTTTTTAATTTTAATCATTTTGATAACTTCATAACGGTTGAACTTATTTTGATGAAACGTCTGTGTAACACCGCTAGATAATCTACTTTCAATTTAAAAAACATCCTAATCGGTTTTTCTGTTGCAGAGTACAGACAGACATACATACGGCACACGCATTGCGGTAAAAATTCTAACACCCTTCGTTTTGTGTCGATAAAATTGAAGTTTATGGCTTTTGAACTACGTAAATAATTTTTAATAAGATTTTCATAAAAAGAGTGTGATTCAATAAAACTTGTTTATGAAAATGAAGTAAAATTTGCAACCTCAAGGATTTTCAAAGATTTGTGACACTCTTTCAAAGTTGTTTTGCATCGTAATTTATAGATAATACTATTAGACAAATGATAGCATATTAAGCGCAGTTGCTGAGCCATTCGCTGCTGGGCTTCATGTCGTGGGTTCGATTGCCGCTTGGCATAATTATTTTTTCAGAATCCGATTGTTTATGCAGTGAGTTTATACATTACTAATCATCATTATCTCCCTAGCCTTTTCCCAACCGTATTGGGGTCGGCTGCCAGCCTAACCGGATTGAGCTGGATACCGGTGTTTTACGTGGAGCGACTGCCTATCTGACCTCCACAACCCAGTAACTGGGCGACCCGATACCTCTTGGTTAGACTGGTCAGAGTTTCTGGCTAACCAGTAACCTGTCAATGTTCTACGAATGACAACCGGGACCAACGGCTTTACGTGCTTTCCGAGGCACGGGATGTCAGTGATGTCTAAGATAAACTTTAGAAAGTACATATGAATTGAAAAAGTCACATTGGTACTTGCCCGGATTCGAACCCACAACCTCTTACACACGAGGCGGGCGCCTTATCCACTGAGCCATCACGACACACAGTTTATATATTACTAATAACTTTAAGTAATAATAAAAGCCTATTACTGCAGGGCAAAGTCCTCTTCTCTTACAAAGAAGGCACGAGCATTGATCACCACGCTTGGTCAAGGCGGATTGGTGATTTCGGACGTATAACTTTAAATAGCTAGTTAAAAATATTATCACATAGACACAATCTGTTAGTTGAGTGTATAAATACCAAAATATTGTAAAATGATCTCTATTTACCATATTAAGATTTTGTTTTCAATTTTAGGTGCGTGCACAAACATTTATTTACTCACGGGCCACGAACTCTCAGCAAAATTGTTTTTATTAATAACAAAGTTAGGCAGAGATGATTCTGAAACCATATGAAGGACATAATACGTAATGTATACTAAACTTCCAGTGAAATTTAGGAAGTTGGAATTAATTTTAATTTCTAATTAACAGCTTGACAACGGCTGATGCGTAGGATTAACATCGGAACTTGTTTGTTGAAGAGGTTTAGGTAATTCTAGTATCGACCTACTTTAAAAATAAGCAGGTGGTCGGTTTTTCTGTAATTACGATATGTGATTTTCTTTGCCAAATATGAAAAAAAAACGGAACCCTTATAGGATCACTTTGTTGTTCGTCTGTCGGTCCGCTGTTTATCTTGAGAAATTAAAACTGAATACTTTTTTTTTTTGGTGAGTGGGAAATCATCCAAAGACTGCTCCCGTCCTGGGTGCGACGGGAGGGCGTGTCAGACTCTTACTGACTAAAACCCACTCATGTTCCTTCGATTGCCCTTTATGTTCCGAGGTCACGGTAACTATTATAAACATTCCGCAACCCCAGCAGGCGTTGGCTCTGTTGGGCCCCTTCCTGTGCTGACTCCTTCTCTTTGGGGCGCGCGTGGAAAAAAACGCGCCGTCTACGTGGTCCTGAAAACTGAATACTCAGTTGGAAAAAATCAAACTTCTAAGTTAGGGAGTAAAAGAAGAGTAAAAGAACTAAAAACGCCGACGTCGAAATTAAGTTATTTTAACCTTTTATGAATTTGAATGCACTATTCTTTTTTAAACACGTATAAATTTAAACTAATGTTGCTGGATGTAGATGTTCTACTGATAAAAGGTATGTTGTACTTATATAGTACATATTAAATAGAAATAGAAAATAGCAGGTAGCCACGGAAGTTCTTCACGCATTAAGAAAGCAGTTATATTAAAAAGGTTAAACTATAAAAATTAATAGCTTTTATTAGCTTATATCCTAAAGCATCAATCTTTAAATTTCAAATATAAAAGTCTTGATCCTTTATTTAAAGAGCTCAGAAGAACTTGCCTTTCTCCAAAAAATAATTGTCCAGCTGGTCTCACCGTCAGTGTGTCACCGCACCCGGTAGTTCGACCCCGCGGCTATCGTGCAAACCTTGCAATTTTCTCTAAATTTTATAATTTCACTTTGTTTTATAGACCATAATGAACAGTAGGTCGCGCCTAAGGCCCCCTTAAAACTGTCCAGTAACCTTAAAATTTTACGTCAATCTTAATGCTCTAGTATTTTATTTCCTTGATAGCTGTAACATCTTAATTGCACTCTCTTTATATTTGGCTTTATCGTCCGCTTTTAATTAACAAGTTCATTAGTTATTCTGATTTTAGAATAATTGAATTTTCTCTTTGATACTTCTGATTTGCCAGTTTGGAGTGACTGTGACAGTAACTTTTTCCTATCAATAATTAATTTCACTTAACATTATCAGTCCCGAAAATTTGACGGAACCGTTTATCTAAATCAAAGACGTAAAGTATCAGCAATGATTACAGAAATATATTTTTTCCGTCTTAATCTTTCGACGACCAAGCGACAGCCGGCTGTCGCGCTGCTGTCTTTCTATTCTGTCTCGAATCACTTACATCATGTGTTCGAACGATTAATATATACAAATAAGTAGGTATAAATTTTTCACAACACCAGATTTGACACTTACGCAAGGCATCAATAAGGGCTATCACAATGTAAGTTGACAGAAAATCGACGACGCTAAAACTGAATGGAAACACAACATATCCATTACCTTTACACAAAGCCTTTTGTTATGACTACAATATACAAACATACCAATAGTGCCAACATAGCACGAAACAACAAAAAATGTGTGCAAGCTAGCATCATTAGTTGAACCTGTCTACCCTACAACCGGCCCTCCTGCCCGCTGGGACACGGGACGTGATAACGTCCCTCTGCGTGAATACGACGTTTGTTCCCTAGTTTGGCCATAAAGTCAGCTGACGGTTCTGCAACGATGTAGCGTTTTCTAAATTTGTCAGTCGGTTTGTGTAACAAGGTAACTTTTTCAAAATAACATTTTGACTGCACGATCTTCATTTTTGATACAAAATGTCTAGGATTTTATAAAATTCATTTTTGAAATCTTCAAACACTCGTGATTCGAGACACAATAGAAAGACAATAGCAGCGCGACAGCCCGGTGTAGCGCTTGGTCTTCGAAAGGTTAAAATTTCTTTCGAGCCGTAGTTTGACAAGTGACGTTCGTTAGTCGACTTGCCGCTACTTATAGGCATGCAGTACACAAAATCCAGAATTCAAATGTATGAAAAACAACTGGTCATCGACAGCGATTCTGGCAACGCTTCAACGATTAAATAGAAAGTTCAGTAATTGATATGTCATGTAACTCATGTCTAGATGTAGAACTCTTAATGCATTTTGTCTACAAATAACTTCGTCGTGTAATTTTACGGTTTGATTTAAATTTAAATTAAGTTGACCTGTGAATGCGGTTGAAAACATCAACTCTAGCGCAACGGAACTTGGTAAACGCATAAACTTTGAACTGTATAAGTTTCTGTTCAAACTGTGTTAAATTTGAGCTCGTTGTTGAGTTTAAAACATTTTGTCTGCAGAATTATATCAGTATGATTTTATTTCCTCTTTTTGAAAACGAGAGTTAGTCAAAAATCGATTACTAACACTCGCTTACTTTAGAGCCCCACACAATACAATCGATTAACTATCGGTCCCGATGTTGGATAGTGCAATTGGACGTTATATTATAGAGCCGGCAGTCCGATAAAATGGACCCGATGACAGGTAAGTAACTAATTGATTTAAGCCATTGTTCAGTAAATATATCGACGAAGGAGATGAATTGAGCTTGGATCTTGGCGACAGAGTTTTATTTTGCGATTCTTTTGAGCCTTAACTTAAGAAATAGTAGTTGACGTACCTGTATTAAGTAGGAGGTACTTACAGTAATGAATTAAGTATATTTTATGGAGTAATTTGCCACGCTATACATAACCATTACAACTCAAAATGAAGCTTGACGAGTTTCAGACACGATTCAGGTGTCTTGATTTCGCAAAGAAATAAATCAGTTTACAGTGAAAAAACCGCGGGGATAGGTACAGTTATAAAAAAAAATCTCTCCTCTTCCAAAATATTTATAAAGACCAGTCGATACAAAGCGAGAAGGCTTAACGCCACTGCGTGACAAAGGCTTAACGGCTGCCTCACAAATACATTTATTGTCTACAGTTTTTCGCTATACCATGCAAATGTACAAAATCCGTTGATATAAATAATGGCAAAGGGTGAGATAATTTTAACACATTCCACTTTGATACTATCACATCTCTAATTGGTCTATTAGGGGTGTCATGCGTGGTATCTGTAATAATGATATGCGTGATTGGTATCGGTACCAATGCACTTGTTAGCACGGTAAGAGGTCGTTACCTTCCCTTTGAATCCCTTTGAAAGGGTAGCGAAACTTTTATTACAATTAAATTTATATAAATATGTACAAACCCAAACATAGCACGCTACCCGAAACTGTATTATTTTTCCAATCATACTTAAACCGGATACTGTAACAAAAAAGTTAAAAATCTAGTAAAAAAATCTCAACAGATTGTAATATCTTGATGTGCTAGAGTCTGACCAACGACAAATAAATATTGCCAATATGAAATGTTATAAAAAATCACGCTACGTCGGCCATTAAAAGTCCAATTGCTGATAACCCAAAAAAATATCGAGCTTGTAATTGAAAAGACAACAAAAATCGATTCTTCATTTAAATTCGCTTATCATTACCAAAATATAAATTAAAATACTGGTATTAATTAAAATTCACAATTGCATTTTTATCAACAAAAGACAATAACGAATCAACATATCGCACATTGATAAGAAGAGTGACACTATCCAAAAAAGCAATTTTTTCAGTAGAAGCATTTAAAGTTTTACCAAACAGTAATTACGAGTTTTGCACCAGAAAGTATAGGAAATCAATATGATGTTATGACTCCTGTTGCAGAGAGCATTGAACACGATGGAATGTTTTTTTTATTTTTTTGAAAAAGTATTTTTAAGACCTAGATTTTTTCAAAAAACTTTTTTAGTGACGTTATACTATTAATGAAAACGTTCAACATTTCCTACTTCATGACAACCAACCGACACAATAACAATACAAAAAAAATAATTTTGCAAAGAATAAACTGTTTTTATTTATAAAAATAAATTTATTTCAAAGTTTAATACAAAATACCTAAACATTAACTTATTTGCGATGGCACCAGTTAGATAAATCACATTTTTTATAAAAATTTTCAGACTTAAATTTTTTGTTATTAACTTCAACAGACATAAGTAATAAAAAATGAACATAAAAATAGTATTAACAAGACACAGTAAAGATAAACACTAAAATTAAGAATCTTATTATGTTTGTAAAAGGCTTTTTTGCATCAAATAGCCCAGAAAAGAAAGTAGGTAGTTCTTTTACGACAAAATAATTATCAAAATAGTAAATGAATATCACAATCATTGTGTAATTACTTAATATAAATTGTACTTAATAATTGAGATCAAGAATGTTACTTTATCACATAATTAAACTTATTCATTAATAATTTTATCAAAATAGGAAGAAACGTAATAATTAGGAATGAGATTTTGATCAATCAACGATTTTATGTCGTTTTTCTTTCTTTCAGCCAAAGGAAGCTTAGCTGCATAAAGAGGTGTCAACAGATTGTTGGCACTAGGAACTTGATACCTATTACCTGCCTGTTGCCTACGAGTAGCTACCCTATTAGATTCTATTCTTATTTCTTTAAAATTCTGTTCTAAGTAAGAAATCTTATAAAATATTTTGACTGTAGCAGGTTCATTTAAATCTTTCATAATTTTTATGATTTTAATATCACCTAACTTAACTTTTTCTCCTTCTGTATTCTTTGAAAATATATTATTTTCAGCAAGACTTTTAATGTCATAAAAATCACGATGACTCATCGTATTAATAATGTACGCGTTTCCTTTTTTTCGTGCGTTCTTTATTGCCGAAATATATTGGTCTGGAACGTAGATAGGACCGGATTTTAAATTTTTCTTAATTTCCCTCTCAATAGTTGAATGCACCGCGTCACCCTCATTTTGAGTGTGACCCTTAATTAAAAATTTGTGGGTGATAGATTTTATTTGCAATGTTTTTATTGCATACAAATAAAGAGAGAACATGAATTGGTTTTTTTGTTGCCCGCAACAATTATCAGAGTAAAATATAAAATCGAAGTCTGGGTGTAATAAGGACATTTTTTCTAAATATTTGAACACACAAGTCCCAATTTCATTAACACCTCTGTGACCTTCTACTTCTGTCCAAAAAAAGCATTCAGTGTGGTCTTTTCCCAGTTCAGAAATAGTGAAATTTAAACAATTCAATTTGCTTTTATAGTAAAAAATTGATATTTCTCCTTTTGGCAATGTCATAACCGCCTGCAAGTCATAACAAGATACTATGCAATTATTCATTCTCTTATCATTTTCCTTCTCTATTCTACTTTCATCCTTTTCCTTTAAATGACTTTGATATTTATCTTCCAAGTTTTCTTTCACATCTGCAATCCTGTATGCTGTGCAAAGATCACATTGATCTTTTTTGGGTGTGAAAAAGCTAATGTTAAACTCGGTATTAAATACCTTTCTATAAATATGTATTTTTACAAATTGTATGTTTTTTTTTATGCAGTCAGCTTTATAGTCCCTGTACAAATCTGCTAGAGTCTTTCCTCCATCAATAAACTCTCTTGAAGTTTGTTTGCGTAAATAGTGACTTGGTAATCGTGGTATACTATTGATGTGACGTCGTACTTCAACTAAATTGTCCTCAGGAATGGTTTTTTTATTATTGTGCTTACCTCTTTGTTCGGGGGCCACTATACCTTGCTCGTTCTTCTTGTCTATCACTGTTCTAATAGGTCGATCGCCAATACCAAGAGTGTTTTTAAAAAATATTTTGCACACTCTAGTTTTTTTGCCATTTATTTCAAAATGAAATGCATTCTTTGGTTTTCTGTTACTATTAAGCCTCTTGTACTGATACTTAGGATATATGTTAACTAAATTCTGAGCTATATAATCTCTTTGTCGTGTTAATGAGCCCAGATTCCAAAACGAGTCAAATAATCTTTTGCGGTATTCTTCAGTAATAATATCACGACATTTAAGCCGGCACTTTTCATTACAGGGTCCACTCATTACCCTTTCTGCAACAATTTTTGATGATGAAGATACGTATGGTTGTCCTAGATTTCTTAGGGTTTGAGCTGTTTTTTTTTTATTAGTACGTGTACTTTTTTTTCGACTATTTCTATTTGTTTCATCTACGACGGAGTTCATGTTAACACTGACTGGTCCAGAAACTGACATGGCATTATTGGGTTCTAAGGAATGCGTGACAATAGTTTGTCTATCTTCATTGCAGTCATTACTGTTAGTAGTAGGTTGGACTGTAGACATTTTGTCTACAGCTGCAGAAGCCAGTGTTGCCAACGATGGACACTGATTATTTCTGGTCGAAGGACATTCAGAAGAAGAACTTGACGATGAACTTGACGATGAACTTGACGAGGAAGAGGAACTAGACGAAGAATTACTCGATGATGAATCTGAAGAAGAAGATGAGTCTGACCGTCGATGGTTTGAAGTGGATGGTTTAAATGGTAAGTAACTTGGGTCATCGTCAGAGACAGGGGAAAAATCACGTGGAGATGCACGACTGGTGATAGATGACATGGAATTTCTTCTTTCTACATGAAGTTGTTCCTTTGGAGGTAAGTTTGCATCCACATAAAGTTGTTTGTCCTAAAAAAAGCAAAAGAAATGCATCACTTAACTCAAGCAGTAATAATTTTAGCTGGGTAACTAGGAGAGGAACAAGGAAAAGACAATACAATGTTTTAGTAACTTAACAGGTTATTAAATCAAACAGTGGTAAGTAGTGTGTTTTGAATAGTATTCTAAATTTAAAATTAAAAGGTAAGAATCTAATACTGTTTTAGACAAGGTACACCAACCTGTTCAGCTTCCTGGCAACCTCTGGAAGTAGGTGACCTGGAATTTCTTTTTTCTGCATGAGGTTGGTTATTTTGAGGTAAGTGTTCATATACATAAAGGTGTTCATCCTAAAATAAGTAATAATTTTATATAACACAAGAAAAAAAGACATGCATTCTTTAACTCTTGCAGCAATAATCTTAGTTGGGTGATCAGAAGAGAAATAAGGAAAAGACACTGAATGTTTTAGTTATTTATCAGGTTACTGTTTTCGATAGTGTAGTCTTGAGTAGCTTAGTTGGATATTACAAGGTAAGAATCTAATAATATTTTAGATAAGATAATAAGTAACCTGTTCAGTTTCCAGGCGATCTTTAGGTGTAATTTCTTGGGAAGACCCAATATTAAATCCGTTATTGTGGCTAGAATTATCTTCATTTGCATTTTGGTTAACATCGTCTTCATTGCGGGTTAATTCACAATAATTATTGGAGGTTTGGGGTGACGTTGGTATATTATTCGCGCTTTCTAAATGGTCAGGTTTAGTCTGAATACCATGACACATTCTTTTTTTATATTTTTCTCTATCATCTAGTGTGTCCTCAAACAGCTTCCTAGATATATTTTTAAGTTTGTTTATTCTAGCATTTCCTAAAGGCATTTTAAGTCTGAAAACAAGCAAATAATGGTCAAAATTACTCATGTTACTAAAAGTATCACGAGTAGGAAATTACTAATACAGATGTACCTTCCTGATAAAATTATTTACTTAATTGACTATCATAAGTAAACAAAATTCTTAGTGGGTATCGGTGTTATTTTGCGTGCCTCATATAAAGAAGAATGACACTAATAAAATAATGACAATCACCAACTCAAATACTTCAAATTCTGTAACACGAAGAGTGACACTTAATAAAAAAATGTTAGTGTGTCGTTCAAATTGAACATAAACCCTTTGTTTGGATTATGGGAAGAATGGCACTAAAGAAATAATGTCGGTCTGAGTCAATCATCAACTCAAATATTTCAAATTCTATAATAAAAAAAGTGACACTAAATAAATAATGTCAGTATGTCGTTCCAATTGTATACAAACCCTCTGTTTGGGTTATAGGAAGAAAGTCACTAAAAAAATAATGACGTTCTGAGTCAATCATCGAATCAAACACTTCAAATTCTGTAACACGAAGAGTGGCACTAAATATAAAATGTCAGTAAGTCGTTCCAATTCAATACAGACCCTCTGTTTGGCGTATATGATAAATGACACTAAAGAAATAATGACGTTCTGAGCTAATCATCGACTCAAATACTTTAAATTCTGTAACACGAAGAGTATAACTAAATAAAAAATGTCAGTATGTCGTTCTAACAAAGCAATTTTTACAAAATAAAATAACTTAATACACGACGCTTAACAAAATGTGACGGTAATCGTATTTAAATTAATTCGTACTTACGAAATATGGTCAATCCAAATCGCCTTTAACCAGATAATGTCACTATGTAATACACCAGATGGCACCGTTTTAGTTAGCTTCACAGTCACGAATGAAAAAATGGCGGTGTGTCATAACAGATCGTATCAACATTGTCGATAAAGCAGTTCGACACTAACGCCATCTACCGGTAAATATTAAAGTTACGACGATAGTGTCTTTGGTCAAAAAATTGTATCTTCGAGCGCTAAGAGATGGCATTGATAGCAAAAAAACATAATTTTTCGTATAGTGACGGCCTTCTTATCAATGTGCGATATATGAAAAATTCATAAGCGATCCGTACAGAATCGATACATGTTATTAAAGAACGCCAATGCATCGATTCATAACGGCCTTAAAATAAATCAGAGCATTGGAGGCGTAAAAAATTCACTCGGTCTTTTAATATTTACCGATTGTTTTCATCTCCAAGTGAAATACTGCTATCCCATCGAACAAGTCCAGTTTAAAATGAACCCCCGAACTCTTTAGCAATTCTCCTACGTAGAACAACTTTCTAAGGACTTCTAAGGGCAGTGTAGCTTTTTGTAAATTGGCTGTTTACCATATTAGTAGCTGTTAACATTCCTTAGCGATGCTTCATTAGAAAACGTTCGAAGGTTTTTAAGAGTAATGAATATTACGGTTTAGGGACCAGTGATAAATTGCCAATCAATGTAAGACTTTATATTCGTTGAGTAAAGTTTAAATTCATTAATTTAAATTACAAAATCATTGAATAAATTGTATGCATTGGATTAATCAAAGATGTTAATTGATAATTTTGTTGTACTTTCAGAGGTGAAATAAAAGAAGCTATTAAGAGAACTTTATTGTTATTGTTTCTTTGAAAAGTAATTTATTAAGAATTGAATTATCAACCGTAAATTGCCCCTGCATAAGTACATTGTGTGCTAGCAATTATACTATAAAATATATTCAACATTCATCGAATGCAGTTCTTTTTAATGAGATGGCGAGAAACTTGCATTATTATACTTATATGCTTATAGTTACTTTGGGTTTACCAGCACCTGAAGTTAGATATACACTTTGAACTAAGTTCTATGAAAGTTCTACGTTTAAAGTGCAATTTAATTGAAGTACCCGCATAAGTTGTTAGAGCAACTGTGGGGAATGTTCTACTTGACCCTTTAACTTGTTGTATGAACAAGACAATAGCTGGCTAATTACTCTCTTGTTAAACAATTACCCCTATATGAAGAGGAAACCGACCTGTCACTAGGTATTTTGAGCCTTAATAGAATACTGGAAATGGAGCTCTATCTATCTAAGTACATTAATTATAAATCTGGCTCGAGCTTAGTTAAAAGAACTGTTATGCCGAGAAAAATAAAACTTACGAACGACATGTGCTTTATCTAAACAATACCGCACTTATTTTATGATGGATAAGCCAAAGTACGTGCAAAATTATAAGGATTGTTTATGTCACCCTAAAAATTTGATCCTGAGTAACATTATAAATAAGAAAGTAAAGCAAAGTTTGTCTGTTTATGGCGTAATTAAGCTCGTCTTTATTTTACTGAATTGATTGCCATAAATATAGAATAAATAAATGGATACCATTAAATTTTAAATATAGTTTTAAATATAGAATAAATAAATAGATACCTCTAGATCGAAACAAATTGCTATTTCTAAGGGATGACGACTAAATAATTATCTACTATATAAAAATAAGTCGGGTTTTCCTTCCTGACGCTATAACTCCAGAACGCACGAACCAATTTCCTCGGTTTTGCATTCGTTGGAAAGGTCTCGGGCTCCGTGAGGTTTATAGCAAAGAAAATTCAGGAAAAATCAAAACAAAAAATATTTCTTCATCTTTTAATCACCAAACGAAATGTTACATAAAACGAAGCCATCTGGTGGCGAAACGGAGTTCGCCGGGTTTCTAGTAGAAGAATAAAAATCATCATCTAAAAGATAATGTCATCGCTGCAATTTATTTATAATCCCTCGTCTCTCTATTACAAGGAAATCAAAGTTAACTCTCCCTGACATTGTGACATTAAATGAAACCCTACTTATCCATCTATTATGACTGACCTATATTGAGATTACCTTTATTACTTAATACATAAGAACTGGGGCAAACCATAATTTTCTTTAAGAGAGCTGGCATGAAAATTTAATCCAATCCTAAGAAGAATTTTTGTTGCTTTTCTCTTAAGGAAAGTCCTTGTGACCTCAGACATAAAACGAGGGTTATAAAATAACGTGCTAGTAACCATTACCCAATGAAAACTCGACAATACTGGCGAGTTGCCGTCTCCACTCGCTTTTTAGCTCTGTGTACAACGTACACACGGATCACGTTCCTCTTTATATTTTTAAACCGCTAAAATATTGTTTCTGGCGGGCGCGATACTGTCGAGTCAGCATTGCTCGCGTCATAGCAACATAAATGTACAAAGATTTTTTAGTAATTTGAAATGACACGGTACAAGAGAAGGCTGTTGTGTTTGTGAGAGTAAACGTGATATTTTTATGAAGAAGTGACCATTAACATTTTCTCTGGAAAATTATATTTTTGTATAAATCTCTAAGAGCAAAACTGGAAAATACAAATAAAATAAAAGGAGAACTTAAAATTCCTAGAAATAATTATCCACGGTACGAGAGTCAGAAATAAACCTTGATTTACGAGTGGTTTTTACGTTTACTGTTTCTATTTTATTTTCTCAACGTCTAGGTTTCACAGCGCTCTTGTTCTAGCGATACACGACGTACTAGTATTGTTAACATGTAGTGACTAGACAAAGTCTGTAGG
Source organism: Athetis lepigone (assembly GCA_033675125.1). Classification (NCBI taxonomy): domain Eukaryota; kingdom Metazoa; phylum Arthropoda; class Insecta; order Lepidoptera; family Noctuidae; genus Athetis; species Athetis lepigone. Next base: position 10,195,334 of record CM066226.1, on the reverse strand, counting down.
GGTTACCAATTAAATTTTGTTTACAGTTGTGAGCTTTGTACCCAATATGTACCTTACATGAGACAAGCAGTGTTACGGCACTTCTAGTTGAATAGTTTGGGAAATTTTCTGAACTGGGAGTTTTTTTATCATTATTTTAGTTTTTTTGCGAAGAATTTGTATAATCAAAACACTGGACCGCGACATATTCGGTAGTTCAATAACTTACAATTGTGATAGTAAATAACCCGAGACTATAACTAGACTGATGGCTATGTTAGTAGCACTACACTGACTTAACCGTAATAAAGAAATTTAGCATTTACCTTATAAAGATAAAGAACCAATCTACCTTGGCTACGTTCAAAATAATACCTATCATAAATTAGTTCAAGTAATTATAATACAAATAATAGTGTCGTAGCATGCGCAACCAATCTTGATAAATGACCGCATATTAAAGCTTAAAATAATGCACACAATGGCACTTCGAAGCCTCAGGCATGACATTAATGTGAAACAAGTCAGCGGACGGAATTAGGTCGCAAATCATAATAATATAGAATGCAATTACCGGTAATAATAAACATGGTTCTTTGTGACTAACACTGAAAACTTTTTATTGATGAGGTCTTGTAAGAAATTGATATTGAATGAGAGGACGCACTAGGTACCAGACATATACAATGACGCTATTTAGGGCAATACACAGTCCAAATCTACAACAAGACCTGTAACACCAAATTGATGAAGCATTTTAAATTATCTACAAAAAATAATATGTTTTGTCATATCATTATTGAATTAGACTTAAATGTAGGTAGGATTACAAAGCAGGTTCTAACGATAAGGCCATGCGGTAATTCCACGAAAACGACATAATTACATCAACACATATTAATTCATACTGCTAAATAGGAGTCCTAGAGGGCTCCAGTGAATAGTCGTAAAGTAATTTGAAATACTGAATAAACCGACTCTCAAAATTAAATGGTGACGCATTACGAAAATTGTTTGTAGAAATCTAAAAGTCTATTTAACTTAAAACCTTTTGGAGCAGTTTTTGCATAACGACACACATTTTCAACTTTTTATGGGTTAATTCCCTAAAAGGGCAGGGGTCATTGTAATTACACAGGACCACAGAAGACAAAATTTTAAAACGTCAAACGTTGGTCAGGTTTAAGGAAACTCTTTTGGAGAAATGTCTGTTGTTTTGTCATTCTGTGGTTCATACTAAAAACGTGAAACTAAATTAGATGGTTGTTTTCAGCTGAGTTAAAACAGAAAGAGGTATTAATTCGTGTCTCTGTTTTTTTTATGAAAGCTACATACATAATAAACAAAACATTACGAGTTTTTTAATTTGAGTGTAGTAATAATGAAGAAAGGTTCCAAAATCATCTAATTAAAGATGCAAATAAAAAACACCTCATTCCGCATTATGTTCTCATTATCAAGGTATCGTGAAAAAGTTAAAAAAAATCGTTGGTAAGGTTATTTGGTGTTACCGCTTCTTAATTTATTTAAATGATAAGAAGTATCTCAAGGAAAAATAACTTTAATTCAAATACAGAACCAAAGCCACCGACTTCCTCAAAAGTTTTTAAAGGTAATTTTCTTCTTTGTAAAAATGTTATTTTGTGTTTATTTAACAATGTTTGTTTTTACTGGACATTAATAAAGAGAACTATACAGTTGAAAATAACGTGGCGTGCCCTCATGCAAGCTGAAACTGTTGAGTAGACTTCCACTAATAAGATCTTATTAGTTATATTATTATTGAAACTTTTTCTACAAACTGTAACTTAAGCATAACATAACAATATCATTGGGCATATAAAGAATAATAATATATTATTAACTAGCTTTTGCCCGCGACTTCGTCCGCGTACAATAATAACTCCCGTTCCCGGGGGAATTTTGGAATAAAATCTTTACTATGTCCTTTTTCGGGTCCCAGACTATATCTGTACCAAATTTCATTCACATCGGTTCAGTGGTTTAGACGTGAAGAAGAGACAGACAGACAGAGTTACTTTCGCATTTATAATATTAGTACGGATTAATTGCAGAACTAACACCATTCCGTTACAAATGAGCTAAGGTATTCCTAACCACATCCAGCACGCTAACTAACTCTGTGTTCGATCGTGTGTTTCCCCACAATGTATAATCCTACGTCGTGTATATTGGACTAGCCAATATCAAGTTAGTGTTGCAAACTAGCGTTTGCTCCAAATCCTTGTTATTGAGGTGCCGTATCGGCAGTTAAGATAGGTCGACAAGGATTTGTACCGCACAAAATATCAGATAAAAGGTTCCTCTCCCAATTGACTTATAAAAAAGAAGAAAGTATTATTGTTAGAATTGAATCGTGTGTACAGATCTTTATAAAGCTATCTTGCCCAATAGTATTGAAGCTTTTGATATGATTCTGTTTTCGAAATTGTGTCGCTATTAGATTAGAACATTTTGTGAACAATTGTTACGTCACAGTTTTATTGTAAAATATCGCTGTTTCCAGAAAATAAATTATGTTTTTTTTTTGTTTTTGTTGTTTTGTTGGCGTTGTTGCAACGCATTGTTTTAAACCCAACGTTTAATCCCCAGGGTTTTGTATTGGAAAAATCGAAGAGTTATCGACTCGGCTCGAATCGTTTAATCTAAATCTGCTGACGGTAAAGCTAGTAGGATCTATCTTTATGCCCATAACTTTGATGGCAAGGATAAAAGTGACAGAATATAGTCATTTTCTCATCTTCATATAAATAAACAAGAACAAATTGGAACGAGACTCTTTCAGTTTCTTAGTTTGGAAAGGATTTTTATCCAACGAACTTAAAATAATCATATAAAAGGCGTATTGTGTGTCAACTCGATCATCTCTGAAATAAATGTTTAAAAAAAATTGACCTAAAGCTACATTTTTGTATGTGATTACAAATTAACAAAACATATTACTTTTTTATTAAAAATCCTAACTAGATAACTTTACAAATTACCACCAACATTCCGCAAAACACACAAATTTTTATCCAATTTCTCCATCTACAAATCATACAAACACACATAGCACACATCCATAATTTTATACAGTACACTAATTAATCACATTGGCCCAACACTACTGCAGTGACACGAACCAAGTTCATAATTGTATTCCAAGTTGGGACAGCACTTGATTGATTACCACACCGGGCCTGCTCTGTCCCACGGTATCGGCATTAGGACAACACCTGTAAATTGTTGTGTAGTGACAATTAAAATGTTCCCGATGTTGTTTTGTTTTGATGTGGGTAGTTGCGTTTTATTATTCATTGGAGTTTTGACCTGCAGTTGTTTAGGGTTGGGTCGTTAGTGCTGTTAATCTTTATCTGTATTTCTAAGTTTATCTTTGGCTTGTGTTTAAACACCGCCCAAAAAAGTACGTATTTTACTAGTTACTAAAAAAATTCAAAACAGTTAACAAAATGGATAAATGGTCACAAAATTACGTTTCCTAAAGTATTATGAAATAAATCCAATTTAATTTTTATATGAATTTGACTGAAAACTGAAACTTTATATCACTAGTAAATCTGGCGCTCGGCGGCCACTGCCGCGACACGCTCGCTGCGCTCGCTCGCCTTCGCGCGTTGCGTGGTTCTAATGTAACCTAACCTAGCAAAAATTGGTGATCATTAATCATTTTTGGAAAGCAAAATGATTCTTTTGGTGATCATTTAAATATATATCCGTTTTTTTTTACTGAATACAGTTTTTAACCTTTCAACGACCAAGCGACAGCCGACTGTCGCACTGCTATTGTCTTTCTATTATGTCTCGAATCACGAGTGTTCCAAGGTTTAATTCGCATTTTTGGTTACTGCTCTGCTCTCGTAGGTGCCTGATGTTATATAGCCTATAGCCCTTTTTGATAAATGAGCTAAACTACACAACAAAAAAATAAAATGGGATCAATAGTTTCTGACATTAGCGCCTTTTTGTTGAATCAAGATGAGCTTAAAGCTGGCTATCTCTCGGTACCACAGGTCATCTTTTATTGTTAATGGCAAACTAGTTGCAAATGCAATAAACTGCCTGCTTGCTGTCAATTGCTCGCTTGTAGACATTTGCTATCGCAGAGACCTCATAGATACGTTGCCATCCCAGGAACCACGATGATATGTATCATAATATGTGAAAGTTGCATACTTAAATCGAATCATTGCAAATTGGTAATTTGGTAGCACTTCTCCGAACAAGCTCTTTCTCAAGGAGTTCAACTACTAGATGCATCGATTCTAGATAATTTCAGTTGAAGTCTGCTTGTCAAAGAGATATTACTGCAAACAGAATATAATATAGCAATCGTAGCATCATAGCATACGCTATTGGTTTTCTCAGAAATAAAAAGAAGATGTTCGAGTCTTTTATAAGAAACTAATCAAGCTTTTAATATATTAGCTTAATTTCAAATTCAAAATGGTTTAACGTAGGTATGCTAGTATTTGTTACTTTTCTTAAAGAATCTCATCTGCGGTAATTTTGGCGAGCTCGGCCGAATAAGACAGTAATGTCTTACTCAGATACCAAGTTGCAACGAAAACCGCATTTCAGTGCAAGATATTTTGCGAATCAAGCAACGGCATCTAGCAAGCAGGAAATCGAGAAACATAAAGCCGGTATCTTTTCAGGAGACTAGCTTTTGGAAATTAGAGGATGCACTTAAGTTAAATTAAGTTTTATAGTTAGACACAGCGTATGATGTCTACTGTATCGAACTTTGGTGTTTTTAGGCATTACATGGTACAAAGTCCCTATGTATATTTAGATCTTTAAAACTCCGCAATGGATTTTGATGCGTATTGCATTGATTGATTGATTGCGATTGTTATCGACCTTAACCAAGGACAATCGCTAAGTTTTACTAACATTTAATAATTATAAGAGAAATAAAATGTGAAAACCAGAATCGATTTCTATTACTTTTTTTTATTATCGTTAGATTGGTATTTCAGTATCAGAGCGAGAGGCATGTAAATAGTAAAAAAGGCAGCACATCAAACCACTGCTTTCTGTTAAATTTCTTTTTTAGATTTGAACTTTATTGCTAAAGTATTAAGGTAAATTGATTGGGAAAATTGAGTTTTAAAACACAGCCTTAAAACAGTTTCAGGTGGGTTGTTGTTTTCGCATCTAAACAATTATGGCTTATTTAAACCAAATTTTAAAATATGTTTGTCTATGAAAAATTGTTCAAAATTCTATAATAATGTAAAGCAGGTTGCATATCAAACATAATAAGCATCTCAGTAAATGTGGCGCCACATTTGCAACGCACCACAGTTTTTAAGACACATTTGTTGCGAACCTACACATTTGTATCAAACGATTACAGCGCAACAATTAGGTATAGCGAGGTAAATGTTCGATGCGTGTTGTATGTTGCGCTGGTATGCGGCCTGGTTAAGGATGAACTGATAGGTTCGTGATTTACAATCCCATCGTTGAATAGTTCAATACAATAGTAGCTTCAAATAGTAGGTTAATGCGCGCTCTCTCGAATATAGTGCTTCCGAAGTCTGATCTGATTTAAACCAATTGGTTTGTTTGGGAGTTTTGAAACTGCTTTACTTACTTATGTGAAAATCGCTACAAATTCTATGAATTCTTAAATGGCTTCAGCATTAGCATGTTATGCCTACCTATCTCTAATAGTACCTAATATCTATATTCTAACATAAATTTATTAAAAACCAAATTCTCCACCGCATCTGTTCATCTGACCATCTGACTATTCGCAATATAATAAAGTGTGATAAATACTTATAGCAAAACAAAGCTGAAATTTCAAAGTTAGTTACATCCGTTTAATAAAACGCGCTATTCTGTGGATCTACCAGTAGAGTTTAAAAAAAATATTGTGTGACAGCCAGATTATGGAAAATAGTATACTTACGATATAAACACCACGCTACGAAATACCTCCAAATGTTGCGCTTTTATTAGTATCTATACATAGACATTTAGTTATCAGAATCTGTCCGGCCAATTTGGTAACAATTTACTAACCAGTTTGTAACAATTATGCCCAGTGGACTACAGACATAACAAGAGAACACTACGCCACTGCTGCACCCAATTCAAAACTTTAAGTGTATGTATACAACGCGAATGTAATCTAGACATTGAGCTCGTTGCAGTGAGAGACTAGTTTCACCTGAGCTAGTTCAGACATCAAGTGAAAGCACTGCTGTAATACAACTTACAGTGACTAATGCAGTGATTCTCAAAATGGTCTATACTGACCCCTAGCGGTTCATGTAGGTATACAAAGCGAGTGTAATACAAACATTGAGCTCGTTGCAGTCAGAGTCTAGTTTTCCCTGAGCTAGTTCTGACATAAAGTGAAAGCACTAGTACGTGCAGTGATTCCCGAAGTCACCTCTGACGACCCCAGGGATTAATAAATATAACTTCATTTATAAAATCATAAAATGTGTTTTATGAGGGGTCTGTTTAATTCAAAAAAACATTCAAAGTGGTCTACGTGACTAAAAACTTTGAGGTCCTCTGATATTGTGTTTAATTCTCTGATTCGTGTGTTGCTCACACATTTCACTAGAATTAACTTCTGAAAACTTGTTTAATCTGGATATAGTAGCTGTTTATTTAAAGCCGTGTCTGAATTTGGAGAATTCTCAGAATTAAAATTGACATGAATTTATTGTTTATTTAATTGAAGTTATGTTTTTGTTCCTATCACTTTGTTCAGGGCTACTTCAATTGGTGTTTTTTACTCTAGTTTTATAAGATAAGGTTGATATTGCGACGTATCGAATACACAAATATTTTGCCAAAAACACCAAGTGAAATAGGTGATTCGATTGTTTTGGCTGTATTAGGTTGTTGTCAACTTTCAGGTTTTCTGGATCTCGAAATGGAAGCGCAATTTTGGAAGGATTAGACAAAAAATAACAACGTAGTGCAATGAAATTTATCGACAGAGATTTATATAAAGTTACTATGCTAACTCATACAGTAATAAAGATTTTTCTTATTATTTCTAAAAAGTTTGTATAGGTACTCTAAAAGGTACATCAAGTTTCGGGTTCTATAATTTTAGTGTTTTTCACATATTCGTTTATCTAACTTTACACAACACCGAGTAAAGAATTTTACAAATCGACCCAATAGTTCCTGAGATTAGCGCGTTCAAACAAACGAGCAAACTGTTCAGCTTTGTAATTTTAATAGTATTGATTTGTTTATTCGCGTGGGATTACTCGTAAATCTTAATTATCATTCGTTCTCTTTATTTAATTTTGTATGGTCAATAATCTTAAAATCATTTTTAATTAACAATCCTGTGATTTATTTCGCTTGACACAGGTTCTCACCGGACATGGTCAATTCGAGAGGTTCCTGTGTCGGATTCGAGCGGAAGCGACGCCTGGGTGTCGCCACTGCAGAGGTGTGCCGCGCATGGGCGGAGCATCGACATGTCCTCGTAGAGGCGATCGGCGGCGGTGACCTCTCGGGCCCGACGCTGGTTCAGGCCATGCTTTGGGGCGAGACGGAATGGGATGCCGTCGCCTCCTTCTGCGATGCAGTTATGCTAGTGAAGAAAGCGGCGGCGCGCGAGAGGCAACGACGAGCCTCTCGCCCCGGACTAAGACCCAGGCGAAGACGTCGAGAGTCGCAAGACGACTACCGGCCACCGTAGGCGCGGTTCTGCGGATGGCAAGCGTTGGGTAGCTCGCCGCCCGGCTAGGACCAGGACCGCGTCGACGGCGAAAGAGAAGGAGTCAGCACAGGAAGGGGCCCAACAGGGCCAACGCCTGCCGAGGTTGCGGAATGTTTATAATAGTTACCGTGACCCTGGAACATAAAGGGCAATCGAATGAACATGAGTGGGTTTAAGTCAGTAAGAGTCTGACACGCCCTCCCGCCGCACCCAGGACGAGAGCAGTCATTGGATGACATCCCACTCACCAAAAAAAAACCTGTGATTTACTGAACGAAAAGTCTTAAGAAATTGTCCATGAAGTGTAAACCTGGGTATCTGTAATAGGTACTGTAATAAATAATAATCTAGAAGGTTTTACCTATAACAGACATCAGTTTCATGCAGTGTCGTTTACCGTAACTATGTACATACTGCGTTAATTAAGAAAATAAACAATTTATTTATTATTAAATCGCAAGTAAAACCGTAGTCTGAACCGAGTTTTGATCAATACACAAGTACATACAAAGTTGTTATTTAAACAAAATTCAATAAACGTACGTTCTTTGAATATATCTGTAATAGAATTCAATTGACAAATATAGGTATACTTATTAAGTAAACCCTCTTCAATTAGAACTCCCACTCACTTTCAAATACTCCCACAAATTATGACTGTCAGTGTAGATATGAAATCCAAATGTTAAACCACTAGAGTATAACACTATAATTACTTAATAAGAGACGTCTTTTCCACAATCCATATTAATAAATATTAAACAACTAGCAGAAACAACGTCGTTGATGACAGAAACAGAAAATTTAATTTCATGTTAATTTATCATACAAAGGATTTAAGTACTAAAACAAAACGTAGTTCGTTTAAAGCACACAATATCCTAATTAATAACAAAGTGCTTTCTAACTGGATAAAAACAATGAAAACTGTTTTGTTAATTATCGCGTTGAAAGTTGGATATATAAGTTAGATATAAGACAAGACGGGCCAGACCTAGCTGCAATAAAAATTCGTTTGCTATTAATAAATAAATATCCTGGTATAACTCACACTATGCCATTTAATCCCAAACTTAGCAGAGCTTGTACTTTGGCAGCAGATATATATATTTTTATCCATACTAATCCATACTATTCATCTATACTAATATTATAAATGCGAAAGTAACTCTGTCTGTCTGTCTGTTACGCTTTCCCGCTTAAACTACAGAACCGATTTGAATGAAATTTGGTACAGATATAGCCTGGGACCCGCGAAAAAACATAGGATAGTTTTCATCCCTGAAATTCCGCGGGAACAGAAACTATTCCACGCGGGCGAAGTCGCGGGCAGAAGTAATTTATAAATGCATACATAACCCAAACACAGAACAAACAATCACGCTTATCACTTAAAGTTTGTCCTTAGCAGTTACCGCCACTAACTACTACATCTGGCCTAACAGGCCAGTCTAATATTTTTAATACGTGGAACAAAAATTTCAGAATATTGCGGCGAAATCAAAAACAAAATTGAAAACACTAACTATCTAATCTTTCAATGTCGTTCTTGCTTTATATTAATTTGAGTAGAGCGCGACGCAGTAGGTATATAAAAATGCTAAACCGCATTGAGAATCTCATGGTGAAAAAAAATCTAAAGAGTTTTAGAAATAGATCTACTTAGCCACAATAACAATAGATTATAAAAACGTTACTCTAAAATAAACTTCAGGAAATGAATAAACGTCAACAAACAGGTACCTTTCAGAACAACTAATACGAGGATTGTTTGCGATCTCACTACGAACACGTTTTAATAATGCTTCATTCAACAGATGATACTTTCTAGGACAGGGATAGTAAACATTTAAATAGAGACTACCCATACTTATTCAGCTCCATTCGATTTTCACTGAAAGATTTTCGTCACACTCATGCAGTTCTACTTCTACATCTTCTATGTATTTTTGGTAAACAGCTCTATTCAAATTATGTCCATAAAAACAACCATTTTGTTTAAAATGGCGTATGTTCCGGGGACGCGGTAATAGTTACGGTGACCCCGAAACATAAAGAGCAACCGAAGAAACATGAGTGGGTTTTAGTCAGTAAAAGTCTGACACGCCCGCCCCGCCCAGGACGGGAGAAGTCATTTGATGATTTCCCACTCCCCAAAAACAATAAAAAACACGTACGCGTTTATTCAGCTTTCCTCATCTGTACAGCTTTTGTACACAATCGTTGTTTTCTATGAACATAACCTGAATAAAGCTGAATAAATGTGCGTAGTCCCTTGAGTTTGGCGGCTTTTCTCATTCTAACGACGCTGGATGAGGCTAATAGAAGTATAATTGTATAAGTGTGACCATATTAAGCGAAACGTGAATAAAGTTGAATTAGTTTGCATAGCCCTTTATGGTACTGATTTTTCTGAGATGGTACATAACATTTCGGATTACATCTAACATCTATACGTATTAAATGTACCGTGCAGTTTTTTGCACTTTTAAGGCGTGATTAATGTCTGAAACAAATCTGTGTATACATGATTCTTGGCAGTAAATCTTTTCATTTTGAACTAAAATTAAAACCGTTAGATCGTTGGCGTGGTTAAAATATCTTGCAGCGTGCCACCAATGACACGCGTTCCAGTGGTTCGCCATCTCTGCTCTAGGATAAATGAACTATCCAGCGTACTGTCGCTCTGTTTGTAAAACGTTAAGCAGCTTTTCGTTGAGTAATTGTGTACTTGTTCAGTACTGTCTGGGTAGATTAAAATATTTCGGTTTTGGGTACGTTTTATTATTTTTTGGAGCATGCAAAAGGCTATGTATTTTTGGTGATAATTTCTGTGTCCTAATTTGGTCGACGTTAGATTAATAGGACTTTAATCTGCTTACTCATACACAGTGACAAATACTAGCAAAGCTTGCAGAAAATGTGTTCATATAAAAAAATATTGTTTTTATTACATTTTATCTCTTAAGCTGTATCCCAAGTAGGTCAAGATCAGCTTCTGATTTAATGTCACCCAGTAATATATCAGTGTTTAACATATAGCTACTGCCTATTAGATATTGACAACCCAGGTAAAAACACAATATCCCTTGATTAAACTTGTTACCAGGCGAGTGCCCTAACTATTGTTTAACACGACTCTCTTTCGCTTCTTTTTTACCACACTTTTACACCGTCATTTTCCTCTAACCTAACAACAACGACGTTAAAACTCCAACACACTACAGCTCATAACATTAAAAAATAAAGCCAACAAAGGTCCCATGCATCACACCACTAAATCTGCCAGAAAATCTGAGCTCCTAGTACTACTAATCGCATATTCTTCACGAAACCGCCGAGCTAACGACCACGGACAGGGCGGCTATCGAGACAAACTTTTTTACTGTACACGTTAAAACTAGGGTGACCATCATTATGTAAATTTCTTTAATCTGCCGTTTTTATTCATGGTTACTGTTATTAGCAGTAAAGGACAGTTTAGCCAAAATAGGGGTTTGTGTGATAAGCATAATGGTTATAATGATGCTCATATGCTGCTTTAGCTTCTTGGCAACGTTGTTGAGGTGGCAAAATTGGCTGTGTGTAGAGCAGCTACAAACAGGATGCTGTGATAAAAAAGAGCTTATTTTTAGTCGATTGTTACAGAAGAAGACATTTTAGGCTCAGTGATGCACTTCAGTATACAATAATTTTAAAAACTCTTTTAAAATCTCTACATTCTCATTTTTATATTTCAAAGATTTCCTATAAATATTGTAAAAGAACTTTAATTTTGAAAGTCGATCGATATGCAAACGCACAACTAAAGCCGACTTCAAATAAAGTAATTTTTCATTCTCAGGAAGGTAAATATACCACAACTTTTTGGAAGGAAAGACCATCGAAATAAGACTACTTTACAAAATGCACTGTGGAATATAGTTTAGAAATCATTAATCAATTGGTACTTGAATGTTCTTATATCTTATGAGAAAGCAAACTATATCTCCAATGTCCGCAAAACCTCTCACTTTGGTATGGGAATAATTAAAACGCATCAGAACATCGATACCTCTTAGGTGAACCATTACCGTTACGGATATCCTATGTTTGGGATTACGTAATCGGAAGCCCCAGAGTATAATCGAATATTAATTGCAAGAACCAAATTACGTCGGTAAGTGATTCTCGAAGCTAATTTAATATTTAAAGATAGAACCTATAAATTTTGGAGTCGCGTTTATACTCATTTAACTTTAAAATTCCTGAAAATCGTTCTTGTAATAACTGGTAACCCTAGTTATAAGGCATTCTACACACGTGCGACCGCGGCGTCCGCGGCCCCACTTTGACCACTTAATTCAATGAGGCTGGATTCAGCCCAGCGTCGGGTTTACAAACACGACTGAACTCATACGCTTTGTTACTGCTTGTGTTAATACGTTCTTTTGTCGAGTTCCAGTAGGCTAATTAATGCTAGTTTGTAACAGGCCTTTGCTTTTGGAATCACGTAACAAAAAACCATTGGTTTTTGGCTAAATGCTTGTGTAAAAAACTACGGGAAAACGTTGTGTGAAAAAATAAGTAAGTGTCCTGTTTTGGACAAATGTGTAATTTATTTTGTGCTTTGTTAAACGTCAAATGAGGGTTCCGAGGCGTGAACTACGGAGCCCTAAAAAGGCGCGGACGTTATTAAACCATACATACAAAACCCTCAAAATGCGTGGGTTCCGTACTTAGTTGGCTATTAAAAGTGGAATTGTAAATTCGTCATAATTGTACGCTACTGTGATTCATCATCCCAAAAAGCAACCATTTCTATGAAAGGAAAAGGGCACAGGAACAAAAATTAACACACTAAAGTAACTGAACCTTTCGACGACCAAGCGACGAAGAAAACTATAAAAAGTTATATTCTGTCTTATTTCAAAAAACATACTTATATAATTTTAATTTACATACTTAGGCACACAAGTAATCTTAGACATTTATTATCTTATTAAAAGCAAAACACTTTTTATTTCTAGCCTTAAAAAAAAAATCCCAAGTAATTGCATTAATTATCTTTGTCGTGCACTTTTTTTGTAAGAACGCTAAATAAAAAATCTTTTAATCTAAGCTTGATAATAATATTAATATTATCTTGATCAAAGCAAATTAAATATAAAACTTTATAGCTAAATTGATTTATATTCAAGTTGTAAAACTTGATTAAGACATTAAACTGACATTGTCCAAAACATGATCTAATCATTTAACTTTCAAAATTGAATATCACTTTAATCATTGTTATATTATGTTAGGCACTATAAAGTTTACGACATGATAAAACTCGTAGTTGACTTATCTCATTAAAATCAGTCCGAAATCTTCTAGATAAAATTTGTTTCTAAATTAAACTTTTCTAATAATTAATGATTATTATGTGAAATATTCACATTGATTATTAATTTGTTTGAAATTAAATTTTGACTGTCCAATTAATTTCGACAGGCTTTTAAGACTGACAGTCATCGAGTTTCATTGGCAAAGACGATGGTAAAACTAGTTATTATTAATGTTAAATTAATATTTGATGTTCTCATAAAATCTATTTGTGATCAAATATATCAGGAAGCAAATAAAAAATAACCAATGGGTCTAAATCGAAATCAAAATCAAAAGAAAGTAATGGTTACCAAATTAATTAGTCCAAGATTTTGAACAACAAATGGCACAAAATAATATAATCTGCATTCGAATTCTATTTTAAAAAAGAGAATATCAAATCTGTCTAAGTATATCGCTCTATTTTAGCTTAGCATCAAAGAGTGCCGCAAAGTGCTAAAAATAATTTAAATGTTATGATGGTTGTAACTAGTGTGCTTATAGTGTGTGAGTGTGCAAGCATTAAACGTAAACTAAGGAAGTCACTTCACTGCTTATTCCCATAAAGGTCTTATACGCCGCGCCGTTTCCGTTCGTACTAACTATTTCTATCTTTTTCTAAGTTTAAAGATAGAAATAGATAGTAACATGCCCTCCATAATGAAGGTTAGGACTTCTTGATCTTGTGTGCAAAAATCATATTATATTTTTAAAAATAAATAACTTTTATACTTTGCTGAGAGGTGACAAAATAAGTTTCACACAGATAAGGTGCACATGGTTTTTTTGTTAAGTTGATCTGTCCTACTCCTGGCCTCCCCTATTCCTTCCATCGTTCGCGATGTTTTGCTACTTCCTTTAAAATGGGCAAAAAACCATGCAGTTCGTCCCACCATCTCCTTAAAAATTCTCAATACCAAATTATTTAAAAAAGATTGGCTGTTCTATTGCTATTTATAGTCATTATAGCCTTAAAGAGTTTATTGACATAAATCATTGAAGAATTGTATGCACAATTTGCACGCTTATAATGTTAAGTAAAAACATGTATGTTCTGTATTCAATCTTTGTGCCATCTTTTATACCGTGTTTTTAAGCAAATAATTATTCTATTCTATTCGTACTAAATGATAAATGATTTATTTTTGTAAATAGGTAAAAAATTACACTTTTACACGTCATTTTTTTTTCTTATTTTAATCGAACGATGGGGCCGGTGTTTCCTGGCTGGACTACTCTGAGAAGAAACAACCGAAACAAACTCAGAGGTCAAAGTCTCTTTTAAAGTCCATACAATATTGTATAGGTCAAATTATGCGAGGACCATGAAGGTAATAACTGAAGTGATCTCTTGATGAGAGAAGCACACAGATTTGAGTGGACCTGTCCAAACAGTGCAAGCATTTGTCAAAAGTCGTTTAGCTCAACTAAAACGTAAGGAGCCTAACGTCTTGACGAACAATACCAAAGTAGGGACATTCGGGTAGGCCGCATTAAATACTCAAACCGTCAGTAGTTGCAAAACATACTAGTAACCTAACAGCCCACATAGTCCTCACACTCACAATAAATATAGTGTAAAAAAAAATAATATAATATACTTATAAAAGTACACAAATGTCAGATTCAATAATTAACATGTCAAATAGGAAAAAAATTAATATGGTATACAAAATAATATACTTATAAAAGTACACATCAATGTCAAATAATGATAATATCAATGTCAATGAAGAAAATTATGTAAACATAAATGTCAATATAGGCCCATGATTATCATTGAAGCAGCTCAATTCCAAGCATTTGAGTCCTCAATAATAATATACTCTTTAACAGAATAGAAAGCATTTCGGCATAATTTACGTTTTACAAATAGTTTAAATTTGGTAATACTAAGTTCTTGAATCTAGATTGGAAGTTTATTATAAAAGTGTATACATTGACATTTAAAGGAACCACCTATTTTCCTAAGCCTAGTTGAAGGAACAATATATTTGTCCTTGTTTCGTGTGTTAATATTGTGGATATTGTGGATATACTATAAAATAAACTAATATAAAGTGATGTAAAACCAAAAATTATATACTCATTGAAGTATTTTTAATTATTGCTCAACAGTTAATGCATCATAAGTTAAAACTACAGTTTATATAATATAAAAACAACACACGTCAGTTTATCAAGAGATGAACAAGTTAATAAAACAAAAATTTTCAACGGTTTGCATGAAACGCCGAATTTAACCTAGTAATAAATAAAAGAGCTCGTTAAAAACTCTCGTCTCGCAAACATGCATGTAAATTTTTGCAATAAAACTTTTAGTTTTGACAATAAATTCAATTTGGTCGTCAATAAATATTCGAAGCATAAATTCTGCCAAGGTCTCTATACCTATAGTGTGACATCGTAAAAGCACATTTATGGCCGCTCTGACATAAAGAAATGTGTCAATGTAGAATACTAAACCTTAATTATATTAAAACATCCGTTTATTCCTAGTGAGTGCTTCGCACGAATTAGCCTCGTGTCAGTAAAGAGAAATAAAATGTTTTAAACGCCTCGCGCCTGCAGTAGCCCGTTGACTCCGGGTGTTCAAAATTTTACGGCCCCCTAAATTGTTAAGAGAACACTGATTTAGGTAACACAGCATACATCGTTTCCTGCATCTTTAGTGGATACCTGTGAGGTTTAATTTTTATAGATTTAGCTGGAACAGTTCTTCTTCTTACAACGACAATTAATTTTGAAAGATACTAAATTTCAACGTTTAAAAAAAACTGAAATATGAGGGCTTTAAAATTTTCTTAATTATCGTGGTCAACTGAAAATGTGTTCAAAATAATGATTGTTGGCATTGTCACATTGAATGGCAATGCTTGACTACTGTTCGAGGTAACAACCAGCTCTTGAGTCACATAAAGAAGCAACCAAAATTTCTTAACTAGAGCGCTCAGATTTCATGAAATAGCTAGAAAAATATTTCAAAACTTAAACCAAAGGATTAAAAAAAAGAATGTGTGTTAGTACTGAACTGTAACAACACAAGGATATTTTTTAAATAAAACCACAGAATACTTTGTTTCAGAAAAACTTGCTAGCAATACCTTGGTTATTCTTTATACGAGTAGTCGCATAAAAATATAGACTGCCGTTTTAAATATTTACCTCATATTTATGTTATTTTCTAGAATTTTATTTTAAATACATTATTTTGTGTTTAGTAAAATGAAAGGAGTCCTATTTAGTATTATGTATTATTTAAAAAAAAGAGTAAGCTTCGGAATAGAAAATTCCTATTCCGAAGCTTTAACCTTTCGACGACCAAGCGACAGCTGGCTGTCGCGCTACTATTATATTATTTTTATTGTGTCTTGAATCACCGAATCACGTGTGTTCAAAGGTTTAAAAGTTAGATATCCACTAACACTGTGACTATAACTAATTTGGTTCCACACTGTCACAGTTAGTTCAGACGTGGTTCAGCAATCTCCTTTCCGTAATTTGTCACCTCGACGACTTGACGATTACCCACTGACATGAATAATTTGGAGTTCATGTTCCAAACTGGGAGGTGTGCCACAGTCTACAAAACTCACGACTTTAAACTTTACACACAAACTACAATTCAACGGAATATTTTTAGACTATGGCCAAATGTTCTGAACATGTCGGTGCACAGCGCCACCGAAGTGACGCTTTTGTTTTTGTGAGACGTTCCAAATGTCACAAAGCGTGAAGAATGATTGTGGAACGTGACGAAAAGGAGGGTGTTCCCGTAATATTTCGTGTGTCTTCAGAAAATATGACAGTTTGTTTTATACTTTGATTTGAGAGGACTTGGTTGTAGTATCGAATGTCTTGGAAGCATTTCAACTCACGCGTAGATAATGACATGAATGCGTCCTTTCGAGTGGTAGCTAATTAGCTATGACTTTAACTAGAGTATATTATCGTGGTGTTAATTAATAATATCATGACCAATTTTAGTGTGAGCATAATTTGTTGCTCCACATAATTTCAATATCGAATGACACTTAATTTTTATGTTGGTGATTAATTACCTTTGCGAAAGCATGTTTTATACTTGTTTTTATGTCGTAAATCTTTGTCAGTTTAAATTAGTGCTGACGCTTGTACCAAAATGAAGGCTGTGAAATTGCAGAAAATATAATTAACACGGTGGGTATTATATTCTCTTTATTTTGAAATGCACGATGAATAATTTCGTTTTTTATACTCAGAGTTAATTTTCAGTAGGAGCTTCGCCTAAGAAGTTTTGAACGTAGCTTTTAAAATCCTTTATTTAGCTACATGCAGCAAGCATATTATGTAATATAAATAAGTAGAGCATCACATGAGGCCAAGGAAGACAGAAGCAAAAGTTCAAGGCCTAAGTAGAGTTACTAAGGGAACAGCTTACTAAGATAGTATAAAAATATAGTTTCCACACACGCAGCTGTCTGCCATACAATTACTGCGAAACACTCAGCTTATAATTTTGATTCCTAATTATTCTGCCTTAGATATTCTAAAGGTAGCCCAGGAAATACCAAAATAATATCTACTCTATTAGGCCATTGTAGACTACTGAAAAATGTATACTAATTCTGTTAGCAGAAGATCTATCTTGTTTACCTAGCTCTGTTTATCAAGTTACAGCGTCCTCTAATGGTCCAAATTGCACTGTCAAGTTTGAATTTAAATCCGCACAAATGGTAACAAATTTGAAATTTGGTAGAGGAATTGAAAAGTGAACGATACAGCTTTTCACTGTACCCTGAGAAACACGATCCGTCTCCTTTAGCAGTCGTCGAGGCGATAAATTTCGTGGAATCTAATATAGCCGTGATTTGTGCACTGTAGTTTCGGATTCAATCTGACAGTTTGAATAAAGTTACACATGAATTAGATGTTCGTAAAGTAGCTACAACTGAATTTATGGTTGCAATATTGTTGATAAGTTAATTATGTCCGAGTTTGTAGTTTATAACTGAATTTTGTTCTCTCGATTGTTCAAGTTTGTTGTTTGGGTTAAAAATAATTGGTTCCTCTTTCGGTTAACCGTTTTGTTTAGTTTCGTGTTTTTGTTATTAGTATACATGCACGTACCGTAATTGTCCCTTTAGAATCACAAAACTCAGAGACTTTCTAATGTAGTTTGAGAGACACACATCTCTCAAACAACATTGGAAGGATAGAAGGGTATTTTTATCTCTAGTAGTAAATTTTTGCCTGTTGTCATATTGAGGGATCGTCACGAAACACTCTTGATTTAACACATTTTCAAATATAAGTTCAAAAAAATGTTCAAATGCCCGATTTTTAATTATTAGATGTCAATTACAATACTAGTCATAACTGGTTTTAATGTCTATGCAGGCCTGCTTTAACACGGGTAAGACAGGTCAAATTACCAAATCGAAATTGCGAACAATCCTTCAATGACGTCACATCATTTTACAACCGTACTTAAAACTTTGGAATTATCATTAAATACAACTTTGGAAACATATTAAACCTCCGCAAATCAGGTTCGCTTTACGATCAAGGGACCCAAAGAATTTATTAAACCAAACCGTACTATTTACGATTCGCACAGCAATCTATAACTCACGAGCAGGAAAATGCTATCCTTACGATTTCATTATAATAAATCTCATGGCCCGAGTTATAAAGTTTTGTGTCGATCGAAACTAAACTAAGTAGATAATGTTCTCTGGTCAGGCCACTCTTTACCTTGTTTTAAATTTCACAAGTGATATTAAGCTCGAACGTCATTAAGATAAGGTCGATAATCAAATCTTGAAATATTTTACCCTACGGCTTTGAGTATTTGATAAGTACAGCCTGATACGTTGCAAGCGATAATTGACCCATTATTTAAAGGGAAATGATAAGTTTAAATCTTGCTTAGTATCTACAATTGTGATTGGAATTCCATCAGCTTAAGAAAACAGGAATAGAATCAGATTCTACGCTACAATTCTTTGTGTATCTTATCGAGGAATAAATATTTACGATCACGATGTTAACGTTTTAGGTAAATTGATCGTTTTGTAATTTGGTTATCGAGAGTTTGGTTTCTTGTTGGATTAGAGAAATTAATTCAATAATAATAATAGATTTTCACTTTACATTCAAAACAATGTAAATATTTACCTATACAGAAGTGACATTGATAAACTGTTTTGATAAGGAAGCTGGGAGAGCCAGTGAGGTAAAAACGAGACACTCCGTCTTTTACGGAAATAGAAAACCAATTTTATTACATCAGAAACAGAATTTTTCTCATCGATCACATTATGAGCTTGTACATTCCCTATTGTCCATTAAACCGTTTACCTAAAAAAAGACTCGATACTTGAACACATTTATAGAATCGTAAAACGATTTTACGACCCCAAAGCATAATCCAAACATAAAATTATAAACGTTATGTATCGGGGCAACCGAAATCATAAATCGGAGTTTTCGTAACATAAATATATGTTTTCTATTGAGGGTTACTTGCAAAGCTATTTCAAGACTTACTATGCCCATAGTAAGTCTTGAAAAAGCTTTGCAAGTGAACAGTTAGAGTTAAATATTATGCTATTGTGCCTTTAATGTCTTTAAGGTGTATATAAACTGGTTTACTGATATTTTCTATGCATTGTCTTGTTTATGTCTTGTCATCCCTCAGCATAAACATGAAATGTTGTCTTTCTTCTCCAAGTACGAGTGAATGCAAAACCCCTTTTATAAGTTTGTTTTTGTTAAAGTCTAGTCTAGTTGCAAGATACGGCAGCCAAATACGGCGATTAGTTTAGCAGTGCTATTCTGAATGCCTTGATGAATTAGAAAGAGAAAGAAAGTGAGCTAGATACCTCTAGTTCGCTAACTTGAGATGAGGCAACAGTTGGTCTTAGGTTGACTTCACGTAAATTAGCCAAGGTTAACTTTTTAAACTAATACTTAATTATTCGCCAATATCCGCTACTAACGTAACGTATTTAGGATCCAGACATTTTAACAGAAAAAGATAGCCATCGATTCGAAAATAAGAAAAAAAACCTAGGAAGTTATTTTATAGATTACACACCGTTAGAGGATTGCCCGTTCTGTGCTTATTAATTTAAATCTTTTTCTCCCACGAAGTAAGTATAACTTAATTGCAAACAGTAAAAGCAGTAAGTATAATTTCAAAATTGATTCTTGATTGAAGATTTCTGTAACAATTCTGTTTTTGCCATCTGACAAAAAAAAATCCTTCAATTCATCCCTAAACGGGACCTTCCAGTAACTTGATGCCAATGTTATTTGCAGAACGTGTTGCACTTGTACTGTAAAGCATTAAGATCTAATACTTATTACCAACCGATGGATCCCCGACAATAGTTTAAGTTCCTATTGTTAACAACACGTACCCTATACGTCATTTTGACTGCGATCGTGCTAATACTGTTACGGTGCAAAGCATCTGCCCGCCATAATGGATTTTGTACGGTATTATGCAATTATTGAATCGGTTTTATGGTTCAATGTCAGTAATAGTTACGAAGAGTAAAAGTTATTAGGCTCTATTGTGGTAAGTCCAACAAACGTTTATTGGTAGCGTCGTTCAATGTTTGTGAATTAGTTAAAATTTGGTGGTTTTTTATTTAGAGTAGTAATTTTTCCTGCCTATTCTTTTCTATACTACACATTCTTTTTGAATGAGCGACTAGATATTTTATAATACTTATAAATGTGAACGTGTAAAGTGACGTCATAATGGTTAATGAAAATGAATATTTTTGCTTTCACTTGGCTTAACCTTACCGTATTTGCGTATAACTTTCATAATCAAGTAAAATATTCTAGTAGATTATATTTTCAGGCTTTTGAAGAAACTAAATTAACTTTAAAATTTTCAATTTAAATTATTTGTATAAATTATAAATTATTCGAGAAAGCCTCGAAAGTATTATATTTAAGACTATTTAGATTTGGACTGTTTCAATTTTATCAAAGTTCATTTTTGTGTATACTCGTTGACAACTCAATTATGGAATATTGACATTGATTTGACTTGACATTGATTAACTTTTTAGGTATTTTAATTTTTAATCAATATTACTGCAACACAACTATGTACTCTTGTTCACAAACTAAAATAAGTTTAGTTTAGTGCTTCTTCTTCTTTTAATTTCATTAAAAAAGAACAGAACATAAAATATTAGTTGTCTTGTCTTTCTCCATAAATAATTTAGACGCGATTAAAACATGGCGACTAAAAATACGCCGATTTACTTCAGGCTCTGTGTAATTTGACATATTTAAAATAAAATGTGTCTTCTGCTCTTTTCTTTAAGAAATGGAAAAAGAAAGACGCATTTAACTTAAACTTAGTTAAGTTTGTGAACAAGAGAATCAGCGCTAATAGCAGCCCGACAGCCGGCTGTCGGTTGGTCGTTGAAAGGTTGTTACTTTTTAGAGTAGTCGGCTTCATAGTACCGGCTCCAGTATTAGGTACTCGTATGTATAAAGAAATATTGACCATATTTCAAGACGAATTCACAAAACAAATATAATTTTGTATATTATTTTAAACTGAGCATTTTATTAAACAAGTTCAGTTCACACATAATAAAATATTAAGTTGAATTTCTAGAATCAAACAATTTATTTGATCTGAAGAAAACTTATGAAGCTAATAATCGTTAATACGAAGAGCACAAAAAGGCGACGACTGAAATGTTTACGAGGCAGAGACGTTCGTTATGACAAGTACTGTAAAGTATAAAGTGAGTTAATAATATAAATTGGAAAATGTTTACTTTATGGAAATCATTCGTGAAAACTTTATTGAGCGAACTACTTATGATACTTAAACATATTAATTTATATACTACGATGATATTCAATAGTTATATGTTGGGTTTAGGGTCAAGCGCCAATGCTAAAAGTGGGGTCCCAAGGACTATTTCCAGGTCTGACAAAAAGTTCTATAATAATAATATAGACAATATTTTAATATAACTATTTTACTAGCTTTTGCCTGCGACTTCGTCCGCATGGAATAATACTTCCCGTTCCCGGGGTTTTCCGGGATGAAAACTTACTATCCTTTGTCCTTTCTCGGGTCCCAGACTATATTTGTACCAAACATTCAAATTGGTTCAGCGGTTTAGACGTGAAGAAGAGACAGACAGAGTTACTTTCGCATTTATAATATTAGTACAGATTGACGGGCCTGTTGGTCTTGTGTTTAGTGGCCCTGACTGAGCTAGAGGTCGTGGCGTTTCCAACACAGGACAAACTTCGTATGATGAACATGATTGTTGGTTCTATATGTAGGTGTAATTTATCTAAAATATATAATAGTATGTATAAATTATATAAGTATGTTAATGAAGAGTCTGGTTACGATAGTACAAGCTCTGCTTAATTTGGGATCAGGCTATTTTTTTTATTTGTATTCCAGATATCAGTACTCGCTCGGACATTGGAAGTCGATAGTGACATACCCGCATGTCGTGAAGTCTCGAAGCTGTCGGTCCAGCAGACCTGTCATATCGTGTCATATAGCCGTCCCATCACATTATGAAAGTGAGTAAAGCGGGAGTGCACCTGTTTGCGCACACACCGTCCACTATAATGTCGACTGCGTGCTTGATTAATCACAATTACCGACCGCCGTGACTGGTATTTGGTCTGGAGAGTATCAATCCATACTTTCATACTAATATTATAAATGCGAAAGCAACTCTGTCAGTCTGTCTGTCTCTTCTTCACGCCTAAACCACTGAACCGATTTGAATGAAATTTGGTACAGATTTAGTCTGGGACCCAAGAAATGACAGGATAGTTTTCATCCTGGAAATCCCCCGGGAACGGGAACTATTATTCCACGCGGACAAAGTCGCGGGCAAAATCTAGTATAATTCAAAATGGAAAACTGACTGACGGATTTACTGACTGTAGCCAAGCCACAGGCCAATCCGCTGGTCCTAGAGACATGGAACTTGCAGGGGGTGACTTTTGTAAGAAAGCAACCACTAAGAAAGGATTTTTGGAAATGCAGCTTCGTCTCCATCGCGAAGGCGAGGCGAAGCTGCAGGCAAAAGAAAATCCGTTAAATCGGTGTAACACTTTTACACGTCAGTATTGTAATCGTTTATTTTGAGCGAACGATGGGGTCGAGTTTTTTTACGTTGTTGGCCAACTTATGAAATCAAAGCAGCTTAATTCCAAGTATTAGAATCCTCAATACAGTCTTTAACAGAGTAAATAAGAAGAAAAGAGAAAGAAGAGAAGAGCTTACGTTTTATAAATAATTTAAATCGTTTATTATTTTTATTATTATGTTAAGTTCTTGAGTCTTGCAAGGAAGTTTATTATAAGAGTGTATTTATTTTATTAAGCCTAGTCGAAAAAACAAATCAATTTGCTATTCTATTGCAATTATTTTGTTAACATTTTTAAGATGTCTCAGAAGAGTAAACTATACACCTGATTACCTAATGTAGTTGTGGTACTGTGTTTGCGTTTGAAAATACAAACACCTTGAAAGATAGATATTAGGAATGATTTAATTAACCATAATCTAGCTAGGTATTATTTGTACCTATACGCCTATATACTGATCTGGCTTCAATGGATCACGATCCATATAGTTAATATAGATTACATAACGTCACGCCGTAGCGTGATCTATATTCCTACTTTTTCAATCTTACTTACTTCAGAGAAAAGCACATCCAAACTAACAAAAAATTAAAGAAACGTATTACCTTAGATAAGATTCAACCTACTTAACTATAAAAACAAACCGAAAACAAATCTGAAAGTAAGTACGAACTTGAACAAGCAGGCACGCTAATCAGTCGTAAAGTCTGTAAAAAAATGAGCAAAAGCTATCATGTAAATATTCAAGGAACAGAAAATCTTAAAAAAGTCTAGTCAGATCCTCAAATTCGCTATAAATAAAGCGAAGCGGGGAAGGTTCAAATGAATTCGCCATTCAATATCACGCTACATTTTCTTTTAATCTGTTTAAATGACGACAAATTTACTGCTACAGATTTTCATTTAACGTTCTGAATATTTTCGACCGTTTTAGTGGCCCGCGTTGGAATTGGGAGAGCGATTCGTGGAAAATCTTTTATTCGGATTTAATTTTTGTTCTTATTTATTCTCGTCTCTTTCGTCGTTTTATATTGTTCTTAACACCAATTCTTATTAGTCAGCCACGTTTAATCTGTGGATCCTAAAAGTGTGTATATTGAACTGTCAAGAGTAGGGTAGGGTCTCCTGCCGGGGTTGCGGAATGTTTATAATAGTTACCGTGACCCTGGAACATAAAGGGCAATCGAAGGAACATGAGTGGGTTTTAGTCAGTAAGAGTCTGACACGCCCTCCCGCCGCACCCAGCAGTCATTAGATGATTTCCCACTCACCAAAAAAAAAGGGTAGGGTCGATATAACATTACTTGTTTTTATAATCATTTGGCGTCTTCTTTCGTATCTATTGTGGACAATTAAATGCATCCTTTAGAACATTATAAGATAACCACCAAGGTGACGGGCCACCTGATATTTAGTGGTCGACTCATAACATATATCAGCGTTTCCTCGGAGGTACATTGCTACCCCAGATGGTTCATAATTATGCCAGTGTTTAGAACATCACAGAGACACAGGAGGGTATCCTCCTTACTGGAAAATATCAACGATGCTTTGCGGCTTATATAGGCAAACAGTAATAATTACATCTATCAATCATTCAAACAAAAAAAGACTGGTTAATATTTGCACATTAATGACGACACAGAATACCGCCTTACTTCAATTAACACTAAAATCTTTTAATACGCAAAGCGTTGACGCATTTGCTTCTTCAAATAAACTGTCGTTTTATCTGTCAATAAAGCAGATAGGTATCTGTTTCAGGACGTTAATCGTAACAACCATTTCTCTGAAATGAACTTCGGATACGCTTTTCATTGCTCGTTTAGTGAGGCGAGTCTAATAATGGAGTGTTATTTAGCCGGCAACATGATCAGTTTGCGATCGTTTGTCGGCTATTAATATGGTGTTTCGTGTTAATTTGTTTGTAGATGAGATTCTGGCAACTATTCAGGAATAGCAGAGAAATTGGCTTCAAATCGGTTTAACTCAGTGATTGACATAAATACAGCGTTGAAGAGATCGATTCGAAATGCGGTTTGGGGTAGTTGGAGCCGAATAAACTACAATGAAAGAGATTGTGTAAGAAATTATTACTATCAGCTATAAAAAGCGGAATGCCGTCGGCCTATCAAAGCTTAAACTCTCGCGTCCCACGTCTCCATTGATTATTTTCAGTGTGCTGTCAAAAACAATCACAGCTCATGCAGTTTGTTTACAAAACACACCTTGTATCACATGACGTCACTGCACACTATTTGCTTTCCCACGTGTCGGTGTCCAAGCGACTAAACAGTTTAATACACGGCTAACGTTTAATGAACTAGTCATTAGCTCTGAATTAAGGTTAACGCTTCGTGTTTACAACTGTTCATTTACTGTGGTGCAATGAATTTCGGTATTGTTAAAATGAAGTTAAGGACGCAATGAGGTTAAATGGTTTGTGAATGGGTGCTATTTCTTGTGAGCTCATTTGGTCGAGAGCTCTAAATAATAAAAAGCTTTTTTAAAAAAAGATAACCGACTTCAAAAACTAAAAGCTCAAAAATAACTATTTCGGAAGTCGGTGGCAACACAAATCGACCGGCAGAAGAGAAGCCACCGACTTCCGAAATAGTTATTTTTGAGCTTTTAGTTTTTGAAGTCGGTTATCTTTTTTTAAAAAAGCTTTTTATTTTTTACTTTTTAGTTAGAGTCTCAGTGTCTGACTACGTTTTAGGGTAGCTCTCAAAATAAACTTACAATCTTATAAAATGAAAACGGCACTATGCGCGCAACGTCACGGGATATCCATTAGTGTTATATACTAAAACCTTTCCCAGAATGTAACAAACACTTTGCTGAAAACCGCATCAAAATCGGTTCAGCCGAACGTGAGATAATCGCGGACAAACATACATACATACATACATACAGGTCGAACAGAGAACCTACTTTTTTTTTGAAGTCGGTTAAAAATGAACGCAGTTCCGTCGCCAATTCGTTTATCGTCTTGTTTATTTTAGGGCTACAAATAGACGAGTGGCGCTTAGGTATCGATAAGCTAGCTGCAGTTTTGAACATTAGTTTTTGTTTCGCTTTAGATGTTGCTCAGTAGCTAAACAATATTCCTGCAGACGGGTACTGCTGCCATTCATTGACGCTGCTGTAGGTCTGCCAAAGACTGATGTGGATCCGTACCAGAAGCGGCGCCTAGCTATAGCCTTAATTCATTGACTACTACTTTGGTTGACTGCGATACCAAATTCGATTTTCAACGGAATACAAAGGAGGCCAATAGTTAGGACAAGTTTAGCCCTTATGAAAAATATGTGCTACAAATACAGAGATGCGAAATACATATTGCCGTTTAGGATTATGTTTGTTAATCCTTTCTGTCAGTTTTGATTGTAACTTTATTACCCTTAAGCGAATGTTTATTGAAACGCCTTATATTTGGTCATTATCACTGACTTACTGATGTAAATCGTGCGCCTTAGTTAACGCCAATTAAGACTATGGCAAGTGTGAATAATTAGTACCATTATGATTGGAATATTATGTACATTTATTACAATTACGTATCTTTGGTCCTCCTCCATAATTTTGCAACATTAAGATCTTCAAGGCATTTCAATATCTCAGTGAACTTCGAAGGCACTGTTAGACAGTTACCACATTATTCAGCCAGGCTACGGAGCCATCCATCAGCTGTGAGACGTTTGGTTGGCGTGTCTGATTGGCTACCGCACCGTACGTTATCTGCTTTCGTGTTGGCTTGGAATTCTGCTAACCAATCAGTAACAAGAACCTCGTTTGTTTTAACAACATCAGCTGCTAGGTAGTAGATATTTGTATGATAATATAATGCCAAACTTGATGTATCTTGCGATCACAGGGCTACATCATTACCTTTCTCCTTTGAAAACGGGTTCAATCTTTAAGTCAGGAAAATCGTTAGAGGTTTCCATATTACAAAATCCTGACATTTAACTACCTATCTGTATTATAACAGCCTTGTTGTTAGGAAATTCATAAATGAAACTAAAATCGATGAAACAGTTTACGAAATAAGGGCATGATAATGTATGACGAAGGCCTGTACATTTTAGATTTAGTACCTGTTATTTTATTTATGCCATTTTTATCTGGATCAGTCCTTCGTGTATCTGGGTTAAGTTCAGTTAAGTCAATAACTTTACAGTTTATTACTGACTGATTTATTCAATAAACCAACGTTTACGTCACTTCTCATTACAGTTTGCATCGAAACATTTCACATACCACATGCTTAATCATTACCATTAATTCATTCCGGACACCATTCTGTGACAAACATAACGAGGCATAATGAGACATAAGACGGGCAAGCCCGTATGCCCCCTGTCATGTCAACATCAGGTACTGGTATTCAATACAATCGGTTATTGGCTGTATAATAGTTGTATGAGTGACACGCCCGCATCAATTCGAACGAATACAATGTTATGTATGTATACCCTTTAACAGTCCTAGGGAAAACCCTATTGGGGAATGTTTACTAGCACTACACTGGTTCATAGCGTAGGTAGCTTTGATGAAGATGCTGCTGTGTTGAATAAGTTCTATCGGTATACGCATATACATCACATAGTTTATGACAGATAAGTAGTAAACAAAACCAATCTTGGGTACCTACTGGATAATGAACGTTTGACTAGTTTAAGGTGATTGGACTGTCATCGCGTTTCATAAAATTATAAAAGTTTATTTGGTCACTAAGCTAAATTCTTGTATATACGATGATTGAATTTTTTTTTTACTTTGTAATTTATCGTACCTACCCTAAACGCGTGTAGTTACCACTACACGCGTTTACGGTAGGTACGATAATCTTATAAGACAGTGATACGCGTTTGCGTAGTCACTGCCTTACAAGATCAAAAACGAATACCTGTGAGCCATAGTCTTATCTGTTATGTTATATATTTAAGAGCATATTGAAATTTTGAAAATACCCCCCCAAGTTATTAAAAAAACTCATCCAAATCGGTTCACCCTTTTAAGAGCTACGGTGCTACAGACAGACTGACTGACACACAGACATACACATATAATTATAGCCGTCAACTTATAACACCCCTTTTTTACGACGGAGGTTTAATATCAGGCAATTGACGACTGAATTAAATTTTGCATCAAACGAGATAATGTATTGCATTTTCGTTTATATGAGGTAGGCACTGCATAATTGCCTTTATGGAGTGTACGCCATTGAATAAAGTTAACGTGCTGAGCAAACATTGACTTTTTAATCAGAATTTATTTATAAAGAAATAAATTATCCTACTAATATTGTAAATGTGTAAGTTTGTATGTGTTTGTGTGTGGATACTTGTTACTCTTTCACGGAAAAATTATTGAACGTATTTTGATAAAACTTTATAGTAATATAGCTTCATTGTAGCTTAGACATCAGAATCAAAGACATAACATAACGCGGGTAAAAACGCGGGGGAATGCGATATTGTGAAATAAAAACATCCACAATTTGAAAATGATTGTTTTTGTTTTGGAAGCTTTTTTCATTCATTTATATACAAATTGTTATTTATTTATTTATATTTTCTATCAACTGTGAATGTGAAGTATAAATAAAAAATCAAGTAAAATATTATTTCGAAAATATATCATTATAATATTTAAAAAAAGTATAGCTTGTACTAAGTTTTTACATTCAGTGTAATAATATTTTACATATTTTAGTCAAATCGTGCTTGTTTTCTAATGTAAAACAATGTTCCAGATTAGCTCTAGGCCATTTCTTGAATCAGACAACATTTATTTTCCATTATTTCAACTTTAGGCAAAACAAACAAACTTATATTTCAATTCAATTCATTTAGTTTTACAATGAAAGTAGATCATTTTTCACTACAAAACAATGAAAGAACATACGTTTATTTGTCGTTTTGTAGGTTTGCCAAACGAACAAAGTTGTTTGAAATCGTAAGGTTTCCACAGTCGTATATATTATTCTTTATAGTGAAGCCATATGACGCTGTCCAGTCTGTTTGTCTTGCAATTTAATATGTTATATATTTACGCCGGTGAAATTGTCGGTATGTTTGGTATAGATTTATTTTAGAATACGGATCAAAACACGTTATAATATATTATTTAATTAGGAAGTTACAAGAGACGATTCTATATGCCTATTCGTGCTAATCTCTGGAAGTGCTGGATATTCTAAAGTATTTTTCGGAAATAGGAATAAGACATGATAATCCTAGGTAGGTGGGTATTATAAGGTAAAACTAGGTGTTTACCGTAATGAAGACGTGTGTTTTTAATAAAGCTAGCAACCAAAAAAACCAGGGGAGAATATTTGTCTCTGTGAAATCTAGATTTACAAAGAATGCTATACGTATGTCCAACTACGATTTGCGCAAGCGATGGATTAACCTAAGTTATGATTTAACTCGGGTGACATCACATTAAGACGGGAACCGTAATGATGACCTGGTACCACCTTACATATTGACCAGCATTTATCCATTGGAAATGTTTTCCCAACTTTATGTTTTGGATAATACAAGAAAAGTATATCGAAGAAAAAGAGTATCTGGGAAGCAAGACATCAAATTGCATGAGGCTGTGGGCAAGATCATGCACTTTGAGAGAGAAAGGAAGGAGTTTGAATGCAAACCAGGGACATGTGGTTTTGCAATCATCCCCCTTCAAATGAAATCCAATCTACGGCCTTGCCTCCAAATCAACGCAAAAATCTATCTCAGTTGTCTGCAAACAAACAGTCTAACCCACCACATCATCATATTCCAAGCCTTTACCCAATCACGTTGGGGTGGGCTCCCAGCCTAACCGGACTCCGCCGGTGTTAGTGTGAAGTGGCTATCTATCAGACCTTTACAAACCCAGTTACTGGGCGACACGATACCCACCAAGTCTAAACCACCACAATGTACAAATAAATAAACAAAAGACACTTACTTATACTTTAAACAAAACCTCATAAATCAATTGACAACAATACATACATTCCGTAGTCCTAGTTAGATTCGCGAATATAACAAAAGTATGAAAATGAACGAGGCAGGCCATCAATCATTGCGGTACAAAATTAAACGTCACACGCGCGTTGGTCCCGGGACCCGCTGGACGCGTGTGGCGCAGGTTAATGATGATACAGAGGTTACTTAAGAGTATGTTGTTTACAAAAAATGTTAGGAGGCAAAATCATGTAGGACTAAAGGACTTACTAGAAAGATGGATTGAATTGAATTTATACGGTGAAAAGTTACTCATCTTATTCTATAGCAATACAATGAAGATGAAATTTTTTATTAGGTTAAACTTATGGGTTAAGGAGGTTACATAGAGTCAAGGAACTACGGAAGCAGAGTAAATAACTTAAGGTGTTAGTAATACCGCGGAGAATGGCTAGTATATAACAAATCTGTATCTATGGTAACATAATAAAGTAGAACAGGTTTTATTTGTTTTATTAGCGTAGACATACTTATATCCCTGGAACTACCATCCGAATGATATTTTAAAAAATATAGTAGGTACGGTAGGTATGTAGTATAGCTAGATTAATAAGGAACAGTATAAACTAGCTAATTGGAGAAGTTACTAAACACGCAGATGAAACCGCGAGAGACAGCTAGTATATTATCATAAAATCGTAACCAAGTAAGTGAAAGCATCACGCGTGTGGAGATTCTGAACAAAACGTTCATCAGTATTCCATATCCATAGGCTTTAATGTCGTCCACGGTTAACTACATGATTGCAGGCTAAGACTAATCAGTTTACTTAGAGGATTGTGATGACACGGTAATTCATTTTTATTTCCGTCATATTTGATTTGCTACTTCACGTTACATAAACAAAAACCGTTTTACAACAAAGTTTAAACTAAAAACTCCTAATTTAAATTGAGATGAGAGTAACACTACTCACGTTTATTTAGATAATTTTGTAACAACATTTTCATACATAATTCAGATAAGTAAGTAATAGAATAATCTTAAGACACATTACAGGATTAATCATGCATGTGCGCTTCAACAGCTCAACACCTACGAGCCGGCAATCCGCAAGTATTCTCTATAATTTCACAGTAACCTACCACCGGCGACTCATTAATACTACATTTGTCTCATCAAAAGACAGAATTCCTCCTTCACTCACCGTTATTAATATTGTATCAGCATAATTATTTTCATCCTTTTCAAGATCAAATGTGACAGGATCATAATTAGATTTATTATCATCAAGTGAATGTTCTAAAATGATTTTGTAATGTAATTTTATTAATATCTGCGCCATGACAAATTATCTTGTGAATTGCATTATGTATTCAATGAACGTTGTTTGTCAATGTTCTTGTATTTTAGACCATATAATTTTATTGCTCTAGTTTCAGCACTAATATAGTTTTGATTGTAGTATCAATTAGTGTCAAGGTTTTCTGTTTATTTAGTAGGCACCGCGTGCCCTGTTTAACAATTTCATGTAAGTAATTATTTTGATTTAACCTGAATTGTTTCCATGGTGCCCATTGCAATATTTAGAAAAAATTCAGTGAGGACAGGAATTTAAATAAGTCATTTAAAAAAACAACTAATAAAACAATTACTTATTAAAAAAATGGTATACCGCCGTTTACCCGAATTTTATTTGCCCTAATTTCATTTGCCATAATAGTCAACAGCCATAATATCATACGAAATAATACTCATTTGCCCTACTCTCATTTGCCATATTAGTCACGTGCCAGAATCATTGTTTCCCATAAAGTCACTTACCATAACATCATTTGCCATAATCATTGTAAGCCATAATTATCACATATCCTAATTATCACATGCCATAATTATGATATGCCATAACATAATTTGCCATCGACATCGGGTGTATAACGGTTGTTTATATCAAGAGAAATTGGATGCAATTGGGACTTTAGGGCACCCCGACTCGGACAGGTTAGGTTAGAAGGGGATGGCGGGGTTGTGTGAGCGAGCGAAGCGAGCGAATAGACCCCGCCATCCCCTTCGTGGTTATTTTTTTATAAACCACACAGAAGTAGGAGCCCCGCGAAGCGGGGCTCCGTCGACCTAGCCCACCATCAACCATGCACAGAAAAAAAAACCATTACGGGGCTTAAATATTTGTCTAATACTTGTTATGCCATTTAAATATTATGCCATTTAAATATTATGTCTAATAATTATTATGGCACATAAAAATATGGGAAACAATACTTATGGCATTCGTATCTTATGGTATTTAAAATTCGGGCAATTAAAAGTATGTCATATGTCTTTTAGGGCAAATGAAACATTCGGGAAAATGAAATTCGGGTAAATGAAATTCGGGAAAATGATGATTATGGCATATAATCTTCGGGCAAACAATAGACAACCTTAAAAAATAGACGAGTTATTTATGTGTTGTAAGTTTCTGTGACTATTGCTGATATAAACCTCTTGACCGCCAAAATAAAAAAATATATTTGCCTATTACTTAATTCTGCATTCATTTATATGTTGAAAGTTATTAATAGGTTGGTTATCGTATATGATCTTAAAAACCTTATAATTATCATTTTTAAATATTTGCTTGTTGTAGACGAAGCGGTCGTCTATTAGCGGTCAAAAGGTTAATTCCAATAATATTTGGGTTTTAGAATTTAATATTTAGAAAATTAACCTTTCGGCGACCAAGTGACAGCCGGCTGTCGGGCTGCTATTGTGTCTCGAATCACGTGCGTTCGAAGGCTTAAACCAAAATCTACAAAACATTTTACCTTGTAATGCATATTTAAAGAATTGAAAACTAAACGTTTTTTGCAACTTAGCTTGAAGCTACTGAAATAGATTTAGGGCTGGTTTTTCAATCATCAGTTAAGTTCTATCTGATGAATAAATATGACGGTTTGACATATTTTCTATACAAAAGCTGTCAAAACGTCAAACTTACTCTTCAGATAAAAGTTATCTGGCGATTGAAAAATCAGCCCTTACTCGATTACGTTAATAATCTAAACGTTCTAGCATGTTCTGTGTCTTTATATATACGTGTTAAGGAGCTCATGTATATTACAATATTCAAACTACAAAGACTGTATTTAAGTAATCAAGTTAATAATTACTTATCCAATTGATTGGGAAATCGATGTAGTAGAAGGAGTGTGTAAGTACCCAAAGTCTTTAAACAGCCGATACTTAAATAATAATATAAAGGTTGTAATTTATTTTAGAAAATTCAAAGCCTTTTTGATCCATAGTTAGTGACATTTAACATTTGAGTTACTGAATGTCCATAATCTTTGGGTACATAGATAATTTACAACAGACTTTAATGTGTGATATAACTCTGAATAAATTATGATTGGCTTCGTATACCTACATCCCACGCTTGGAAGTCTTGGCGAACTTTCTTCACCAACTGGATTTTACTCCCTTGGGTGATCTCGTACTCAAGTATTATATATATACATAATATATATGTAGTAGGTACACCTACTAGAATTATTTCTAACCAATGTTGACACACGAAAAGTTTCCACACAAGTCAGAAGTACATCCTTAGGTGGAACGACATTTTCAAATTCAGTTTTCAAATCTTTTAACATATCCCAAAGGTTATCTTCAATTGGGAGCCTGAGATTGGAGAGTCTATCTCAGTCGAGTTTGGAATATATTCCTAGAGTTAGAGTCAATAAATTCGGAGATTTACGTCTCCCAGTGCTTCGCACCCCGTTTTGATTTTAAATCCTTGGATTCTTGGCAGTCAATCAGGATGTTTTTATATCAAATCAAAGTTGCTAAAGTAGAAACCTGTGGATCTAAATCGTGTATTTATATTACCTAGTTTTAGGCAGCGGTATGCTTGCAGTATTTTCTGTTCATCAAAGAGCAATACTTTTTCAGAATGCTGGGTTCAAACATATGTTACTATGTTCATTTCTGTACCCCTCCTTGAATAGTAAAGGATGCCAGAGTAGCACACTTACAGTCGTATTTATATTAGACTAGTTTTTGCCCGCGGTTTCGCTCGCGTTAGGGACTTTGTATGAAGACGCCTACGCGTCCGTTCAGCTTTCCGCGTCCGTTCAGCTTTCGTACAAAATCGTTGTTTTCTATGGACATAAGCTGAATGGAGCTGAATAAGTGTGCGTAGTCCCTTAAAAAGAGACAAAAAGTAGCCTATGTTACTCTCCATCCCTTCAACTATCTCCACTTAAAAAAAATCACGTCAATCCGTCGCTCCGTTTTGCCGTGAAATAAAGACAAACAGACAGACAGACAGACACACTTTCCCATTTATAATATTAGTATGGATATTAGTTAGGACAATAACTTGAGGTAATATTTAAGTTAACTTTGACATTAAAATAGATGTTATCATCATCAACAGTCAAGAATAAAACGCCATATCAACGCTGGAAACCTCAAATTAGATATTAGTTAGGACAATAACTTGAGGCCATATTAAACTTGACTTTGACATTAAAATAGATGTTATCATCATCAACAGATAAGAATAAAACGCCATACCAACGCTACCAACTTCAGAACACCTTACTATAAACATACTTATCCAGTCGAGTATAATAGGATCATTCTCACCTTAATTCAACGATAAACCACGAACAGATAAACACATGTTACCAACATGCGGAACACATAAATAATATGCTATATTCAACTTAATCCACGATAATGGTCCAACATATAAAATAATACAGGTTAAAATTATAACGTAGAACGCATAAAGGGGGATTATACGCGACGCGCGTTGACGCAGAGTAACACCCGGTTGAATTACAACTGGGACCAATGTTATGTATGTTACCGTTCGGTTGCATTATTGGAAACAGTTTTGGAAGCAATAATAAAGGGGTATCACTTAACTTTCGAGTTTATGTTGTGGTTTTTGTGAGACTGGTTTAGGGTATTAGTGAATACAGTATAATGTGAACGGCTCTGATCGCGTGGATATACTTTGCAAGTAGATTTATTTTCGTTTTAAATGACGTTCGTCCTTTTTCCGTCCAATAGAAATAATGATTTGATTTTGACTTTGAAAATAAATGAATTATTTACTTACTAGCTTTCGCCCGCGGCTTCGCCTGCGTGGATGTCGTACTTCTGTCCTCTATTTTAACCCTGAAGGTGTTAAATGATTAGTGGCTATTTACTCCTCACAAAGAATAAACCTTCCAAGTTTCATGTCTGTAGTTAGTTAAATAACAAACGCGTTTAATATTAGTCAGTGAGTTTAATGTGTAATTATATACCGCAGTTTCACCCGCGTTATGTTTTTTAAAGGATGGGAATTGATCAAATGACTTCTCATGAGGGAGCGGCAGACTTTTACTGACTAAAACCCATCCTTGTTCCTTCGGATGCCCTTTATGTTCTGGGGCCACGGTAACTATTAGAACTATTCCGCAACCTCGGTTGGCTTTAGCCCTAGAGGGCCCCGTCACGTGCTGACTATTCGCTGAGGCGCGCGTGGAACGAACGTGCCGTCGACACGGGCCTGGTCCTAGTCGGGCGGCGAGCTACCCATCGCTCGCCGTCCGTAGACCCGCGCATGGCTTGACGCTGCCTCAGCATGACTGTTTCGCAGAAGGAGGTGACGGCTTCCCGTTCAGTCTCGCCCCGGAGCATGGCCTAAACCAGCAACGGGCGCGAAAGGTCACCACTTAGGCACAATCCTCGCGTACCCGCGTTATGTTAGGTTTTTGGTTACTGATTGGCTTCCGTGGCTCATGGCGCAATGTAATGAAGAACAATATATTATTATGTGTTATTCTGATGAATAAGCTACGAATATCTTGCAAAGCCGGCCAGCTTTGTTACTTTGTTTTTTTTTTACTACCCGTACGTACCATTATTATATTGCTGCGGAGTAATTTTAAAACTGTGATGTCTCCGAAGATATTATTTATTGAAATTTAATGATGTAAACGACAGTTTTGTACATAATTAAAAACTTTTATTGAAAAGGAATTTACATCGATTAGGATTAATAACTATATTCATTAAAACACCCTGGCAAATCATGAATTATCTTAGAGCTAATTTCATTGCCATAAAAATGGTTATAGTGAGTGAACTATAAATATTAGACATATGCTGTCGCGGACTTTTTTTTAGAACTTTTTAAGAGGAACAATTCTTTAGTACATGATTTTTGCGTAACTTCTACCATTTACGAAGCGCACGCAACGGAATCTCTCAAAAGGAACATTTTTTTCCCCGTTTTTGTCAAATATTTCATTACTGCTCGGCTCCTATGTGTCTTAGCGTTACGTTATATAGCCTATAACCTGCCCGGAAGTATGGATTACAATCGTACCAAGTTTGGTTTAAATCCCTTCAGTAGTATTTAACCCATGCGTGCACATACAGACAGACAGACAGACAGACAGACAGACAAAAAATTTACTAATTGCATTTTTGGCATCAGTATCGATCACCAATCATCCTCCAATAAAAATTTGGAATATATATTCAATGTACAGAATTGACCTCTCTACAGTTTTATTATAAGTATAGATCATAAAGATGATATTTTTAAAAATCCATCCTTAGTAGATGCGTAGGAGAGAAAAGGCTTCTGCTGCAAAATTTAAATAATCAGTCGGAAACGTAAGCCACTTATGATGAAATAAAATGAATTAAATAATGTACTAATTACAATCAATCATTGTCATGGTCAACAATGAAGTACTTAATGAAATTTTAATGAAAAGTATAATAAAGCTTAAGATATTTTTATTAGTTTTAATGCACTAGTTCTTTATAAGCACTACCCGTATTTGAAAACCAATTATGAAAACTAATTAACTAAGACGGCGGTAAAATTAATTATAGCGAATTGTTATTACCAAAGTAACTACTAATGATTATAAATTAATTAATAATAAATTATTACTTAGTAGTGTGAAGTAATGTGTCTCAAATATGTATATACTTTCTGCACTTATTTGTAATTCTAAAATCAACGACTTAAGAATTCGACACTGGAACAATTTCATAATTAAAACTTGACATTATAAAAATAACAAATGGCTACAAGCAAAATATTTTACAGCTGTAAATTATAACCAATCCCGTTTGAAATAAAATAATAATCACCAAGCTGAGAAATTATTAAACAAATACAAAAGTGAATATATCATGCGGCGCATCAAAGCGTGGACGATGATATATTTGTATCGTGCGCACGCGCAAGTAAATGGGACCGTATAAATCAATCGTTACGGCAAAGACTATAAATAATCTTTTTGGTTCATTAATTTGCCTTGAAAGTAAAGTTTTGTACCTATCGGTATTGACTTTGTAAGAAAAGTCAATAAATAATTAAGTATATCATATTTTTCGGGTACGTCCGAATTAAATCACTGTCTCTGTTGTCTTTTTATCTCTAAAACTAAAGAAGCCAATTAATGTGTTTTTGACATTTACTTATTTTTGATTATACGTCGGTACTGAACTTATTTTGTTATCATTTTACACTCCCAAAACTGCAAAGTATTGTCCGATTGATTTCACGGGTTACTAAGTAGTTAGTAACTAGTCTAGTCAAGTTGTGATTTTTCTAATTGAGGTCTTTCCGTATTATTAAAATTATTATAATAGCATACACCTTGGTCACTATTTTACCTTGAACACAATACAGCGATTGATGATCGGACATTTAATACTAACGCTAGAAAAAGTTTGCTACCTATAATAAAAAAAAACTATTTTTTTCTTGTAAGTCCAAACGAACTACATGTCCTTTCTACATTCCGTACTCTTTGCCCACCCTAATGCACGCCGTCCGTGCGACGAGGGGGCGGGATGGGCACGTTCATAACCAACAAATCGTACCAACGCACAAATTAATTGCCACAAATTCGACGACCATGTCACAAACCAACATTCGTTACTCGCTCTACACAGTATAACACTCCCCTTTTCACAGTTTCACCAGCAATGTATTCCGAAACTGTGATACATCTTTCAAACTGTCGCATCTATTTCAATCAACAATAACAGAAAAGCAAATAAATCTTCGGAGGTGTCGATATTAAGGCCAAACAGGGGAGATATTAACTTTTATTAGAGAGTTCTAAAGCTGAACGATAAATGTTAATTAGTAGATGCTAATAACACTCTCATTTACGGGTGTTGACAGCGTGCCAAAGACTAATTAATAGAATTGAACGACCTATGTTTGAACAGTTAGAGCTTTTGGTTCAACTAGCAAATAAAACTAAATAAAAATAGTTTTGTGTTTGAAACAAAAGGGTTATTTTCGTAAACATTGTATTGTCACCGTGTTTTGTCACTTGCACGTTTATTTCGTGTTAATTACAGATATACCTAATATGTATAATGTCAAAAAGAACATACATAGTTTACTCACACCATACTTACCGTATAAACATTTATATAAAAGAAGATGCAATCGCGTTTATTATATTTTTTAGATAATGTAGTTATATT